>OY728127.1:834578653-835828653 GCA_963277665.1 Viscum album | reverse complement strand
GGAAATTTGAATGAAAATCCATGGAAATAATTGTAGGTCTACCAATGATGTCTCTACGTAATAATAAAATATGGGTTATTATTGATCTACTAACTAAATGTACTCATTTACATTATACTAAAGGAAATATGTCTTTGGAATAGCTTTCTTGATTATACCTCAATGATATTTTTGGGTTACATGGAGTTCATATTGCCATTGTATCTAACTGTGATCCCCGGATGACTTCTAACTTTTTTAATGTCCTTCATAAGTAGGTGGGAATATAATTAAATGTTAGTACATATTTTTATCCATAATCAGATTTCTAGTTAGAATAGATGATTTTGACTTTGGAAGATATGTTTTGAGCTTATTCAGTGGATTACCAAGGAAGATGGGGTCAATATATTTCATTAGTTTAATTTTCATTTAATAATAGTTTTCATTACAGTATAGAGATGGAATATTTTTAGTAATTATATGGGGTGCTGTATCAAACTCCTACATTTGAGGTTGAAGATGGGGAAAGGATGTTAATGGGACTAGGATTATTAGAGGACATTCCGAAAAAAGTAAAAATGATCTAGTAACATATGAGGATAGCTCATTGTTTGTAGATTAGTTATATAGATAATAGGTTGGAATATTTTTCATTTTAAGTAGGTGAATTTTTTTTCATAGAATTTCACCATGGAAAATTGTTATTCATTTCAAAAAGAAATGAAATCTAAGTCCACAGTTAATTGGACCTTATGAAATCTAGTAGAAACTTGGACCAGTCGCATACTATGTATATTTTTCTCTGAGTTTATCTATGGTAGATAATGTTTTTTGGTTTTCATGTTGACATATTATGTTCATGATTCGTCACATGTTTTGATTCCAGAATGATTTTACCAGGCATATAAACATTCTTAAGAAGAAAAATATAATCATATTGTTGATCAAATAGATCATGTTTTGAGGAATTAGGTAATCCACCAGCGAAAGATTTTATAAAGAAACCACATGGTTAAAGAAGCAACACAAGAATCTGAAAATTCTATGAGGTAATGTATGCTCACTTTTTAATAAGTAAATAAACAAATATTTTGAGGACACAATTTCCAGATGGTGGGGAAAATGTAACACCCTATGGCTTTAAAAATAAATTTAAATTCGTGAAACTGTGAATCTAAGCCTAATAATTTTTTATTATATGATAGTTAAAATCTAGTCATTTTTTTCTGATTCTATGATTTGAATTTTGAAAAATGGACATCTAATGTTGTGATCATAATTTTATATGGAGTTTGATAAAATAGACTTGGTTTTTTTCTAAATAATATCAGAACCTTGTGAATATTATCATGAATAATAATATGACCCTTATGAATAGTATATAATATTGTTATTTTATTTTATTTAGGATATAGTGTAATGTGATCTTGATAAATTTTATGAAGTCATATAAAATAATTTAGTGTTTTACTATTGTTATTTATTGAATTAAATATGATTTTATTAAAAAATTTAATATAAAATATTTAGAAAATTATTTTTATTTTATGGATTTCATTTTTTAATTATAAATGCCGAAAAATTGTTAGGGTGATTTTTGGTATTTTTCTGAAAATATAGTATTTTTATTTAATAGTAAAATATTGCAATAAACCGTATATTTACATTATCAATTAAAAACACAATTTCTCGAATCATGGCTAATTTAATAACCCTTGGATCGAACTAATATTCTCTTTTTACTATTTAGCATCACATGAATCAAGATTATTAGTTGTCATTATAAATAATTTTAAACTAATGATTAAAATAATGGAAACCCCCTCCTCTCCACTATAAATATGGCACTCACCTTATCATCATCTCGCACCTCTCAAAATTTAATAATTTTATAAATTCTGCCCAATACATTTCCATTGGCTCTTCCACAAGTTCATGACCTACAAGACTAAGCAAAAGTCAAAAACCATGGGCCTTAAGGAGGTTCTTAAGGGGAGGATATCAAGAAGTAATAATCCACATTCATTTTCTTGTGTTATCTATTAAATTGTTTTATTCTATTATAAAATATTTTCCACCAATTATCCAAGATGAATTAATTCTCTAGTATGATACATATTTTTTATTTTTATCATTTAATGAAAAAATTCATCATCATTCTTCCTCTCCTCTTCTTTTTAATAAAAAAACCGTCTATGATGCATCGATTTACCAACATCATCGATGATGTGTCTTCAATTTAAATTACATCTTTAAAAGTTCGTTTTAAACCCATTTTGATGATTAAAACATTTTTTTAAATTGTATTATATTACAACCCTTTTATTTTCTAATTATCATTTATGCATAATATTAATGTTATATGAAGAAACAAGTTTTTGATTATTGATGATCCACCAAAATGAACCAAAATTATTTCACCAATGATTTATCTAATGATTCATCTTGATAACATATAACCCAAAGTATTTAAGGAATAATTAAATATCATGGAATAATATTAATATCATTTAATTCCACTTCTAGTGCATCACATCCATTCGACAAGGAAATCCATTATGAACCGACCATGTGAATCTTTTAAAGAACGCACCTAAAACAATGAAAAGAAAAACATGTCTAGAATTAATGGGTTAAGTGATGTTATAATATTTTCATATGAGGTTCTTAAAACATTCATATGTCTCATTAGAATATTATTAACCACTTTCTAATCATTATACATGAGAATTAAACATGTTGGAAGAAAGATGAATGAAATGTAAGGGAATTCTTAACCTAATTTCTATTCTTTCGGTTAACCTTCTACTGCATTAATTATCTAGTAATATGATTATTTTGTGTAATTAAATTTTTTTATTTTATGTTATATTTTGTGTTATTATATTGTACACACATATTCCTTTCGTTCTATTAGATTATGACATCAATTTTATATTAATTGTATTAATCTTTTCTAATAAAATCATATTTTAATCTTCTAGTTTTACGAAATTCAATGTGAAAGTTTTTATTAAATTATTATTGTTTGATAAATAATTTAGGGTTTGAGAAAATTTAGTGATGAAGGGTGGGACCTATATCATCATCCAATTCATTGGGTATGTTAACATTGGTGGTTGGTTATGTAGTTACTCCTAGTGTAATTGTGATGTTTACACCATAAGGTTGCCATGAGGATTACATTGTATGGTAGCCATTAGAGTTATAAATAATAAGGTTGTCGTGTGGATTACAATATTAAATAAGTAATGATCCAAGACACCTTTATTCAATATTTATGTTTTCTATGATTTATGGAAATCTCCTGATTCTAAAATTAAGTATATAAATCTTTATGGGTGAGAATAATGTCTTTGTTAAAATGATTTAATATGTTTATATGTATTCATAGAATATTAGGTTCTTTTATTAATTTTATATCCCATAATGTGATTTTTATGCTCATCTTATGTCTTAAATGATTCACATAGGCTATAAGGATGTGTAAGAGGAATATAAAAGTCATTTTAAATGTAATTAAGATTTTTCAAAGAAATCATGTTGTTTTTTTGTTGTCAAAAAAATTTCTGTTTTTATGAAATGGATACAGTTTTAATGGAACTCAGAATTTATTGTTGTGGGTTGATATGAATGAGTTTTGACCTATCATTATAAAACTCTAATCCAAGTGATTATTTGGAATATTAAGATGGTAAATCTAGTTCAAATAACTAGACTATGTAATGTTTATGGTTGGGTCCATAAATAAATAATAATAATCATATTTTTTAATATATTATTAATTTTTATTTTTTTAAAAAAGGAAATTTAAATGTTCTTGTGTAATTAAATTTTATTAATTAATGAATGTTGTGTCAGTATCAGTGGATATTTATTATGGGGTTATATAAAACATTGTTGTTTTTCTAACCTAAATGCTATTATGATGGCGATTTATTTACTAAAAATGTTTCAATGAATGATATTGATTGAATATTTCAAGATGAGGATTATGAAATATATTTAATAATAATAATAATAATAAATTATTGTTGTTATTATTACTATTATTATTACTTTTCTTAAATAATATTGTTGTGTGTACATTTATATATATATATCAAAACTATATATATTTTCATGTGCAAATATATGTATATTTATATGAACAATTATATATATATATATGAGACAAATATATATACATATACAAATACGATCGACTTTAAAATATATTAATTAAGTGATTAAAAATATTTTAGGGACGTTTATAAAACCATGAATTTATGGGTGGCGCTTGATTTAAAAAAAATATTTGGAATAATTAAGAAAAATGGAATTATACATAATTTATAATGGAAGTGAAATAGGATTGGGGGTTTCATAATGGAAAATGGGTGGTTTTTTCAAGAGGTTATGGGAAAGGAATTTTTACGGATAATAAAAAATGTTAATGAAAATGATTGTCAAAAAAAATTATAAAATGAGTAACACCCTGGGAAAAGTGAGACTTAAATAAGGCTAAATCTTACGACACATGTCAACAAGGTGCATCTTTCTTTTTTGGGAGCCTACCTGATTAGAACTCCACAGTTATGCATGCTTTTACTGGAGTAGTAATCAGGATGGGTGACCTTCTGGGAAGTTTCCCAGGGTGTGTGTGAGTGAGGACAAAACACAGTACAAGAATATGTTTTGGCATGTGGGGACAATCATTAGTCTGATAAGAAACCCTAGTGAGTAATACACTATGACGTCCTAGGAAGGAAACCATGGTATTACAGGAGACACATGGGGTCAGATGATAAAGTTCATGGCTCGGGGAGGTGGGTCGTGATAAATGGTATCAGAGCCAATACCCAACCAGAAGTGCTTAGGCACTGCCTGGGTTTGAGGCTTCGGGTCAACAACGAGGGCATTGTTCTTTAAAAGGGTGGATAATTTAACACCCCTAGAAAAGTGAGATTTAAAAAGGATAACTATTACTAGCCATGTCAACAAGGTGTACCTTTCTTTTTTGGAGCCTACCTGATTAGAACTCCATAGTTAAGCGTGCTTGTCTTGGAGTAGTAATCAGGATGAGTGACCTTCAGGAAAGTTTCCTAGGGTGTGTGCGAGTGAGGACACAACACGTTGAAAGAACATGTGTTGGACAGTGGGGACATTCATTAGTATGATAAGTGACCTTAGTGAGTAATATCATATGGTTTCCTAAGAAGGAAACCAAGGTATTACAGGAGACCCCTAGGGTCAGATGATAAGGTTCATGGAACGAGGAGGTGGGTCTTGACAAAATTGATTTTAGGGTAGAATTGTGGAGCATAGAGGTGGTCTCATTCCCAAAACATGTCACATGACCTCTCTCCAATCCATTTCTCTTCAATTATACTATTTTATTTATTTATTATTTATTATTTACTATTTTTATTTTATTTCTGCTAGACATGAATACTAAATAACTTCTATAATGTTGATTGGATTAATGTGTCATCAGTGAAGTTGAGGTCATCTCAATGTGAACACTTATAAGAATTATTTTGAATGCAATGAGGTTTTATTATTGTAGTTAAACATGAATATCAACACCTTTATTGAAATTATTTGTGGAATATTTGTGTATCCTAGTGTAAAACCTATGTGGAGGATTTTCAAATATTATTTTCATGTTTAATTACATGTAATTATAATGACTATTTTGGGTTCATGTGTATCCCAGGAAACATAAATTTGATGCATGATCACATGTGTTGTGCTTGTGTATAGGACCTGACCTTTGTCTGTGATACATGAATATGGACATTAATGACTATTTTCTTTGATTTAATTGATGTGATATTATTCTGTCATGTGTATTTTTATCATATATTCTATTATTCTATCATTTGAAACATAGTGTCCTTGTTTTCCTTATAGCAATGGCTTGTGATATGTGACACATGAATGATACTATCCTCTCTGATGAATGTTCTATAACTATTCCGGCATGTAATTGGACTATTATAGTTTGTAGGATATGGAATATGAATGGGGCTATCCATACATGAGGGATGTTCTATAATTGGGTAGGCATGTGAGATTTGATTCATGTTTGTCATATCCACATGATATGGATGTTCCAGAAATGGGTTGACAAGCACTTGGACTATGCTTTCTGGAATAATATGACACATGAATGGTTATATCCTCCATATGGGGATATGTCTTAACCTATTTTTCAATTATCTATCCGACATTGTGTCGAAGAATATATGTTTTGTCACGACCTGTCCCCTGGGGTCCATAACGTGACTATACCAAACTCTCCTTCCCTAGGCCAGGGGCTGGTGACTAGCATCAAAGGCGTAAATCCATAAAATGGGAAAGAATTTCCTTTATAACTATAAAAAAACACAACAGAGTACACAACAGGAAGCAAAAAACTATATAAAACTCAATACAAGAGAAGTGCTGGAAAGTAAAAAGGGGTCGGAAATACAAGACCAACAGGAAAGTAAAAGTAAAACTAAATAGAATGTACAACTGAAGAAAAGTAAAAAATATATTGGGCCATCCTCGATGTTTACTACATGAAGGGTAGGTAAATATGGTCTCCTCATCACTCCACTTCTGTTTGTCTCCTACATGTACCATCACGCCGAGTGGTCCTCCTCCAGGTACCGTCCAGTCCTGATACTCTCTGCCTCAGTTAGCGCTATCTGTCATCTGCAACTAACAAAACGAGGTGCGATCATATCCCATGTAGGGGTGAGAATATTGATACTTGGTAGGGACCCCGAGACCCTCAAGGTCTCAAAAAACCCAACAAGGATAAAGCACCTAGTAATAAATCAACGGATAACCATTACATAGGTATATTCTCATACATATACATAATATATCTAGTAACCCATCTCAATCATGAGGAAAACACAAAAGTCATTGACTCATCTCAATCAAAGATTTTCATTATTGAAACCAAGGCTGCTGGAGAAATCCTCCCCTGTCATATACAATGGGCTTGTCATGACACCAAGGCACTTCTCACTGACCTTGTAATTCTAAGGTACTCCTCCTGTCAAGTACCGTAGGTCTACTGCCAACTACCGGATGCTCCTCTGTTTTTGTTCTACCACCAACTATGAGGGGTTACCCCTAATAGACTACAAAGGTACTCCCCCTATCGTGTACCGCGAGTCTCGTGCCAACAACCTGGCACTCTTCCGCCATGGGTCTGCACCATCTTCCAGGTGCTCCTCACTGAGCTAGTCGAATCACTCTGAGTCGAAATGGTCATGCAGTAATCAGGTCTGCCAGCTACTAGGTCACTCCAGTATGTATACTTGTCACTGGAAGGATCTGCTCCACAAGTAACTGGGAAATACTCCAACTGTCATGAAGTTCCACGAAGAAGTATCTCCAAGGCCTGCCACATCATAGGGGTCGCAACGCAAGAGGCCGCGTGTAAATCAGATGGCCGGTCATTTAGTTATTACCCTTTTTGTATCAGGGGCCCAGTTGGATTAATGTACAGTCCATCCTGAATGTAACTCTACTATACCTCGAACTCTAGTGGGATATACATAAAGGGATAGCTACGCTCCAGGAATTCTAGTCCCACAGATGGTTCGTCAAACGGATGTCCGGTGCCAAAGTTATGGCCAAAGAATGTAAAGGGTCGGTAATGGGCCCGAGGCCGGTCCGACCCGGTCAGACTGACTCGGCCCAACCCAGTCTGGGCCGACCCAGTCTAGTCCACCCGGTCAGACTCGCTGGGTCTGACCCGGCCCATTGGGCGTGTCGGCCTGCTATGTTTTGACCTGGTGCGCTGGGCCCGGCCCAGCCTACCGCGAGGGTCGTACGACCTTTGCTTGAGACCAGTTCGGCCCGGAGCGTTGTGAGGGCACGACCTGGAATGGATGGGCCCGGAGAGCGCGGCTGGGTAGGTTCGTCAAGGGTACCATGAGCAGGCCGAGACACAAGCTCAGATGGGTGGCCACGAGGGATTCGTGACGCCATATGGGCGCCGGGTAGGGCGCGGGGTTGCCAGGAAGGCAGCGGTAGGGGCCGGGCAGGCTGTGGCAGGGCACCGGGGGGCGTCATGTAGGTCGCCGAAAGGCACCGGGTGTGCCGAGAAGGCTACAGAGTAGGCTGTGAGTTTGGCCGGCGTGCCAGGTAGGGCGCAGAAGGGCACAGGGGGAGCCGGGTAGCGTGTGGGGCAGTGCGCGGCGGTGCAGGGAGCGCGCGGGGGAGCAGGGCAGGGCGCCGATGGGGTCGGGCTGGCCGCGGGGCAGCATACACGGGCAGGGGCAGGATGCAGGGGCACTGGGATGGGCACCAGTTGGGCTGGGAAGGCCACGAGGCAGCGTGCATGAGCATGGGTAGTGTGCGAGGGCACCGGGGAAGGTGCCGGCAGGGCTGGGTAGGCCATGGGTTTGGACGGGGCGCGTGCCGGGCAATGCTTTGGGAGGCCGCGGGTAGGCGGGTGGGGTGCCGCACGACCGGCAGTGTTCGGCTGGGAGAACCAGTGCGTCTTGGGGGCAGGAAAATTCATAGAGGTCGCGGGTAGCATGAATTTCATCTTTCCTGCCTTCATCATTGCCACCTCATCACCTTGCCGTAGAACGCCACAAGAGAGAAGAATTGACGGAGGATGTCGGTCCATGTTAGTTTGGCCCACATCCTCCGCGTTTAAATCGATAACAATTGTTTTATCAAAAAATAGGAAATATGAACGAAAATTATTTACATCCATGCAATAATTTATTTTCAAACGATGATGAGTAATGAGAAGGAATAAGGCACAAGGTAAACCCCCTACTGTTGATTCGCTGATCGTCGTTCGTCATTCGTTGATGGTGTTGTGTAAAGAAGATGATGAAGTTCGTCGTTCGCCCCGATCATCACACACTCCCAATCCAAGCTCGTGCATCGGTGCCTTAACGACGATGAGGGGGGAAGTTTCCCTACATTAGAAAGTGTCTTGGGTAGAAGATCAAGGAATAAGCGTCGCCAGAATTCTTCATGTTCTTCTTTGGGAGGATGGTTCTCCCGAGCTCTCCTCTTCCTCCGTTCCACTAGAAGAAAATTCCAACAAAATAATAATAATAGGTTGTCTATTATTATATTGTTGGAATGTAATTCAAATGAAGAATGAAATTAAGAGGCTCCCCTTAATAAATTACATGAGTTGGAATAATTAATTAAAAGGGAAAGGTGGAACCAATTAATGGTAGAGGAGGTCAAGGGACTCCGCCCTCTTTAATGAGGGGAGTTGGGAGATTTTCCACCCTCCCATTAATTGGGGGGTTTTAGTCTCGTGTGGTCCCCACAACATAACCTCTCACCAGAGGTTATGTTCAGGCGGGACCCACCGCCATAACCTCTCATGGGAGGATAGGGTGTGGTGGCCCCCACCTCCATACTTTTCATGGAGGTTTTAACCTCCACACACCCAAAGGCGGCTCAAATAAAATAAAGTTCTTACACACTTTATTTTATAATTTTTTTATAATAAGCCAAAAACTAACATTTATTCTCAACCAACTGCCTTCGAGGTGAAAGTATTCTTAAGAGAATATCGGCACTGTGATTTCAACAATGACCTCGAATTTTAGTTTCGAGTACCAGTTCAAAAGATATAAAAACACGCTCATATGTTTACTGAATGTACCCAAAAAAACATCAGAAATTGATTCCGGGCTCACCGGGCCTCAGAATCAAGCGCCGTAAAATTTCGCGAACTCGTAAAATTCCCATGTATTGGAGGAAAAAATTTCCACTGGATTTCAGGGTCTTTTCATTCCTTCTACCTCAGGAATTTATGTCCCTGTAAGCTACAACTCGAACTATGGGAACAAATGGGGGTACTGAGCACACAACTATGCCTCCTGCTCCCATGTGCTCTCATAGAGGTTCCCGTGCTGCCAACGAACGTCCACTAGAGGTTTCGACTGTCCACATAGGACCCACTCTTGTCAATCCTAAATCTATATTGTAACGTCTATAAAAGTATCCCCATTGTCGATGTCCACCTCTCATTTGTCGATGATGTGAGAAGGGATCTGCACTTATCTCCTCAGCTAGAATATGTGACGGGCATCATGCACCCGGTGCACCTGAGGAGGAAGAGATAAACAGTAAGCCACCTCGCCTACTATGCTGAGGACATGGAAATGTCTAATGAATCTCGGAGATAACGTGCCACCTCGGCCAAATCTCCATAGACCTCGTCGAGGTGAGACCCTTAGGAAGACATGGTCGCCATCCTCAAAATCTAGAGGCCTCTATCTCCTGGAATCATACAACTTCTGCCTTCTCTGTGCAGTTTTCATCCGCTCCTGGATGATCTGGACCATCTCCGTGGTAGCTCGTACCGTCTCTGGTCCCACCAGTGCGGACTCCCTAAGGTCTGTCCAGCACAAGGGTGATCTGCAAGGTCGTCCGTACAATTCCTCGAAAGGTGCCATCCCTATGGTGGACTGATAGCTGTTATTGTAAGAAAACTCCACCAAATTCAAGTGATCCTCCTTGATTTGACTGAAGTCAAGGACATAAGCATGTAACGTGTCCTAGAGGGTTGGGATGGTCCTCTCAATTTCACCACCTACCTAAGGATGGAAGGTAGTTCTCAAGTGAAGCTATGTCCCAAAATCTTCCTACAACCCCTTCCATAGCCAGGAAGTAAACTGCGCGTCACGATCAGAGACAATCTTAAACGGTATACCATGTAAAACCACAATCTCCTTCACATAAGGGCTTCCCATGCTCTCTACTGAACCCTTCTTTCTGATCTGTAGGAAGTGGGCTGACAAGGTGAGTTGGTCAATGATCACCCAAATCGAGTGGTGACCCCTAGAAGTATGTGGAATACCTTCTATGAAGTCCATGGATATCCCATCCCACTTACACACTGGGACCTCTAAAGGTTGAACCAAGCCTGCTGGTACCTGGTGCTCTACCTTCACTTGTTGTCACGTGAGGAACCATGAGATAAACTCTGCTACCACCTTCTTTATTCCTAGCCACCATTGACCATGTGTGACTGGGCTTATATCCCTCAGGACACATTAGACTGTCTTATGAGGGAGGTTAAGGTAATAATACCATTTAACTTTATTCCCTATGTATAAACAATAATAACATATGTGATATTTTTTCATTAATAGCCAAATTTGAAAGTATGTCCTGATGAGTTTTGTCCAGTGAGTATGAGAAAATGCTCTAACATGTGGAAAGACTATAATGGCAAAGTCAAGAGGGACCACTGGGTACCAAATGTGGCTTCCCAAGATAATCTAGAAGATGTCTTGAGAGGTGTCCTACCGGCTCAGTGGAGTGATTTTGTTGAATATTGGTCTACTGATGGTGTTGTGGTTTGTATATTTATTTTGGTATATATATTTTTTGGAATGTGTGATTTGTTTGGAATTTGAATGAATTGAATGTAGGAGGTGTCAACAAGCATTTCTGAGAATCGAGCGTTGCAGGGACCACCTCACAGGCTCGGGACTCGTCACGTGTCTTAGATCCGAAATGAGGTATTTATTATTCATTTTTTTAATTTATTAATTAATATGGTTTTGTGTTTATATTCCATTCATATACAGTTTCGAGAGCAAGGTAAACCGACTAATAAAATGTCAATGTGGATGAGGACTCCTGATCGCAATGATCCAGAGGCTGCAACATTGATAGTAAGTGCTTGTACTCATTACCAATACTTACATAAAATTTGTGTATTAATATATGTATATATATTTAAATATTTCACAGGCTCATTTTGAAGATGAGTTAGAACATATTTCAGAGGACCAGCGACAACTTCCCATGCAAAAGGGATGATATCTTTCATCGCTTTATTGGTCGGGACGGGCATGGATATAGTTTGACCTATAGAACATGGATTTCTCCTTCTGTAGTGTCACGCGTTGCAGTTTCTCGTCCTGCTGTTGCTCAGATGACACAACAGTTGTCAGATTTCGAGGCACGACTGCGTGCTTCCGAGGAGGTAAATGCGCAATTGATCGCTGAGGTTGGAGCACTGTGGAAAAATGTACATCCAGGTGATGGTGCAGGGGATCAGACGATGTAGGTTTTTACTGTATTAATTTATTTAAGTTATATAATTTTTTTATGAAAATATTCATAATGTTTCTTTGTTTTAGGCCCCTGACCCACCTGATGGAGGTAGTAGTCATGACCACACATGACACATCATATTCACGAGGTGTGTTTCTGTTTTTAATGGTGGGGTTGTTATTGATATTTATGATGGGTTTCCAGTGAGATTTATTTTTTGTGATTTGGGGTTATCATGTGTGTTTTGGCCTGATGCAATGTTTGTGTGCACGAATTGAGAAGTATGCATGAAACTGATTAATGATTTGGATATTTTTTGTTCATTTAATTTTTCAATGTTTTCAATTGCATGTTCTGTAATAGTTTTGAAAAAACCATGTGATTTCTAATATAAACCATGAAGCTATTTCTTGATGACTGAGCTCAGGTTCACCATTTGTAGTCCCCGGCCCACCCCAGACAGCCTCCCCGCACCCTAGACAGCCCTCTCCGCACCCTTGACAACCCCTCATACCAAGGATAGGTCCCCCACACCCCGGACAGTCCCCTCGTACCCAGGAAATCCCCTACCCGCACTACGGACAGCCCCCGACACCACGGATAGCCCCCCCTCACCCCGAACATCCCCCACGCACCCCGAAAATCCCTCTATGCACTCCGTACAGCCCCCCCCCCCCCCCCCGCACCCCGGACATCCCCCCGCACCCCGGACAGCCCTCCCCGCACCCCGGACAACACCTCCCCGCACCCCGGACAACCCCCGGCACCCTAAACAGCCCTCCACACCCCAGACAGCCCCCCCCCTCGCACCCTAGACAACCCCCCCACACCCCAGTCAGGCCCCCCGCACCCCAGATATCCCCTCCCCACACTTCGGACAGCCCCCCTGCACCCCAGACACTCCCCCTGCACCCCGGGTATCCCCCTCGCACCCCGAAAAACCCGCCCCGCATCCAGGACAGCCCCCCCCCCCCCCCCCCCCCCCGCTCACTGGACAACCCTCCCCGCACCCCGAAAAAACCCTCCCCACACCCCGAACAACCCCCAGCAACTCGGAAAGCCCCCCCGCACCCCGGATAGGCCCCCACACCTGAGACATCCACTCCACGCACTCCGGACAGCCCCTCCACCCCCGCACCCTGGACACCCCACCCCCGCACCCCGGGCAGCCCTCCCCGCACCCCGGACAACCCCGTACACCCAAGACATCCCTCCCTGCACCCCAGATAGCCCCTCCCCGCACCGAGGACATCCCTCCCCGCACCCCGGATAACCCCCCTCACGCCGGACAACCCCCGTCACCCCAGACAGCCCCCGCCCCCCGGACAGCCCACCCCGCATCCCAGACAGCCCCCATCACCCCAGACAACCCCCCCGAACCCGGACATCCCCCCGAACCCGGACATCCCACCCCGCTACCCAGACAGAACCCCCGCACACCGGACACCCCCCCACACCCCGGACAACCCCCACCCCCCCCGGACAGCCCCACAACACTCCAGATATCCCCCCCAGACCCGGGCACCCCCCGGACCCCGGACATCCCCCCTGTACCCCAGACATGCCCCCCTCTCCCCTAGAATCCGCTCCCCGCACCCCAGACAGCCCCGCCACACCCCGGGCAACCCCACGCACCCCGGATAGTTCAGCGCGTGCGTAAAAGGGCGCATAGGGGGGGGGGGTCAAAACAACCTGAACGACCTCATAATTCCAATGAATTATACGACAACAGCCGTGGTGTGAATTTTGAAATGGTCGGGCAGACGACATGTCAATCAGAGGTTTCGTTTGACCATGGTGACCAGAAACACGATTTCAGAGTCATAAAACACCAAAATGGTGTGAGATAGTTGAATTCGGAGAAAACGTGCACCGAATTACCTTTAACAACATGATAAAAATAGGAATATTATTCGTGGATTTTAGGAGGAGATGTCACGCCCATCAGACGTGCGATGTGCACGGTACGATCGATTGTGTCGTTTTCAGCAGTTCGGCATGCGCTAAAAGGGCACGTTGGTTGGTAAAACCACCATAATGACCTCAGAATTCCATGAAATCATACGAGGACAACCATTGTGTGAATTTTGAAATGTTCAGGTAGACCGAACATCAATCGGAGGTGTCGTTTGACCGCTGTGACCGGAAACACGGTTCCGGAGTCATAAAACACCAAAACGGCGTGAGATGGTCGAATTCGGAGAAAATGTGCTCCGAATGACATGAAACCACACGAAAACAATAGAAATATTATTCATGATGTGTATAATGAGAAGGAATTCCCATCAGACATGCGGTTCGCACGGTATGACCGATTGTGTCGTTTTCAGCAATTCGGAACGCGCTAAAATGGCGCATGGGGGGGGGGGGACCACCCGAACGTCCTCAGAATTCCATGAAATCATATGAAAACAGCCTTTGTGTGAATTATGAAATGGTCGGGTATATGGAATGTCAATTAGAGGTGTTGTTTGACCGCGGTGACCAGAAACGCATTTTCAGAGTCATAAAACACCAAAATGGCGTAAGAAGGTCGAATTCGGAAAAAACGTGATACGAATGACCTAAAACCACACGAAAACTATAGAAATATTATTCGTGATGTGTTGGAGTAGATGGAACTCCCATCAGGCATGAGGTGGGTGCGGGGAACATTCCTTTTTAGACAACAATACAATTTCACAAACTAAACAGAATAAGAAAAAAAATCATGAAATGATAGCATTTATTAAATTGGCGGATTTTAATTATTATAGCACCATGATTTGATGTAAGATTTAATATTTTTATATTTATATAAAAACTAAATATATATGTCTAATTTAAATTTGTTTTTTTAGTTGTTTTTGTCTCTTATTGTAGTTTTATTGAAGTAGAAGATTGAAATGGATGGACCTGTTCGAATCGTTGAAGCACGTTTATCATTTATTGTTTATGACGATCTTGATGTTTATTCTGTTTGAAATTGTTTTACATTTTTTATGATTTTTACCTTGTTTTATCTCTGATTTTGCAATTTGAATTTATTTTTTTTATAAAAATTCCCCAGCCTAGCTACAGCCATAGGGGGTCGCTATAGCCTGCATGGTAAACACATTAGGGACCGCCAATGGCGGTCGCTAATGTAGACCCATTAATAGCACAACGACTGCCAAGCGGTCACTGTAGGCTAGAATTTTGTCCAGTTAGGGTGACCACCATTGGCGGTCACTGTTGGCCTATTGCGATGAGGCTAAACCGACCGCCAATGGCGGTTGTTGGGCGGTCTCTAGAGGCCTATAGGCACTACCAATGGCGGTCTCTATAGACCAATTTTTTATTAAGAACCATGCCCACTTGTAGAATTGAAACATTGTTATATTTTTTATGAAAACCCTCATAATCACTTTCATAAATTATGTTTTTTTAAATATTTTCTATAACGCTTCTACCAAAATCCTTCTCATAATATTTTTATCATCCTTAGTATAATTTGATTGATCTAGTGTTTATATTTTATTATTGGAGAAATAAATAAATAATTTCAACCTAATGGTATGAATGGTTTAATAGTCTTGTATAATCGATATAACCTTGAAATTCAGATTAATTTTAAAAAAATGAACTTCCAAAATAACATTCTTTACAATTACCATTATTAATCGTAGTATAACCCTAAATATCAATCAATAAATAATTCTCGGTGACCTCATAAAAGGAATAATAAATGTGTGATATCAAGTTCTCAGTAAGGTTTATTGTACGGTGGATGAAATATATAAATATGGTATAACCAAAAGTGAAATGTATGTAACTCAAAAACATGTCATTTAATAAATAATAATTGAATAATATTGTCGGAATAAAATATGATCAAATTATTCCGTTTAAATAATTACATGATCATGAAACGCGACCATTGATATTCCTCCTAATAATAAAATCAAATTGAATATTATTAATAAAATTCATAATGGGGTAATTCATATTGATGGGAATATATAATATACCTTCATGCCTTATTCCAAGATATGTAACACAATCGAGGCATGTTCCATGATATCTATTACCACTGAGGCATTTTCTAAGACATTTAAATGGACTTTTGACTCCTCAACCACACCCATATCTTGATTTATGCATGAGATCTACAAATGCATTGATAGTCTATATCCGGAACGTCCCTAGGTATATATCTTTCATCATATAAATAGGGTGAAATATATTACACAAAAAAATATATAATTTAAAATTGAATTTAAATTATGTTTTATTATACAGAAAATTATTTTGAATGATCAATTTGGACACTTCGTATGAAAAATAACATTCCTTTCAAAATCTCAATTATTATTTAAAATATTAAAAATTTAAATAGAATTTTAAAATTATCATTATTAGAAAATAACTTTTCAAACAATGAACCTCTACAATTTTAGGAACTTTTTTCAATAAATATGTAAGCTTTAAAATGAAATGGAATATCCAATGAGTTTATGGTTAGGAATGCATGTAGTTCTATACATGTCATAGATTGTAAATTGAACATTCCTTTTGTATTAAAAAATTTAATGAATAGTTTCTTTATATTAAAATGAAATGATGATTATAGTAAAAGTGTTTTCTAAAAAAAATTAACCATGGGTACACCTTTATTGAAATAAATCATTTTTTAAGTGAAAAATAATTTTTAAAATAATTTTTAGAAGACATTATTTTTAAATAAAAATAATTTTTGATTGAAGAGAGAAATAAATAAATATTTTACTAAAAATAGTTTCTTAATTATTTTTCATGCCCAATTGATGAATAATGGTAATATTTATTCAAAAAGATAAATAATAACTTGAGTAGACTGAAGTATATTAATTTTAAGATAGATATATCAAATAATTCCCTAAAGGGATAACTATATAAAAACAATCTGTAATATTGATGTTATTTTTAAACAATATCTTAACACATTGGTAGCATTTCAATCATATTCTCAATGAATGAAATAATTCAAATAAAACATCAAATGCCATGGAAAAAATTTAACTCAAAATATAACATGTAAAAATTGAATTATATACCCCAAAATAGTAAAATAAGTGTGTAATATGGTGTATGTATCATGGAAATAATAGTAAGATGAGAAACCCAATCCTTAACATCGAATCATCGTGTACGTTCATTATAATAATTAATAATAAAATTATTTTACTTATTTACATCAATTAGGAAAAATTCACATTTATTATTGCTTTTCTCAAACAAATTACCATGTTATATTTGATTTCTTAATCACGAATTTTGTGTTTGATGTTCTGATGATATATATCATCTGTGTTAGAAATGACTTTGGTAGGATGATTATGGAAAAATCAATTATTATTTAATATTATCCAGAATATTTATCTTTAATTATTTTACAACATGACCTCGGGTCCCGTGCTGTGACTACCCCAAGCCCGCCTTCCATAGGCCAGGGGGTGGCGACTAGCACCAAAGGCGTCAATACCGATAAAAAAGGGAAGACATTGCCTTTATAAAAGTAAAAAAACACAATAGAGTATGAAACTGAAGTAATCACTAGGAAATATTGTATACAAAATTAAATGTTTAAAGGAAAAGGGGATGAAATACAAGCCCAAAAGTAAGTACAATACAACTAAAAATCTTATACAACTGCAGTAAAGTAAAACAGTAACAACTGAGTCATCCTCCGAAAATCCCACCGTAAGGGTGGGTACCGATGACCTCCTCAGCACCCCAGGTCCGTCCGTCACTCCGTGTACATCCCGCCAAGTGGTCTATGTCTGGGTACCGTCCAGCTCCACAAGTCTCCCCCTCGATCAGTGTTGTCCGTCATCTGCATCCAACATAATGTAGAGCGTTCATATCCCGTGCAGGGGTGACTATACGATACTCATTAGGGACCCCGAGACCCCCGAACGTCTCGAAAAATTCACAAAAGATAAACCACATAAGAAAGACACAGTCAAGAACTATCAACCAACTCTACATAGGTATATGCCCATAATACACCTAATTCATCAATCCCAGCTCGGCTCCAGCTCTCGAGCCCAAGCACAACCCAGTCCATAGAGGAAAGTAGTCAATCACATCGATGATAATGATTGAATGTCAAGACTTAGCTCACATAGGTATATATCTTTTGTATAGAAATAGAGATGATCAGATGTAGTCACTGATTCATCTAAGCTGTCAAAACCACACATGATACATGTATAGCTAAGCTGTCAAACCCACACAGGATACAAGACCAGCTACTCTATTGAACCCACACATGATACAAGTACAGAGGTCAATTTCCGAACCCACACCGGATACAAGAATAGTAGACATCACTTCCAAACCAATATAGGATTCTAGTACAGTAGTCGTCACTACCGAACCCACGGAGGATTCCATTACAGTAGTCGTCGTAGTTACAACCAGCTCTGGGGCTCACTCACACAGTACACTCAATTCCGGGAGGGTCCACTACTTGTGCAAAGGGTTAGATACATAAACAATCACGAAGACATGATTTTATGCAGCCCGACATTCCGTCTATTCAAAAGGAACCCAACTAAGTAGACGAAGCATCAATCAAATGCCCAGTCGGAGAGTTATTGGATTTTCCATTCCTGGGGCCCTGTTTGAATTACGGTCGTTCCAAACTGGCCGTTTTCCCATTTTTTCCAATACTCATATAGAGTATTGAAAAAGGACTGCCTCATCGCATGTGTCCCAGTGCCATAGAAGGCGCATCGATCGGATGCAAGATTTTGAAGTTATTTTCATTTAAGCGAAACATGCCCAACCCATCAAGCCAAGTGGGCTGGAGGGTAGGCCCGTCATGGCTCAGTGGGTCTGACCCAGTTGAAGGGTCGGCCCGACCCGGTGTGGTGTGGCTCGGCCCGGTCCGTGCCGCAGGAAGCCTGGCCTAGCGGACGGCCGCGGCTAGGCCAGATGGCTGAGTAGAGTTGGGGCGCAGCCCCGAGTTCTTCATCACAGTAGAACTGAGCAGCACCCCGACCTTTAACCCGGCCGGCGGGCGGCAGACCTGTTCGCTGCCAAAGTGACCCGTGGATCACGGGCCGCTGTCCTCCATAGCGTAGCGACAGATGGCGTCGTGGTCCTTGGCAGTGCGGCGCCACATGGTGCCGCGATCCTCCTTTCCGGCCAGCTACGGTCGGCCGATCCTTCTTCGGCCGAGCGGCCCGATTTCGGGCCATGGTATTCCCCCCCTCCATGTGGCATCTAGTGTTACGGTCCTCTAACAGGCCGGTGCATGGCCGCCTTTTCTACCACCACCTCCATCATCACCGCCTCTTCAATCTCCGCCTCTATTACGAATGTAAACAAGGAATAACAGAGCGTCTTCGGGCCATGTTTGTTCGGCCCGCACCCTCTGTGATAGGAGGTAGCATATGGCCGATGATAATCAAAGTAATTTAACGAAAAACTGGGTACAAATTTATCACGTAAAGAATAAACAAAACCCAGACCACATAATTGACGTCGTACATCGACGATCCATGGAAGACGAGTGTCGCGGTAGTCGAGCATCGCGGAAGATGGCGTCGTAGAGAACGGGTTCGTTCTATCAACGTTGGAGGAAGAGTCATTTTTGTGACATGGGAAGAAAATCCAAAGATGACAAAGATTCCTTAACGTCGGGGTGAGTCCTAGGACGAAGCGTCGTTGGAAGAATTTCACCGCGTTCTTCGTCAGGGATGTTCTTCGTTGAAGAACGATGTTCTTTGTCGATGAAGGATAACCTTTCTTCTAATTCTCCAGAGCCTCCCCAATAGCATATTTTCCCACACAAATGGAATAAAAGCCTCCCAATATAATAAACATTCCATCCATTTCAAATCAATTCAAAAATGAATTGTTGACACACAAATTAGGTAATTATGAGATTAATTAATTCAATTGGTGGGGTTGGAACAATCAATGGAGGGAGGTGCAGAGATCACATTTAATGAGGGGAGTTGTCAAATTAAATAAAGGGTATTAATGGGGAGTTGAGGGGAGGTGAATGGTTTTGGGTTTGTGTGGCCCCCGCCACACTAAATCCTCTCATGGGAGGTCATGTGAGGTGTGGGCCCCACCCTTAACTTCCTCCTGGAGGAAATAACCACCACTTAAAATAAAATTGTGTTTCACCAAAATTCTATTTAATTTAAGATAAATCCACAAATTATAACATTCAACCCACATAAATCACAACTTTGGCGATTGTCCCATTAAGAGAATATTGGCGCTACGATTCCATCAGCATCCTCGGATTTGAATTCTGAGCAATGGTTCAAAAGATAGCAAAACATGCACACACGTTTACTGAACGTACCAGAACAAAACATCAGAAATTGATTTCGGGCATACCGGTCCTTGGAATCAGGTGCCGTTAGAAACTGAGGACTCGTAAAATTCCAAAGAATTATGAAAAAAAATTCATTAAAATTGATAGGTCTTTACATTACCCCCACCTAATGGATTTACGGCCTCGTAAAGCTACAACACACACTAGGTAAAAAAATTGGGGAACTGATCACGCATCTGGGCCTCCCTTTCCCATGTTCACTCCTAGAGGTTCATGTGCTGCCAACGAATGTCCACCAGAGTAATCGACCATCCATGTAGGACCCGCTCCTGTCAATCCTCGATCTCCACAGGGACCTCCTTGAATGTCACCCCTTCATCGATATCAAGCTCCCCGTGGTCGATGATGTGGGTTGGGTCGTGCACGTATCTCATCAACCGAGATATTTGGAAGATGTCATGCACCCGATGCAAATGAGGTGGATGGGCCAGATAGTAAGCCACCTCACCTACCCTGCTAAGGACCTAGAAGGGTTCGATGAATCATGGAGATAACTTGCCCCCAACCAAATCTATGTAGACCTCGTCGAGGTGATACCCATAAAAAAATGTGGTTTCCATCCTCGAACTCTAGTTGTCTCTGTCTCCTATCAACATAGGACTTCTATCTGTTCTGTGTAGTATGCATCCACTACTGGATGATATGCACCTTCTCCGTTGTAGCCTTCACCATCTTTGTCCCTACAAGTGATAACTCCCCTGGGAATGTACAACACAGAGGTGATCTGCAAGGTCGGTCCTACAGTGCCTCGTATAGTGCCATCCAGATGGTGGAGCGATATCTTTTGTTGTACGCAAACTCCACCAAGGGTTAGTGTTCCTCCCATCTGCGACCAAAGTCGAGGACACATGCACAGAACATGTCCTCGAGAGTCTGAATGGTCCTCTCAATTTGGCCATCCATTTAAGGAGGGAAGGTGGTGCTCAGACATAGTTGCGTCCCAAATTCCTCCTGCTACCCCTTTCAAATCTAAGAATTAAAGCGTGCTTCCTGATCAGAGACGATAGTCGATGGCACACCCTGAAGTCATACGATCTCCTGTACATTGAGGCGTCCCAAGATCTATAATGAGCCCTAATCTCTGATCGGTAGGAAGTGCACCAACATGGTGAGTCAGTCGACAAACACCCAGATAGAGTTGGGTCCTCTAGATGTACGTGGATGCCCCATCACAAAATCCATGGATATCCCATCCCACTTCCACTCTGGGACCTCTAAGGGTTGTACCAATCCTGCTGGTACCTAGTGCTTTACCTTTACTTGCTGGAAAGTGAGGTATCATGAAATGAAATCTCATACTGCCTTCTTCATACCCAGCCAACAGTGCTATCCTCTGAGGTCCTGATACATCGTTGCCACTCTTGGATGTACTACTAGAGAGGAAGTGTGGAACTCTCTCTGCACCTCCTCATTTAGTGTAACGAGTACCATGGTATGTCCCCTGAAGAGGATGATGTGCTCCCCTCTTTTAGAAAATCCATTAGGTGCCTGCCCTGAGGATATCTGAGCATGTCGTGTCTCATAGTCAACATCCCCACACTGTGCCTCTCTGACTCACTAAAGAAGTGGAGGAGTGACTGTGAGATATTGAAGAAAGGATGCACCATCTTTATCCACAATGGATATCTGCAACGCGACCAGCTACTCCATCGTCTCTCATAGCAGCTGAATGCCCGATCTTTTGCTGAGAGCATCTGCTACAACTTTCCCCTTAACAGGACTATAGACTATATCAAAGTCGTAGTCCAAGAGGAACTCAAGCCATCGTCACTATCTCATGTTCAGGTCATTATGTTAGAAGATGTACCTGAGACTATAGTGGTCAGACTAAACTGTTAAATGCTCGCCCATCAGATAGTGTCACCACATCTTCAAGGAGAATACCACTACTGCAAACTCCAGGTCATGGGTAGCATAGTTCTTCTCGTTCTATCTCAACATTCGTGAATCATGCGCGATCACTACTCACTCCTGCATCAAGATGTACCCGAGTCTGATCTCTGATGCGTCACATTAAACTATGTACCCTACGCCGTCCTCTGGTAGCCTCAAGATGGGTGCAATGTTCAATCTCTACTGTAGCTCTTGAATCCTCTGCTGGAATCTATATGACCACACGAAGGGTTTTCCCTTCTTCGTCAAAGATGAAAGCGGTGCCGCAACTATGGAGAATTCTGGCACAAATCTCCGATAGTATCCCGCCAGGCTCAGGAAACTCTGAACGTCCATCACACTCCTGGGTGGATCCCAAGAAAGAACTGAATCGATATTCACTGGATCCACTACTACGCCATCCTCCAATATGACGTTTCCCACGAAGTGAACCTCTCGAATCCAGAACTGGCACTTCGAGAGCTTACCATAAAGCTGGTGCTCTCGAAGTGTCTCCAGTACTACCCGAAAATGGTAGGCATGATCCTCCTCAATAGTCGAGTAAACCAGTATGTCCTCAATGAATAATATGACAAATCGATCGAGGGAAGGCTGGAAGATCCTGTTCATGAGACTCATGAACACTGCTGGAGCGTTGGTTACATAGAAGGGAATTACCAAGAACTCTTAGTGGCCATACCGACACCTGAAGGCCGTCTTCTGCACATCCTTGTCTCGAACTCTGAGCTGGTGAGAGCCTAAACTGTTTTCTATCTTTGAGAACCATCATACTCTCTTGAGCTGATCAAAGAGGTCGTAAATCCACCGAAGTGGGTACTAGTTCTTCACTGTAACATGATTCAGGAGACAATAGTCGACACATAGTCATAAGATCCCATATTCCTTCTTGGTGAACAAAATCGGGGATAACCTGGGTGAAATACTGGGTCAGATAAATCCCTTCCCCTGCAAGTCATCCAGCTATACTCACAGCTCACGAAGCTCAGTGGTAGATATCAGATAAGATGGAGTAGATATCGGTGTTGTCCCAGGGTACAGGTCTATGTAGAAGTCTACATCTCTACGAGGAGGTATTCCTAGAATGTTGTCAGGGAAAAATCCACATATTGATCCACCACAACAGGAAAACTCGGACTCCGCACATCAACCTCTTAATGGATGAGACTAGCCTACTGATGTGTGATCGACAAACCTCTTCTCTGTGTAAGTCAATCATGCGCTGCAAAGGATCCCTTCTCTCTGGTGAAGGTGAACCTAGTCCCATCCGTTTGGACACACTGCACTTTGCGCCTAATACAGTCGATCTAAGCATGGAATGTAAATAACCAGTCCATATCCAAGATGACATCGTAAGGACCTGATGCTACTACAAGAAGATCCCAGCCGAAGATCATGCCTCTTAGAGTATGATCAGACGTCTGGAATAGGTGTGTAATTGTCGAGTCTACTCCCGTAGGAGTCTCTAGCCGTAAGGATCGAGCCGACGGCTCCGTTGGAATCTCCGACCTCCAAACAAGGGAAGAAGAAATAAAATAATGACTCACACCTGTGTCTATAAGTATTGCAGGAAGGGTGAAGTAGACACAAATAGTATCTCGAATCATCTCAGAAGCTTCATGTTCATAGGCCTCGACTGTATGGAGCTGATCCCGCCTCTTTCCGCCAGCTCCATGTGGTCGGGGTGGACCTCCTAGTGGTGGTGGTGGTGTTGGTAGTGCCTCGAAATGTCATCCACCTCCCACTTCTCGGCCATCTCCTCTACCTCATATGCCTGCTCCAGGCAGACCACCAAGGTCAAACCTCTACCTCTTCATTGGAGGTCCCTCTACTGGAAGCTGCTCATCTGCATGTTGGGTCGAGCAGTCACGAGACATCTGGCCATGCCTGCTGCATTCATAGAACTGCCTGCTCCTCGTAAGGCTGGCTCTATTTCGTGTGCCCAACACAACTAAACCTGAATCCTGAGGTCGCCCACCTGATGGCCTGGTCCGCTTGGACCACTGCGTCAACAGTCTACTGATAGCTGTAGAAGACTCCGCTATGTTTCATCCTTCGTTGGGTCTCACTGCTGGAGACTGCTCAGTGAGAAATCTATCTACTAGAAGGGATTTCTTTAGCACCCCTTCCTGGGTCGGGATGTTGAGGGGAATCGACGAAGCCCTGATCTCAGGCCTAAGTCCCTAATCGAAAGTCCGGGCCCTGAAGAACGGGTCCCACACCCTATCCATGGAGTAGCGTGAGTGGTTGGTGATCCTCGATGAGTAATGAGCTACTGTCATGCTGTGCTGCTGTAGAAGAAGTAACTCCTGAATCCACACCGCACAAAGGGTGGTTAGAAAAAACTCTGAGAGGAAGAGACTCTCGAAGTTCGTCCAGAGTAAAGATGCCTCTTCATGCACCTGGAGCATCAAGCTCCACCATATAACTATTGATGGGTGCAGGTGACTTGCGGAAAGGATCATCATAAGGTCGGATGATGTCCCTACCAATATGAAAACTCTGACTATAGCCTCCATCCAATCCTCAGCTACCTATGGGTCCATCTCTCCACGGAACCTAGGAAGCCTCTATGGCTAGAACTCATGAAACTCACTCAGGCGGCGTGCACCCTCTGCTGTTGGGGATGGTGGTATCGGTGGCCCAGTGGGTAGTGGTATCGCTGGTGCCTCCGCTGTGATGTGGCCCTTCAACGAGGCCTCGTCACTCGGTGGGCTACCATCTCGCATGTAACTCAGAACCCTAGATAGATGACTTTGTTGGGCCATCCTGAAAAGAAAAAGGTACTCTATGATCAAACAGTATACCTGGGGAGCTGACACAAAGTATTCACAAATAAATGTTTTGAAACACACATGGAATCAGTGTTTTCCTGCATTGAGTTGGAAATCAGAGGTCAGGGTCCTGGTGTACAGATACATCGGCCGCTACACTAACACTGGACTCCCTAGACTGAAAAACACAGTCAATACTCTTAACACTACTTATTAACAGAAAGGAAAGATCAAAGTCCTGAGTTATATGGTAGAACCAAATCCTCTGATACCAATTTTTCATGACCCGACCTCAGGGCCCACTCCATGACTACCACAAGCCAGCCTTCCATAGGCAAGGGGCTGGTGACTAGAACCAAAGGCGTAAATCCCGATTAAAAAGGGAAGGAATTTAATTTCTAAAAGTAAAAAAACACAACAGAGTACGCAAAGGATGTATCCACAAAAAATACTGTATAAAAAAGTTAATTCTGAAAGGAAACGGGGCCGAAAATACAAGCCCAACTGTTAGAACAATACAACTGAAAAGCTAGTAAAACTACAGTAAAGTAAAATAGCAACCACTAAGTCATCCTCTAGGAATCCCACCTAAAGGGTGGGTACAGATTGCCTCCTCATCACCCTAGGTACGTCCGTCTGCTTCGTGTTTGTCCCACCAAGTGGTCCACCTCCAGGTACCGTCCAGATCCACAAGTCTCCTCCTCGATCAGTGATTTCCGTCGTCTGCATCCAACACAATGTAGTGCGGGAATAGCCCGTGCGGGGGTGAGTATACGATACTAAGTATGGATCCCGAGACTTCCGAAGGTCTCCCAGAAACCATGAAGGATAAACCACATAAGAAATATACAATCACAAAGTATCAACCAACTCTACTTAGGTATATTCCCATACATATACTTAAGTCATCAATCCCAGTTCGACTCCAACTCTCGAGCCCAAGCATAACCTAGTCCACACACGAAAGAAGTCAATCACATCGATGATAATGATTGAAAGTCATGAATCATCTCACACAGGTATACATATTTCGTATAGTGAAAGGGACAATCATATATAGTCACTGATTCAAATAAGATTTCAGACCCACATAAGATACAAGTCCAGCTAAGCTGTCTGACCCAAACAGGATACAAGACCAGCTACTCTATCGGACCCACACAGGATACAAGCACAAAGGTCAAACTTCCGGACCCACACAGGATACAAGAATAGTATTCATCCCTACCTAACCCATGGAGGATTCCAGTACAGTACTCGTCGCTGCCGAACCCATGGAGGATTCCAGTATAGTAGTCGGCGCAGTCGCAACCAGCTCTACGGTCCCCACAAACAACACGCTTCATTCAAGGAGGGTCTGCTCCTTGAGAAAAGGGGTCAATACATAAACTATCAAGAAGGCCTACGTTGATGTATCCTGAAGTTCCATCTCATAAAAAAGAACCCAGCACAATAGATGGCACATCAATCGGACGCCTGATCTGAGAGTTATTGGCTTTTCCGTTCCAGGGGCCCGGTTGGAATTATGCTCATTCCGACCTAGAAGTTTTCCAAATTTGTCCAAAACTCACATAGTGTATTTTAAAAGCACCACCTCTTCATAAGGGTCCCAGTTCCATAGACGGCGCATCGATCAGATGCACGGTCGTGAAGTTATTCACATTTATGCGAAATGGGCCTGACCAATCAAGCCCGGTGGGCTGGCGGGTTGGCAAGTCCTGGCTCAGTAGGTCTGAACCGGCTGAGGGGTTGGGTCGACCTGATGGGTCATGCACCAGCCCGAGAAAGGCGGCCGGGTACGTGCCGTTGGCGGCTGGCCATGGCTCAACCAGATGGTCGAGAAGAGCAGGGACGCGACCCCCGGTTCTTCGTCACGACGACGCTGAGCGGCGCCGCCCCTCCTACCCCACCAGAAAAAGCCAACCGGATTTTCTGGCACAATTGGCCCTATCGGGCGGTCCTTTGTCCTCCGCACATGGCTCCAGGTGGTGCCGTGGCCTTCAACCCAGCCGACAGGTAGCCGACTAGTTTTCTGCCGAAGCGGCCCGTGGAGCGCGGGCCACGGTCCTCCGCAGCGCGGTTCCACATGGCGTTTCGGTCCTCCTATTCGGCTGGCTACGACCGGTCGGTTCTTGTTCAGCAAGAGCATCCCGGATGTGGGCCGCAGTCTTCCCCCCTTCGGGTGGCATCCAGTGTCAAGGTCCTCTAATGGGACGGTGCATGGCCTCTATTGCCGCCGCCGCCTCTTCAATATCTGCCTCCATTGCGATAAAATTCATAGATTAACGTAGGGTCGTCGGGCCGTTTTCGTTTGGCTCGCGCCCTCCGTGTTAGGCGGTAGCAGATGGCCGATGATAATCCATTAAATTCAATGATGAACGTGGTAGAAATTATTCACTTAAAGAATATACAAAACCCCTACCTTGTAATTGATGTCGCACGTCGACGAGCTGCGGAAGATGAGCGTCGTAGTAGTCGGGTGTCATAGAAGATGGTGTCGCGGAGAATGGTGTCGTCCCGTCAACATTGGAGGAAGAGTCATTATTGTGAAACGGGAAGAAAATCCGAAGACGATGTAGATTCCTTGAAATTAGGGTGCATCCGAGGAAGAAGCGTCTTTGGAAGAAGTTCTTCACGTTCTTAGTCGGGGATGTTCTTCGTTGAAGAATAGTGTTCATCATCAAAAAAGGATCACCTTTCTTCTAATTCTCTAGAGCCACCCCAATAGTATATTTTACCAAAATTGAAATAAAAGTCTCCCAATATAATATACTTTCCACCCATTTCAAAACAACTCAAAAATAAATTGTTGACAAACAAATTAATTAACTCAATTGGTGGGGTTGGCACAATAAATGGAAGGAGGTGGAGAGTTCACATTTAATGAGGGGAGTTTACAAATTAAATAAGGGGTATTAATGGGGTGTTGAGGGGAGCTGAAAGGTTTTGGGTTCGTGTGGGCCCCACCACACTAAATCCTCTCATGGGAGGTTATGTGGGGTGTGGGCCCCACCCCTAACTTCTTCTTGGAGGAAATAACCACCTCTTAAAATAAAATTGTGTATCACCACAATTTTATTTAATTTAAGATAAATCCCCAAATTATAACTTTCAACCGCCATAAAACGCAACTGCGGCATAGGTCCCCTTAAGCGAATACTGGCTCTACGAGTCCATCAGTGTCCTCAGATTTCAATTCCGAGCACCGGTTAAAAAGATAGAAAAACCCCCACGCACGTTACTAAATGTACCCGAACAAAACTTTAGAAATTGATTCTTGGCACACCGGGCCTCAGAATCAGGCACTGTAAGAAACTGTGGACTTGTAAAATTCCAAAGAAATACGAAAAAAAATCCTTGAAATATCCAGTTTTTAAAAATTAAATATCAAGATTATAAATAAATTATTTATTAAAAAATAATAATTTATGATAGTAATGAAAAAATAATTTTCTTAAAATCATATATATGTTGGGATATACATACGCATGAGTAATGTTTCCATTTTTAAATGATCATTGTGGAAAAAAGGTATATAATATTAAAACATTTTAGAATGTTATTAATATCATATATTTATATATATACCATATTATTTCATTAAATATAATTATATACATCATCCATCTGTTGTGGTGATGAAAAGAGAGTAACATGAGTTTGTAAATATGATTCCTCACACATACGTGATCAACATTATCATTTAATGGTGTTTAATGGAACATGGTATATTAATTTATAGACTAAGAAATATATTATTAAGATCATAATAGAGATATATATGATAGATATGTAGATTAATATTATCCATATAACCATAAATGTATGTAGTTGATAAAATATGAAGCATATATCTACAAGAGGCGGTAGTCTATCGTACTATCACATGATAATATCAGCCCAACTAAAATAATTGAAAATAAAAATGGTAAATCATGATATAATATTCTATGTTCTATAAATTTGTTATAAATTTCATATGTGTAATTTATATAGATAATAATACCAATATACGAAAGTTGGAAATAGAAAAATTAATGACATTAATTAGTGACGTATTAGTCCACCATACAATCAAATGATGATTTCATAACTCATTTATTTGATATGGGGATGGTTGAATGTAATTACATTAACAAAAAAATATCTTAGTATTTATATGATATTATTTTCATAATATCTCATGATTTCAAAATAATTTATGTATTAGGAGGATAAAATAAAAAATTCTCATTTTAGAATGGTACATCTACTTTAGGTATCATCATTAGGTTTGTAAACAAATCCACCGTAGGATTGATTTATTCTAAAATAAATGCATATTTTATTTGAGTAGAAATTTTGGTAAATTTTTCTTATGTATTTTATGAAAAAAACATGGTTTTATTTTGGTAATAAGAGAGGATAAGGTGTGACCTTTTATAAGTGAGGTGATTTCACAGTTCTAATTTCATGAATAAAAATGATTTTCCCACTTGTAATAAATATAAAACATATAAAAAATATATTATTCTATAATCACAGACATGACATGGTATAAATATTAAAAACATATTATAGAGATGTTTTATGTTTTTATAACCCATATTCCATTGGTTTGACCATTAATTAATCAATTTTTAACTTAATGATGAAAAATATTGTTTACTTCTTTTACTAATAATTATGGTGAAAAATTATTTTTAATTTATTATAAAAAATAAATTATTATTTTTTTAAAAAAACTATATATTTATCTAAATTCCATAAATATGTTTGGAAAAAAATAATTTTAAATTAATCCTCCAAACACGATGACCACATCCTTTTTCAAAGGTAAATTGTTCAAAAGTTTAAAAGGTGTCTATGTAAAAATTGAAACTTAAAATGATATCAATGAAAATAATAGGATTATTTCAAATAATATTTATCTTATAATACCTTAAAATAATTTCAAAATATATTTTAACATATAAATAATTAAAAAGAAAACAAAATTTTCAATTAAAAATATGTATATTTCACTATTCACCAAAATGTAAAACATTTCATAAAATTGTCAAACTTTATCACGATGATAATTTTAATATTATAAATTAAAAAATTAAGATTATTTTATGAAATAAAAATTTTATTACTGATAATAATTAATTTTGATTTACGTTCCCAATGCATGACCAAATATTCATTTAGAAAAAATAATGTATTTCGGAAAAAAATTATTTTTAGTTCAAATGGTACTAATTTTATCTATAATCAATAAAAACCATTTTATTTAGTTTTAAAAAAAATAAATTTTCTTATTTAGTCAATAATATTCATATCTACCCACTTAATGTCTTATTTATAATGGTAATGTTAAAATAATATACTGTTAACAGAGTATTCTATTGCATTCAATCTTGGTGTTGGGAGGATTGAAAACTATCAATGTGGTTGAATTTATTTAAATAAATAAATAAATATATATATATATCAATATTTATTTATTTGTTATGTTAACTTCTTTTTTATGTGTTGTTTAATTCACATTATCGAATACGTTGTTTGTGTGTTCAAATATCAGGGTGTTATATAAACATTCCTTGGGTTCTCCTGTTTTTCACTAAACTAATGGATCATTTTTTATTACAATGATTTTGGACATCATACGATTGTTTTTAAATGTTAATAACTTGGATTATGAATGAGTGGGGACAAGGATGAGATCAGGATGAAAATTTTATGATATTTCTAGATAAATAAGTAGTTTTTGATTTTCAAAAAGTCATGTTTGTTGAAAATAAATGATAATGTGTACACGTTTCCACTTGTAATGTATGGGTATGATAATTAAGGATGCAGACACTGGGGAAGGTATGTTTCAAGAAGTCATATACTATGATATATTCCTTTAAGACCTTTGGGTCCTGTAATGTCATGAATCCTACGAGAAATGTAAGGTAAGGGTTACCCATGAACATATAAAATAGAGTTATCAAAAATAAATAAATAATAAAGGCCTTTGGGCCATTCAATAAGGTTTAAAAAATAGTATTTATTCAAAACATTTTACAACACATAACCTAAATGATCATTGATAATGTATGAAGGATATGTATAGTTTTAAGTAACTAAAATATTTAATTTTTATGGCTGGCTCATTAAAATCTGTAATATATAGGGTGATTAAATTTTTAAGAAAAGAATACATAGTTGTAATGATAATGATATATAATATTTATTAAATTTAAATAAATCATCATATGTGGTGAATTTAAATAAACTACAAGATATCCATCACCAACATAAAATATTAAATCAGGTTAACCTATATCAAATTGAAGGGACTATGAAACTATTTATCATCATCAATATTATTAGAAGACATTATTTTTTTCCTTATCTCCTTCATATATATATTAAATAATATATATATAACATATGCATTAAACAATCGTATATATTAAATTAATTAATGAAATAGAAAAAATGTCACCTATTTGTTTTAAATATCTCATATATGATTACATTGTGATACACATATTTGTAGAAAGGATATCAATTATTATTTTGAGTATAATAAATCTAGTTTCATGATAATAATTTATGTTTAGTTTCTAGTGATTATATATTTTCCAAAAATGGTTATAAAACATCTAAATCATGATTGGGATTACAAACGGGCACTCTAGAAAAATAATATAAATAACATTAAAATTAATTTATTTGGAATGGGTTATTGTTCAAAATGAAATTTATAGTCATTATTAATTAATTATTGATGTTAAGATAGGTTATATTAGGAATTTATTATTAGTTTCATGAATTAAATGTAAAATTAATTGATTGGTATCATAAATAAATGTAATAATATTTTATCTTGAATAATATATTATTAAATAATTAAAAAATCAATTAAACAATTCCTGAGTAAAATTAGTTTGATAACTATTACAAAATTTCATCCACATATGAATTCATATACAATTTCTATCATATATTTATCAGTATATCATTTTTAGTTTCCAAATTTTATTACAAAAGTTATGACTAAAATGGGGTTTTGATCACTAATTGTAGTTGTGTTAAATAAACATTTCCACTCATAAGAAATATTTAATTGGATAACATGGATTTGATATTAATAAAAAGTGGATCTAAACTATCTATAAAAGAAAATTATATATTAGTACTAAGGGAAAATTACATGGGTTAAAAACCTGTTATAGTGGTGAAAAGAAACTATAGTAACAGATAATAATCTTGGTGGTAAAGGGAATAACAAATAATTACTATTGGTAAAAAACCAATTCATTACATATTATAGTGAAAAATAATATTGTAAGAATAAATCAACACATGTAAAAAACAATTGATTATTAATTGTATGAACCTAATCTATAATTATTGTGGATTTATCAAAATTGGGACCTAGTGAAATGATAAATATGTTGTTTTAATCCAATTTTTCAAAAACATTAATTGTGTGCCACTCACCCCAATTATAAATGGACAGCCCCTCTCCACTCCACATCATAGGATAAAACCAATTTATATATTCATTAGCATCCCAAATTACATCATAAATTATATCCCATCATACTAAATTCATTTTCTTTATTAATACAGCCTTTTATGGATTTAGTTCAAACCCAAGGAGGATACCTGAAAAAATATGTACTGTTCTCCAAAGATGGTCTTTATATTACTTATTTCTCATCCTAGTTCCGTTTTTATTAAAACATGATAATATAAGAATATCAATATATTGAATATACTAGCATAGTTTAATAATAATGTTATGACATAAGACCTTCAACACTTCTATAAATGGGGTATTAAAACATCATTTGTGTGTTTGGATGACAAACTTCATGCAAAAAATGATATCCATTTTTCAATTCTGACCTCTCATGGTTGGTTATTTGGATTGCTATAATGTAAATATAATATATTTATAGCATATTTTTAAATATTTAATCAGTATATCATATATATCATATCACATTCCATTTCATAGGGAATACGATAATGTCACTCATTTGTATGACGAACTACCTCCTTGCAAGGAGATGTGATCCATATTTCTCTAACGCTTCACATAGATAGAGTTAAGATAATCTATAATGATTATATGTGATATAAATTACATATTAGTTATATTAATGGAATAATTATAGTCCTAGAAAAATAATATATTTAATTTTATTTCATTATTTTTCACTTACATAAAGATGATAACATAGTTCTTGTACATGTGGACTACCTCATTCATTAAGCAATGTGACCCTCTTTTCATCCTAACATCACATAGGTTATATATAAATATATTTCAATAAAATATATTGTAAATATGATAAATTGATCATTAAATATAGTTAATATAATAAAATCTTATTTTTCTTGATGACATTTTAAAAATAGAAATGTTACTCATTTGTACATGTGGCCAACCCTCTGTTGGATTGTTATGTTCATCATTTGACATAAACATCATTATTTAAAAGTTTTTAAAGTAATAAATGTATCTAGATAATATAATTATTTAATTTTTATTATTCTGGATATGATTTAGCTGTATAATATGTCCAATAATCTGAACATTAAATATAAAACATGACTATTAAAAAAAAGACAATTATCTCACAAGAAAATGAAAATAATGAAATATTAATAATGAATAGTTAATAATATGACATAAAAGGAATATAAATTATATCATAAATTTTAATTTGGTTTTCTGTTAAGTTAATAACTTATTTAAAACCCAAATAATGTACTTTACGCCTTGATTATCCAAAATGTAACCTATGGTATCAGATTTCATCTCAACTTTATTTCATTGAGGCATATTGCAGTGTTATGAACAAAATTAATTTAATATGACTTATATAGTACCACTTTGACAACTAATATAATCTTTAATTCATTAATTATGGAATATTATTTTTGAATATTCATTGTTTCATATAATAGGATTTGAAATATATGTCACTAAGTGGTAAAAATATTTCATAACATAATTTCATTTCATAGGGTTATATAACTTCCCTATTGTCATTTGTAAACTATGATTATTTATATAATCAAATTTAACTATTTTTTTTATTTACACTTCATTTTTGAGGATTTATAGTTGATTCACATAGATAAATAATCAAGTAATTCTAAATGTAATGTTATTATAAATTAGGGGTTTGTCTGAAAATATCATTCTAATTGAAATTGTTTATTCCTAAATTTCTATAAAATGACATTATAGGATATGTTTTTATAAAAAATATAGATTTTTGATTTAATTGTTATTAATTATATTTTTATGTGATATTACCATTTATCTAGTAATTGGTATTTAAAATTATTGAAAAATTATTTTAATAATATCTTTATTTCATTCTACAGTAAGAAATATATTTATTACAAGGACATATTTTCTAATAATGTTTAATTTTTTTTCCTATTTTACCATTTAAAAATGATTTCATAAGATATATTATAAACTAATTAGTATTTTTATAAAAAAATTTAAAGGGTTCTTCTTTTCACATTTCAAACAACAGACTTTTATAAACATTTTATCGTGAAAAAGAAAAGTTTATTTTATAATATACGAAATTACATGAAACTTTTCTACTGTTTCATTGATTAATCCTTTGAATTTTTTTAATTTTAGTTATAAATAAATTATTTTGATAATATTATTTTATTTTTTTGAATTAATTGTATAATTTCAATTAAAATGGTTATTAAAACGATTTACAATTTTAAAAGTGAATTTGGAGAAAGAATTGTTTCTTCAAGAATGTTATTGATCATATTTTTACTATATTTATATTCATTAATGTTTGAAACCATATATTTAAATATAATTAACTGGTCATATCTAGTATTCAACCCATACAAATTCCCCATATGGATGTTTTATGTTTATGATGGCTATATATTGTTTTCTTACATTCGTTCTCTGATTTATTTTTTTTGTTATTATCAGTCTCTTAAAATTTTAACTTTCATATAATCATTGGACATTAGTTTTACACTAAATGTCCACATTATTTATAACAATTTTTTTTTTCTTATACCATATTAAATTTATACATATAGTGTACTACATCCAATGTTATTTTTTATATTGGGAAATACAAATAAATCTATATCCAAATCACAAATATGATAATTTATGATAGGGGACATCATTTTGGTGTTACATTTATAATTAAATATATAAGGAATACTTTGGACCTGATATAATGGGTTCGAGGTATGATTAATGAAATCCATTTGTTTCATTATTTGTCTCATTGGATGAATTAGCTATCTGGACTATAGTAAATGGGTTTTAACATGGTATGATTGTAACTATATTTGGTATAGACCATGATGGTAAATGTATCAGGTTTGTAGGAAAAATGAAATAAGATAATTATAACATTATATTATTTTAGTTATTATTATTATCTAGAATATTTTCACATTGACATTATTTCTAGGTGTATTTCATTCTCATTTCTAGATTAAATTGGATGTGTTTTTAGTATTTTAATGTGCCCTATATATTAGTAGATATATATTCGGCAGTTATTTTATTTAAATGAAATATCTAATGGATTATATACCTCGGATTTTTTTAATTCTTATTGATAAATTGACACTTCTATTTTAAGTAACCCATACTATGAATTTGAGACCACACTTATTTTATTTCCATCATATAGTTTCCAATTATGAAATCTATGACGGATATGTAGGGATATTTTTTTTTGAAATAAAAAAATTCTTGGAGAAGAAATTATTTTCTAATTTATGGTTTAAAATGTAATTTATGAATCATGTATGTATCTTGTTAAGTAAAAATGCTAAAATATTTGGACCATTTTAATGAAATTATACGTCTCTTATGCCAACAAAAATATAGCATGCATTGACTCACATATTCTAGGATTATGGTTTCTATAGTTTCTATTATAGTTTGATTGGTAGAAAAATTAGAAACCATATTTCTAAAAAAATAAATTATGGAACATGATACTATGATATGATACGATGAAATGTATATAAAAATACTAGTTTTTAGGAAATCTATAGAAATTTTTTTTTCATGAAATAAATCCCTATTTTCATTCTGAATATTGACATGGTTCTGGAATACAGAAACATAAGTGATATAAATCCAAAATGATATGTCATTATTGACTCGATCATTACATTGAACATGAAAATGGACCTTAATGTTCTCACAATTTAACACTATTGTGATATATTATTTGGATATTTCAAATTTTCCTCACATATCATTATCATGGATTTCAAATTATGTTTAAAAATATTGAACATGGTAAAATGTATGTTTTCTCATATCTAATATAATTCTTCATAATTTATACATCTTATAGATAATTATATGGTTTCCTTGCATTATTATTGTCTTCCAAACTATGGGTTTTTTTCATTATTCAATGGATAAAACTTGATGAAATGGTGTTATCATTGAATATTGAAAACGAATTAGATACCATGTGAAACCAAGTGGGGTTATGATAGGAGTGAAATATATTTGATTATGGATAACAATTTTTAAAAAAACATGATTAAAAACCTATAAATTAACCAAATATTGGATTTACATTAGAAGAGAAGAATGAATTTTCTAGAAAATTTAGTGTTGTAGGACATGAAGGAAATAATGACCGATTAATATCATGTGTGTTATGTGGATATAGAAACCTAAGAACGTTTCTAGATTGATCGAGAGAATTATTTATTTGTATAAAATGTTGAAATAAAAACAAAATCAGAAACATTATGATTTCAATATAAGAAAATAAATATCATTCTATGTATCTATTTATTATTGTTTGTCCTAAATTTGGTGATCCTTTTAATTACCCAATCTAATGAAATATTCTAAATGGTAAACCATAGATCAAGGAAGGATATATGTGGAATTATAAATTGATGAAGTATTCATGTATGTATATTCAAGAATTAATGTTTTGTTAAAATTTATCTATACTATATTGGTTAGAAGAATCTGGAAACAATTAAAGATTATTTTATTTATAAGATGAAATTTTGTGTTAATGAAAATAAGAGTTATTTATACCACAATGTGATAATGGCTTTAAGACTGCTAAAAATAGAAAATTATTAATAAAAAATTGTTATGTCACAAATGGTTGGGATTTCAAATAATTAAGCGTATTTCGGAGTAATTTACTATAGTAATTTGATATATTGGAATGTTTATTAGATGATTAATGCATTTAAATATTAGAGAAATATTTTTAATGGAATTATTATCATTTTGGGTCAATATGATCATTAATGAAATTGTAATTATAGTCAATTCAGATTATTGGACTATATAAAAAATAATAGAAAAGTAGGATGTATTGAAAAAATTATTAATTAGTTTTTAAAATCAAAATATTTTACTTCATGGATGTCCATAATATTTTCGTGTACATTATAGGAAATATATAGTTTTATAAATAATTAATTGCATGAAGGGAGGTAACCCATAGCATTTGGAAAGGTGGTTTTTCTTGAACCAATATCCAATGGATGATAATGGTTTCATTACATCACACTTCCTACATGATTTCCTAGTTAACAGGTAATTGATTTTAGTTACATAATTTTGTAAATAAATATTAATGATGAACCAGTAGTGTTATTTATGTTGTTAAGATATTATTTTATTAAATAGGATAATTTATGATAAAAATATTTGTTTTGGAATATATTTAGAGTCATACTAAATATTTTTTAACACTTTAAGTATCGAAAAATTTGTTAAAGTGAATATTGGTTCTTTAAATGTGATAAAAATTAATTTTTGGGTATTTTCATTTCATAAAGTAATGGATGAATTGAAAAATAACCAATTCACAACAACCAAATTAATGTTTTTATAATAAATATAAATATATATATTTAGAATATTTCCTTATATTATTAGGAATTATCATAATTACTCTGAATTTTGAAAATGGTCTTGAAATAATTGATATCCAAATACTATCATATATGTTGAACCAGTGGAATTTCAAATCATTGTATATTTATGTCTTTGACGCCCTTAGAATTCAATTTATCACTGATATTGTTCTGATAAATGTCCTCAATCACTCTTTATATTTGATTATTGATTTATTTCATATACATATCTTCGTCATCCACCCATTTTCTCTTATGTATAAATATAGTTATATGTAATTTTATATGCCATTATACATCCTATTATCTCTTATAAAGAAGATTTTTTACATTCCTTCTGATGATGTTGGATTTCAGTAATGATATTTTCCAATATCAATCCCTTGATTAAAAATTAAATATCTAAATTGAAGGGATGTGATTTATATAAGGTGGGGAGAATGTAACACCATAAAATTATTAAATAATTATATTGTAATCAATTGTGTATACAACATGTAACACCGAGTCTAAAAAGTAATGAAACATCTAGAAGATTTAGGATATATTTACTATCTTAAATAAAATCAATACATTCAATGTCTTTCAATAAAAACATAATTTTGTTTATTTTTCAGTACACGTGACAATGTATTTCTTCAATATCTTACTTTTCATAGAATTATAAGTGTAAAAAAATTTAATTTATATTATTATTTAATATGATATTTATCGATCTTCCATTGGAATGGTTTGGATGAATAGGATTAAAGAAAATATGGTTATATATAAGGGAAATATGTTTTTCAATTGATTATAAATAAAAACAAAAATAATTGAAATAAAATATATGTTTTTTCAGAGAAACAATAATTTTTTAAAAGACAAATTAATAGTTTTTAGTTCGCATAATATAACATAATTGTTTTTCACATTTTATATTTTTTTAATTTTTTTTAAAATCATAACTGGAAAATTATATTATGGTGAATATTTTGGATTTTTATGAGAAGTTTCATTTTTTATGAATATTGAAAAATATAGTATTTTAATTGAAAAAAACAATTTAAACTAAATTATTCATATTATTAATTTATATTTTTAATTATTTTGAATGTAAAAATTATGAAATTAAAAATCTATTAATTGAATTTTTGATTTTAGAATCATTTTCATATTGAATTTTTCTAAAAATTGTAAACATTTGAACATTTTAATTTTTTTTTAAAAAAATATATCTCATAAATTATGTATTATTAGTTAAAATTAAAATAATTCACATAATTGAATTTAATTTTCTTAAATAAATTATTTATTTGGAATCATAAAAATATATATTACCTGGTTAAATAATGATAATTTTTGAACAAAATGAATTTTGAAATTTTTTCAAATTTATCACAATGATTATTGTAAAAATAAGTTTACATTGTGGATGAAATGGTAATATAAGGTTTAATATTTAGCAAAAAAATTACCCTAACCAATTTTATGGGCATATGTAAGCTAAATAATATCTATTAAATAAAATGGACTATTGTTAGGGCCTCTATAAAATGAATTTTTTTATAAAAATCACACATTTAAAATAATTACAAGTTTATGACTAACCACTCTTATAAAATTCCACCCAATATCCATTCATTTTAACACCTAGGAAATAATTTTTATGAGATAAATCATTACAAAATAATTTTTAAACTACCTCACCTAATCCTTGAATAGTAATTTTAGTCAAAATCTAACTGTTGTAGGAATTAGTGAAACCATATGAATCATACCTGAAGAAGTTGTAATATTCTTAAATGAGATTACTTATTTTACTTGTTTCCGCACATCATTATATTTTTTTAAAACACAATGATATAATAAAATTTCTATTTTAAATATATTTGGATATTTCTAAAATATGTCAATTACATACAAGCTTCTTCACTTCCATCAAATGGATTTTGAGATAAGATTTCAAGTGTACATCGGACTACCACCTCTTGATGTGATGTCAGTCGTTTTTCATTTTCCACCTGTCATGGTTATTATGATTATGTATATAATGTACATATATAATATATATTACATAGTATTTCTTATTTAATAACTATATAATTTATATGTTTTTGAAATTTAATATTTTCGGATATACAACATCACCCCTCATGTCTACAACTGACTACCTTATCACTAGGTGATACAATTCATCTTTTATTAATGATTATATTTGAAGGTGAAAAATATAATATTAATTATTATATGTGATATACATGACATTTTTTCAATATTTATTACATATTTATTATTTTGATAAAGAAATATAAATCATTTAATTTCTTTCCATTTCACTAATGAAATGATGATTGCATCATTTTTGTAAGTGTTGACTACCACCTTCACAGAGATAAGTGACTCAATTTTCATCACCAAATAACATGGATGATATATATATATATATTTATCATTATTTAAATAAAAAATATAGTATGTATAATATCATGATCATTTGATAATGGTAATATATTTCAATCCTAATTTCCATAATGATCATTGAAAATGGATATCTTACTCTTGCGTTTGTACGACCTACCATTCTCATGATCGTAACGTACTACATTTTTCATAAACAAAATAAATAATTGTTTCTAAAATTTATATTTATTTAAAAATATTATTATTATTACTAGATAATTATATTATATACAATTGAACTAGATAATATGGGGAAAAATTAGAACACTAATAAAAAAACACAAATGAGATAATAATTCAATTAACACCAGAAATATAAAATATTATAACTATTTATAGTTAAAATGTAATAATATGGTATAAGAGTATGAGAAATGATAACATAAATATTAATATGTTTATATAATATTTTAAAAATACCTTTAGAAACACTAAACAAATGTTTAATTCACATTCAATCCAAAGGATACATAATATATGTTATTTAGACTTAATTTCATTTAATTAAGGCATATTGTATTTCTATGATAAATATTACTTTAATGTGGTTTATATACTTCCCATATTACATATAATATTATCAATCATTAATTATTCATGTTATATAATGAATAAATTTGAATTTTTTAAACTAAGTGGATTTGAACACAATGTTTCAAAATGGTAATGAAACATCATAAATGTCATATTACTTATTTGTTTTCATTTCTATTCTATTATTGTGTGTATAAGTAATTTTACCTATCTTTTGTTGGAATTAATGTACTTTTATGTGTATTTTAGTTGAAACATATAATTTATTCATTTTTTAATAACCACTTAACATTTATGAACATTTTATGTTTTTATTTAACAATCTCTTTCCAATAAAGATTTATTATTATTAAATTTACATTAAAAGAAATTATATTATCATTTTTAATATAACCTTTTATATTTGTATTATCTAGTTATTCATGATCATATTCATGGTTTAAAACTATTTTTACTTTTTTGTTAATATTATTGAGAAAATATTTTAATAAAATCAAGCTTTATTTCCCACTTCACCTGAATATCAATTTTCTAATAAAACAATGTTTTTAAAAACATTTTTTTAAAATCAAACATTAAACAAAAAAATGAAGTATTAAAAATCATTTTTACCCATTTTTTGTTTTGAAAAAATGTTTTCAAAGGAATCATATTGTCTCTTTTCAAACCTAACACTTTTTTATCCTTTTTACCATGCAAAAGTAATGTTTTATATGAACTGTATGGAATTAACCACTGACATGACCATAATTTCATTAATAATTCCATTGTGAGGATAAATTGTTATTTTTAACCACCTATTTTCATAATAATATTTACATTCATATTTATTTTAAAAATCAATTCCGTTTAATAAATATGATAAAAAGAAGTTAATGTGTAAAAAAATATTTTGATAATAAATAGCATATTTTTTGTATGAATGTTTTTAATGATCTTTTAAGGTAGTTGTATTAAATAAAAAAACAATCCTTATAATAAAAATAAACAACACTTGGGATATGTTGTTTTGATATAGTCTTTATTCTTCCTCTAGATGGTTTATGATTATTTTGACTAAGGAAAGTAGTTAAATTTACTCTAATTATAAAATGTTGTAACCAGTAAATATTAGTTGAAACATTTACTTTTCGATTTTCATTAACCATTAAACATCCCCTATATATCAACATTATTTATTATGGATATATATATTTCTTAATTTTTATATCAATTATATGGAAGGTGTGCTGAATTAAATGTTATTGAATTCCTATGGAAATGTTGATAAATTTATATCCATTACTCTAATAAAATACTTTATGATAAGGAAAAGTTTTATGAGTTAAATTTATATTTTCTTATATGAGTACTAATTTGGAATTTAAATACTTGGTTTGTGTACTAGTTTTTGAAATCACCTCGATGAATCAGTAATCTCATTGGAAAAATTGGTTGGTTAGCCATAAATAAATGGTTTATAACTATGAATCTTTTAAAATATGTTAAGGATAGACCTCAATGAAAAAGGTATCATCATATTGAAAAATTTGATGTATTATAATTAACAATATAATTAATTTTAGTTATTGTTACAATGCATGATATTTTGACTATAACATTATCTATGAATGAATTAAATTATTATTTATTGTTTATATAAAGACCCGCAAATTTCAAGGAAATTTTTTTCTTAATTTTCTTTGGAATTTTAGAAGAGCGCAGCTTCAGACGACACCTGATTCCGAGGCCCGGTGTGCCCGGAATCAATTTCCGAAGTTTGGCTCGGGTACGTTCAGTGAACGGACGAGCGGGTTTTTCTATCTTTTGAACCGATGCCCGGAATCGAATTCTGAGGGCACCGATGAAATCGCAGCGCCGGTATTTGCTTAGAAAGGCCCCTTCCGGAGTTGCGTTTTCTCAGACGTGGTTTTTAAATTTTGCGGCTTTAAGTCAGAAATAAAATAGAGTTTGTGCGACAACTTTATTTTATTTCACTTAAGCTGCTGGGAAGCCACTTGAAGTCACTTAAAGGCGGCGAACCGCCGGACCGCGTCCGCGGTCCGGCCACCCAGCACCCGGCCCGCGCGGGCCGCGTTTCTCCAAAGCCGCGGGTCAAACCCGCGGCGACTCATTCGGCCGCTCGGCCGAAGCCGAGCCGGCCGGTCCAGTCGGCCGGGCCGCGCCCAGGCCGGACCCAGGGGGGGTTCGGGCGGGGTCGCCCCGGGCCCAGAACCCCCGTTTCGGGCCCTCTTCGGTCTTTCGCCCATATCTTGGGCCTGGGACCTCCGATTGACGAACCGTCAGCGGCTACGCGATCCTTGGATCGATACGGTCGTTTCGGTGTATTATACTCAAGGTTTCGGAAGACTTTGGGTTCGGCCGGGTTGGTTCGTACACGAAACCAGCCGGGCCCTCGGAGCGGAAACACTCATAACTTGAGCTACGAACGTCCGATCGACGTACCGTCAGCTGTGGTAGTTTCCTCTAAGTGAGACGGAACTTTTGGCATACTCCGCCCGAGGATCGGATACAGGCGGAGTACGGTCGGGTTGGTTTTGCCCTAAAAACTAACCGGGCCCCTGGGACAGAAATGCCAATAACTCTCAGACCGGGCGTCCGATTGACGCGTCGTCTGTTGCGTTGAGATCCTGTTGTCGATACAGAACTTTTGGATACATCAACTTCGGACTACGTGTCAGTTGATGTATCAGCCTCTCGGCTCGTGGAGCGGACCCTCCTAAACGAGCTCGCTATGTGCGGGAACCCTAGCGCTGGCTGTGACTTCGACGACAGAGCAGAGATCCTCCGTGATCTGCGACGACGGCAGAGCAGAGATCCTCAGTGGACTGCGACGACGGCAGAGAAGAGATCCTCCGTGGACTGCGACGACGGCAGAGCAGAGATCCTTCGTGGACTGCCGCGACGACTGTGCAGAGATCCCCAGTGGACTGCGTCGACTACTGCACTCAGCGATCCTACGTGGATCAGTGCCCGATCATGTTTGGGTCCTTACTACCGGTTCTGTGTGAGCCACTGCCTACCGGTTCTGTTTGAGCCATTGCCTACAGGTTCTGTGTGAGCGCGATCCTGTGTGGGTCTTTTGCGGGGGTTAGTACCTATTGATCCTTCGTGGGTCCGACGACTTAGATGGATCAGTGATCATCTTTGACGTCATCTGAAAAAGTATACCTGGTTGAGCTGAATCTTATGTTACTCTCCTTTGTGGTTTGTGTTGAACTATCCTTTGTGGATTTACTGTTTACTCTCCTTGTGGATTTGAGTCTTTCCTTCCTTTGTGGATTGAGTTGTTCTTGAGCTCGTGAGCAGAGCTAGAAGTGGGGACTTAGGTATATGTATGGGCATATACCTAAGTCGAGTCAGATGTTACTTCGTGATTGCATCTTTCTTTGTGCTATATCCTTTGTGGATTTCGGGAGACCTTCGGGGGTCTCGGGGTCCTTACTGAGTAGCTTATACTCTCCCCTGCACGGGCTATGCCCGCACCTTGTTGTGTTGGTTGCAGACGACGGACAGCGCTGATCACGGTTGGGGCGTGGAGCAGGACGGTACCTGGAGGTGGACCACTGGGCGGGACGTGCTCGGAGCGGACGTGGGACCCGGGGAGCCTGGAGGCTATCTGTACCCACCCTTCAGGTGGGATTGCCAGTGGACGACACGAGGCCGCCGTCTTTTCTTCAGTTGCTGTACTTTACTTTTCAGTTGTACTTTACAGTTGGGCTTGTATTTCCGGCCCCCTTTACTTTTCTGCACTTTACTTTCCGCTTGCTGACTCTGTGTGGTTGTTACTTATAAAGGCAATGCCTTCCCTGTTTACTGGGATTTTACACCTTGGTGCTAGTCGCCAGCCCCTGGCCTATGGAAGGCGGGCTTGGGGTAGTCACGGCACGGGCCCCGAGGACGGGTCGTGACAAATTGGTATCAGAGGTGGTCGGTTCTACCGCAGACTCTGATCGTCTTTTCTTTCTAAGTGAAGCAATAGTGTTTAGTGTATTGAGTGTGGTTATCAGTTTATGGAGCCCAGTGTTGGTGCGACGGCCGACGTATCCATACACCAGGACCCTGACTCCTGATTTCCGACTTAATGCATGAAAACATTGATTGCGTGTGTGTTTCAAGTTTCTTTGTGATTACTTGTGTCAGCTCACCGGGTATACTGATCTGCTTTATGAAAGTCTCAAGTTTTCCTTGTGATTACTTGTGCCAGCTCACCAGGTATACTGTTCTGACTGTGGTGCTCTTGTTCTCCTTTTCAGGATGGCCCCGCGACGACAGCCAGCTAGGGTTCCGAGTGTAGGGCGCGACGGAAGCCCACCGAGCGACGAGGCCTCGGTGCAGGGCCCTTTGCCAGGAGTGGCACCGGTGGTAGCTTTACCCGCCGAGCCACCGATGCTACCAGTACCAGACGCTGACGATGCACGTCGCCTCAGGGCACTGCATGAGTTTCAGAGCCAGCGACCGCCCAGGTTTCGCGGTGAGGCGGACCCCCAGGCCGCCGAGGACTGGCTAGAGGCGGTGGTACGGATCTTTTGTCTAGTGAGGACACCAGCGGATCTCATGGTGATTCTCGCGGCGAGCCTCCTGCAGGCGGCGGCAGGACGATGGTGGAGCCTGATGCTCCAGGTTCACGATGAGGCATCCTTGCTCTGGGCGGACTTCGAGAGCCTCTTCCGCTCTGAGTTCGTCCCGGCCACCCTCCGAGCGGTGCACATCCAGGAGCTTCTCCAGCTGTGCCAGGGCAGCATGACGGTCGCTCAGTACGCGGCGAGGTTCACTGACCTATCTCGCTACTCGACCGACATGGTACGGGACCCCTTCTTCCGGGCCCGGACCTTCGAGCAGGGCTTGCGACAGGAGATTCGGGCGTCGCTGATCTCCCTCAGCATTCCGACCCAGGCGGGAGTGCTGGAGCGAGCCCTCCTGATCGAGAGCTTCCTAGCAGAGCCTTCTTCAGCGGCGAGACCTAGCGCAGGGCGGCAGGTAGCTGAGTCTTCGGCAGAAGGTAGCCGACGGATGACTCTCGGGTCCAGGCAGACCAGACCCCCACACAGACGGCCTCAGGACACCGGCTCAGCAGTGCGAGGCACACAGCGGAGTGCCAGCCTTCCGAGAGGTAGGCTGTGCTACTCCTGCGGCGGGCAGGGTCACATGGCTCGTGACTGCCCGACTCGCCGACCAGAGGAGCAGCAGACGGTGGAGGGGCCACCCAGGCAGAGGCAGATGGTCGACCGTGGCGGTCCGCAGGGAGTAGGCGGACGAGGCAGAGGAGCTGGCCGAGCAGCGGGTGGTGGGCGATGCTTCCAGGCTCTACCCCCACCACCACCAGGAGGGCCACCTCGACCACAGGGAGCTGGCGGGCAGGGACAGGCCCAGCTCCAGGCAGTGGAGGCCTACGACCCCGACTTGCCAGAGATGATTCGAGGTATGATCTGTGTCTATTCCACCCTTGCTGCAGTACTTATAGACACAGGAGCGAGTCACTCTTTCATAGCCTCTGCCCTTGTTCGGAGCTCGGAGATTCCGACTGAGCCGTTGGCTCGATCCTTACGACTAGAGACTCCTACGGGAGCAGACTCGACGATTACGCACTGGTGCCGGCAGTGTGAGCTTACTCTAGGAGGCGAGAGCTTCGGCTGGGATCTCCTTGTAGCGGCGTCGAGGCCTTACGACGTCATCTTGGGCATGGATTGGCTATCCACGGTTCATGCCCAGATCGACTGTTTTAGGCGCAAGGTGCGATGTGTTCGCACCGACGGGAGCAGGTTTACCTTCACCGGCGAGAAGGGAACCTTTGCAGCACAGGATGGACTTCCGCGGAGGAGAGTGCAGCCCATCTTTCATTAGTTGGCTAGCCTCATCCTAGGAGCAGTGGACGTGCGGAGTCCAGCTTTTCCTGCAGTGGTTGACCAGTACGTGGACGTCTTTCCCGACGACGTTCCAGGGCTACCTCCTCGTAGAGAGGTAGACTTTTACATCGACTTATACCCCGGGAAAGCCCCGATATCTACTCCAGCATATCGGATGGCCCCCGCCGAGCTTCGAGAGCTGCGGGTACAGTTGGAGGACTTGCAGAGCAAGGGGTTTATCCGACCCAGTGTTTCACCCTGGGCTTCCCTGATTTTGTTCGCCAAGAAGGCGGACGGGAGCTTGCGACTGTGTGTCGACTATCGTCGCCTGAACCGGGTGACAGTGAGGAACAAGTATCCGCTGCCACGGATTGATGACCTCTTCGATCAGCTCAAGGGAGCGCGGTGGTTCTCGAAGATAGACCTCCGGTCAGGCTATCATCAGCTCAGAGTTCGAGACGAGGACGTGCAGAAGACGGCCTTCAGGTGTCGGTATGGCCATTATGAGTTCTTGGTTATGCCGTTCGGCGTAACCAATGCTCCAGCAGTGTTCATGAGCCTCATGAACAGGATCTTCCAGCCATACCTCGACCGATTTGTCGTGGTCTTCATTGACGACATTTTGGTATACTCGACGACTGAGGAGGAGCATGCCTACAACCTGCGAGTTGTGCTAGACACACTCCGAGAGCACCAGCTTTATGGCAAGCTCTCAAAATGCCAGTTCTGGTTACGTGAGGTCCATTTCTTGGGGCATGTCATTTCTGAGGCGGGAGTTGCAGTGGATCCCGCGAAGATCGAGGCAGTGCAAGCTTGGGAGCCACCCAAGAGCGTGACAGAGGTGCGGAGCTTCTTGGGCCTAGCCGGATACTATCGGAGATTCGTGCCAGACTTCTCCAGAGTTGCGGCACCACTCTCAGCGTTGACGAAGAAGGGGAAACCCTTCGTGTGGTCAGACAGATGTCAGCAGAGCTTCCAGGAGCTGAGGCAGAGGTTGACCAGCGCACCTATCTGGAGGTTGCCTGAGGAGGGAGTTGGATACGTAGTTTACTACGACGCATCAGGGACTGGACTCGGGTGCGTCCTGATGCAGGAGCGGGCCGTGATCGCCTACAGATCACGTCAGTTGAGGCCGCATGAGCAGAACTACGCCACTCATGACCTGGAGTTAGTAGCAGTGGTCTTCGCTATGAAAACTTGGCGGCACTATCTGATTGGCGAGCGCTTCACAGTCTTTTCTGACCACCAGAGTCTCAGGTATATCTTCTCTCAGAAGGACCTGAACCTGAGACAGCGGAGATGGCTTGAGTTCCTCCAGGACTATGACTTTGAGATAGTCTATACTCCTGGGAAGGGGAACGTGGTAGCCGATGCCCTCAGCAGGAGGACGGGCATTCAGCTACTTGAGGAGGCGACGAAGCAGCTAGCCTCCTTACAGATATCCTTCGTGGATAGAGACGGAGCAGCCTTTCTTCAGTCTCTCACAGTCTCTCCTCCACTTCTACAGCGGGTCAAAGAGGCTCAGCGTGGGGACGCTGACTGTGAGACCCGGCGTGCACTGATATCCTCAGGTCAGGCGCCTGATGGCTTCTCCCTTGGAGCAGAGCACGACATCCTTTTCAGAGGACGTACCTTCGTACCAGTCGCTTTACGAGAGGAGGTGCTGAGAGAGTTTCACACTTCTCCCTTGGCGGTGCATCCCGGAGTGGCGAAGATGTACCAGGATCTCAGGCGACAGCACTGGTGGCCGGGCATGAAGAGAGCTGTGGCAGAGTTCGTTTCACGATGCCTCACCTGCCAGCAGGTGAAGGCAGAGCATCAGGTACCAGCAGGCTTGGTACAGCCCTTGGAGGTCCCGGAGTGGAAGTGGGATGTCATATCTATGGACTTCGTGACTGGACTTCCACGCACTTCCAGAGGTCACGACTCCATTTGGGTGATTGTCGACCGACTCACCAAGTCGGCACACTTCTTACCCATCAGAGAGAAGGGATCAGTGGATAGCTTGGGACGTCTTTACGTCCAGGAGATCGTACGGCTTCATGGTGTGCCATCGTCTATCGTCTCCGATCGAGATGCTCGTTTCACTTCCCGGCTTTGGAAGGGGTTGCAGGAGGCGTTCGGGACGCGGCTCCATCTGAGCTCAGCCTTCCACCCTCAGACGGATGGTCAGACTGAGAGGACCATACAGACACTCGAGGACATGCTCCGTGCATGTGTTCTCAACTTTGGTCGCAGCTGGGAGGACCACCTACCCTTGGTGGAGTTCGCGTACAACAACAGCTACCACTCCACCATCGGGATGGCACCATACGAGGCGTTGTACGGCAGACCCTGCAGATCACCGTTGTGCTGGACAGACCCTGGGGAGTCAGCACTCGTGGGACCAGAGATGGTCCGAGCCACGATAGAGAAGGTCCAGATCATCCAGGAGAGGATGAGGACAGCTCAGAGCCGGCAGAAGTCATATGCTGACAGGAGGCGGAGGCCACTAGAGTTCGAGGATGACGACCACGTATTTTTGCGTGTCTCACCTCGACGTGGTTTACGGAGATTTGGCCGAGGCGGCAAGTTGTCTCCACGCTTCATCGAGCCTTTCCAGGTCCTCAGCAGGATAGGAGAGGTGGCTTATCGCCTGGCTCTACCACCTCAGTTGCACCGGGTGCACGACGTCTTCCACATGTCTCAGCTGAGGAGATACGTGCACGACCCGACACACATCATCGACTTTGGGGAGCTAGACGTGGATGATGGGGCGACTTTTGTGGAGGTCCCAGTGGAGATCGAGGATCGACAGGAGCGGGTCCTACGTGGGCGGTCGATTCCTCTTGTGCGCGTTAGATGGCAGCACGGGAACCTCCAAGAGAGCACTTGGGAGCGGGAGGCTCAGATGCGTGCTCAGTACCCCCATTTGTTCCCCTAATTTTTGATGTATCTTTACGGGGACGTAAAGCCCTGAGGTGGGAGTAATGTAAAGACCCGCAAATTTCAAGGAAATTTTTTTCTTAATTTTCTTTGGAATTTTAGAAGAGCGCAGCTTCAGACGGCACCTGATTCCGAGGCCCGGTGTGCCCGGAATCAATTTCCGAAGTTTGGCTCGGGTACGTTCAGTGAACGGACGAGCGGGTTTTTCTATCTTTTGAATCGATGCCCGGAATCGAATTCTGAGGGCACCGATGAAATCGCAGCGCCGGTATTTTCTTAGAAACGCATCTTCCGGAGTTGCGTTTGCTCAGACGTGGTTTTTAAATTTTGCGGTTTTAAGTCAGAAATAAAATAAAGTTTGTGCGACAACTTTATTTTATTTCACTTAAGCTACTGGGAAGCCACTTGAAGTCACTTAAAGGCGGCGAACCGCCGGACCGCGTCCGCGGTCCGGCCACCCAGCAGGCGGCCCGCGCGGGCCGCGTTTCTCCAAAGCCGCGGGTCAAACCCGCGGCGACTCATTCGGCCGCTCGGCCGAAGCCGAGCCGGCCGGTCCAGTCGGCCGGGCCGCGCCCAGGCCGGACCGGACCCGGCCTAGCCGGGTCGGGCCGACCCGGTTCGGGCCGACCCGGTTCGGCCGACCCAGGGGGGGTTCGGGCCGGGTCGCCCCGGGCCCAGAACCCCCGTTTCGGGCCCTCTTCGGTCTTTCACCCATATCGTGGGCCTGAGACCTCCGATTGACGAACCGTCAGCGGCTACGCGATCCTTGGATCGAGACGGTCGTTTCGGTATATTATACTCAAGGTTTCGGAAGACATTGGGTTCGGCCGGGTTGGTTCGTACACGAAACCAGCCGGGCCCTCGGAGCGGAAACGCTCATAACTTGAGCTACGGACGTCCGATCGACGTACCGTCAGCTGTGGTAGTTTCCTCTAAGTGAGACAAAACTTTTGGCATACTCCGCCCGAGGATCGGATACAGGCGGAGTACGGTCGGGTTGGTTTTGCCCTAAAAACCAACCGGGCCCCTGGGACAGAAATGCCAATAACTCTCAGACCGGGCGTCCGATTGACGCGCCGTCTGTTGCGTTGAGATCCTGTTGTCGATACGGAACTTTTGGATACATCAAATTCGGACTACGTGTCAGTTGATGTATCAGCCTCTCGGCTCGTGGAGCGGACCCTCCTAAACGAGCTCGCTATGTGCGGGAACCCTAGCGCTGGCTGTGACTTCGACGACAGAGCAGAGATCCTCCGTGGACTGCGACGACGACAGAGCAGAGATCCTCAGTGGACTGCGACGACGGCAGAGCAGAGATCCTCCGTGGACTGTGACGACGGCAGAGCAGAGATCCTTCGTGGACTGCGGCGACGACTGTGCAGAGATCCCCAGTGGACTGCGTCGACTACTGCACTCAGCGATCCTACGTGGATCAGTGCCCGATCCTGTGTGGGTCCTTACTACCGGTTCTGTGTGAGCCACTGCCTACCGGTTCTGTGTGAGCCATTGCCTACAGGTTCTGTGTGAGCCCGATCCTGTGTGGGTCTTTTGCGGGGGTTAGTACCTATTGATCCTTCGTGGGTCCGACGACTTAGATGGATCAGTGATCATCTTTGACGTTATCTGAAAAAGTATACCTGGTTGAGCTTAATCTTATGTTACTCTCCTTTGTGGTTTGTGTTGAACTATCCTTTGTGGATTTACTGTTTACTCTCCTTGTGGATTTGAGTCTTTCCTTCCTTTGTGGATTGAGTTGTTCTTGAGCTCGTGAGCAGAGCTAGAAGTGGGGACTTAGGTATATGTATGGGAATATACCTAAGTCGAGTCAGATGTTACTTCGTGATTGCATCTTTCTTTGTGCTATATCCTTTGTGGATTTCGGGAGACCTTCGGGGGTCTCGGGGTCCTTACTGAGTAGCTTATACTCACCCCTGCACGGGCTATGCCCGCCCCTTGTTGTGTTGGTTGCAGACGACGGACAGCGCTGATCACGGTTGGGGCGTGGAGCAGGACAGTACCTGGAGGTGGACCACTGGGCGGGACGTGCTCGGAGCGGACGTGGGACCCGGGGAGCCTGGAGGCTATCTGTACCCACCCTTCAGGTGGGATTGCCAGTGGAAGACACGAGGCCGCCGTCTTTTCTTCAGTTGCTGTACATTATTTTTCAGTTGTACTTTACAGTTGGGCTTGTATTTCCGGCCCCCTTTACTTTTATGCACTTTACTTTCCGCTTGCTGACTCTGTGTGGTTGTTACTTATAAAGGCAATGCCTTCCCTGTTTACTGGGATTTTACGCCTTGGTGCTAGTCGCCAGCCCCTGGCCTATGGAAGGCGGGCTTGGGGTAGTCACAACACGGGCCCCGAGGACGGGTCGTGACAGTTTATATAGGATGTGTTTTCAATTATTTACCTTCACAAATTGAATATTCATTTTGAATCAATGTATTAAAGTTATTTCAATGACACATTTTCTTAGTTTTTTGTCAATATATTTTTCTTATTAACATTTATTCATGAATGATTTATATTTTCTTAGGCCTTATTAAAATTTTTAACTCACACTATTTTTTCTTTCTCTCCCCAATATTCTAATATGTTTACAATAACAGATAAACATTAGCATTAAATATTTAATAATGATATTCTTTTAAAAAATTGTTTTTTTATTTTTATTACAAAATTTAATATGAGAATCATGTATTCATTTATATTAAAAAAAGTACTATAAAGTCTGGTCCATTCATATGTGATTCAATGTATCATAAGCCAATTTAATGGATGTTAGCTCTAGCATTGGGAAAGAGAGGTTAGGGTTTCAATAGTTTCTATCATAGAAGGTTTAATAGAAACCCTCATGAACTTGATTTAGAAAAAATAAATATATTGGGAACATAACTGTTTGATAGAATTTTTGAATATGTATAGAATAACATCCTAATGATTTTGGGTAATCAGGATTATATGGATTTCCATAAAAATAAATCGCTATATGGATATTAAATATGTATTTTTTTCTAGATAAAATGTTCCTAGGGGTAATAACTCTAAACTTTGTTTGTGGATTTTGACTAGAGTGTGACATTTTACATGATAATAAGACATATTATGTACATGGGTTGATAATCTCTGTTTATATACATTTAGTAATTGGCATTTCATTATTGGCCATTTTTGTGGACATGAATAGACAATGAAAATTAATGCAAATGGGTAATCCTAAGGAGTCATAGATTGAAAATAATGTGTCCTCATTTTGACATCCAATAAATGATTATATGGTTTTCCGAATATGAATATATTTTCACACTCTATTCATTTGGGTTTTAGCTGATGGATAAAACCTAAAGAAATCATGATAAAATTTAAAATGAAGGAAAATGTGGTGACCCAGAGAAATCGAATAGTTTTGTGACAAGGATGAAATGTATATTTATTATAAAAATTAATTTCTCCTGAAAAATAATAAAAAAAACTTACATTAACCAACTATCTGACTCACCAATGAATATAATGATGGATGTTTCAAAGAACTCGAATGGTGCTAGAAATAATTCATAGAAGGATTGATTTCCATCATGTCAGGTATGTTGAATGAGAAAACCATTAATATATCTCACATGACATGGAATATTATTTATTTATGGAAAATGATGACATAATGAAATTAAATGTTTAGGAAAAATGATGACTATGATAAAAGGAAATAACATTATGCTAAGTATCCATTAATAGTTTGTTATCATAAATGTGGAGAACCTGGGAATTACCATATTTAATGAGATCTTACATAGGCGACCCTACGTTCTTGTGTGGACCTAAGTGGAAATAAAATGGAAAAAGTATATTTTTTGAGGTTAAAGAATTGAATTGTAGAATTAATTATCTAATATTATTTCAGTTACAATAATCATTAATCATCTAATGATTCTGTTAAATTTTTTGCATAAATCATGTATTTATTAACATATAAAATATGCATACCAAATTTTTTTAATGAGTATAATATTATCAAAATGAAGAAATTCTAAAACATCACTTTTCCTGTCTTATATAGTATAAATGTCACTATATTTAGGGTATTTTTTTACGAAATTTATGGCCAGAATATTTTTTAATGGAAATATTGTTAGAAGAATAATTACTTTAAATATTATATATATAATTTTAAAGGTATTGATACAATTTAGGGTTAATATGATAATTAATGAAAATTTAATAATCTAGAAATATTATGATTGAGAAATAAAAATAATAATAAAATAGTAAATAATAACCGTTAGTAAAAATATTATTTAAAGATTAATTTTTTTTCACAGATTTCCATATTATTTTTGAGAGCATTATATAAATTTTATGGTTTATCCAACTTAAAACCATCATATCGGGTGACAAGTAGTCACATAGGGCATGATAGTGGGGCTTTAACTCATGACTCATGGGTGACACGAGTTCCCCCCCTAAAAGTATCCTACATGATGTCCTAGTCAATATGTAAATGTTTAAAAAAATTATGAATAAATATAATGATGATCTAATAATTTTTTGAGTGTTATATATTAAATAATTCGATTCAAAAACAGGTGCTAAACAATTTGATTTTATAAAAATGGATGAACCATGTGGATTGAATTTTCACAATTTTTGGATATGAGGATGTGTTAAATGTAAATTTTAGTACATTGGAAATAAGAAAAATTCATTTTCCTAATATTAAATTCATGATGTAAGTGATCAACTATAAATTGATCAAAGTACAAACCAATTATAAAATTGTGTTTATGAAATATAAATACTTCCTGAATGTTTATTTCCATCCTTTTATAGGTTACAAAATAAATACACAACATTATAAAAATGATCATGAATTTTTTTCCCAATACCATGATCTATGTTGAACATATTTTAATTAAAATTTTCATATATTTATGGAATAGACAAAATCATAATTTAATTTACTATACAATTTACTATGATAAATGACATCAACAACTATCTATAGTTATTTAATCATTTCTTCTATTTCCATATATCCAAATTCAACCAATGAGATAGTACATATTAAAATGATTTTATTTTATTCATTATGGCCTTCTTAAATCCTTTTATCTCATATTTGGTAGTTTTTATACAAAAAATTTTCAAGATGTGGGATTTCAAATTAAGTGATTTTTAAATATTGAACCCTTGAATACTTAGATAATTTTTAAATTTTTAGGATTCCATCATTTTTAGGTTGGGATTATTTAATATATTTAATAAATTTGATACATTATACAGACTCCAATTCATGAAAAAAATGTTTTTATTTCCTTACACATAATATTATGTTTTTTTGATAGCATTGGTTACACATACGACCGAGTTTTACTAAATAAAAACATACTATTAATATTATTATTCAATATAATATTTATTTACATAAATTTGAATGTAATTTATTAATAGGAATATAGAAAATATCAAAATACATTGTTCACAAATAATAATTGGTTACCGATTACATATAAATAATAATATCAATTTAAATGAAATGAAATGTTTTCATAGAAGCTGTATTTTCATAAACGATAGTTTAATTGCGCTTAGTGAAACTAATTTGACAATATTTTATAACAATATTATAAAAATTATGTGAAAAAATAAAAAACAAATTAGAAATTGAAATAATACAATTATCTTGTGGATATGTTTTGGTATATATCCGAGAATTTTCATTTTTGATGATTTGTATAAAATACATGATTTTAGTTGAAAACAATGATTTTAAATTATATTCTACCATAACATTGAGTAGAATTTAGAGAAAATGATTCTATAATTAAATTTTTAATAATTTTAATTAACTAATGTGTTCAAAATATTTTTTAACAATAATAATAACTTGAAACAATTACAATTAATTATCATGATTAATGTAAAAAATATTTTTATTAGTGGTTAAACAAAGAATATAAGGTTTATGAATGAAAAAATGCATGTAAAAACCATATTATGGACATATATCTACCATAATAGTTCTATTATTGACAATTAACCATTTTTGGGTCTTATTAGAAAGAAAACAATAGTGTTGAATTAACACGTTCAAAAAAAGAACAAGTCGGTTACCCACCCATCATTAAAAAGGACACCCCCTTCTACACTACACATAATCAAAAAACACTGGTACAAACCATTACATCATAGATAACATGCCATATTTCACCACCCTACTTTATATTATCCATAGTTTTTTCATAAATTCAATTATTCAAGGTATCAATGAAAACATAAGGAGGATACCATGGAGAGGGATAATCTTATTCAATGAAAGTATTTATTTTACATCATTATCTGCCTCCTTCAATTAATAGTAATCCAGGATGATGTAAATACATCAGTATCCTCAATATATTGTTATTTTGTTACAATAATTTCAGGACCTAAAACCTTCTCCACATCCATTAAATGTGTTATTAAATAATGAAACAATTGTACGGTGGACTACCTCCATGTGAACTGATTTCATTGATTTTTCAATTTCCTCCTCTCCTAGGTGGGTATGATGATGGATATAAAGTTCATATATTATATTAATAAAACATTTATTCTTATTGATTCACTAAAAAAGTTATATATATTTTTACCTTCCATTCCCTCTGATATATGACTGCATCACTCATGTTTGCAAAGAAGTACCACCGCATGAAGCAATGTGATTTTTCGTTCAATAACTCTCCACATGGAAGGCGATATGGATCGTTTTACTGATTATATTTTATATTAATAATGTAATTAATATAGTAAATACATATTTATAATTATTTATAATTAATATATATTAACTTAGTTAATTTTATTTCACTAACATAATTGTGATATCCAAATTTCTTACGTGTAGATAACATCCATCATGAAATAAGGAAACTCTCTTTTCATAACCCCACAAAAAGGATGATATTTATATATATAGAAATTGAATAGTATTTATTATATAGTATTAATTCTATTATCATAATATTTTACATACCTCTTTCCATAATGATCATTGAAAAATGGAATCATCACTCATGAGCATGTACAACCTATCGGCTTAATGATCAAAACTAAATTAATTTTTCCTAACAATAATTCCTGATTTTTTAAATATATATTTGTATTAAATTTTATTTTTATTTAATTATCACTATTATTTAGATGATATAGAAATATTATATTAGATATAATTGGAAGTCTCAACAAAACACACATGAGAAAACCAGGAAAAGAACACCATGAATATTGAAAATAATTGATATTTTTTATCAAATAAAAAATATTATTATATGAAAGGATCAGAAATGAAATAATAATTTTTTATTTATTTATATAATATATTAATAAAATTCTTGAAACCACTATATAATTATTTAAATATCATTCCACCAAAAGGAATAATTTGTTCGGAGATTTCGTCTCAAAATAATTTCTTTAAGGTACATTTATAATGATGTGAACCTAATAAAAATTATATGTTTTATATAATAACCATTTGAAAAGTAATAACATAAATTTTTTTTATTCATGGAATATTATGTTAAATTTTGAAATATTTAATGTATGGGGATTTGAGAAAAATTATACCAAGTTGTAAGAAAATATCAAAACATAATTTGTTTCATTGGGTTTTATTAAATAATCATTGTTGTTGATATTTTATGATTCTATCTATAATTTATGATTACTATATATTTTTTACTTCAAAATGGGTCATGTATCATTACAGTTGACACATATAAGCAATTCATTTATTTATTTTAACATCAAATTTGTGTTCATGTTATGTGTTTATATAATAATATTTTTTCAATAGAGCATTTTTATTCATGAATTTAACGTATATCAACTAATATTATAACTATTTTATAAAATCAATAATATTATTCTATAATCGTTATTAACAATATTTTTCAAGTGATTGTAATATTTTATTATTTGTAAATAATATAATTGGAAAATGTTTTTTAGAAAATATTACATTATTTCTCTCTTTCAGATAGGAAAACATTTTAAAAAATACCATATTTTCTAAAAAATAGGTTAATTTTTTTCAATATCCTTTTCAAAATAATTTATTAAAATACATTTTTACAATTTTTTTGTTTATATAAAATTTAACCATTGTAATCATCTGGTCTCATTATAAAAAATTATGATTTATAAAGTTTTTATGTGTAATATGACTATTATTTACATAATATATAGAATTAACAACTAGAATATCCATTATTTAATTGAATAATCTACTTCAATTTAACAAGGATTGTTTTGGAGAAATATTTTCCATATTATTTTGTAATATTGTGTTTTAAAAAATAAAATTTTCAATGTGATTTTCAAAAAATATCGGATTAAAATTTTTTTTTAAAAAATTTAAATTTTCCTCAAAAATCTGTTTAAGATATTTTTAAGGTATTTATATTCATTAATGATAACATCCCTTATTTGAAATATACTACACTAGGGATATGTTGTATTGTTATCACCATTATTATTCCTTGAGATAGTATGTGCTTGTTTTTACTACGGAAATAATTTGCATTCACTGCCATGATTTATGTTTTTTATTCAATAATATTCCCTTACATGTTTCCCAATCCTAGGTTATAGAAATATTTAATTTCTCTTAAATATACATTTTATTTATCACCGTTAATTGTATTTCTTGAAATGGGAATTATTTCTACACATAGTTTTTGTAATTAAATGTTATTTTATAGTTATAAAAATTTTATTAAATTTTTATACCTTAATGATATAGGATAAATTATGAAATGGAATATTTTTCATGATATTAATTGATAATTCTATATGTGGAGAATAATTTGGAGATGCAATACATTGGATGATGGCCAGTTAATGAAATCCCCTTGATGCATTAATAGTGTCATTAGAAAAATAAGTTTTCTTGACTCTGATAAATGGGATTTCATTTATAATGATTTAATCTATCTTGTGGAGATATCATATTGGTAAGGTCATAATGATCTTTCGAAACATCATGTATGATAAATAATAATTTCCTTTATTTCATTATTGTTATTATTAAGAAGGTTTTTAGTCTAACATTATCCAAATATTTATTTCATGTTTTTTTATTAAATGACAAGTGTTTTCAATTATTTGACATGAGATATTCATTATTAAATATATAATAATTTAGTAAATTTGTATAAATTTAATGTGTTCCCAATTCTCTACCTTTTCATGTTGATTGTTCCTACTGATTCCTGATAACACCCACTTTGCATAACCATTACCAGTAATTTTAAGTCAACCCATATTTTCTTTCTTTTCCCTAATTTGACATTAATTTTAATATTATTGAGATGCATATATAAGAGAGATAGAATAAATTACTTCATGAAAAAAATCAGTTTGTAATTTTTTTTCAAATATAAGATGTAAAACCTATATGTGACTAGTTTAACAATACAACTAAAATATTTGGCATATTGTGATGAAATTTCTTATATCTTATGAAAATATAATTGTAGAATGCACCAAATTTAGTATACTAGGTTTTATGTCATATAATATATAATATATGTTATATATCATCTGAAATCATTTCATAAATTTATTATATCATCCACTTCCATACCTTTTAAACCATTGAAAAATGACATCATCAATCATGATTGTATATGGCCAACCATCTCAATGAAGCAATTAAATTCATTTACAATATCCAATATTTAATAACGGTTATGAAAATATAGAAGAAATTTATTTTGTTGATATAAAATTAATTTGTTTTTGTTTTTTATGGGACAAAATTAATTACACAATAATTGGAACTTATATGAGAAAAAATTCATGTGAAGTCAATGTAGTTGACACATAAAATGATGGTAATAATGGCATATTATAAATTAACATGTGATAAGAATATATAATAAAATTATATATCTTATTAAATAGGAATATAGTTCTTTTATAAATTTAATACATGTTTAAAACAATTATTAATTGTGATTAACCATGATATAATGAATGTAAATGTAAAGTAAATGTTTTTTCTCAAAACATCCATCTTTGACACGTCTGCTATTTTATGCAACATTTTTTATGATGGTTTATATAATTCCATTTGAATATAAAAAATCATGTTATATAATTATTCACAATATTTCATCATAAATATAATACTCTATTTCTCTCTAGCTCACTCTCCCTCTAATGTGGTTTTTATTAATATGATTAATAAACTATAAGTGATTTCAATAAAATTACAATTCATTGAGGAATTTTTTATCATATTCACCTAATTTGTTTTGTATACTTTCTATATTTCTCCTTTTACATATAATATCATAAATAACTCATAATTCATGTTATTTTAAATTTCAATTTGAATTTTTTCATCCAAGGGTTTTGAACTGAATTTTTACTATTTGGTAATGAATTTCATAGCAAAATTTATTCACCAAAGGTATATTATTTCTTCATTGTGATTGATATATTATAATTATGTTTTTAATATGATTTGATTATTTAAATTTCAATTAAATTTTTTTAATGAGTGTTTATATTGGAAAAAAATATTCAATACATTTATAAATCATCAATTCAATGCTACGATAATTTTAATAGATTATTTCTCAATTCCCTCTCCATTGAGAGTAATTTGGTATTATAAAACTATTTATTTTTTGAGTTTTAACATCCATGCATTCTTTATGTTATACTATGTATATCATTAAATAAAAGTTATTTAATATTACATTTTATATTATTCCTTTCATTATGGTATAAATTCCTATGTTACCAAAGTGATAAGTGTTAATGCATGAATTTCATTATGATCAAGGTTCATTATTCATGAAATTAAATTGTATAAAATTATTTGACCATTTTTTTAAGAATATAATTTCATTTTATTATCTTATTTATATTCATCATGTTTTAATTTTTGTTAAACATTTTTATATATTTTCTAACTAAAATGATGCACAATATATAAGTTATTTAACTACATATTGTTTCTATTTTTGGCCCAAAAAACTTTTAATCCATATCTATGTTTCTGTCTAATATCATAAATAACAATTTTAATTTTATTATATTAATATTGAAATTTATTTTTATACATGATATAATATTTAAAAATATTTTTAATATGAATATTCCATTCATTTTTTGATCAATTTACATTTGTATTTATTACCATGAAAATATGAATGAAATTTTATTATTATACCGTTCCTGAGAAGAATTTCTCCTTCTCCATGAACACTTGTTTCGTTAAATATTCAATTATAATTTTATAAGGAACATTTAACCAAAAATGTATATAATAAAATATTAGAAATATTTATTTTTTGAATATGATTTTGAATGTGAAAATTTTATTTTTCTCATGAATGTGATAAAGTAATTTTTTATGGAATTTTTATTCATCAATGAAAATATATTATTTTTCACATATACATCACTTGTATTATTTTTTAATTATAGTATCATTATTTATTCTCAGGATTGTTTAAAACAATTTTTTTCTATGGAAAATATTGACATTACATTTATTGATTAACTTTCTATTCCATAATATTCTCTTGAAATAATCACATTAATTTGATCATTGAACAGTATACATATCATACATACAGAATTTTACCGTATAATAAATTTTATTATTTCACTAATTTTATACCATGGATACTAATATTTTTTACATTGAAATTATTATTATTTATTGTGGAAATATTGATATTTTATATTACACATTTAGTAATAAGATATATTGATAAGGTATACTATTCACGTATTCAATCATTCATTTAATATAATAAGAATGCATTGAGTATGCCTTGATTAGTGGGGATTATAATTATTTAGCCCCTCAATGTATTGATACTATTATGAGATATAGTAATTTGAAATATACATTAAATTTGTTATTACTATATACCTATACATAGATTAAATTATCATTTCAGAAGGTCTTAATAGTATAAAATCCATGATGTTTGAGATCAAGATGTCCAATATTAAGCATTTTCATTAGTGAGAATTTTTTATTTATTATCCCTAATATTTTTGTGTTAGTATTATCCATGGAAATATTATCTTTCTAATTTTATTGATTAAATTCCAACTATTTTTATTTTTTCACCTGTCCATATTAAAATTTCCTTTTTGGTTATTCTGTACTAAGATATGATATTTTCCATTACACATAACCTTTACTAGGCTATTGAGTTTAACCATTAATTTTTTATTTTCCTAGGATATGAAGAAGGAATTATTAAATAGGCTGGGGATAAGGAATATATAATTTTACTAGGTTGTAAATAATTATTTAAAATGTAATGAAATACTCGTGTATGTATTTATTTTATTAAGAATACATAACTATTCAATCCATTAGGATGAGATATCTTGTATGATATTCCATAATTGTAGAGTAACCACCAACTATATGCTACATAGGTTTGGGAAATTATATCTAATATGTGTCTAATAGATATTATGAAATCAATTAGTGGATCTATTTTCAAAATAATATGTAATTTGACCCCTTAAACTGAATAATGATACATGATTTTATCCCAGAAATCACCGCTAATAGGGTTTGTATCTAGATCAAGAGGTATATCTTGAAAAACACACATACTCATAATCTATGTTCCCAATCACTATTCTTATTGGTGCATAAATTTTAATAACCTAGTTAGAAAAAATATATCATCCTATAAAGAATTATGACGTCATAAACACATTTCATATTCATAAATATAGATCCATACAATGAATATCAGTTCCACTAGAACCAAAACAAATTAATTTGGACTTATCTTTTAATTAAAACATGATATGTATTATCATCCATTTAAAAAATTAGGGTCGTAAGGTAAATCAATCAATGATCCAAGGATTCTAGTTGATCAATTAGAATATTAATAACTACTGAAATGATAATAGTTATAGAGCACCAATCACTACATGAGAAACTATTATCCCATATGATCGAAGCGTCTTCCCTTCTCCCAATCACCACATTCATTTTTCCACGCAACCAACATCCAAATGGAACTAACGAAGAATGCCATGAATTTTGGGACACAAAAGAGTCCTAATGGTGATTTTCATACAAATGATATCTGAAGGATTTACAAAAAAATGTCTTAAAATGTATCCTACATAGTGTACAAATCTAGTAAAGTTAACCATGCACAAAAGGTATGGTCACACATATAGTTATTATACTATCATGAATCATCATGAAGTATAAGATAACGTAAAAGAAAAAATTACTAAAATGGATATCAGAATCACACATGATGTGGAAATTAAATAATTTTTCACATGTTTTAAATTAGTCTAAATCTATTAAACGATCAATATTTCAACATTTATTTTAAAAATACAATTAAAATATTAATTTTCAAAAACATAATAAAAAATTATATAATCATCTTTATCTACATTAGGAAATTGGTTAAAATATAAAAGAAAAAATAATTAGAAAAAATAAAACATTACTTTAAAAACTAACTCAAAACCTCACTTTATAAGACATAATTTTCTTAAAAAAATTAGAAAAAATATCTTTTAAATAAACATTTAATGAATAATATTTTTTCCTAAAAAATAATTACTAAACTAAAAACTATTTTAAATTCATATTAAAAATGAGGAATCCATTTAATTTATGAATCCTATATAGAAAACACAAAAAAATTATTACAAAATGGGCCACTAAAAATCATTCAACCAAAAATCCATAAAGAGACTATTTATCAGGATCTATAGACAATATTGAATATTAGGACAACCTAAAGCATCTTATCAAAAGGGGTTATGTAATGAAATGGGATAATTTCTATAAAAATTATAATTATACCAACACAAAAAAATAATGTAATTTTTATTCAAGATAATCTATCTATAAACAACATCAACATTTGATCATTATTGATTAATCAATCCTATGAAAAATTAAGCACAACTTACTACAGTGAGTACCTACATAAATATTAATCACTACAACTTCATATTATGATTATTTCAAATTAAATACACCAATTACTCTAATTGATATATTACTGATGGAGTGGTTCCATGATTCCATATGAAAACTGATGACCATTAGACCATTCAAGTGGAGTCCTCACCAATAAAACTCCCCATATTAAAACACACATCAAACCCTTTTTTCATAAAATTTCATTAATAAAAAAACATATATTCACTGGTAAAAATACCTCATGTGAAATTATGTGATGATTTGATAATACATTCCTCTAAAGACTCTCATATGTCCCACACATGAAATCTCATGCTTCCTAATATGAATATAACATACTAATGTATATTTATTTACAGATCAAATTTTTCCAAATCATCAGAATTACTTTATGAAAATGAAAAATAAGAAAGTCTCTTAAATGGAAGATTATAACAACCACATAGACAAGAAATAGATGTACTAATTATTATAAATAAATATATGAAAGGGGAAGATGAAATGGTATTGTGGGATACACCCTTATCTATATTCCCTTCTAAAACAAGAACCCATGTGTTTGGTTCCTATGAGAAAAGATTTTGTTTCACATTTTCAACATTCAAATAAAAAAATGAGGTGTCTTCATATGTAAATTGGATTTCAATAAACTTTTTTTGAGGAAACCAAAATCATGGATGAATTCCAATGGGTTTCGGGTGGAATGCGAGGTGAGACACCCCCACTATTTAACCCATCAACCATACAGTTGGATATATTGGTTGTCCAATAGGGAGTTACCTACCACCATCCTTAGAATAGTTCTCTAAATTAATATATTATTTCATCATTCATATTTCTCCTTGTATTATCCTATAGAGAAGAAATATATATATATTTCAAATAATAATCCTAAAATATACACCACTCAATCAATTTTAGAAACGACAGATTCCATCAACAAACAAATCAATATCCAATACATCCCATAACATTCTTCACATATTCATGAAGGCATGGATCCTTAAAATGTCACAAATATAACACTATTTATAAAATTTATTACCCACAAATCATTTATTATTAACTCGTCAACTCTCCAGGTCATCAATTTTCATTCATATTATTGGGATTTATTTAAAAATTCCCATAACTCACATATTTTTTGTCACTAAAAAAGTGTCTAACATCAACAAAAAATTACATTAAATAATCTGAAATAATCTCCCTAACAAAATTATGGTTTTAAAATCAATCTTAATTTTATAAAAAGTTATACAATTCTTCATTTATCTCACATCTAAAAACTAATTCGCATAACACCCCATTCATACACCTGTACCTACACACTAATGTTGTTCGCATTGAATTTTTTATACTAAATATAAAAAAATTATTATACATTTTCAATTGTCATTTATATCCCACTACCCACTCTATGTATTTACTAAAACATGCAGATTCATTATAAAAGTTATGCCATCCAAACTAGTCCACAAAACAATCCAAAACATAATGGTCTAACCCATGAAACATTCTATTTAAAATATTTATTCTCAAAACTAAAACCATACACCATCAATGAATCCTATCATTAATAGTTTCATCAAAAAAAATTTATTCAATGTCTAATAAAAAAATCAAACCCTATTATACAACACAAATTTATTATTTGAAAAACCATGTAAAATAATTTATCATGAAAAAATATCACATGATTTGGAATCAAAATTTCTTGGAATCTAACACTTTTCATATAAACAAATATATTATAAAAAATCAAGACTCACTAATACCTTTCCCTAAATATATTATTTTAAGTATAATTTGAAATCGATTTCCCAGACCATTTACTAGAATTTTTTACGTGAATTAGAATGTCCCAAACCCTTCAAAATTCAATAGATATACACTATATTATAAGAGTAACAATCTTTTAAAACCATCATCCTTGCACCTCTAACATCCACAATATTAATCAATTTTAATAGATTGGTTTATGAAAAATCCAAAAAACTCCCAAAATTATTTCCCATGGTCTGAAAAACACACACACATCAACCTCTTTCTCAATAAAAAACATCAATGATCCATATTACTCTAATGAATCTATATTTTCAATATCATAAAACATCAAATATGATCTTATTTTTTCTATTAATAATGGATCCTTGTTAGAAATATATTATAAAATTCCACCTATGGGTTCATCTATGAATAACTAAGAAATACATTATTATAATGAATGACCTATTGATATAGATCATTGTTGTTTCCAAAAACACATTATAAATTATTCGCATGAGATAATTTGTAAAACATTTGATTATATAATACTATTAAATTAATCACTATATATGAAGTCCCCTTGAAATATTAGTTTCATTCCATACAATGGTGGATATGCTCACTTAGTCTACCACAAATGTTCTTACATCTAATATACACCCTATCCAATTGATTTCCCAACCAAAAACATGAATTCACACCACTAATAGTATGATAAAATAGAACACATAAACCTTAAATATACAAAAATCAATTTATAAAATTAGGAGATCCTTGTTACACAATATAGGGTACTCATTTTTAGTGAAAACACAAGACATTCATTTAGGGAATATTTTTTAAAATATTAATCTCTGGTATATGTTAAAATCTCCAAAAAAACATTCATGTCCCTTATAAATAACATACAAAAAGAAAATAGATATAAAAATGGATCCAACATAGTGTCCCATGGTACAAAATATAAATACATTTAGTTTATTAGTTCATTATTTGTATAAAACGTAGATAAATAGAGTGTATGTATAACAACATAAAATTTAATTAGTAATTGTTTCACATTTTTTGATACGTATGAAATTTCTTAAGCAAATATAAAGTATAATTTACTATGGAATACCCACCACATATCATATACTAAATCCTTTGTCCCTAATAATCTACAAGTCATAATATAATCATTATCCACAGCAAGATACCTATTTTTAAATAATACATAAATGTATACGATGAATGTTGGTTTTTTGTCATTATAGTTTTCAATTTCTAAATATAATCTCCTAAAATAATCCATTACTGTATCATAGAGGGGTTTCTTCTAATGTGGGTGAATTTTTGGAATATCTCTATCACGATTAATTATTAATATTAAAATTATGTTTTTGAAAAAAATTAGAGTATTTTTTTACAGAGATGAATCCTTTCTCTTTCCATAATAAATGAAAATAAAAACATTAATAATTATGAAAATGATTCAACAATATGATGAATTAATGATTATTCCTATTTATTCTTATTTTTTTGTACATATTAATCATTCAAAAATTATTTAAAAACTATAAATCTCTAAATGGAATGTCTGAAATATCTAATTGTGAATATAAATCAATTTATTAATTTAGCATCAATATTTCAGATGTCACTAGTTTGTCACTTTTCAATATGTATAGACTAATTCCCTAAATTGTCACTAAGCATAAAGATATTGCCAATTCCCTCAATAAATCTATTCCATAATCAATTATAATGAAATTTAATAGTGACAATAAAAATGAAACTGCAAATCATATTGAAGTAATTGGATGAATTCAATGAAAATCTCACTATAATCATTATTGTGTCATTTTAATAATTGATTAAAAAATAATGAAATTAATGATGATCTAAACATCAATCAATGATTTTATTTTCAATGATAATATATATATATATATATATAATTTCTATTGAATAGAACAAAATAGATGAAATATCATAATAGAATCATTATTAAAAATCCACTAATTATTTACAATCTAATTTTATAAGATGAAGATTGGGGTTCTAGAGTTAAATTTAATCTCATTATTCATCATTTTGATTAGTAACAGATCCTCTATGAGCACTCTAAAAAATATCCTATTATTTATTAGGATTATCTAATCCTATTATTATAAAAATGTGTTTTCCCTAATTCTTGTCTCTCAACAACCAGATATAAGTTAATTTTTAGGATCATGAATGTAATTTCCTGGAATTACAATATTATTATATTGGTTAATTATATGTAATTCCTTCTAGGCCACGCAATTTGACGGCACACGATTTCAAGGCCCGATGAGTCAATAATGGTATTTTGAACGTTTTTTAAATTCACTTAAGTAAACGTACGAGTGGGATTTTCTAAATTTTGAGCCGGTTCTCAAATCAAAAATCAAAGGTCATCATTGAACATCAAACACCAAGATTATCCTAAAAAGTAAATATCATGAACTGACAAGGGTCAGTTGAAAAAGTTATTTTTCAAACACTTCAGAAAAATAATAAAGTAACATAAAAAGTTATTTTTTTTCTTTTCTCATGCATCAAGTGGTGGATGGTGGTGTTTTAGTGCGGTGATGACACTTGTAAGAGACATATTAAACGAATCTCCTTAGTGTCTCATTAAGGTGAAAAATAATGATGCATTACATGTAGCATAACGAAACAATGTCCTAGCGTTACATTAATAATTAAAAGTGTTTCCTTTTGATTACATAACGCATTGGGGGAAATGAAAATTAATCAGTGGAAAATTCTATGATGAACTCCTAGTGAGTGTTCTATCTAATGAATAACAATGAATGTCGATTGAATATTAACAACTTCAAAAAACCACAAATAATAGATCCAGGAAGCAATGAACACCTTCTACTTCTTGAATCCCTAAGGGTGGAGCACTCCAATGATGAATATCGATTGATGTATGGGTTTTTTCTGTTTTATGTTTCACTCATTCTGTATTTTTAATGATGAACGTGGATCAACCCACGAATAGGATTACCCATGGATCATCTGTTCTTCCTAGAGGGTGACGTTTCATGGTCATTCTTTTCAGGATTGAAGTATTATTGTTAGAAGATCTTTACCAAGACTCCTCTATATTAAAATTCTTACACAAAGGCCGCATGACCACAAAAACAATGACTGAACCCCTTCACCTTGTGTGTTCTTGGTGGAAGAATTTATGAAATGGGAGGAAAGGGGAAATCAAGCCCTTCACAGTAAAGGAAACACACCCATAGAGGATGTAGGGGAAAGCGACGTGATGAACAGACCACAAGAGAAAACTCAGGGGTTCGTGATGTACTGCATCATTGCAATGATAGTGGCAGCAGTGGTGGCAGCTGAGGGTGGGTGCACCATTCCGTGACGATGCACCAAGTGGAGAACCACGACGAGTATGGGCCACGACAAGGCGACAAGGCTGCCGACCATACTGACGACATGTTGAGGCAGATGCAACCCACATGCACATACTGGTCACCTCAGGGGAATGCAGTCTCTTGCTGCGTGGGGGAATCTTGTCAGACCGGGTTGGCCAGACACATGGTGGTAGGCCGCGGTCTACATTCCGCATTGGGAGGCGACAATTTCGCAATTAACCATGGGGTGAGCAAGGTACCATATGTGGCTTCAATCCGCGTCCCGACCAAGCGGTGAACCGGTCAACCTCGGGCCGACCGAGAAGGCCAACGGGCATGGCCGGACCCACAACTCAATCGGCCCACAGACCAATAGACTAGACCTAGGACAGGCAAGGTTTGGGTCTATTCAATAGACCTGGGGCTAGTTGTTGGACCCCAGGGTGGGTCGGACCGGACCCATACTCAACTCGATGCTTTTTGAAAGAACAACAATATCATAAAAAACTAGCATCTGATTGATGTGCTGTCTATAACATTGGAACCCTCACAATAAGAATGATCTTTTGGAATACTCTATAGAAACTATCAGGGAAGTTTAAATTCGACGAATGTCTTGGGGAGTGGTTCTCTTGAGATCATGCATTTTACGTGTAGAAAACCTGTTGTTTGATGATATAAAATGACTGTTGAAGTAAAACCATGTGTGGATTGGAAACTATGGACTAGTGGTAACCATATTATATGTGATATAGAAGACCCACTTGACTCATTTAGGAGGAGTTCTCCAACATCCCATGGTGCTCAACGTGATGATTGATGGTTTTTCTTTCCGACTATAAAATATACATTGTGTGTGATGTTTTACTTTGTGATCATGCTTGGTGATCATGATTTGTGGTTTGGTTGTGGATCACATTGTGGTCTTTTTTTTTGATGTCTTGGGGTCTGTACTAAGTATTTGGTAACTCACCCGTAACCGGGCTTTATCCACACATGTTGTGACGGGTGCAAACGATCGTTGCCTTGACAGAGACTCGGGGCCCAGGACACAGTGGTTCCTAGTGAGACAAGGGAAATGAGACATATTTCTATAGATTCTAGTAGCGACTATATACTAAGACCTCATGTGGGATTTCCTGTGGATGGCTATCTAGTGTTTCCATGTACATTACAGTCTTCCAGTTAGTCTTTTGTTGGGTTTGTATTATGGCCTATTTGACTTTCAGTTGTACATGTAATCAGGGGTTATTTAGTGGAATTCTATATTATATTTACATCTTTGGGACATGGTTGTTTGTTCATTCATATATTAACGTATGAAAATGGCTCCCACATGTAGTTTGACACCTTCGGCACACTTCACCAAACCCTGGCCATTGGGGTGTGGGCTTGGGGTATGTCCCGTAATGGGCCCCAGGGGACATGTTGTGAAAAAGTGATATCAAAGTTGTTAGGTTCTACCGCAATGATTGAGAGTCGGATGTTTTGTTTTTGGGGAAACATTATTGAATGTATTGACATCCACATTTAGGATCCGAGAGTCTAGTGTTCGTGCAGTGATCGATGTATCAATACAATAGGACGTGAAATTTATCTTTTAGGCTCTATACATGAAAAAACTGGTTATATAAGTGTCTCATTATGATTTTCTGGAAATGTAGTCCGCTCAACATGTATAATATTGTAATTTTGGTACATCTTGATATATATTGGATACACCCTTGTAGACATCTAGTGATGCTTATGATACATGATCGTGTGGACATCCCACCTAGTGATGAGGTGTCGGTTTAAGGTTCAGTCTTAGAGTTGGCCCTGTTGGGTGTTGCACTGATGCTTCGACCACCCGTTGATCATTAGTTACTAAAAAAGTTAGTGATTGAGAATGTTTGTGAGATATGCAAATTGAATGATTTCCAAAGACACAGAGCTCCCTAGTTTATTTAAATGAATGATCCTGAGGCCGATGAGGACTAGCTAGAGGTAGTAATGAGGGACTAACACTTATTGAGGACACATCATGAGAAGATGGACATCATTTCTATGATCTTATACAAGGTTCAATAGGGAAATGGTACTTCATGAACATAATGATACATGATTTAGTCACCCTCACCTGGACATAATTAAGCTGATTTTCAGAGAGGATTTTTCCCAAGGCCTTGGGCTCTATTCACTTACAAGAGCTACATCATCTACCACAGGGCAGCCTGTCTATGGAAGAGTACTCTATGAGGTTTATAGACCACTTTCACTACTCTATAGACATGGTGAATGACACTTTAATTTGGGAATGAACGGTTTGTTAGGGACTCAGACAGGAGATCAAGGCATCGTTGGGTTTACTTAGCATCCCCACTCAGGCCGAAGTGCTGGATCAGCGCTTATTGTGGAGAGAATCCTAGCAGAGAAAGTGACGACAGTTGGAGAAGCCATCAAGCCTCAAGCAGTATAGACATTAGTGGATAGTAAAAATAAGTAGAAGAGGTATCCCAATTAGGACGAGTCTTTTAGATGGTGACCCCAGGACTCAGGATAAGCAGTGCGGGGCTCCCATAGCAAAGGATGTTAGTAGGTGACCAATATGTGCTTCATGTGTGTTGGGTAGGGACACATGGATCATGACTGCCTAAACCTCCATGTAGATGATCAACAGACATTCAAGGGCCTAGAATTATAGAGTAATAGGTTCAAGTGAGGAGGTTCTCATGGTGGCATATATGGCAGGGGACTAGGCCTAGCGACAGTCAGTGGGTGACAGTTCGAGGTTCTACCACCACCTCCTGAGGTTGTCCACCATAGATTTAGTGATTAGACATATATGGGAATGTCTAGCTTTAGTAAATGGAGGCCTATGACCATATCACTACAAAGATAATTAATGGTATGATCTATTTGTTCTCCACCTTACATATATTTCTTATAGACACATGTTCTAGTCACTCATTCCTTGTAATGGACCTCGATCGAGGCTCAATGATTCTGGTGCAGCCGTTGGCTTGAACCATATGATTAGAGACTCCAATGGGAGGGGATTCGATGATTACACACTAGTGTTAGCATTGTGATCTAACTCTAGTTGGTGAGAGTTTCAGTTGTAATCTTCTATTAGTAGTGTCGAGGCCTTACGATGTAATCTCGGGTATGGACTAGTTTTCTACAGTTCATGATCATATAATATATTTTAGGAACAAAGTTTTGTTTTTATGTATGGATGATATCATGTTTTACTTCACTGGTGAAAAGGGATATTTTTCTGCAGAGGATGGACTTTCTTGGAGGAGGGTGAAACCGAACACTCAGCAGTTGTCTAGCCTCACTCTCAGTGTAGTGGAAGAGAGGAGTTTGAGCTTTCCTATAGTGGTGGAAGAGTATGACGATGCCATTACTATTGGTTTTATGGGACTACCTATTCCTATGGAGGTATAATTCTACATTTATCTATACCATTGGATGACATCTACATCCACAACGACATATCAGATGACTCCCATGGAGCGTTGAGAATTGAGCATACAATTGGAGGAATTGCAAGAGAAGGGCTTCATGAGACCCATCATTTCACCATGCGAAACACCAATTTTGTTTTCCAAGAAGGAATATGGGAGCATGAAGCTTTGATTAGACATTCATCACCTAAACCCGGGGACAATGAAGAATAAATACCAACTTTCATGGATTGATGACCTCTTTGACCAACTTAAGGGAGTGAGGTGGTTCTTGAAGATTGACCTCATGTTAGGATATCATCATCTTATGGTATGGGATGAAGACATACCGATGACAGCTTCAGATTACAGTACGATCACTAAGAGTTCTTGGTGATTTCCTTCAGCATGAGCAATTCCCAATAGTGTTCATAGGACTCGTGAACAAGAACTTCCACCATTACCTCAATCATTTCATGGTGTAATTTATTGATTACCTATTGGTGTACTCGGTGATAGAGGAGGAGTATTTTTGACACCTAAAGATAGTCTTGGATACAATCAGAGAGAACCAACATTATAGAAATCTCTTGAAGTTCAAATTTAGTATACCAGAGGTCCACATTCTAGGAAACATCATCTTGAAGGATGGATTTGCAGTCGATCTGGAAAATATAGTAGAATTGATATCTTGGGAGCCACCCTAGATCGTGAATGAGGTTCAATGTTTCATGGGACAGGTTGGATACTATCAAAGGTTCATCACCAACTTTTCCAGAGTAGCAACACCTTTAACTGCATTGATATAGAAGGTAAAAACATTGTGTGTTCAGATAAGTGAAAGAAGAATTTCCATGAGCTAAGATGTATACTGATGAGTTCCCACATCATGAGACTACCAAAAGAGGGTGTTGGGTATGTAGTATTCTATGATGAATTAGGGACCAGACTGGGTTATTTCATGATGTTGTAGAATGAAGTGATGACTTATGGCTCACAGTATTTGAGGCAGCATGAGTAGAACTATGCGACAAATGACTTGGAGTTAGAAGTGATGGTTTTTTCTAGGAATATGTGGCAGTAGTACATGATGGGTGAGTGTATTACCATATACTATAACCACAATTGTCTCATGTATATCTTCTCTTAGAATGACCTGAATGAGATTCGTCGATGATTGCTAGAGTTCATCCAAGACTACGACTTTGAGATAGTATATACTAATGTCAAGGAGAATGTGGTGGAATACTTGCTCAGTAGGGTGGTTGGTTTGTAGTTGCTAAGTAAGGTGAAGTAGTATCCTATCGTGATGACGATATCCTTTGTGGATGATGATGGAGAATCTCACCATCATTCAAATACTGTCACTATCCTTCTCTTATAGTAAGTCTTAGAGGTACAACTTGAGGATCTGAACTATGATGCCCGACGTTCTTAGTTATCCTTAGGACAAGATCCTAATGTATTATTGATATTTAGGGAGCACATATTCTTTTTCCGAGGACCCACCTTAGTATCACTTGAGGTAATTAAATGGAAATTGGATAGTATCTCCATGGACATCGAGACGGGGTTATGACACACATCTAGGGGACTTGACTCTATCTAGGTGATCATTTAATGACTCACCAAGTCAAATTACTTCTTACCCATCTGGGATAATGGATCAGTAGTGGGATATGGATGCCTCAACATCTCAGATATAGTCTAGCTACATAGGGTTTCTTCGATGATTGTATCAGGCTGTGATGCACACTTCACATCCTTTTTCTGGAAGGGGTTTCAGGAGGCATTCGGGACTTATCTACCCTTGAGCATAGCTTTTCACACTGAGACAGATGGTCAGATAGATAATACCATACCGACAATGGAATACATGCATCATGATTATGTCCATGATTTTGGTCGTATTTGGGAGGACCACCTACCACTATGGGAGATTTCACACAACAAAAAATACTCTAACATCAAAATGACTCCATTTGAGGCCTTGTATGAGTAGCCATGCAGATCACCTATATGCCAGACAGATCAAGGGGAGTAAGAATTAATTGATCCAGAGTTGGTTTGGACTACCACTGAAAAGGTTAAAATCATATAGGACTGGATAAGGACTTCATAATGTAGGATGAAATCAAATGTTGACTAGAGATGGAGACCCTTGGTGTTCGTGTGGGGAGACTATGTGTTCATTTAGGTCTCACCCTGACAGGGTTGGCATAGATTTGGATGGGGAAACATGTTACCTTCTAGGTTTATTAGACCTTTTCATATCCGGATAATAGTTGTCGAGGTGGAGTACCAGATAGACCGTCCCACACAGATGGATTAGGTGCATGATTTTTTCCAGAAGTCACAGCTAATGACGTATGTGAATTTTCCATCAAACTTCATCCACTGGGGAGAGCTAGGCATTGTTTGTGGAGTTACCTATAGAAATTGATGAATGATAAGAGCAAGTCCATTGTGGACAATAGATTCCTCGAGTCCATGCTCAGTGGATGTATGATAATCAATAGGATAGAATAAGGCAAAGGGAGGCCTATATTTGTGCTTAGTACCACCACTTGTTTGATTAGACTATGTTTTGTATTTCAGAGAGTTAAAGCCCTATGGTGAGGAGAATGTAATGTCGCAGATTTTTCCTATATATCTTTTTAATTATATTGATTTATTTCGATACCTAACACTTTGACGAAAAATTATTTCGAGGATCGGTGAGCCTGGATCAGAATTGTGAACTTTTTTAGTTTCACTTATTTAACCGTCTGAGTGGAATATTCAAAATTTTGAAATGGTGCTCAGATCAAAAATTCAAGGGCACCATTGAACACCAGATGCAAAGATTCTTCTAGAATGTACTTATCTTTGACCGCCAAGGGTCAGATGAGAAGTTATTTTTTTGTAATTTTTTGAAAAATAATAAAATAACTTAATAAGTTATTTTATTTATTTTATATCCATTGAGTAGAGGACAGCGGCGCTGCACTATGAAAACTGGGAGATGATGAGGATCATTAATGGAAGCCCCTTAATGGTTCATTATGGTGCATTATAATGATGTTTTAAATTCAACATAATGGCTACACGATATCATAAATGAAGCAGTGTAACAATGAAACATTGTAGTATAACAAAAAGGATGTGACATGTTTCAATTTTATTAGTTAACACATCAGGGTAAATGAAAATTAATTGGTGGAAAATTCTCTGATGATCCACCAGTGAGTTTTGTCATCAATTAAGAATGAAAAATACTGAAACAATGTTACCAACTTCGACTCACCATGAAGAATAGATCCAGGAAGAAACCATCACCTTCAGCTTTTTGAATCCCCGAGGGAGGATGTATCCAATGAAGAATGTCGATTGAGTTAAGGGTGGTATTTCTTTTATGTTTTCCCCATTATTTATATTAAACGATTAATACTGATTAAACCACTAATAGGTTGATCTTCAGATATTTTGTTCCTATGGGAGGGTGAATTTTCATAGATTTTCTATTCATTTTTGATGAATTTTCGATAGAACTTCTTTCGCAAGCCTCCCTTGTTTTAAAATTCTAACACGGTGGCTGCAGTCTGGCATGAAGAAGGACCGACCCCCCTACGAACTGCCCGTTATTGGTTGAAAAATATTTAAAAGGAGAAGGAAGGATAAATAAAGGCCTTTACAGAGAAGGAGACATCCTAAGGAGGAGGTACGTGCAAGTGGCATGAAGAATGGACCACCAGAGTGGAGATGGTTGTCCACAGACTACTCTGCCGCCGCACTGGCACTGGAGATCTGTGGCAGTGGCTACATGCATGTTTTAGTGCACCACGACGGTACCCTGGGAGGAGCACAGTGTCTAGATCAGGCCATGATGAGGTGAAATGGCCTACGGCTTTTCTGGAAGCCAATGGAGATGTATTCGGCCCCTCGGCCACTTCGGTGGAGAGGCCCACAGAAGTGGGATGAGTAACTCAGGATCACACAACCTCTGATGTTGTGTGGGAATCTCGGCCATCCAGATTGGCTATCCTCATGGTGGCACGCCGCTGTCCACTAACCACATTGAGTAAAGAAAGCCCCACGAAAACCCATGGGGAAAGCTGGGATCTAGACATGACTTCCAGTCACGTCCCAGCCAGGTAGAGAACAAGTCTGCCTCTGGTGGACTGGGTAGTCCAGCAGGCCAGACCTTCCCCATCAGGTCGAGACATACCATCAACCCAAAGGGATCATAGCCCAATGGGCCCAAAACCATTGGACTGGACATAGGTAGTTCCAGGTCTAACTCGGGTCGGTCAAACCGGACCCAAACCCCATTAACCCCTTTTTGGAAAATGCCAATATCATGGAAACCAGGCATTTTATTGATGATACTTTTATGGAAATAGAAACCTGAAAACAAGGAGGATCATTTTTATTACTCATTGAACACTTTAATTGATGGTTAAATTCAATGAATTTCATGGGGATCAATTCTCCCACGATAATGCATGCTACATGCCGAAACCCTATAGTTGGATAAGACCTAAAGACTGCAGTCCTGAGGCCCTCTGTGGATCAAGTTCTATGGCCTTGTGGGAGGTGGCTTCTATGTGACCCAACAAGCTCATTGCGGTGAGAGACTTCTGTGTGACCCGGTAGAGACACAATACTCGACAGGAGGAGTACACCAATATAGCCGTAGCTAGGAAGCAGCTTCAATTTGACTCGGTATGGCCATGGCGGGGAGAGTCTTCTGTGTGACCCAACATAACCATAGTACTAATCATAGATGAGTAACACATCAGTCCTAATGTTATTGGGATGCAGAATTTACTTGAACAGGCATGCACACTGTACTCATTGAGGATGAGTTCACTAGTAGACTATGGTGGTTAACGTGATGACTGGTGGTCATACCTTTCTACTCTAGAATATATCTGGCATGAGGTATCTTTCTTTGTGATCATGCTTGGTGATGCTGATTTGTGGTCTAGTTGGGGATCACATTGTTGTCATTCTTTTGTTGTTTTTGGGCCGCAATTGAGTATTTTTTTACTCTCCCATGCACAGGATTTGTCTACACGTGTTATGTCTGGTGCATACGACCAACACCTTGATGGAGGGCTCGGTGGCCTAGGACCTGGTGGTTCTCATTTAGACCAGCCAGATAGGATGTAATTCTATGGCTTCTAGCATGTACTCTATGACAACCCATCAGTGGGGATTACAGCAGATGGTTATCCAGTGTTTCTTGTACTTTCATATTCCCCAGTTTGGGTTTGTATTCTAACACATTTGACTTTCTATTCTACTTATACTCACTTTTTATTTAGTGGGATTATTATTTAAATTTATACATTTGGGATGTGGTTGTGTGTGTTTGCATACATGTACTCAAGAAAATACCTCTCATTTCTAGGTTGATGCCTTTAGTGCTAGTCTCCAACCCCTGGATTTTAAGGGGCTAGCTTGGGGTATGTCATGGAACATGCCTCTGGGGATGGGTCGTGACAATGAATCATAACTTTCTATTCTAATTCATTAATTTATCATTGTTATATTATCTCTATCATCTACAATTGATCATTTTTAGGTTGTGTATTCAGATTAATCCTTTATTACATGTTTATCACGTTTTTTTACTATAGTTTACATATTCAAAAAATATTATATTTACATTAAAATATCTCTTCACAAACCAAAAAATAATGTATACAACATGGTCATCAATATTTAGTTGTAGAACTCATTTTCCAAGAGCCTGAATTAATCTCAAGGTAGTTTGTAACAAAAAACCCAATACCGAACATACTCTATAACACTCATCTCATAAATAATTATTTTATTCGCATAATAATCATCAAATCCAAATTTTATTTCATTCATTATCCGGATTTTCATAAAAATAAATCATCATTCCTCTAACAAGAAGACAAAAACATCTCCAAATTGTTTTGACCAACTGTCTTCCTCTCTAGAAATTGGATCTACATATTAGGTGAATTTAAAAATCATCTTGCTATTATAAATTTGGGATGCAATATCGTCCATTTTGTATTTGAATACTAGAATAAATTAATTAAAAATGATCAAAATGAATTTCAATAGAATATTCAATTCAATGTCTTCATTCATCGGAATTACTCAACAATGAATAATATATATTTCAATCCCTAAATTATTCTCCCTAGAGATCAACATTGATGAATGATTTTCAACATTTGGAATTAATGTAATCATGGATAAAAATTAGCCAGTGATGAATCAAAATTATCATCTTAAAATAGACTTGACACTATTCACATATCACATAATGATTTCAATCTTAATATTGATAGAATAAAACATCAATTAGACTATATAATTATGTATTTATTAATAAGAAAAAAACGACTAAATTTCTATATTAATCTAATGTAATTAGAAAATAGTTCATCATAAATATTCATATATCTTGAAAATCATCTCAAATTTTTTCTATATAATAGTGTCCTTTGACTATTAATGAATGAGAACACGATCTCCGAACATCACCAAAAAGATTCATCAGCATTGGTCATCATCTTAATGGCACTAAAACAGAAACCTCAAATAAATCTATTTTGGATTATTTATTAATCTTGAAACCCAGTTTTGTGTTCATTGGTTGCTCTATGTATCCCCTTCTATAAATGAAGAGCTAAGATCATGTCTCTATATTATTTTATCTACATTCATTGGATCATGGGCTCCAATATATCATATTATTCCTTATGATATCCTCTGATTAGTGCACATGTTCATCGAAATAAAAATCATCTTGATCAATAATTTTGGTTGGATAACATCCCCTAAAAATGGTTATGGAGGATTAGATTAAATAGTGGGGGTGAAGGATGTGTTCTCAGTGGTGGTTTTGGTCTTTGGGTTCCCTTTAATTCTGCTCGAAGCCCTCAATGTTCTGTGATTTGGTTTTCTAGGGATGTAATACCCTATTCACTAAACTTCTTTGTGGAGTTAGATTACCCATTCATTAATATGAGACTATATAAATTAGAAAAATTCATCTGATGTAGTATTTAGCTCTGTATATCTCACCAATATTAGTATATTGCAATTTTTCGACTTGTGTAGGTTGAATAATATAACATAGTAGTTTATCTATTCAGATGAAAATGGAAATTGGATACATGGAATTACATATACGTAAAAATCTACGATTATAATAATGAATCATATAAATAACATTAAATTGATATTCAAATAATTATTTAATTAATTATTTAATTATAAAAGGAAATAATAATTTCTTTAATATTATAAAAGATTTAAATAAATTGATAAATTATTTAAACTTTTATTTCATTAGATCAAAAATTAAATTAACCATTAATTATAAAATTAAATAATAATAAAACAATGAAATGGATAATTGAATTTACACATAAAAACTAAATCTTATGATAATGTTGAACCAAATTTATAATTAATAAAAAAATTAATTAAACGTAAAATCATTAATTTAACCACATACATAAAAATGTCCTACAATAGAATTATAATCGATACAAACATAATAATTTATAAAATAACGTAGAAAACTAAATTATTGAGAGACCTATTATCTCATGAAAAAACAAAATATCATAACCCATGTTCAATCTATGGTGGATAAAAATTGAAATTGATATTAATATTCATAAAAATTTTCAATTCAATATATTAATATCATATATAATGATTCATAATAAAGATCAATGTTTTTTTACCACATAAAAAATAATAAAAAACTCATAGCTTGAAAAAAATTCTCTGATAGGTTACCACATAAATTTTATTGATAAAAAAAGATTTATATAATAGTGTATGTTCAAGGAAGAGTGAAAAATAATTTTCAACAAATAAAACTATATATAGAACATATTATAAAATTTTTTATATTAAATTTAATTTTTGAAATCATCATGACTACAAACTAATTAAAACATGAAAAAATTAATTCATTTCATCATTTTATATCAATTTATGTCTATGTCTCTAGAAACTAAAAGATTATAAAATCATGAAAAATCAGATTAATTTTTATGATACACTCCAATGAATATAATGCTCTATTCTTCAAAAATTAATCTAAAACTCCCATATTAATCCCTTTAAATTATATCCATATGGATAACCATGTTAAAACATATAAAGACAAAATATTTTTAAATTAATGACCATAAAAAATCCTGTCATGTAGAAAATAGATTAGAAATTAAGGGGATGATAACATAGTCATCAACTTGTTACTTCTCTAGATTTGGAAAATCTAAATATATATAATCCAGAATGTTGAATAAATCCACATGTATATATTCTTCACGATGAAGAAAGACTTTACATATTAAAGAATTCCTTATTGAAAAATCAATTGTTATAGAAAATAAATTAGTTTTGAAATTTTTATTTTAATTTTAAAACATATAAATGATAGTAAATGTAAATGTATTGAAAATAAAATAAGTGATATTTTGGGTAAAACCACCTAAGGATAATTTCATTTTAAAATAACATAAGATGAAAAGATTTTAATTAATCCATATTAAATTAGGGGATCAAGATTTTGAGGTATGATCCACCACATATTTTCATATCTAATTATGGACTGATATACTCTTTTGAAGAGACCCCAATGGAAATGATGTTGTGCATTCATCCACCTATATTATTGTACAATTTTTCATATAGTGTTGGTATAATAGCATAAAAGGACCCCTATTCAACTTAAACAAGAGTATATGTATAAGGCCCCTGCCTTAAACCTTACTTAATATTGAATTAAATGAATAATTCACATTGAGGATCTTTTCAGGTTTAGAGTTTTAGAGAATTAGAACATAACTATTCCATCATAAAAGATTACAAAGTAGACACTTCTACTATGTCTCCATAAAATAAAAACTCTTAAAAAGAAATATGTCTAGATTCCATGTTTTAGATAGCATGAAATTCCCTTGATCCCATCCTTGACCTTATTCCACTTTAAGTTCTGTGAAAAACATTTCGAAAAACTTGGGGTGAGCATAAAAAGCTCAGTAAGGGATACAAAGAGAATGAAAACTGTTAGTTTTTCAAACATCAAATAAACCATGTATACTATATCAAAGTAATACCTTCACCTTCATGAAGTAGTAAAAAAAATCTTCACTCAATAAAGTATCATTACTTACCTTTTTGTAACCAAAGGATTACCATAAAACCCATATAAAGAACACATAGAATATATAAAGGTAACTTGGGACATAAACATACTTAAGTGGAATAACCATACGGTTGACTTCCACACATATCACTTAATGGAATAGCCATACGGCCAATTTCCATACGTACTTAATGGAATAGCCATACGGCCAACTTCCATACCCAATGCATTGGAGGGTATAACGTAACCACCCGTCCTGGTATTCACGGCACCACCCGTCATATGGTTTATAACGTAACCACCCGTTAAAATGTCCAAGTACCAGTATAAAATCATAAAACATAAAACCAATATAAAGGAAAGATAACATTTCCACATTTCAATCACAATATATCATAAATATATTGACATAATAGAATCCTTTATCAAAACCATTTTCAATACCAAAATACATAAAAGAGTATATGGTATTTATTTTATTTTAAAAACATTACGGCTTGTTGAGGAAGCCAAAGATCAAATAATACTCGCGGCGGCGGAAAAAGGTCGTTGTCACCGTGTACGTTAAAAAAAACATTCCTTTTTGTCATTTAGTAAAACGCTTCGTAGAAAAAGATTCCTTTTGTATAAAAGTAAAAGTCAAAGGAGTTTATACACCGTATAAAAGAAAGTTGTGTATAAAACGAAATATGCCTCAATGAAAGGAGATTGAGACGAAGTCCCTTACCTTGGGTCCGACTTGACTCGATCGTTCTTTAACGTCATGAATAATAAACTTGAGTTAATTTATACTTGATTAAGAACCTTTTTAAACTTCATTATTCCTTTTATATCACTTATTTCCATGTTATAAACATTATGTAACCATTTAAGTTAATAATGTTTGTTTTGTCAATATTTGGTTCTTAAGTCGAAAGTTGACTTCTTACAATTACATGTTGTTCGTGTGTTCAAAGGTTCTTATATCCAGAATGACATTCCTGATTTGGATATCATATATATCATATATATCCAGCATATAAATTTATTTATAATATTACATAATCATTTAGAAGTAAGAAATGAAATGCACCGTTCATGGAGACGGTAAGCCATACGTACGCATGAACGCTACTTTCATTTCTTTGTCATATTAGTGGAATTAAAACTAAATGAGAGGTATGTATATTTTAATTCCAGAATTATATTCATCATTTAGATATATCATTAATTATATATATACATTATATACATGTAATTTTAATAGTACATTACATTTGGGGATAAGAAATGAAATGCACCGTTCATGGAGACGGTAAGCCGTACGTACGCATGAACGCTAATTTCATTTCTATCTCATACTTTAATGGAAAGAAATAATAATGATATAGAGGTATATTATAATTCCAGTATAACATCATATATAATAACTTTAAATCCATCCTTTACACGTCCCATACATGGCATTAAAGTGGCTCCATGGGGTCCCCAAGTTGGCCCATGGCTTGTCTTGGTCGGCCATGACTCACCCAATAGGTGTAGGACAAGTTTCATGGTGTTTTCACATTCTTATAATACCATTTTTACCTTAAACTACACTAATTACCTCTAATCGCGATTAATGAAAAAAAGTTACTATTCACCAAAAAATTATTTTAATCTCATTGAACCACATTTTACTTCTTAATGACAACCATGTATGTCAGATTTTCAAAATTCAATACACATTAGTGGTAAACTTTCATTTAACTGAAAAACCAGTTTGCTTGATTACCACTTAGTGGTTTCACTCTTAATCAAAAAATTGAAGTTTTTCAAAAAATTACCAAAAATTCACCCTAAGCTATATTTGATATTCCGAATTCAAAAATGAAGTCCATTTTACAAAATTCAAAACATATAAGTCAAATTAATTAATTTAATAATTAATTCCCTCTGTCATGACAAATAGCGTGTTTTTGTGAAACAATAAGTATCAAAAGATTGACACCAGTTTAAGTCCAATTCCAAAGTGAAATTGATTCCAATAACCACCATTGGACTAACTGGTAAAAATATTTTCTAATTTCACTTTAAAACCAATTAAAATAATAATCTAATCATATAAATAATTTAGATTAAAAAGAGGTTTTGAATTAAAATACAACATTTTACACTATTCATAAAAAATGAACTTTATCAGAAAGGTACCAAAAATTTACACAAAGTAAATTTTGATGTACCGATTCTAAAGAAGAGTTATATTTGGTCCCAAATAAAGTATAAGAGTGATAAAAACTATATTTAATGACGGTTCACCATTAAAAGGTGATAAGTGAACCTTTAGTGAAAATTAGAGTATATATGCCCTAAAATTGAACTCTTTCCGTATTTTAAGCCTTTATCTTTTATTGGGTAAGTGTAAAAACATTTAAAAACATATCTAATCATATTTTAGTTATTTCTATCCATTCCCACTAGTACAACGGATACTTGTTAACTAACATTTAAAATAATATTATTTTTATTACTAGTGTGCTACGTAAGTTTCAAAGAAACTCATCATTGCGTATCGGGTACGCTATCGAACATAGAAACCCCTTTAAAATAAAATTAATATTTAATTCGTAAATATTAATAAATATGAAAATTCTTTATTCTTTATTTACCTGGGATGTTACATCCTTCCCCCCTTTTGGCAATTGCGTCCTCGCAATTTTATCCACTTATCAAAATAAGTGGGGGTATTTATCCCTCATAGCATTTTCAGATTCCCACGTTGCCTCTTCAACCACATGGTTTTTCCACAAAACCTTTACCTGATGAATCACCTTATTCCGTAACACCTGCTCCCTGTGGTCAAGAATCTGGACCGGCTGTTCCTCATAAGATAGGTTATCTTCCAGCTGAACTACCTTTGGACTCAAAACATGAGATGGATCTGGCATATACTTCCTCAACATTGAAACATGAAAAACATTGTGTACCTGAGATAAACTCGGGGGTAAAGCCACTCGGTAGGCAACTGATCCAACTCTCTCCAAAATTTCATATGGTCCAATGAACCTTGGACTCAGCTTTCCTTTCTTACCAAATCTCATCACACTTTTCCATAGAGAAACCTTGAGAAAAACATGATCACCTACCTCGAATGATAGATCCTTCCTCCGGTTATCCTCATAACTCTTCTGCCTGCTCTGAGCTGTTCTCATGTGTTTTTGAATCAACTGAACTTTTTCTTCCATCTCTTCTACCAATTCTGGTCCCATCAACTTCCTTTCACCCACTTCATCCCAAAATGCTGGAGTTCGACACCGCTTCCCATATAATGCCTCAAATGGTGCCATCTGTATACTGGAATGAAAACTTTTATTATAAGAAAACTCAACCAAAGAAAAATGTTGGTCCCAACTTCCCTGATAATCCATCGAACAAGCTCGTAGCATATCCTCCAAGGTCCGAATTGTTCGTTCTGACTGCCCATCTGATTGAGGATGAAAAGCTGTACTAAAATTTAATTCAGTACCCAACGACTTCTGAAGGCCTTTCCAAAAGTTAGAAGTAAACCTGGGATCACGATCCGATACAATGGAGAGAGGAACTCCATGTAACCTGACTATCTCTTTAAGATACAAACGGGAAAGTTGATCTAGAGAGAAAGTATCTCGTATAGAAAAGAAATGAGCAGATTTGGTCAAGCGATCAACAATAACCCAGATTATATTATTACCTCGAGATGTCCTCGGTAATCCCACAACAAAGTCCATGGATATGTTTTCCCATTTCCACTCTGGCACAGGTAAAGGCTGAAGCATCCCTTTTGGTAACTGCTGCTCTGCTTTAACCTGTTGACATGTCAAACACTTCACAGTAAAATCAGCAATATCTCTTTTCATTCCATCCCACCAGTAATACTCCCGCAGATCTCTGTACATCTTAGTACTGCCAGGATGAAAAAACAACTCATTCTTCAACTGTGAATCACAAGGCACATATAACCTCTTCACAAACCTCAAAACACAAACACAAACTTATCCAAGAACTCATGGAAAATTTTATTCATAAGGTCCATGAATACAGCAGGTTCATTGGTTAACCCAAAAGGCATAACTACAAATTCATAATGGCCATATCTAGTACGGAACGCAGTCTTCGGAACGTCTGCTTCTTTTACTTTCAACTGATGGTACCCCGACCTCAAGTCAATCTTCGAAAAATACTGAGCTCCCTAGAGCTGATACCACTTCATTCGATGGCCCAACATCTGCTGAAATTGTTGCAAATGATTTTACCACCCCTTTCTTCTTGTAGTCTAGCTGCATTCCCCCAGTTGAGTTCTTCGTTGGACACTCGTTTGCATAATGACCCATTTCATTACACTTAAAACATCTTACCGTTGGCTTTTCATTTCCTGCTTGATCATCTTCCTTACAGTTACGAGGAATATGACCAGACTTACCACACCGAAAGCACTTACCAGACTTGGATAAACATTCTCCAGGATGCATTTTACCACACTTCTCACAGGATGGATATTTGGTTTTCTTACCTCCATGCTTCTTTGATGAATCCTTCCCCTTTTCCTGCCAACTAGACCTCTAATTCTGTTGTTTGTCATAGAACACCTGATCATCGGCAAACTCCATTTCCACCTTCTCCGCACATTGAACAAGTTTTTCATAACTTTTGAACTCACGAGAAGCTAATTCCATTCGATACTTTGGCTTTAACCCTGATTAAAAACGGTTTATTTTACTATCAAGATCTCGTATGAAGTTTGGAGCATACCTTGCCAATCGAGTGAACTTTTCTTAATAAGTAGCCACTAATTCATCCTCCTGCCTCAATTCTAGGAACTGTTTTTCCATCCTAAGACGAACCACCTTAGGAAAATATTTCTCAAGAAACATACCTTTGAATTCTTTCCAGTGAAGATCCTAAATCTCATCACTATCCCTTATATTTTTCACCATCGACCACCACTGATCAGCTTCACCTTCAAAACGGTAAACAGCAAGACTAACCTTTTGATGTTCTGAACACCCCATGACATCAAAAATCTTCTCTAGTGCTTTAATCCACCATTCAGCTTGAACAGGGTCAGATGATCCTCTGAATGATGGGGGATGTTGCCTCATGAAATGTTCCACCACTGACATGTTCCTCTGCGGTTGATCTGGCTGATCTCGTGCATGGATACCACCACCATTTATAGCCTGAGTCAACTGTGCCATTAGTGCAACAAACTGTTCAGTTCCGATTCCGACCATCTCAGGTTGCTGATTTGGAAGGTTATCTTCCTCCTGATGTCGTCCCAACATAGCTTCTTTGTTTCCTTTGCGGAAAACCATTCTGAACACAGAAATATCTTAGGCGAAGAAACATGGTAATCCGTAAATGCTATATCATTTCAATGATTTTATAATTTAACACTTTTCTAACTCCTAAAGTTGTCTAAACCGACCTCTGATTCCAACTATAAGGCCCCAGCCTTAAACCTTACTTAATATTGAATTAAATGAATAATTCACATTGAGGATCTTTTCATGTTTAGAGTTTTAGAGAATTAGAACATAACTATTCCATCATAAAAGATTACAAAGTAGACACTTCTACTAAGTCTCCATAAAATAAATACTCTTAAAAAGAAATATGTCTAGATTCCATGTTTTAGATAGCATGAAATTCCCTTGATCCCATCCTTGACCTTATTCCACTTTAAGTCCTGTGAAAAACATTTCGAAAAACTTGGGGTGAGCATAAAAAGCTCAGTAAGGGATACAAAGAGAATGAAAACTGTTAGTTTTTCAAACATCAAGTAAACCATGTATACTATATCAAAGTAATACCTTCACCTTCATGAAGTAGTAAAAAAAATCTTCACTCAATAAAGTATCATTACTTACCTTTTTGTAACCAAAGAATTACCATAAAACCCATATAAAGAACACATAGAATATATAAAGGTAACTTGGGACATAAACATACTTAAGTGGAATAACCATACGGTTGACTTCCACACATATCACTTAATGGAATAGCCATACGGCCAATTTCCATACGTACTTAATGGAATAGCCATACGGCCGACTTCCATATCCAATGCATTGGAGGTTATAACGTAACCACCCGTCCTGGTATTCACGGCACCACCCATCATTTGGTTTATAACGTAACCACCCGCTAAAATGTCCAAGTACCAGTATAAAATCATAAAACATAAAACCAATATAAAGGAAAGATAAAATTTCCACATTTCAATCACAATATATCATAAATATATTGACATAATAGAATCCTTTATCAAAACCATTTTCAATACCAAAATACATAAAAGAGTATATGGTAATTATTTTATTTTAAAAACATTACGGCTTGTTGAGGAAGCCAAAGATCAAATAATACTCGCGGCGGCGGAAAAAGGTCGTTGTCACCGTGTACGTTAAAAAAAACATTACTTTTTGTCGTTTAGTAAAACGCTTCGTAGAAAAATAGTCCTTTTGTATAAAAGTAAAAGTCAAAGGAGTTTATACACCATATAAAAGAATGTTGTGTATAAAACGAAATATGCCTCAACGAAAGGAGATTGAGACGAAGTCCCTTACCTTGGGTCCGACTTGACTCGATCGTTCTTTAACGTCCTGAATAATAAACTTGAGTTAATTTATACTTGATTAAGAACCTTTTTAAACTTCATTATTCCTTTTATATCACTTATTGCCATGTTATAAACATTATGTAACCATTTAAGTTAATAATGTTTGTTTTGTCAATATTTGGTTCTTATGTCGAAAGTTGACTTCTTAAAATTACATGTTGTTCGTGTGTTCAAAGGTTCTTATATCCAGAATGACATTCCTGATTTGGATATCATATATATCATATATATCCAGCATATAAATTTATTTATAATATTACATAATCATTTAGAAGTAAGAAATAAAATGCACCGTTCATGGAGACGGTAAGCCGTACGTATGCATGAACGCTACTTTCATTTCTTTGTCATATTAGTGGAATTAAAACTAAATGAGAGGTATGTATATTTTAATTTTAGAATTATATTCATCATTTAGATATATCATTAATTATATATATACATTATATACATGTAATTTTAATAGTACATTACATTTGGGGATAAGAAATGAAATGCACCGTTCATGGAGACGGTAAGCCGTACGTACGCATGAACGCTACTTTCATTTCTATCTCATACTTTAATGGAAAGAAATAATAATGATATAGAGGTATATTATAATTCCAGTATAACATCATATATAATAACTTTCAATCCATCCTTTAAACGTCCCACATATGGCATTAATGAATCAAATCACTTTGAGGGGGCGGTAGTCCGCACTTCCTTAAATAAAGATATCGTGTTTACCCATAATGGAAACCATAAAGGTATGCCAAAAATGAAAAATACAGAAGCTTAAAGAAAACATAAACATATTATATATCATATATAAAAATAGTGACATCATAATGGCTACATTTGAAGGTGTTAAATGAGTATTTGAACAGTCATCGTTTCGGGAGGCATAATTTCGCCATCCACAGAAACCGTATGTTCTTTAACCATTTGATGTAGTTGTTTGAGAGTGTAGCTCAAATAAATATTATTACAACATCCTAGTATGTTGAATATACTGGTGTTGTTACAAAAGAAGTAAATAAAAAGAGTTTAGAGGGTTGGTGAAGCAAAATAAAACAAATGAACAAGAGAGAATGAATTACCTTTAAAAGTGTAACTCCCTTTTGATTTGAGCCTAAAGTCTTCCTTTGAAAGGATTCTTCCCAAAGGGAATCCTCTAGTATGAGGAGAGGGATGTGGAGAGAGTAATTGGGCAGGGTTTGGCCGAGCCAATGGCTTTAGAAGTGTGTGAAATGAGGTAGAGGTGGGGGCCTTTTATAAGAGGAGAGGAGGGGCACTTTTGGAAAGTAAAGAAATATTAATTTATTTGAAAATGTGTTTCGGTTTTAAAAGGTCCCAAATTGATATAATTCGTGGATAAGGTGATAAGGGTTCTAAATCCACTCATCCAATTGGTTTTGGCCATGTGTAGGTTTTATATTTTTCATTATCTTTCCATTTTATTTAAATCGTCAAATAATGATGTCATCGCTGCATCATTAATATGTCATATATAATTTAATTTATTTAATGTCTAAAAATTATAAAAAAAATTACTATGATGTAGGAAATCTTATTATCTTTCCAATTACTATTTATAATCAAAATTTGGACTTGTATAACCCCACTTAAAAATTATTTTAGTAAAACTCTTTATGTTAGTGTCATTTTCACTTTAACATTAAATAAAAATATATTAATGTCATTTTCCAACTAAAGTGGCTCCATGGGGTCCCCAAGTTGGCCCATGGCTTGTCTTGGTCGGCCATGACTCACCCAATAGGTGTAGGACAAGTGTCATGGTGTTTTCACATTCTTATAATACCATTTTTACCTTAAACTACACTAATTACCTCTAATCGCGATTAATGAAAAAAAGTTACTATTCACCAAAAAATTATTTTAATCTCATTGAACCACATTTTACTTCTTAATGACAACCATGTATGTCGGATTTTCAAAATTCAATACACATTAGTGGTAAACTTTCATTTAACTGAAAAATCAGTTTGCTTGATTACCACTTAGTGGTTTCACTATTCATCAAAAATTGAAGTTTTTTAGAAAATTACAAAAAATTCACCCTAAGCTATATTTGATATTCCGAATTCAAAAATGAAGTCCATTTTACAAAATTCAAAACATATAAGTCAAATTAATTAATTTAATAATTAATTCCCGCTGTCATGACAAATAGCGTGTTTTTGTGAAACAATAAGTATCAAAAGATTGACACCAGTTTAAGTCAAATTTCAAAGTGAAATTGATTCCAATAACCACCATTGGATTAACTGGTAAAAATATTTTCTAATTTCACTTTAAAACCAATTAAACTAATAATCTAATCATATAAATAATTTAGATTAAAAAGAGGTTTTGAATTAAAATACAACATTTTACACTATTCATAAAAAAATGAACTTTATCAGAAAGGTACCACAAATTTACAAAATGTAAATTTTGATGTCCCGATTCTAAAGAAGAGTTATATTTGGTCCAAAATAAATTATAAGAGTGATCAAAACTATATTTAATAACGGTTCACCATTAAAAGGTGATAAGTGAACCTTTAGTGAAAATTAGAGTATATATGCCCTAAAATTGAACTCTTTCTGTATTTTAAGCCTTTATCTTTTATTGGGTAAGTGTAAAAACATTTAAAAACATATCTAATCATATTTTAGTTATTTCTATCCATTCCCACCAGTACAACGGCTACTTGTTAACTAACATTTAAAATAATATTATTTTATTACTACTGTGCTACGTAAGTTTCAAAGAAACTCATCGTTGCGTATTGGGTACGCTATCGAACATAGCAACCCCTTTAAAATAAAATTAATATTTAATTCGTAAATATTAATAAATATGAAAATTCTTTATTCTTTATTTACTTGGGATGTTACAATATGAGTCTAATTGAACCTACATATATTCTTGGTACAAACTAAAAAGATAAACTAAATTCTAATACTTTATAATATAGACAACATCATCTACTTTTTAAAACTCCAAATTCTCTTCTAAAGGGTATACATCATGATACAGATCCATCCAATCTATTTTATCCCCATTAAAAATACAATATTCCGTTGTACCAATGAAATAATATTGTAAATATATAAGGTATGTTATTCCATCAGCATAATTTTAATGGTATATTGTTATAAATTATATTTCAAAGTATATAAAATGGAAATGTCATTAATTCTGAAATATCTCTAAACTAAATTGGATGGAAGCACTTATTCATAATTTATTGCATTGGGAAAATCAATCAACTAGGGATGTGAATGTTAAAAAATTTCATCCTCAAACTCATAAATTTCTTCTTCAAAAGATATAATTTTTTTTATTTTCTATTCAATTATAGGAATAATTAGAATAACTTGATGTAATTTCACTAAATATACCATGACTTGTGGATTTAAATAAAATTTAATATCTTTCATAGTTTTGTAAATTTATTTTCATTTATCTTAATTAATATGGAACTTATTTTTAAGAAAAGTGTATTACTACATTATTTTTCTGTGATGTAGATTCCATTTATTCTTATTGATTTCATTTATTTGGAAATTTTAAATTTTTTAGATTTCGTTTGTTTTGTTCTTTTAATTTTTTTAAGAAACTCAATTCAAAATTCCTTGGAAATTGATATTATTGTAGAATAGGGTTTTTTGTGTTGTTATATACACACATGTCATCTTGAAAACTCATAAAATAAAATACTATTGTAGGAAAATGGTGTTGTCTCCTAATGAGGATTCATTTGAGGGATTTATTTTTCATGATTTTTTATTAATATGTTGTTTAATTTTTTAATATTTGGGAGGATTGTAATTTAAACCCAACATCGACAAAGTGATAAATTAATATATGATATGAATCAAGTGAACACATTGAAACTTTATTTTTAGGATCCATCTATATTAGAACTCTATAGTTTAGCATTATTGGCTTCGAGTAGGGAATATGATGTTTGACCTTCTAGTAAGTTTCCCATGGTGTGTGTGAGTTAGGAAAATTGAGACTATAATGAAAAAGTGTTGGATTGTGGGATCATTTATTTTATAGATTACCCATTTGGGCATGTGGATGGGCCTGATGTTGGGGACCACATGTCTGTGGGGGAAATTAGGTATACCTATTGGGCTAAGACTCAATGACTATGTTAAGGCGATTTATCTAAACTATGAGTAGGGCCTGATTTTTATAGTTCCTACAATTGTAAATATTCTCTAATATTTTCAAAAAATATGATGATTGAATCATTAATAAATAGGAATAATAATATTTTTTTGAAGTAGTGGCATTTCATATTAGTTTTTTTCATTTAGACTTTCATCATCAGACAAAAATTATTTGACATCTATATTTATCTCAATGAAAATAATACTGTTTATATTTTTCCACCATGTTTAATATATGAAACTGTGTTCAGAAACTATGATCTTGATAGTATATCTCCATTATTTTATATTTGATCAATACATTCAATGATCAAAAATGTACATTGAGATGGATAACTCTTTTTCTACTCATAGACCTCAATCGAGGATAAATAAAATTAAAAAAAGGGTAAATCAACATTACAGATGTACTCAAAATTTACAAGTAGAACACATTCAAAGATCATCACACTAAAAATGGTAATGTTCCATTCAAAGAATAAAATTAAATTAAATAATTTAATGGTTGAAGAATTGAAAATCAATGAATGATCAAATTTTAAATTTTCAAAAATCTACAGAGGATTTAAATTCTAAAAACAAAAAAAAACGCATAAAGGAATCATCCTTCAGATCCACATGATTTAGCCACTATAATTATATCCAAAAATGTATAGGTTACTGTCTCTGATCTTAGTATTCATCAGCATGATTGGTAATAGACCATCCTTGAGATCATCATAATTTTTCATGGTTCTACCCCAAATTCATCACACTAATCCTCATAAAATGTATTTTTTTCTAGTGTAATTCCATTGATGGATGTGAATGTGTGGATTGAATAAACCATTAAATCATATTATATATAATATGATAAATTTTTTAATTATTATCATCATTATATTTATTGTCTATTGAATTTAACATAGTTTTTTTGTATGTGGTATCTTCTTGTTTATCTTTCATAATAGGTATATTTGGAATAATACAGAGTGAAATCTGAATTAAAAAAAACTATTCATGTCATTATAGATCATCACCCACCCAAAATGAGTGAAAAATACATGACTAACCATTTAGTTAGAAACATAATATCTAAGAGAATTAATTATACTTAGATAATTTTCCATTAAATGAATCACTATCTAACCCACCCTTCATTACTCAACTCATGCAAAGTGATTCTTATCACCTGATTCTCCTCAAAACAAATATATGTACATTTCATGTGGGATAGAACATAGTAGTAGAGATATCATAAATCATCCCAAAATAATTCCCAAAATTCTATAATGTTGTTCGACTAACCATCAACTTATGAGGTATTTAGATGAATGAATTCAGTGAATTTCAGAACATGAATATGATTAGAGAATTTTTATAATTGACGTCCCTTCATTTTTATCTATATATAATAAAAATATTTGTGCTATAAAAAATTAAAATACTTCAAAAAACTACACTTAGAAATGATAATTCTTTAAAAGTACTCAATATAATGGAACATAGATTACAATCCCAATTTCAAATTTCATGGATCTTAAAATTGATTCTACTACACCATATCATGGTAATGAATTTAGGAACTATTAATAATTAGTTATTGTTACATAGTTATCCTTCGTCCAAAATAGACTATCCTCAGTTCACATATACCGTGGTTAATTCAACTACATTCTCGAGTGACATCATCTTTAATGAGACTCGAATGTTCCATCTTTGTTCAAATGAAATGATTACCAAATTACAATATTCATCTGAACAGGTGAGTTTCTTGTTCATCCACAACCATTGACTCAACTAAATAGTGGATCATAACTTTTTAATCCAATAGTCGCTGATAGTAAATGAGGAATATGAACATTGTTTCCAAAAATATCCATTAAATCATAGTCGGTGCTTATTTTCCTAATCATGTTCATTGAATAACAACCTTACAATATTTTTTTTTCATTTTAAATGTACTCAGTGCCGATAATCAAAATTTTTGGTTTCATGGATATCATATTCAATGAATAATGTGCTCCGAATGATTATTCACCACCACATATTAGGATTTTTAAACTCACAATATCAAATCTATATTCTTCTTCATTATAGCATTATCTAATTGATGATTGAGATCATAAATCTAGGGTACCTATCCTTTATAGTTGACATCCTGTCATCTTCCCCTTCAAATAGAGGTGATAGCTCGAAGTTAATGATGATTGTAAGGGATGAGATGCCAACAATAGTCCTCGTCTTCATGTACTATTCCATTCAAGATTCCTGAAACACTCTTGATTTTAAGAATATTCTATGTGGGGATATAATATGAAGTTCATTAATCAACTACATTGTGATAGAATATAAAATCAGCTATATAGAGTTCCCAAATATTAGATATGTATATCTACAACATTATTCACCAATGGGGAAATATGTAATATTTCACTATGCCTTAATTTGGTTATTTGAGCAGGTTGGAATATGACTACATTGTAATATAGAAACATAACATAACATGGGAATTTGATATGTGGAGTTATCTACACATAAAAACATAACCTTATTATGAACAGTCAAATTTAAAAAAATTATATTCAATTTTCATTAATTTCATATATAAATAATTAAATAACAAACTTAATAAATGTATTAAATTTCTAAATAATTATATATATTGGAAATCATTTAATTAATTTAATTAAAATTTTAAATAAAAATAAATAAACCATTTAATTGAGAAAATAAAAAAATTCATAAAAAAATGCACAAAGGAAATCTAAATAATTACTCAAATTCCAAAAAAAATATTATTAAAACATAAAAAAAATAATTAAAAAAAATATAATTATTTTAAAAACACACTTAATATTTAAAAAATATATAATTTTAACAAATAATTACTCATTCTAATATATATTTTCAAAAAAATTAAAATAACATAATAAAAAAGTACTGAATCCTAAAATTAGGATTCTTATTAATTTAACGCAATACTAATATAAAATGTTAATTCATCAATAAAATGATGTTCATGAAATAACATGGTATTGGGTGTGTCTAATGACTTAATGTAATTCCCCCTTCACCTCACTCACCATGTTAATGTGATTTAAAAGATGTTCATGAAATAACATGGTTAGTAAAACTCAACTCACATAGAATCATAACATATTTATGGTAATAATAATCCATACCAATGATTACAAACAGTAATTAAACAAACACACCAAGAAGACTCATGTTGAAATTTCCACACCAAATACAGGTTCCAACGAGATATATTCAACCACTAATTGTCCCATTTTATATAATCAAATTTACATCTTTTTCACTCACATTTTAATAATTATAATCCATATAGGTCTCAATATATATCTATAAATCTCACCTATCCATTTCCCAAATGACCCATCAATATTCTAATTTCTAAAAAAAACATAAATAAAAAATATATTAGAAAATAATTATGATATAATGAATAGTGGAAAGTGAAATAGAGAACAATCATTTATGGAAGAGTAAAATGTTGATAAAAACCAATACTTGTATCCAATGATGGCCGACACATCGAATAACATATAAACAACAATATAATTATATGAAAAATGGGTTATATTATGAATGTATACTTACTGAATGAAATTTATATATGAATACTCAAGTTCTACCCCTTCTTGTCTCATCGATCCTCACTAGAACAATCATCAATACATCATATATTGAACCATTATAATTTACCCATAAATCAATCTTAATCCCAATGGTTAGCTCTTATCAAACTATAGAATATATATATGGTTACATGTTCATCACTAAAATAGTAAATCAATATAATTGTTAAGGAATTTTGTTTCATGACAATGGTCTTATAATAATTGAATTCCTACAGAAGTTGGTTTATCATAACATAGAAAATGTGTTTTCATATATCTAAATCACACTCAACTATCCTACCTGATCATCTATCAACACTCACTATATATTTTCATACACATGTAGATGAGAATAACCAAATGAGGCCACATCCCAAAAGAATATACCATTTCTGAATGTGACCCCATAAATTAGTCTTCCTATTGACTTAGTGTAAATCTAAATCTCTGAATTGATACTAGTTATAATCATCCATAATTGTTCTATCTAAATCAAATGGTGTGATACACAATCTCCATTTCCTCAATCTCCAAATTCTTAGTCAGTCTACTAAATATTTTAACAATCCGATGTCACCCTTATGGAAATCCAGAAATATAAAATCAGTAAAACAATAAATTTACGTACAAATATCCGAATCTTGACACAAAATCCATAAAATGTGTCAACAAAAAATTGGTTTCACCTCCTATGTATATGAAATTATTCATCAACAGATATATTAGTGGGATAATATGTCACCTAAAATGAATTTTAATCAATATTTCACCATTTTATGTGATGAATGATACTAATTTATCATCAGGAAAATTAAGAGCATTAAAAAGACTAATTGTGAGAAATCCCTCATAATTGAAATAGAAATGGGTATCATGTATCATAAAAAGGTAATCATAGGTTATAATGATGACAAACATGTGATCAGTAAATAAACATGAATCTAGAAAACAAGACTCAATGAAAAATGTTGCGATTATATTAGTGACCCAAACTCATTTTCATGAGGATGTTTATCCCAAGGATCCTCTGAACGATCATTAAAAGGAATCATTCCAATTATCTCAATATTATATAATGAATGACTCTTCCAATGGAAGGCCATTATTTTAATTCATAAGATATCATAAATTTTCATGTAGTTATTGAAAATATATAAGGAATCAAATAATTAATATGGATATCACAAGAACCAAAATTTTAGAAATTATGAATTTCTCACATGAGTGAAATATGAAAAAATTATCTATAAAAATAATATTTAATCAATTATAAATATTATAAACCATTGTAAAAATGTATAACATGTTATCTTTATCCATAGTAGGACCAATGTGAATGTATTTTACAAATATTCTCTGGGAAACCAATATTACCCATTGAAATCATTTTAAAAATATTAATTTATACATTACTATTTATATAGAAATAAAATAAAAAAAATCTTTTATCATAAATTTTTATGGTAAAAACAATTCTTGTAACGATATTCATTAAAAATAATACATATTTAATAACATATATTTTTTGAATGATTCTATTTACAAAAATAAAACAACACACTCCATCAAAACCATCAAATGGGAAACCAACACTAATTTAACCAATAAATCTCATTTGAACAGTTTCGACACAATAAAATCATTAAATAATATTTTTTTATCCATGATATCCAATTTATATGTAGCTACATAAGCCTAAGATAATCCAAATGATCAATATTATCTACTGATAAAGGTCGGATACTTTATTTTCATTTCATTAAACTGTTTTATGCTCATGTCAAGTCCCACTGTTTCATAAATAAACCATTCTAAACATGAATCACCATGATAAAATAATATTATAATTTTAAATAATAACACCAAATTAAATTAATTTGAGAATAAATCATCATGTAAAAACATTATGCATATAACATGAACAACTAGAAGAAAAACACTAAAATAATATTTATCATATGAATATAAAAATCCTCAAAATAATATTCCTAAAATACCATCATTTCAATCCATTTTCTTTAATATTCAAATATATATTCTGTGTAGCTGTTGGAACTATTCATATTTTTGGGCTTTTGGGCCAATTTTTAGGACCATAGGTGTAACACCCCATGGTATTAAAAATGAATTTTAATTCATTAATTTTATTTAATTGCATAGTTCTAACTAGACATTAAACATAATTTCATAGCTTCTATGATTTGAGTTTTGAAAAATGGTCATCTATAATTTTGATCAGAAAGATATTTGGAGTCTGGTGGAACCATCATGATTTTTTGGTTAATAGTAACATATCATTTTGAATCTTAAAATGAATAGTAATATGTCCCAAATCAATACTAAATTTTATTATTATTTTATTTTCTTATGTCTTTAAGATAATGAAGTATTGATTAATTTTCCAAGGTGTTAAAAATGTGTTATATATTTAAAATTATTATTTTGAATAAATTATGATTTTATTTAAAAATTAATTTATAATATTTAGGATTTTTTACTTCAGAAAATGTAGTTTATTTTTTCAATTATGCATGTAAAAAATAGGTAATCATGAATTTTTTATGAATAGTAAAACATTATAAATTACTATAAATAATAAATACATGTTTTACTATATAATAAGTGATTCAAGGCTGATGTAATCCTTTTTATTCTGAACTGACATGAAATTTTTACTATTTTTGGTGAAAAGAATCATAAATTTTCATAATCATTAGAATATTTTTAAAATAATGATTAAAATAATTTAAAATGACTCCTCTCCTCTATCATAAATACCAACCTCATTCTCCACTTCCCCCTACGCCTCTCCATACATGATCATTTTCCATGTTATTCCAAATAACCTCCAAAGGATCTTCTACATATCCTAAAGATACCGTTCTAAAAAAAGGAGAAAACTGAAGGACAAAAATATGTTCTCAAGGAAATGATATCTAGGGGTATAAATATTCATCTTTTTTCATGTGTTTTCTTTACAACCATGTCGTTATATTATACTATAATTTCATCCAATAATCCATGATGTATGAAATAACTATAATAATATATATTCTGTATGTTACCATGTTCATTTAAAATATTAATCATCTTCCTTCCTATCCTCTCACTATTGTTTTAAAAATAAAAACACTCCATGCGAGGTGCTGATTTAGACAAATTATTGATACTGAGTTTCCAATTTCCATTACCTAGTTCAATGATGATCATAAATCTTTTTTAAAGGTTGAATAATAATTTAAGTTTTATTTTTAAAAAATCTGTTGTACTGTAATGAACAACTTTGCATTAAATTAAATTATATAATGAGAGAAGTTTATGATTATCAAGTAACCAAAAAAATGAATTAAAAAATTATGATTAATGGTTCATGTAATAATCCATAATCATTAAAGATAAAAAAAATTATTTGTGGTATAATTTTATATTTTTGAAACATATGAATAACATATCATTCCACTTATTGAATTTCATTCCTATATGCAATGGAAATCCAGCAAAAACCAGCGAGTGAAATCATGTAAAGAACGCACCTGAAACAATTGAAAGGAAAAAATACTAAAAATTAATGTGTGAAATGATGATATAAAATAAACATGTACGATGTTATAGAAATTAAAATGTTTCTTTTTAATACTAATAACACTATTTTAAGCATTATTCAGGAGTTTTAAACAATTCTAATGTAAGACGAAGCCGAGTTAAGGGAATTCATAACCCGATTTCAATTTATTGAGATAAACTTATACATCATTTTTAATGTGGTATTAAAAAGTTTTTTTATGATGAATTTTGTTTTTATTATGTTTAATTATTTGTATTAAAAGTTTATATACATATTCCATCCACAATATTTAGTCACAATTGATTATATGATATTTGTATGGGGAATTTCATTTAAAATCCCATTATAAAATTATATTTTACAAAATTAAAAATTCATATTTTTATGAAATTATTCAAGTTGTCTGATTATGATATGGTTCTTGGGAATTATGTATGATTAAGGTTTCCACCTATATATCCCTACAATTAATTGGGTATGTGTGTGTTGAAGGTCAATCATAGGGTTACTCCAAGTGTAAATGTGAATGTTAAACAAATTGTAAGATATCTGCGAGGGTTACAAATTATATGTTGGTCGTAGGGTTACATGATTTTTTATGTAATGCCCAAATATATATTTATTTTTATATTTATGTTAATTGATTTTTATGAGATTTTTTTGTTTCACAAAGTAAGTATATATGGGGAAAAGTAATATTTTTAAATGATTTCATTTGTTTATAACAATTCATGGACTAATGTGTTCTTTTCATATTTATATATCCCTAAATATGCTTTTTGTGCTCATACATAGATTTTAAATGATTATCATAGGTTATAAGGTTGTGTAAGACAAATAAGGAAACCACGTTAAATGTTATGAATATTTATGAAGGAAATAGTTTTTTATCTAAAAGTTATTATATTTTGGACGAAATGGATATTGTTTAAGAGGTATCTTTTCTACATGAATGTGGTGTGTTAGTTATGTATTATATCCTAATTATATAAAACCCTAAACTTGAAGATATATCTTATAATATTATTATATATGAAGACCAAACTGTGCGTTCTAGATATTTTTTCTCTATAACTTAATGAAAAACATGAAAATGCAATGATTGAGAGCATAGATACCTTGGTTATTTTCAATTTCCCATATCTATATATTCCTATATGAGATGAATTCTATCTGATAAAATTTTACATAAGATAATTATATTATTGAATCATCAATATACACATAAAATATAACACCCAATTTATTAAAATGTAGAACATTAAAAATAACTAACATCTCCTAAAACTCAAAAAATATCCATTCAACAATACGTATAAAAAATGGACCAAAATTAATATAAAATGATGTAATCAATGAATAATACTCCCTAAATTGACATTAAATGTCCCAATAAATTCACCTCATTATCCCAAAACATAAACATTGAAATCACTTTGAATGCACCTTCTGATAAAAAGAAGTAATAAGAATTGCAATCAATGAATACCACTAATAACTGGTCGAAAAATCACAATTACTAGAATTTATGAGTCCTTTTAACATAGTTGGCGTATTTCATACAAATAAACACATCCCCAGAAATACTAGTTTTTATATATAAATTTTAAGGAAGTATTTGAAATATCACCCAACTTTTTTAAATATGATGACATGTTGACCGAAAATGAATCACATAAAATCAGTTATCTCCCTCAAATTGTACAATTATAACACTAATCCACAAAATTGGTAGTATTTATTCACTATTAATGAATTCATATATCAATAATGGACATATAGTCACAAAATAGTATCATCCTTCTATAAAAACATTCCCATAGAACCCCAAGGGGATACAATAGGACATTAATTAACATAATGAAAGTTCTAAAACTACAATAACACCATTAATGATATCCTATATGAAAAATTGATTTCATAAAACCATTATTTTGGAAGACAATCCTAATGTAAGTCATTCCTCGAGGGGGTAGTGTAATATATTTTTAATGAGATATCAATGTATTCCATTGAATCCGTAGAGAACAATTCTATATAAACTCATACTAAGATCAAAATAAACTCTGAGATCATAGAAGACAATGTAATTATAATTTAGCTGAATCATCATATTTTCAAATACTATATTTATAACGTAATGACAAACATAAACGTTTTAGAATAAAAAATTCTTATAAAAGAAATAAATATCATATAAAATTAATAGAACAAGTACATGATGAGTATTGATTCATATGATTGTAGCCATAGACATAGTAAATAATCTAAATATTGATGTTGCACTATCATCATGAAAAACTATTTACATAAATCATACATGAAATCAAGAACTCTAACTAGAGTGTTCAACACTAATAGAACTAAAATACACTCTCCTTGAATCCCTACATCCTTGACTAGGGAGGGGATAATGATGACTATAGAACCAAATTCTTCCTTGAAAACTACCCATAAATAATATAAATATGATATACCTCACATTATTCTAAGACCACCTGGAACATGAAATATAATAATTTTAATGTGACAAATTTTTTCTCCGCATCTTCTATTTCCGTGTTGGGGACCAACACAATAGCTAACCAATTCAATCTATGAATTATGGACTATGTTGGTATATATTCAGCCTAATTAACTCATAATCCTGGAAACAATTTTGTACTACCTTATTTCTAATACTACTTCCACCATGTAATATACTATTATAACAACAAAACATAAATCGGTCCTCATAATCTATGTTAGCTTCCAGATAGGGTTGAACACAATACAATCTAATTTCCATGAACACTAATGGAAAAAACCACATTTACTATCCCAATAGGGTACGATGATCTATTGGTACAATTAAAATAAAATGAATATAGTTAAAAAAACTCCCTCATATCCGAAGATTTCTTGACCAGATAATTGAGATACTGTAGATTTTGTTTTAGTCAAGAGAGATCTTAAGGATTCACATCCCATTATTGTTCGATTTGAGAAATTTTCCCCTCTATAATAACTATATCAATTAAAAAATAAATAAATTTAATAAATATGAATAATGTGACGATTTTATGGTTCTTCTAGTCTAAAACATCCTTGAAATTCATTGATTTGTCCTATAATTTTGGGCAAAAATATTTATCATAATATAGATGATTATTGAAGTGAATAACGAAATAACCTATACTATAAGACCCATGGAGGTGAGAATGGATCTCTTATTGATATGAATCATTCATTTTCAAAAAGGATTAGTCATTCTAGAACACACCTTGAAATTTCTAAAATCATACAACTAAATTATTTGACCAAATTGTAAACACAATATACCACATTCATCAAACACCATGGAACATACCAATTTCAAATGGAATCCATGTATCCCTATAATAAGGGTTCAAACAAAAATAAATATCTATCACATATATTGAATCCTCAATCTCCAGATCTGAAATAGTTGAATACTTCTTTTGTAATTCATAAAACGTAATCTCTTGAAGAATCATCTTCTCTGAATCATCTCCATCATCTTCTACATTGTCAGGATCGATTGTTGCATCCTGTTGAACATTATCTAAATTTCCATGATGGATAATCTAATGGGGATCCATTGTTATATAATAGACAATTATTTGGGTGATATTTATTAATTTTAATTATCATAATTCCATGAATCAACTCAATTCAAAAACATTTCTATACAATCATAATGCATGATTCCCATTTAGATTATTACTCAGTAAGAAAAATCACATCAAATAATATTATTATAATAATTAAATTCTATTTACAATACCATATGTGACCCTAAAATATATTTTCCTATCTGATCCCCCGACCTTACAATAGATACATATTTTAGAAGAAACTATTTCAATATTAATCCATGAAATCGTCACCAATTCTTTTCCCTATGATATATCATATCTAATATTAAAATTATTCAATACAACATTCTCACAACATAACCCCACTAGTAACACCAAATAGCATATAATTGATGACTTGTGTGGTCTCTAAAATCAAGGAAAATATACATGTATTGTCTACTAGAAAAATTATATAGAATATTAATATAAGAGGTACTACCTAAAATTTTTATATGAATGATAAAACAACCACCAGTAATTTCCAAAAATTGTTATAAATATTATATATATCAATACAAGATGTTCCATGAAATGTAAGTGAAGATAAAATAAAATCATGAAACACTCATATGGAATTTTCCAAAAACTCCATTAAGCCACACATGAAAACGTCAAGTGGTTGTAACATCCATATCAACCACCAAAACCCCCAAAGATGACAGAAGATATATATATATATATATATAGTCTATAAAAAAAACTATAATTCATATGATCCTCCTTACACCCACTTGTGAAAATATAGGAGAAACTTATTAATCTCTATAATATATCTAGTTAAATCCATTCATAACCGAAATCTGTAAACTATAATGTCATTATTATAAAGGATCAGTCAAAATGTAAGAAACATAAGTAAGAACATAATATTGAAGAATAAATATAATAAGTTCTATAGAATTCCAATATCCCATTATACTAGTTTACTGCAAACCTTATGAATTATGTTATTGTACTAGCATACTCTGCATAATTCATTCTAACCATCCATGCATGGTTAGTTTTTTATATAAATGAGATCAATCACAACCCTATGTAAAATTTAATTTACATAAGACATTGTGACTCAAAGAAAGGTACACCATTAATATCATTAAATTATAAAACCATAATCCTCCACAACCAACATATACACGAATGAATATATGAGAGTCAATCCTCTTTATATGGGGTCACCTAATTAGTTTTTTAACTTAGATCATAATTTTTTTACATAATAACTCAAATTATTTTCAAGAATGTAGGGTTGGGGAAGTAGCCATCAATCTATATCTGTGAAAACCTATATGTTACGAAATAACTAAACCACAAGGCCAACTATTTTCATCAGCTTCCACAAATAAAAATATTGATGGGTTGTGTAAATTATCACAACATGAAGTTACATATTGAAAAAAATCAGACAAGTATAAAATTCCTTTCTCTAGAAACATTTTATAGCTATCATCCCCCAATACGTTCAATATTCCACCATTATGGTCTTGATAAATTTTCTATATTTAAGAAACAAGGATTAATTCTTCAATGAGATTTTAATTAATATTATATTGATTTACTTATATTTAAGCATTATATATGATTATCATCATAATCCAATAATATTTTCAATAGTCAATATTTATTACAATTATGTTAACAATTTTAATAGATTAAAAATATTATCCCTTTAATAATCCTTTATATAATTTCTCTTCGATATTTTTTGGAACTAATAAATCTATTATGAAATAATTTTGGAGATAAAAATTCTAAATAGAAATTTTTTATATGAATAATGAATAATAAACATTGAAATATTTGAAAAATAATAATGAAATTATAATATGCATATCAATCATAGCCATCCATCATTGATCATCATTATGACCATACCACATTATCCAAGAAATGGATCTTTCAACAAATTGGCCTCCAATTAGAAAATAATATCAACATAGCTTGAAAATATATGTTTAACAAACAATAAGGTTTTTAAAATTCAAACCATTAGCATAAATATTTTAAATAAATCAGTCAAATAAATAATTAACAATTTTCATGGTAATAAAGATCATAAAATATTATTATTTCTCAATCAATTGAGCAGAAATATAAAAAAAATGTTATAAGACATTCAACCATTAATATAATTCAATGATATCTCATGTATTTACCACCTTGATTATTGATTTCATTTAATTCCATTCAAAATATAAATAAAAAATTGAAAAACTAATAATGTAAGGAATAAATGAAAAAATATGATAAGAAAGTATATCTGAATATACAATTAACCATTTCTAGAATGGTTGGATATTTAGAAGAATGAAATTTTCATTATTATTATTATCCTATAAATATAAATACTTTATTTAGTATCAAATTCATGTTATATGAAAAAAATGTAGATATAACACTGAAAAATATATAATAAATTAAAAAACTCAATATTATTAATAACATATTAAATATACGGAAATAATAGAAACATACTTTTAGATTTTTTTATTTATATCATATTTTCTTATTAATGTAGATATTGATATATACCCACTGGAAAACCAATAATTATATTTAAATACATGCACCAATAATAAATATTCTTAATAAATACCCTACGCCAATTTATTTCAATAATAGGGATAAAAGAAATGTTTAGCTTCCCCAGATAAAATATGGTGAAGGACCACAATGGAGTGCATCTCTACCTGTAGTCCAGAAGATAATGGATGTGGGGGTTCTCAAAATTACTAAGAAACCCACAAAAGAAAAATATTTCAACTATGGGATTCTATTTTCCAGGGGTGAAAGAGGTAATCATATATCACTATAGGAATCATGGGAAAATAATTCGTCGGGATAACAAATTTTAAAAATTAAATCATATTCATGAGGTAGGAGTTCTAAAAAACGAGTATTGCGGATCATCATTATACACATTAGTTCATAACTAGAATTGATATGTTCTTGTGAATGGAAATCCCAGTACAATAAAATCCAATTATTTTTTCACTTTCGCAATCATTATAGAATATCACCATTGAAAAAATTATGGCCCTATTTCATTCTTGGAAGTATGAATGGGTATGATTCATTACCCTACATGTACATTATTCATTTCAGTTTCTGTTTTCCATAAATTTCCCTTCTAATTTCATTTATATTAATTTTACACATTATCGAATTACACTACACTAACTCAAGCAATGAAATTAAAGAAAAATTAGACATATATAATGGTTTTTCAATAACTAAAAATTAATTTCCCAATGATTGAGGTTTATTTCAAATGATTTATTTTAAAAAAATCCTTCTATGACCATGATTCATGATGTGTTTTTATTTCTCCGCCTTAAAAACATGATACACACACCGGCCCAAACCTAAAACATAGTGCCACCATATTTTAATTATATTTAATAAATAATAATATAATGCCATTCCCATTTTTTCATGTATTTAATTCGGATAATTATAACATATACTGAGAAAGTGAATTCAAGAAGGGAACTCACATAACAATTGAAGTAAGGGGAAAGACTATTACAAGGTTAATTTATTTAATTTATCCTATAAATCATATTACAGTGTTCTACTCAATAAATTCCCAATTATAAATAAAACATGATTTAGTTTTATTATAAAATAATATGGAATAAATATGAAATGAATTACCATATATATATACATGATACATAATAAAAATAACATATGTATTATATGTTCAAATTATGAATAATTTCTTATTATCTTGCATATATATTTTTCTAGTGAATATTTTTAATAAAATATATATGTAATATATTTTATACATTATATGACTAAAAAATTAAATGAATAATTTTTTATATCTATATATGTTTGTAATAACCCATGAAATATAAAAATAGTTTAATTTTTTTATAAATAAATTTATGAAAAAAATATTTGAATACATAATGAATGTCACAAAACAAAATAAACAAAGGAATTTATTTGGAAAATTCTGATTGTTACATCCTATCTAGTTATTTTCCCCCACATGAGTATATTATGTAATGAATATTTCCACATTTTTATTAATTAATTAGTTTTTAACCAAAAATAGGTAAAATATAATTATTATCAACAAATACGTGTTTATTGGAAGCTGATATGAAATAAAAAAATATCCATCAATAGGTTAACAAGCTCAAGAAAATATAATTATCAATGAAATAATTTTTTATTTCAAATAATATAGATGAATTTGGAAAATAATTTTAAAATATAATAATTCATGTTATAATTATTTTAACAATATTGATAGAGTTAATGTGGAGAATCCCACCTCAATGATATACCATGTTTATAATCAAAGCGAATCATGATCATAATATCACATATAAACACATATAACAAACACCAAATTTACTGAATTAATTTTTTTTAAAAATTTAATAGGTCTCATGATCCAAATCCATAATATGAAATCTTATAATGTAAACATACCCATTAACTGAGTACCATTACCTTACATCAACACACTATAATATCCCCACTAAAAATTGACATGAAAAATCATTTTTATTTAGTTATTAGGGAAATATATAAGAATTAAACAATATGATAAATCTGTACATGATAATAGTGATAGAGAATATGGAAGAGGAGTCATAATTTGAAGAGAATAAGAAGGCATGCCTTACTCAACATCAATCACCCATGGATGTTGAATTAGAACAGTTTTTAGAATTATCGAGTTGGAATGATTCGCTACTTTTCCCTTAATTCTTATAAAATCTGAGATATGGGTGTTTCCAATATTTTAAAAAATTATACTACCATTAAATGTAAAATATTAACATAATGATATTTATATATTAAATTTATTAAAACGACCACTAAAACGAATTATTTTACATATTAAATTAGAAATAAAAATTATAAACATTAATATGATAATATTTTTTACATTAATAAAATTAAAATTTATCAAACTAATATCCAATTTTAAATTAAATTTTGAATAAATAATTTATAAAAGTACAATTATATTGAAAAATTAAGAAGTTATATTCATAATTATGAAAAATATTTTATCAAATTTTATCAACATCACATTTTGACAAAATATTATTAATCAATCACATTCCTTAATGACACAATAAAAAATTTCATCAAAAAATATTATTTTTATACAAAATTTCAATTTATAATATTTGTTGATTATTTTTTATAAAATATAATGTTCTTTAGAAGATTTTGTTGATGTTTTCTCTACATACACATATATTTTTAGGATTATGCATTAATTATATTTTTTTAACAAATTTTATACTCTTAGGTTATAATAACAATTTCATTGTTGATGTTTATTAACAAATAATACAATTTAATATATATAAATTATTTAAACACAAATCATTGATCAGGTGGGACTAGAATTTGTGGAATATATAATTTTCCTCTGAAGTATCTCTAATATTAGAGGCATATTTTGAATTTGGGGGTATATGATACATCATTTAATCTACTCTGTCTCATTGAATCACTAGAATTATATTAGGTCTTAATTAGTGGTGATCATATTTTCTTTATATTTCACCATTTTCGTGCCCTGTTATTATAAATTTTAGTACACTTCAATAGTGGATAAATATTATTTTGTGTTTTCTTTATCTTATTTTAGTTGTTTTCTTAATTAGTATTTTATGATTCCTATGTGTTTTATGTGGTCTATGATGTTTCTCCCCTTGACATGTCCCTAAATTCCTTTTAATGTCTAATATTTTTTAGTAATACGATTTACATTGTGGTGATGTCATTAAATTAGTTTCTAGTGGTCTTAATTTCACATCATTAACATATATTCATACAATTGTTATAATATTTTTTTTCTATTCATTTATATCATTTTATTTTAATTACTTTTAACTTTATCTACAACAGGTTTTGTCAAGGACCGGGTTTCATTTATCCTACCATCCATCATGGATTTATTTTGGACTTTAAATATTTATTGGGAACATTATATTGATCATATGGGTATATGAATCTAATATTCCTCTCATGTATGGTGTGTTTGTTAATTGAATTCAAGAAATATGTATGCCATTTGTTTGGATTTTGTGGTGTAAAAAATTTTGTAAATAAATGTGTTAGTGTTAGTTAGTGGAAGTACAGATTAATGGTTCTATGAGAATACTCGTGTGATTTTCAACAAATACATTTTTATGTGTTCTTAAATATAATTATCTTCTCTTGTGGTCGAGAATAAAATTTATTTTCCATTTTACCCAAAATAAAATTATCCCACTCAATTCTAATATAATCATTTCTTTATTATTGTGCGTTATCCTTAACATGAGTTTACTGTATTTTATTAATCTATCAATGATAAGATTAATAAGTGATGGTATAACCCTCATATACTCATGTTAATATTAAAAATAGTGGAATTATGGTCTAGTTTCATTCACCCATTGAGACAGATGCAATTGATATGATGTAAGAGTTTATGTTCTTGATAAGAGGGATCTTCATTAGTGTATTTAGTGTATGAATACTCATGATGGGGGTTATCTTTTTGGGTCACGGTAGAGGTATTCCATCTACTTATTCATGCAATGAAGGTTTTTTTCACGTACATGACACCACTTGGTAACATTTATAGATAATTCCACCTTTTTTGTTACTAATTAGTCGTGGTAGATATTTATGGTACTAGTGGTGAATAAATTCATTATGTGTATTAAAAAAAGGGTTTTATGGTTTTATTTATAAATATATGGTAATTAATAGCCATGATCAATAAATATATCATGTGTGATCTTGTGAAATTTCATTTATTGTGGCATACGGTGTCGAACCATAACCTGCCAAATTTCCAAAACATTGAACATTCATATCAAAGTTGGTGTTCTTGAAAAAAAAAATATATAATTTAAATTACATGTATATCCAAATATTTAAATATAAATACTACATCTTATTATATATTTTTCATTTTTCTACATGAATTTAATATAATAATATCCTATAGTATCTGTTGCATTGATATGGTCATAACACTTCTGTATTATAATGAGATTCTTGAAAATCTATAAATATATTTTTAAATATAACTCTATTATTTAATAACATATTATTATGGGACATATAAAGTCTATAAGGTCATGTTTGAGTACCTATAAATAGAAAGGCCTTCTTATAACAAACTTGTGTTCTTGATAAACTCCACAATGGATGAGAATTATGGAGGAAGCACCGATAATATTTCTGCATGTGAATGTTCCATCACATAATCCAATATGTATTCATGTGTAATGGTCCATCAAAATTATGATTATTATTATTGTATATCATGTCTTGTGTGCCATGATTTATAAAAAAACAATAATGATAATTATTCATTGAAATGTTAGTTATGTTGGGTTTGTTATGAATGACACTTTATTATTGAATATGTTGAGGAAGGACATGCCACGTCCAAATTTTATAGTTGATGATATATCAAAAAATTGAATGAAATATAGATATCTTATTAAATTCCTTGATTATCGTTTTACAATGACCATATTTAATATTTTTAAATAATATTATACCATGCATGTAGCTTGATGACATAGCCTTCCAAGAAGATTATTGTGATATTCCGATAGATGTATTATATTAATGAGTGAGTGGTTATATGTTGTTTCTAATGATGCAACACATGATTCCTTGTCATATATGTTGATAATTTTGTAGATATTAATCCTTTACATTAGTATAACCCTTTTAATTTTAATGAGAAATCATCATAGATTGTCACATATTTTGATCTTCAGTTTATCCAGAATAAATTATTTAATAATTTATTTGATGGAATAAATATTATTATCATGAAAAATGATTATTTTTATACGAGATGGAATAATATAATATCTTTAATAAAAATTAATTTTCTAGTCCTTTAGATAATATATATTAAATTTATTGAATATTCAATAAATATTTATTTGACATATAGTGAATAAAATATTTTTTTAATAATATTCTTATACATAAATATTTATTTGGGTATTCAATAAAATTTTAGAAGGACCGGCAGATCATATTTTTTCAATTTATAATATATTTCAAGATTATTATATAATGTTTCTAATTATTCAAATGATCACCATAATAAAATAAAAGAAAAATTTATATTATTATATTCGGTGGGATCGGAAATGGGTTCAGAAATTCATTAAAGGATCAAGTAAAATTAATTAAAACAAAAACACTCTCCCATGGTCTATAAATAGACCACACATAATTTATAATAGATGTGGAATGTTAAATGAGAATCATTTCACACAATAGACATCTGTCTACAATCATCATCCTCTCTTCCTCTCAATAATGATAATAACCAGAGAGAATGAATAAGAATTATTAATATTGTTGTGGTCATAATTTAAAACAAATGATGATAAATCATCCAGGATAGCGCCTGGCAATATATCGATTATTTTTCAGAGATTGGGGGACCATGATGTACACAACAATTAGAGGGATAATAATTCAGGTCATCCCTATGCAATGAAGGCAATAATAATTTGTTTTTTAAAATATCCACATCACAATCACATAAAATTCATATGAAAAAAATATTATTTATTCATATCTAATGTAAAATGATAATAAATTTAAGGTGAAAATTATGTTATCTAGGATTCCTGACTCATAAGAAAAAGAAACTTGATGGTGAATTTTCTTTTTCTATTAAATTTATATATTTCAGAATTTGTGAATTGTATATTAAATGAAACAAAAATCAAAATAGTGATTCGGTGACGAAGGATCATCCATTTATTTTAGAACCTTACAGTTGTATCAGTGTAGTAACATTTTAAATATGTAATTACATACATGATTTTTGATTGATTATGTTAAATAGTAGTAAGTTATTTTTTATTGGATTATTAATTCAATAATGTAACATTGAATTAACAAATAATTCAACATATAATTCTCATTGTATAATAATCTGATTTTTAAACATCTAATAAAATAATTAGAATGATTGGATATTATATCTCTATGTGATAAAAATTTTGGAAGGTATACAGTGTTACAAGACATGTATCTAGAGTACACACCATGTACCCTAGTGCATTGTACCTTGATATATTACAAGATATATGGTATTCAATGAGATAATACCACACTGTTACTTTATTTAAAATTGTATATTTATTGTCCCCATATATATCATGATATATCATACTATAATGTTTATAGATGGAATAAAAACTTTTTAGTCTACATGATATATTTTTAAAAATCTTCTTCACATTGTGTTCAATAACAATTTTTACAACTACATAATATTAACATACTTGTTTATCAATGATATTCATGGATTATAGTTTGTGTACACATTGAGTAATAGTGTAATTATGATTTTAAAGGTTCCAACTGGGTCATTATATAGTTTATGTGGACACAATACATTCAAAACACATATCATGTGTCCCATTAGTACGTGTAGTGTAGTCTTGTTGAGATAAAAAAAAATTTCCAAGGGCTTTACCCTAGTCATTTAGATAATTAACTATATAGAAAATATTATTTTTGTACACAACATCACATCTGTCTGTGAAACACAATGAAGCCTTATATGATTATCTTTTCTATAAGGTAATTGCATAAAAATGTGTGTATTTTATAAATAAACGTCAAATAATCAATTGATAATTTAAATGAGTAAATTATAGAAAAAATATATAATAATAAAATTAGATCCTATCAAACATAGTTCAAACCACATGCATGTGAAAATGTAATAAATGTTCTGAATAAATAAAATATTTATTTATTTTATTGTTATTATTTCTATTTTTTAGTCATGTCATTTCTTGTCACGAATGCATTGATTTTTGGTATCTATAAGAGTCTTCACATGGTCATTACGATGAAATTGATTTAATTAAATTTTTAATATAGTTGTGTTTTTTATAATAAGTAATGAAGATAAATTATGTTTATCGATTGTGTATTTTTTAATTTGTTGCATGTGTTTGAATGATACTGATCATGGAAAATACTTATGTATATGTTGGGTTAATTTAATTTAAAAAACTTATTAGATATTAAAATATTAAATATTAAATATATTTTGAAATAATGTGACTCACCCCTATGTCCTACATTATGTAAGATGTGAATGTTCGATGAAATTAATTTAATATACCACAACCAATTATTTAGTTCCCCTCAAATGCAAATTTTTATTATGAAAAATTATTCAAGGAGCATCCGAAGGTGTGGGGATGTGGTTAAATAGGAAAACAAGAGGATGAAAACCCTAGAGATTCATATGTAGAATTGTGTAATGGTACAACTTATTTCAATAATAACATACTTAAATTTCCCATATGCAATAGGTTGATTTATTGTCCACTAAATAAACCAACTACCATAAAACTTCCAAATCTAGAAATGTATTTTTTTGATATAATATATTTTTTTATCCAAACCCACAATCAATTAAATAAATTGAGTAAGATTAAAAATAAATTTAATACCAAAATTATGATTAAATGTACCTATCAAAACATGGGTAATTACTTACATGAAATAAATATAATCTTAACTGATCAGGTAAATTAAATAAAAATGAAATATTTATACATAAAAAATAATATATGATTATATAAAAATATTTCATTATGCCTTATATTCCAAAATCTATGATGAACCTATAGGAAATGTGTTAGTTAAGCCTCCATCAGTGAAACTTTAAATTATTGGGGAGTTATAACTAAGATAGTTAGTGAAGTGAATTGAATCTATATATAGATTAGAGACATATGTATGTTAAAAAAAAATTTATAATTTTTTATGAGGACATCATATTTTTTATTTAATTATTGGAGAGTTCGATAATATATCATTGAGCTTCCAATTTTTTTTCACGATACAAACTACCTAAATATTTCCATGTATTTCCCATGGCCAAAGATCAGATTATATGTAATTAAATTTATATCATTTCCACCATCGTACTTTAAGTGATGGGAAATCTCAACATCTATAGAGATTTCCATTGGGATTTGATAAAATAGTTGGGGATGTATTAAAACATAATTCAATATGCATCACATAAATTTTAATCATGTAATGAAATAGAAATATAATATTTTATAAATCTATAATAATGGTAATTTCATAATCCATATTATCATTATGATCAATATTATATAATTACCATATCCATACTAATAGAACCTTCTACAAATGGATATTATGACTTTGTGTTGTGTTGATCCATGAATTGGAATCTCCATTGATAGAATACTCATTTCCTACAAATGTTTTGATTCATAATAAGTTCACTATCTATGATAAAAACAATGGTCACACAGTCAAAATTGTATGTTTAATTTTTTAAGTGATGTTTACTGAACTCTTAGTATCTATAAATTCATGAAATATTATAGAATTATCTTGTATCCCCATGGACAATATCAAGAAAGTGATATACATGAGTGGTTTGAGATATCATTGGACCTCTATAAAAGAAATCATGGATAAGGTTCAATAGTTAGGCCTCATGTACTCAAACCCATTTTCTACATTTATCTCTTAATGTTTATAGGGATTCAATTTTCTTATTAAGTATTCCCTAATTAAATTTCTACATAAAACACATATAGGTTCTCCACAATTGATATTCTAATTAATTTAGAATACATAGAGAATTCATTTCCAGATATTCTCACACTGCTTTAGGAAGATGATAAGGATAGGAGGCACAAAAAACCTTTAATAAATATGTTGAATAAAATTAAATTTCCAATTTAATTTATATAAAAAAATCATCTTCACCATGACCTTCTATGAAGTGACGTGTAAGGCACCAGATTGTTTGAATATTATTTTCAATCAGGAGAAAATGTTTTTTATATTATATCTTAGACAAAAAAACCATATATCATTAATAATGAAGTTAGTATAAAGGAAAATCTGACTATATTGATATTATGGTAATTTTATTGATGGGGAATTATGACCATTGGTCTAAATGTCCATTAGAAACTATATTACTATTAATAATTTAGATATTATAATTTTTTTATATGTATAAATAATAATTCACAATTATTTTATAAGTGTTATGTGATGGCCTCAAATAGTAGATTCATGTCTTCAGATTCCCACATAAAAAAACATTGGAGGGTTGGAACATCACTCGTGTTCACCAATCTCCAATTCTTATCCAAGAATCTACATTTTAATCTTTAATGAAATTTAATATTGGGATGTATAATGTTAGAGTAAATTACATCTTGTACGATGTTAGTCATGCCTCCCCAAGAATCATACACCATCACACAACATAACCATAGGCTGTAAACATGAGTTATAAGGAGTTATGTATCCCAATATTAGTTAAAAAATGTTTAATTACATTATATAAATAAAATTTCATTATCATAAATTCCATTTTAATAATTTTTTTTCTAAATAGAATTATGATGTATTTTAAAAAACAGATCATTAAAATAAAAATTATACTTATTAAAAAAGTCATAATTCATTATAATTAACACTATTATTATGAATAATAGTTATTTTAATTTAATAATATTATAATAACACTATTATTTTAACATATATGATAAAATAATTTCAATATTGACATGACAATTTTTTTGTGTAAGAAATTTTACTTTGCATTTTCAATCCACTATTGTTTTCAACTAATTATGATTAGTTTATTATAAATTTAAAATAAAATTTTAGGATAATTATTATGTTAAATTAAACATAATTATTTAGATCATCACATCTACTTTAGGTTAAGATGAATTTTTTAGAATTTTCAAAAAAGAATTGTTTTTAGTTAATAGTAAAAATAAACTTTTATATTTTCTTAACATTTTATAAAATAAAAATTGTTACATAATGATGAAATAATTAATTAATCAAAATAAAATACAAAAAAAATGTAATTTTAATAAAACCATGAATTTTAAAATAGTTTTAATCAATTTCCAATCCTATAATTTACTTTCCTATGTCAAAAATTGGAACATTAAAAATTAAAATGTGTTTTTGTCGAAACCCAAATATTATTTTCAAAAAAAGTATTATATTATTAACATTGATTCTTTTATTGTAAACTAATATAAAATACGACCCATTTTCCCAAAATCATTTGATAATACCCTGTTAATGCCCATGTTGTTTTATTTTCCTTAACAATGCTTTCCAATGCCAATTTTTGTAAATTAATAAACAAAATCCCGATTGTTTTTCTATAAATACCCACACATTTCCACATTTTAATACACTATAAATTCATCCTCCCTAAATATATAGTATTTTAACCTCTTAAGGTGACAAAATATTGTTTTCTCATCCACCATAGGTCCCAATCCTTGGGTTCTCAGAACAACTATTCATGAAAATTGAAATCTAAAATTACCTTCCCCATTCAAGAAATATTTTTTGTGGTATGTATTCCAATATAAAATATATGTTCTTTTTGACATTATTTTATCCCATTAATATAATTATATTCTTTAATTATTTGGATACCATTATTCAAGGTGGCATTTTCACATACAATCACCTATCATTTTCTTTTCATTCCATGAAATACATTATTATATTAGTCTGTTCTTTATTATTTATGGGGTAGGATGACCCTAAGGGTACCTATAATTCGATACTCAACACCATTGAATCATGTTCTATCCAAGGAGTATTCCATAACATGATTTATCATGACCAAATATTCAGTTAATTAATGAACACGTTATGTTGGTGTAATGGAACAATATTTAAAAAACATGAAAAACTATATACTTACCATATGTTTTGGTTTTAGAATACCCAAAATTATCATTAAATAATGTATATCCATCCAATAGGTAACCCCAATATTGGAAAAATCCAACAAGGATCATAATGGCAAACTAAATTAAAAATGATCAAGATGAACACCCAAAAAAACATAGTCCATATACCAATAACATATAATGGATACATAGTGAGAGGCTTAAAATGATTAAGGAAAGTAACATACTAGGGATTAAAGGCATATAAATGTTGTCCAAAAGGTAATAAATCTCGTCAAAATCACCTCGAGTTTCTCTATGGTGCAATACTAGAGGAAACACACGAATAAAAAAATAATATTTACATGATATGGCTTATATACATAGATAAAAAAAATTTATTTTAATAATTTAACATCATGTATTTATAAATTTATGAGTTATGTTGAATAATAATTCTCCTAAACTAAATAATCCATGATCAAACACTTAATGTCATGAACATGTTTGATTTTTTTTTAACATTTTCACACCCTAAACCATTTCTTGATGTCAGCCTGTAAAATTTACACATAAGGAGATGGGCTAATAGAATATAACCACTTCTATCCTTAAAAATGATTATTATTTCTCCCAATTAATAGTTATAGCCAGCCATTAATTTTAGAAAAATTATTACATTATTTTGAACATAATTATCCAATAAATATCCAAACATTATGTGATCAATGTTATTTGGAATATTTGGTACTTAATTGGGAAACATGAAACCAAAATGAAAAAACATTAATATAATCTTAATAATGTGATCATAACTTCCATTGGGTCCATAAATATTAAAAAGAAAAAAATAAGAAATACATGAAAAAGGGATGATCTAAAACCATCATATAGTATAAACATAGGAATAAAAAAAACACATTGGTTATAAGGAATAACATGATGACATAAAAGGCATGTACATGAATAAAAAAATAAAGAAAAATATATATTACATGGGAAAATTTAATAACAGAATCATTGGAATGTGGTAACAACATATATCAATATATAAACATGAGTGATTGAAAACCGCCAAGACTATAACAAATGATGGACAATGTCTTATAAAGGAATCATGTTCACTCCTTGGACCAACATGATGTCTTTTGATAATAAACATTATCTAATGTATTGGAGTGCTGTCTTGGTGACCCATATTTACATTTTCATGAATATGTGTGCCACATAAATAATTAATCATAATGATAATGGTTACACAATGAAATAAATGGGAATCTAATCATATCAGAAGGCACATAAAATTATATTATTATAATGGAGCACAATAAGAAATTATTTATAACATATATTGATATTAATAATGGAAAATATATGTAAATAATGATATGTAATGAGGTTATTACATTTAAAAAATATGGGAGAAACTTCATGAATGAGAATATTTAGTGTGGTTTAAGGGAATTTTTTAATGATTCATTAAGAATGAAAGGGAAAATGTTTTATTTTAAAAAAAACGAACAATGAAATTATTTCATGATAAACTGATTTATATAAGAAAATTAATGGTGTGTTACAAAAATTACTGATTTTACTATAAAATTGGTACAAAATTAGGACGATCCCTTTAACTGGTCTTGGTTACCGTAACAAATTAAGAAGGGAGCATTTTTAAAAGTTTTATTTTCCAAGGAATAATGAAGATCTGATATGGAATAATTTTTTTGAAACATATTCCTAGAATATAGAAAATGAATACAAAAATAACAATGAATTACACTGTGGTAAAAAAGGAGAATGAGTAACTTGATGGAAAAAATGGAGGTTGGCGTTGAATCCCTTACCAAATGCCTGAAACTGTTTTTCACATGATCTTAATTTCTTGAATAAAATGAAAACAAATAAAATAATTAAATCATATCATTTTCAATTTGTATTTTATTTTGTATAATTTAATTTAGTTAATTTATAGACATTTGATGAGTTATACGATATAATTTTATCATTCGGGGGTGTTTGTTTTCATGGTTTTCATAACCTGTTCACTTGTATACATGTATGGAAAATAATGTAAATAGAGAATATTTAACCAAAATTGAAATTATTTATTAGTAATTGACATCAAGATTCCCATGTTATCTTATATCATTTTTTATATGATGTGAGGATGAATAATTAAATAAATATGTTAATGATAATTATTTAGATTATTATTGATGGTCATCAATAATTTGGAAATTTGTTTAATTTATTAATTATTATTATCTATATATAATAGTTCCATGACATTCAATTGTCTATAATATTAATTTAATAATCCACTTCACCATAAAATTGGTTTCAATACAGTCCTTGAGTGATAAATTGATAAAAATTACACATCATTCCAAAAGGCGATAATTTTGCACCACCCGTACAATGTTTTAAATTATAGAGTTAAAGAAGTGGGGGGAGGGAGAAATGATTTTGATTAATTACATTATCTTTATAAAATTTCAATATATACTGGAAACTACAATTTTCATGAAATGTGGATATGGTAAGGTGAGCGTAGAATTATAATAGGGATGAAATTTTAAATCAATTAAATGAAAATGAAAGTGTTTTTTACCTCTTGAATTTAAACTTATTGGAAGCCTCTATAGATTAATGGTTTTGTTCTTTTGTTAAGAATAATAGATCCTTAATGAGGGTTATAGGTTTGGGTAGTCTATTGGTGTAACATCCTAGGTAAATAAAGAATATGACATTTTCATATTTATTAATATTTTATAAATAAATATTAATTTTACATTAAAGGGGATGCTATGTTCGATGACGTACCCGATATACAACACCGGGATTCTTTGAAATCTTATGTTGCACAAAACACTGACTTATACAAGAAAAAACAATATAATAATATTATTATTTTAAATGGTATTTAACACATAACCATTATATTGGAAGTAATGGATTGAACTATCTAAAATATGATTACAGATGTTTGTAAAATGTATTAAAATTTTTCCAATAAAAGTTAGAGGCTTAAAAATTGAATGAATCTTATATTAAAAAAAAATACTATAAATTCTTTACAAGGTCTATTTACATCCATTTGATGGAGAACCCCCATTAAATATATTTGGTTTCATTTTTGTATGCTCTATTTGAAAAAATATATTTTTTCTTTAGAATCGGGACATCATAATTTATTGGGATGAAATTTTGGTATTTTTCTGATAATGTTTATTTTTTAATGAATCATGAAAAATAATGAATTTTATGTCAAAACTGTCTTTTAATATAACTTATTTTTATGGTTATCTTATATTATTAATTCGTTTTAAAGTGTAATTAGATTATTTTTTTAATATTTAATGGAATATTGGTCATTGTAAGTAGTTTTATTTTGAAATTGGACACAAACATGGGTCAATATTTTGATTGTTATTATTTCCGAAATACATTTTTTTGTTATGATAACAGGAATAAAATTTAAATTAATTAATTCAACTTATGTTTTACAAATTTAGAAAATTAAATTCTATATTTTGAATCAGGAGGTCCAAATTTAGTAAAAATTTAACTTTTATTTTTAGATATTATGAATAATAACTCTAGTAAATATTTTATTTAACATGGTATAAGTGTAAACTAGGTAAAAAAGGATAAAAAAGTATTATTATAATAAAATTAAATTACAATAACTTGAGTCCTAATTATATTGGTTGATACATGTTCGACTTTGGGCATCCTTGGGGAGATTTCGGGACCACATGAAGCCACTTGTAAGTGAAAAAAATATTTTATAAAAAATAATTTAATGTTTAGGAAAATATAAAATAAACATATATTTTTTAGTAAAACAATGTTTTTTAGTATTATATAAATTATCTTTTCGACTATAAATATTCATTCAAAATATAAGAAAGATTCCTACATCATGGTATTTTATTTAAAAAATTAAGACTCTAAATAAATAAATTTAATTATGACACAATTGTGATGCAATAATAGTTTCCTTAATAAAGGATTCAAATAAAAGATATTATATATATTAAAATAAATTTATTTTAAATCATTTTATGCCATCCAAGAATTTTATAGATTATTATGAGTTGTTATATTTGAATTAATGATGGTTTTTAGTAGTAATAAATTTATTATGGATTTTTTTAAATGTTATGATATGAATAGTGTCAAAAGTGACAAAAATCATATTTTAAATATAAAATATTTTATTAAATATTATAAAATTCAAAAAATTATAATATTTAGCTAAACATTTATCACATGACTAAAATTTTATAATAGACTCCTTAATTGTATATTTGTCTTGCTTTTGTAACTATTTTTATATTCAATTTTATAAATACTTGATAAAATGGTAAGAGTAAAAAGGGGTTAAATTAAAAATAGAAGGGCCAAAAAAATTTCTAGAACCTGTCCAATTCTTATTGTTTCATTTTATGTTGACTTATATGCACCATATATTTTAATTAAGTAGTTTCCTTTCTTTTTGAATCAAAAAATAATTTTATAATAAAATTATAATTTCAATGTTTTATAAAGGGCCCCTCATCCCTCTTATAAAAGGCCACCACCTATAACCCATTACACACACCACTGAAGCTAGTTGGCTAGTCCAAACTATGCTCCAAGAATCTCCCAAAATTCCTATCTTATTCCTATAATCCTTCCCCTAGGTATTAGGCAATTCAAAAAGTCCAATTGGTTCAAACCAAAGGGAGTTACCAGATTTAATGGTAACGTCTTCTCTCATCCTCTTTTCTTTTATATTTCTTCTTAAACCCCCGAAACAATATTTATTTGATTATTTAATAACAACACCAGTATAATCAATATAATACGATGTTTTTATGATGATTATTTGAACTAGAAATCCATACACCTCTATCTAATGGATACGAACATACTAATTTTGTGGACGACGAACTACTGCCTCATGAATGGGTGTTTGTTCAATTTTCTCCATCTACCTCGCATGGTTGACATTATGATTGAAATATATTTATATGTGATATATATTATATATATATTGTCTTTTTGAGAATGTATTTTTAATTTATATTGTACATTTATGGTTTCCATAATGGGTAAATACATGAATTTCATTTTAGGATGTACGGACGACCACCCACTAATAGTGATATGAATCATTCATACCATTAGTGGAACTTATAAAGGACAGTGTTAATGAAATTATATGTGTATTTATACTGGATTAATATTATACCATTGTATCATAATGTTTTCATTCAATTAAATATGGAATATAAATGAAATTATCATTCCTGCTTACATACGGCTAACTGTCTCAATTAACAGTTGTAAAGACCCAAAATTTCCATGTAATTTGTTTAATTATATGTGTATTTTAAGAGTCAGATCAAATTGATGGCATGTGATTCTGAGGCATGGACTGCCAGGAATTAATTTCTTAACTTTATTTCTTGTACGTTCAGTAAACGTGCAAGTGGGTTTTTGTAACTTTTGAACCGGTGCTCAGAATTGAAATATGAGGACACTATTGAACTCCAAGTGCTGGTATTTTCCTAAGGAGACATTTACCTCGACTATAATAGGTTGAGGGTGAATGTTTGAATGTGGTTTTTTCATGGAATAAGAATAATAAAATGTTTAAGATTTTTATTTTTCCCTTTGAAACCTCTCAACGTGGGTGATGGTGGTGGGGACCACCCGAACCTAAACCTCCAATGTGGATGTTAAGAGGTGGGAAGCACATAAACTAACCGCCATTTTGAATTTAGAGGTGGGGACCACCCGACCCCTCTTAATGGCCGAGAAACTTCTCAACTCCCAATTAATCCTTCCCTCCCATTAATTTGAGCCAATGTGGTACAATTAATTGTTCAAAACTTTTAATTTGAATAAAAATTAACTACCAAAGGGGGATATTTCAATATTGGGTGGAATTGGGAGAGAGGAACCTTTGGAGGATTATACTCTCCAATGAAGAACGTGTTCCCCAAAGAAGAACACGCTCTCCAACGATGAACGCTCACGCCTACGAGGAATGTCTTCAACAACAATAAACTGGCGATTGAGGGAACACCGAAGACACTGATATTCGTCTATCCCCAACGGCTGCATCTCATTCCTCATGACCATCGTAAAAAAGTCTCCAAGGATAGGGTTTAATTGTGTATGATTATATATTCTCATGATCTTCCCTTATAAAACAAAGAACACAGAACAACTCTCTAACTAGTTGATCCATGAATGATTTATTTTGTGGGTTTGAAAATAATCATTGCCAGAGGTTGTTTGGTTTTGATGTTCTTCATTCAAGATTTAGGTTGAGCTGCTTGCTACCAACATAACGTGGAGGGTATGGGCCAGACAAACATTTCCCGACCCATATGCAAATCTTAAGGTTATTTTGGGTGTTCATCGCATTGTTGATGGTGATTGGTGTCAGTGTTTGTCATCGGTGGAACTCGAGAACCAAGAACGGAACCACGAATGACCATGACGAAGGCGACGAATGAAGGGAGGATGGTCCAGCTAGCCGTCGGTGAAGGCATGACACTGCACCACTCACAGCCTCCACTTCCCTGTGGCCTCTATCGTGACATGCCATTCGTGGCCTTCGCCGCCCTGCGGTGACCCGCCGCCTATGAACTCCACGGCCCCAACATCTACGCCACCCCGCAGCCTCACTGTGCTCCCCCTCGCAATGTCGCATGACCCTGCTACCTCCCCGCCCTCATGGACCCATGTCCTTTCCACCCTCGCAGCTACGCGGCTCCCCGCAGCCTTGCGTTCCTCATGGCCCCCACGGCCTTCGCACCATGTCGTAGAACTCGCACCACTTTTTAGGCTAGGCCGCCGAGCCTAGCCGCCCAGTAGGCCGGGCCTCCCAGCATGAGACGGGATGGAACCAGTGGGTTTGGCCTCCTAGTAGGCTAGGCCAGACCCCTTGGGTCATGCCGTGTCGACCCGAACCGGGTGGACCCAGGCTGGGTCGGACCAGACCCTGACCAGTTTCGACTCTTTACTCCATTTTGGATATAACATTAGCATGTGGCGTCTGTTGGACGAACTTTTAGTGGCACTAGAAACCATGGAGCGAGATGGTCCCTTTGGTACACCCCACTAGAGATTTGGATAATGTTGGGGTGTGGTCGGGTTCAATTGAGCACGAATCCAATTGGTCCCTCAGGACTAAAAGGCTAATAACTCAAAAACCGGGAGTCCTAATAACACACCGTCTATTGCGTTGATACCAAAATTATGTGATGGTCCATTTTGATTCTTCTTCATGGGACTTTGTGGAAGTAGGAGTATTGTAGAAGCTTAGTGTCAGAACCCAGTAGTTGGATATGATGTGAAGAATGAAGAGTGATCCGGCCTGGAACAGTAACAAGTGATCCGGTGTGGGTGAGCAAGAAGAAATCCTGTGTGGGCTAGCACCAAGCGATCCTTTTTGGTTCAGTACTGAGCAATCCTGTGTTGATCAGCACTAAGAGATCCTATGTGGGTCAGCACCGAGCGATCCTATGTTGGTCAATAGTAGAGCCTCTTAACAAAGTAAGATGATTCAGTAGTTACATCTAATCATATCTACAACTGTAATTATGTCATACTTGGTGTGTTCTGCGTTCGTACCTGTGAGATACCTTCCATTGTGGTAATACCTTGGTGGTATTATTTTTTTATGGTGTACCTATGTGGTACTTTCAATTATGGTATTACCATGGTGGTATTATTCTGTACAACGCACCTATGTGGTACATACCTTCCTAGTATTCGTTAATTTGTGGAATAGTTGAGCTTTGGAATTTTGAGTTAGAGTTTTTGTTTTCCTCATGATTGAGATGGGTATACATGATAACTTAGGTATCTATTTGGGAATATACCTAAGTAGGGTTGTCAGTTGGTTTTCATGATTTTTGGTTTACACATTATGGATATTGTGATATTATAAGGGCTCATGGTCCCAACTGAGTATTGTTATACTCACCCCTACACGAGCTTCGCCCGCACCACGTTGTGTTTGGTGCAGACGATGGGCAGTGTTGATTGAAGCTAAATGTACCAGGTCTAGACGATGCCCGGAGGTGGACAATACTATGTGTCAGAACGCAATGGAGCCGGGCAGATGCAGTGTTTTGAGGAGGCAATTTGTACCTCCTCTTCAGGTAGGAACCTCAAAGGACGACCCATTAGCTATCTTTCTCTTTCTTCATTTTATTTCATTTTATTTGTAATTGTACCATTACTGTTGGGCTTGTGTTCTAGCCCCTCTTAATTTCAACACTCCTTTTTGTATAAAATTTAATTGTGTTTTTATCTTTCTATGGGATTGGTTGTGTTTTCTTACATGATATAAAGGAAATAACTTCCTTGTTTTAGGGAATACGCATTTGGGTGCTAGTCGCCAGCCCTTATCCTATGGCGGGCTTGGGGTACTCACAGCATGGGCCCTGGGGGCTGGGTCATGACAAATTTGTATCAGTGGATTCTGTCCTACCATAGAACAGAGGAATATAATATTTTTAATTTAAATATTATTAAGTTTAGTGAGAGTGGTTATCAGTTTAGGGAACCCATTTTTGGTGCGGTGACCGATGTATCCATACACCCAGACCCCGAATTTTGATTTCTAACTCAATGCACGAAAACACTGAATACATGTTTTTTAATGAGTTTTCTTTGTGATCTATTTGAGTCATCTCACCATGTATAACTTATTGACCACGAAACACTTGTTTATGTTCAATATGCCTCTACGCAGATAGCCAACTAGGGTTTCTAGAGTAGTACGCCCCGATATCCCACCGAGTGATGGGGCCTCGGTGCCGGGCCCTCTTCCAGTAGAGGCACCCGTAGAGGCATGAGCGGTACCATTACACGTTGATCCACTGATGAAACCGACCTCAATATTAGAGTGTGCATGCCACTTATTCCCATTTCACGAGTTCTAGTGAAAGAGGCCACCTAAGTTCAAGGGAAAGATAGGCCCAAAGGTGGTTGAGGATTGGCTAGAGGCCATGGTGAGAGTATTCTAACTAGTTGGGACACCAACTAATCTCATGGTGATCCTTGTCAATATCCTTCTATAAGAAGAAGAAGGAAGATTGTAGCGACCCCAGTACCCAGGGTGCCTCATGAGACATGATATGCTTAACATTTCATTACAGCATTACAAAAAATTATATCATGTCCCATGACTACAGAAGATCGCGAGGCTCAGGATTCTGGGAAACCAGCTGCTCTGATCAACTTCATCAGTACATTCCAAGCCTGAAAAATTTTAAACAAAACGTAGGGTGAGCAAAATGCCCAGTAAGGGGTTTTAAAAACATTTTAAGAAAGTCCTTTGTCAGATAAGACCTTTTTGAAGAAAATAAAACACTTTGCTAAAACTAAAACATTATCTTTTCTTAAAACATGAGATCCATTTTTCTTTGAAAAACCACTTGCACGAAGAAGCACGTACTTTAAATGAGCTTAAATATAAACATGATCAGAGTGCGCAATATAAGAGGAATAAATAATGCATAAAAAACAAAGTTACTTTACTTCTAAAAGAATTCTATGACTAAGCAGGGAAGACATGCATATCATGATTCATCAGTAAAAAGCAGATCATTTAACAGTTTACCATATGAAAACAGTTCTTATTGCATAAAGTACATTTTCATGATCTTGGATGCTTTCAACTAGGGGTTGTCCTGTTAGTTGAACTAACCCCTGGTTAAACATTATCATTACATGCAGAGGGGATGCATAATACCGGACTTTGTCAAGACCTCATGTCAAGACCATAATTTTGGTACGAGTCAAGGATAAATGCCAATCCCGTTTCCCATGGTAGCACGAGCCAAGGCCATTTGCCAAGACCGTTGCACATGATAGCACGAGCCAATGCTATTCACCAAGACCATTGCACTTGATAGCACGAGCCAAGGATATTCTCCAAGACCGTTGCACATAATAGCACGAGCCAAGGATATTCTCCAAGGCCGTTGCAAATGATAGCACGAGCCAAGGATATTCTCCAAGACCGTTGCACATGATAGCACGAGCCAAGAATATTCTCCAAGGCCGTTGCACATGATAGCACGCGCCAAGGATATTATCCAAGACCGTTGCACTTGACGTCTCATGAGACTATTGCTTTACCCAATGCATTGGAGCGCTGTATAATTCCAGGCGCACCCGTCCATAAACATTTAAGTCCTATACATCCCTCACATATCTTGGCATGGTCATTCATTCATGGGGTTCCATACATTCATAATTAAACCCCATTCTCACATACATATTCATAACATGTGAACAGTTCTATCATTAAAAACATTATGACATGCATGCTAAAGATTTGTGCATATAAGAAGTTAACATCTAAAATCTTGGGTTTTAAGGAAAAAAAGGGGGCATAACACTTTAACATTCCATACATCATGATATTCAATTAAAGCATGGTCGTTCACATATGATGATAATTTGGATGTCATGAGTGTTTTATACAGGCAGTTGAAGTTACAAAGTGTATATTCAAGTCCACCTTTGAAAAAAAACATATGTATATGATTGTGCATGTTCTTTAGATAAACTTCATCATGTTATAAAGTAATAAATTACAAAACATGGGAACCAAACTCATAGTAATGTAAAAGTGACTTAGTGTTTCAGTTAATTAAATAATACTCAAATCAGACTTGGTCTCACACCATTTTATTTCAGAGCCTAAATGTGGAAGAGGGATTCTCTATGACATTCGGGTGTGATTAAACATGATACATACATACACATGGTTATATATATATATATATATATAACCAAGTCCTGATAGTTCACACCACACCCTTTTTTACAAAAAGTGCAAGAATTGTCAAAACGCTGATAAATGAAAATTCTTAATTAGAAAAGTAATTTTGGCATTAAACCAATCCTGAAACTTCATCATATATATATATACATAAACCAACATTAAATCAAAAACACGTGTTAATTTCATACCCAAACTAGGTTCTCCAAGAGAGGAAGAATACTAGTACACAAGAAAGAGGGTCTTATGGACTTGCGTCTATGTAGGGGTATAGATTTATATAAACTTGCATATATATAAATATATATCCGAAGTAACATAAGACACAAAACCATACTTAACCCTTACATGTTTTTTTGTACATTAAGAACATCATTTCATAAATAAATTATCCTCAATTGAAAATCATAAAAACCCGAGATGGTTTGTTTCACATACACATAAATAAATATGAATATACATATATACAGTTTAAACAACACAAAAAGAGGTTAATCAAAACCTAAATAAAATCGGATTCTTTGAACCCTTACTCCAGAATTTGGTTTCTTTTTTTTTTGTTCTGACATAACAGAAAAGCTTAGGTATTTATATATATATAGAATATACATATTTGTAAATACACATATACATAGTTATATAAATACCGAAACAGATGAAACATTAAACATCAAGTGGAGATCTCCCTTCCTCGGTTCGATTATAGGAAGGGGAAAGGGGGTTTGAAACGGTTCAAGAGGTCTTGCATATATATATATATGTATTTATATAACATATACATATATAAACCGTAAATAAAAAGGATGCGTCGAACTGAAGCAGATCAGTATAAAAGCGGTTTTACCTCACCTTAGCTCGACGAGGAAGAGAGGAGAGAGATGCAGCAATGAGATGAGGGGAAAACGAGGGTGTTTACACAGCATAAAAAAAAATAACCCGTATACGTTTATATGCATGAATACGGGAGATTAAAACTGACTGTAAAAAAAAAGACTTCGACCCTTACTAGATGAGGAGGAGGAGGAGATCACGAGGTGGCGACGAGGTCTCGGAGGTCGGAGAGGTCGTGAGAGTTCGGGTCCAGCCTCCAGCTTCGGTGCAACAGGGAGTTTAAAAAAAAGGAAGAAGAAGAAGACTCTGCAACCGGGGGGGAAACGATGGAACCGAGGCCAGGTAATAAAGAGGGTGGCGCCGGCTTGTTGAAAGGAGGTAACCGCTGTCGGCTGGCGGAGGAAACAAAGCACCCTAAACCCTACTGGTCCGACGGCGTGCGCGACGAAGAAGGAGTTGTGGGGAAGAAGAAGGTCCGCAGGAGAGAGACGCGGGAAAGAAAAAAAAAGAGGACGGACGGTCAAGATTAGGAGTGGCTGGATCGGGCGGTTCCGATTTCCACAGTCGACGTGGGGTTTATATAAAAAAAAGAAACACGCGGTTTTTTTGTTTGTTTTTTTTACGCATTATCATTTTATTTCAACGTTTTTAACATAAAAAAAACTGTTGTTTTAATATTTTATTAAACCTGTTATAAAACCATTAATATAACCTTATAAATAAACTATTATTATCCTAAGTCAAGGGTTATTAATACCCCTATATATTAGACTATTAAACCCTTATTTTAAACATAATTTATATGTTCATTTTTCTCTATTTCTTTTTATCAAAACATATAGATACACATATATAAGTTTTATACGTAAAATAAAAAGTTAACTCAAGTATAATAACATATATACTTATGATTTCATAAAATAAACTAAAAAAAAATACATTCGGATTATTTGAAACAAACAGAAAGTGTTTAAAATTAATAAGTTTATCCCTAAATAGGTAGAATGTCAAAATTAAAGCAACAAAATTATTAGGTTTTAGTAAGAACATAATTGTGTAGTTTTATTTATTTATTATTATTATATAAAGAAAATCATAAATTAATTTTGTAAATGGGTAAATATACGTCATTAAAAATTTTATGAAAAGCTAACAGTAAATATAATTCATAAAAATATTAGTTTTATTGATAATTTTATAACAATTTAAATTTAATCAAATTTTAGGCTAACAAACCAAAACCATATATATATAGATATATAAATTACAACTATATATATAAAAGAAAATACATATCACTTATCAATTATTTCAAAACTATACTTAATAAGTTTTATCACGTCGACAAAAACTGAATTTAAACAATATTTGGGTAACGGTTAAAAAAACAAAACATTGGATACTTTGGGAAAACAACGGTCGAAAATATAGTCGTTTGAGGTCCAACGGTCAGCAAAGAGGATAAGGAGACCCAACGGTCGAAAAAAATATAGCCGTTTGGGGTGCAACGACCATATTAGGGTGTTTAAAAAAAGAAAGGTTTTGTCTCGGGTGTCCCTTACCCCAAGTGACTGAAGGAGAAGGAAGATGGTTCGTGTGATCCCCTTGGTGTTGAGCACGGTCGCGGTGGCTTCAGCAATCCTTACGTTTCTTATGATGGATGCTCGAAATCCCTACCGCATTTTCGGGCTCTTAGTAGTTTTAAGCAGTCTACCCATTATTGTAATCGGGTTCTTGGTTGGAATATTTGGTTAGTGAGTTTTCCTTGTAACCCGAAAATTATAAGACCCTTCAGCGTTGAGTTCATTAAATAAAAGTTACGTGTTTTTATATTTTACATTCTGATTGTTTTAGAGAGAGACTTAAAAAGCACAAAAAAAACAAAAAGCCCAATTTTCATTTAAGAGGTTTGAAAACTTCGGGGTGTTACATTATCTCCCCCTTCAAAGAATTGCGTCCCCGCAATTCTATCATAAAACAAAAAAGGAAACTGAAACCCCAAACGTGAAACTCTACCGAAACAGTGGGTCTGGCTCGGTTAACAGGACACCAAAGTTGGCACACAGCTCTTCGGTTTCCCTAGTCCAGATGCACCTCGAACAGTGCTCCTTGAACTCCTGGTCGTGTGTACTACACACGGGCTTCCAAAGGGAGGCTCGTGCGATGCAAAGCTCGGATATATCCGAGTAGATAAACTCCTTGACGACTTTTCTGGCCACATCCTGCTCGAGGTAGTCGAGAGGGACGGTGCGATTGAGGAGACTGATGTTCAAGACTTGGAACATATAAGCTGCGCTGAGCTGGCCATCCTGGGCGGCCACGAGAAAGCACGCTCTGACAGTAAAGTTTTGTGCCATAGTGAAACATTGGAACAGGCCCTCAAAGAACATTCCCCTTCGCCTATAGTAGGGGAGTTGAGCAGCAGCAATGAGCTGAAAGATGCGATTATTCTCTCGACATAGTCGAACAATCTCTGGACCGTTTGCTAAATTGAGCAAATGCTGGCAGGACCCTCGTAGGTGGAGAAATGATGGGTAATCCACCATGCATTCCTTGATCAAAATGACTTCTACTAACTCATCGGGTAGGGATGAGAAGTTCGTTTGTCTAGCCATCTGAAAACAAACATCGAGGGGAAACTCTTAACAACATAGATACGGTGAAGACATGAAAAGAAACAAGAAACTTCCATTTGCGAAAAAGTTTACACAGCAAAGTCTGAGTTCACAAGACGTACGCCACAAAGAGTGGCAAAACTTCCTAACTCTTCAAACCACACACAAGATGAACATACAGGACTAAACTCATGGGAACATTTATAATGCCTCCTGAGTTTAGCGTGAGGGGTGTGGAGTTGGGAAACATCGGTGTGCACTTCTTGCCTAAGAGACACACGGGTGGACTCATTTTCCAACGCTCCGAAGTCCATTAACTGGCCCCAGAAGCCGTAGTGCAGGACTTGGTACAGATAAGCCGCTCGGAGGTCTCCAGTAGCAGCAGCTTCTTGAAAAGGGTTATCTAGCATTGTGCCAAATTCCTCTCCAGCTGTGAACACTCGGAAGAGTCCTTCGTGATACCTTCCCCGACGTGCGTACGAGGGAAACTGGGTCATCATCATTAGGAGATAATCCATCCCCATTCCCCGGTGGAGACTAAGCACCCTAGATGAGTTTGACACATCGTACAAGTGCTTACACGTCATGCGAATTTGGGCATAATTCAGGAAGTTTTCACGGCTGGCTAGAGATATAATGTTCTCTAGAGCCTCAGTGGGGAGTGACAAAAGGTCGGTAGGTACATCAGCCATCTGAAAGTTATAACATTCTTACTTAGTTAGTCTTAGCAATATATCCATATCACCTGGTTTTCCAGAGTTTCCTGAACCTATCCTCTGATACCAACTATAGCGACCCCAGTACCCAGGGTGCCTCATGATACATGATATGCTTAACATTTCATTACAGCATTACAAAAAATTATATCATGTCCCATGACTACAGAAGATCACGAGGCTCAGGATTCTGGGAAACCAGCTGCTCTGATAAACTTCATCAGTACATTCCAAGCCTGAAAAAATTTAAACAAAACGTAGGGTGAGCAAAATGCCCAGTAAGGGGTTTTAAAAACATTTTAAGAAAGTCCTTTGTCAGATAAGACATTTTTGAAGAAAATAAAACACTTTGCTAAAACTAAAACATTATCTTTTCTTAAAACATGAGATCCATTTTTCTTTGAAAAACCACTTGCACGAAGAAGCACATACTTGAAATGAGCTTAAATATAAACATGATCAGAGTGCGCAATATAAGAGGAATAAATAATGCATAAAAAACAAAGTTACTTTACTTCTAAAAGAATTCTATGACTAAGCAGGGAAGACATGCATATCATGATTCATCAGTAAAAAGCAGATCATTTAACAGTTTACCATATGAAAACAGTTCTTATTGCATAAAGTACATTTTCATGATCTTGGAAGCTTTCAACTAGGGGTTGTCCTGTTAGTTGAACTAACCCCTTGTTAAACATTATCATTACATGCAGAGGGGATGCATAATACCGGACTTTGTCAAGACCTCATGTCATGACCATAATTTTGGTACGGGTCAAGGCTAAATGCCAATCCCGTTTCCCATGGTAGCACGAGCCAAGGCCATTTTCCAAGACCATTGCACATGATAGCACGAGCCAAGGCTATTCACCAAGACCGTTGCACTTGATAGCACGAGCCAAGGATATTCTCCAAGACCGTTGCACATGATAGCACGAGCCAAGGATATTCTCCAAGGCCGTTGCACATGATAGCACGAGCCAAGGATATTCTCCAAGACCGTTGCACATGATAGCACGAGCCAAGGATATTCTCCAAGGCCGTTGCACATGATAGCACGAGCCAAGGATATTCTCCAAGACCGTTGCACTTGACGTCTCATGAGACTCTTGCTTTACCCAATGCATTGGAGCGCTGTATAATTCCGGGCGCACCCGTCCATAAACATTTAAGTCCTATACATCCCTCACATATCTTGGCATGGTCATTCATTCATGGGGTTCCATACATTCATAATTAAACCCCATTCTCACATACATATTCATAACATGTGAACAGTTCTATCATTAAAAACATTATGACATGCATGCTAAAGATTTGTGCATATAAGAAGTTAACATCCGAAATCTTGGGTTTTAAGAAAAAAAAGGGGGCATAACACTTTAACATTCCATACATCATGATATTCAATTAAAGCATGGTCATTCACATATGATGATAATTTGGATGTCATGAGTGTTTTATACAGGCAGTTGAAGTTACAAAGTGTATATTCAAGTCCACCTTTGAAAAAAAACATATGTATATGATTGTGCATGTTCTTTAGATAAACTTCATCATGTTATAAAGTAATAAATTACAAAACATGGGAACCAAACTCATAGTAATGTAAATGTGACTTAGTGTTTCAGTTAATTAAATAATACTCAAATCAGACTTGGTCTCACACCATTTTATTTCATAGCCTAAATGTGGAAGAGGGATTCTCTATGACATTCGGGTGTGATTAAACATGATACATACATACACATGGTTATATATATATATATAACCAAGTCCTGATAGTTCACACCACACCCTTTTTTACAAAAAGTGCAAGAATTGTCAAAACGCTGATAAATGAAAATTCTTAATTAGAAAAGTCATTTTGGCATTAAACCAATCATGAAACTTCATCATATATATATATACATAAACCAACATTAAATCAAAAACACGTGTTAATTTCATACCCAAACTAGGTTCTCCAAGAGAGGAAGAATACTAGTACACAAGAAAGAGGGTCTTATGGACTTGCGTCTATGTAGGGGTATAGATTTATATAAACTTGCATATGTATAAATATATATCCGAAGTAACATAAGACACAAAACCATACTTAACCCTTACATGTTTTTTTTGTACATTAAGAACATCATTTCATAAATAAATTATCCTCAATTGAAAATCATAAAAACCCGAGATGGTTTGTTTCACATACTCATAAATAAATATGAATATACATATATATAGTTTAAACAACACAAAAAGAGGTTAATCAAAACCTAAATAAAATCGGATTCTTTGAACCCTTACTCCAGAATTTTGTTTCTTTTTTTTTGTTCTGACATAACAGAAAAGCTTAGGTATTTATATATATATAACATATACATATTTGTAAATACACATATACATAGTTATATAAATACCGAAACAGATGAAACATTAAACATCAAGTGGAGATCTCCCTTCCTCGGTTCGATTATAGGAAGGGGAAAGGGGGTTTGAAACGGTTCAAGAGGTCTTGCATATATATATATATGTATTTATATAACATATACATATATAAACCGTAAATAAAAAGGATGCGTCGAACTGAAGAAGATCAGTATAAAAGCGGTTTTCCCTCACCTTAGCTCGACGAGGAAGAGAGGAGAGAGATGAAGCAATGAGATGAGGGGAAAACGAAGGTGTTTACACAGCATAAAAAAAAATAACCCGTATACGTTTATATGCATGAATACGGGAGATTAAAACTGACTGTAAAAAAAAAGACTTCGACCCTTACTAGATGGCGAGGAGGAGGGGATCACGAGGTGGCGACGAGGTCTCGGAGGTCGGATAGGTCGTGAGAGTTCGGGTCCAGCCTCCAGCTTCGGTGCAACAGGGAGTTTAAAAAAAAGGAAGAAGAAGAAGACTCTGCAACCGGGGGGGAAACGATGGAACCGAGGCCAGGTAATAAAGAGGGTGGCGCCGGCTTGTTGAAAGGAGGTAACCGCTGTCGGCTGGCGGAGGAAACAAAGCACCCTAAACCCTACTGGTCCGACGGCGTGCGCGACGAAGAAGGAGCTGCGGGGAAGAAGAAGGTCCGCAGGAGAGAGACGCGAGAAAGAAAAAAAAAGAGGACGGACGGTCAAGATTAGGAGTGGCTGGATCGGGCGGTTCCGATTTCCACGGTCGACGTGGGGTTTATATAAAAAAAAGAAACACGAGGTTTTTTTGTTTGTTTTTTTTTCGCATTATCATTTTATTTCAACGTTTTTAACATAAAAAAAACTGTTGTTTTAATATTTTATTAAACCTGTTATAAAACCATTAATATAACCTTATAAATAAACTATTATTATCCTACGTCAAGGGTTATTAATACCCCTATATATTAGACTATTAAACCCTTATTTTAAACATAATTTATATGTTCATTTTTCTCTATTTCTTTTTATCAAAACATATAGATACACATATATAAGTTTTATACGTAAAATAAAAAGTTTACTCAAGTATAATAACATATATACTTATGATTTCATAAAATAAACTAAAAAAAAATACATTCGGATTATTTGAAACAAACAGAAAGTGTTTAAAATTAATAAGTTTATCCCTAAATAGGTAGAATGTCAAAATTAAAGCAACAAAATTATTATGTTTTAGTAAGAACATAATTGTGTAGTTTTATTTATTTATTATTATTATATAAAGAAAATGATAAATTAATTTTGTAAATGGGTAAATATACGTCATTAAAAATTTTATGAAAAGCTAACCGTAAATATAATTCATAAAAATATTAGTTTTATTGATAATTTTATAACACTTTAAATTTAATCAAATTTTAGGCTAACAAACCAAAACCATATATATATATATATAGATATATAAATTACAACTATATATATAAAAGAAAATACATATCACTTATCAATTATTTCAAAACTATACTTAATAAGTTTTATCACGTCGACAAAAACTGAATTTAAACATTATTTGGGTAACGGTTAAAAAAAACAAAACATTGGATACTTTGGGAAAACAACGGTCGAAAATATAGTCGTTTGAGGTCCAACGGTCAGCAAAGAGGATAAGGAGACCCAACGGTCGAAAAAAATATAGTCGTTTGGGGTGCAACGACCATATTAGGGTGTTTAAAAAAAGAAAGGTTTTGTCTCGGGTGTCCCTTACCCCAAGTGACTGAAGGAGAAGGAAGATGGTTCGTGTGATCCCCTTGGTGTTGAGCACGGTCGCGGTGGCTTCAGCAATCCTTACGTTTCTTCTGATGGATGCTCGAAATCCCTACCGCATTTTCGGGCTCTTAGTAGTTTTAAGCAGTCTACCCATTATTGTAATTGGGTTCTTGGTTGGAATATTTGGTTAGTGAGTTTTCCTTGTAACCCGAAAATTGTAAGACCCTTCAGCGTTGAGTTCATTAAATAAAAGTTACGTGTTTTTATATTTTACATTCTGATTGTTTTAGAGAGAGACTTCAAAAGCACAAAAAAAAGAAAAATCCCAATTTTCATTTAAGAGGTTTGAAAACTTCAGGGTGTTACAAAGATGGTGGAGCATGATTCTACAAGTTCACGACGAGGTAGTGCTTTTTTGGGCAGATATCGAGAGGTTGTTTTGGGCAGCGTTTGTCTCAATGACTCTTCATGCAGTGTGCATACCGGTGGTTCTTCATCTGTAGTACAGAAGCATTACTGTAGCTCAGTACTCAGTGTGGTTCACTGACCTCTCATGATACTCCATGGATATGGTGCAGGACCCATTCTTCAATGCCCAGACCTTTGATCAGGGGATCAACTGAGAGATCAGGGATTTGATGATTTCTCTTAGTATCCTGATGCAGGAAGTGGTGTTAGAGAGAGCCCTCTTAGTGTAGAGTTTTATTTGCTGAGTAGTCACAATCAGTGAGACCCACCACTAGTCATCACATAGTGGAGTCTTCTTCAGCTAGCAGCAGATAGATGTCATAGTTGTCCAAGAGAACTAGACATACATATGGACGACCACAGGATTCACGGCCGGTTGTGCGGAGCACCCATAGAAGAACCAGTAATTCCATGAGCATGCAGTGTCAAACATGCAGTAGGTAGGGTCACATGGATCATGATTTTCTTACCCACCATACTGATGAATAGTTGTCGGTCAAAGGGCTACCCTGGTAGAGACAGAGGTTCGATCATGGTTGTCCGTAGGGAGGAGGTGGACGTGGAAGAGGAGCAGGTCATGCAGCTGGAAGTGGGTGTCGATTCGAGATGTTACCTCCATCACCACCAGGTGATCTACCCCGACCCTAGGGATCAGGTGGAAAGGGGGGATCTCAGCTCCAGGTAGCTGAGGCATCCTTCCTTGTAACTCTATAAATGATACATGGTATGATCTATGTCTATTCAAACATATCTATAGTAATTATAGATACAGGTTCCAGTCATTCTTTTATTTCCACTACCCTCTTTTCGAGCTCAGAGATTTCAACAGATCTATTCGCTCGATACTTACGGCTAGAGACTCTTACATGAGAAGATTAGAAGATTATGCACTAGTATTGGTAGTGTGAGATTACTCTTGGAGGAAAGAGCAAAGGCTGGGATATCCTAGTAGTGGTGTCGAGGCATTACAACGTTATCTTGGGTAGGGACTGGTTATCAATAGTCTGTGCTCAGACAGACTGTATTTGGCACAATTTCTGGCATGTGCGCATGGATGGGACTAGGGTTACCTTCAGCAGCGATAAGGGAACCTTTGCAGCACAGGATGGACATACCCGCAGGAGAGTGTAGTGGATCATTCATCTATTGGATAGCTTTACCCTCAGAGTGGTTGATGTTGAGAGTGCGAGCTATCCTATAGTGGTGGATCTGTATGCAGATGTCTTCCTTGATAATGTTTCGTGTATACCTCCTCACAGAGAGGAGGAATTTTACATTGATTTTTACCCCAGGACGACACTGATATCTACACCAGCATATCGGATGGCTCCTGTGGAGCTTTGTGAGGTGTGGGTACAGATGGAGGACTTGTAGTGGAATAGATTCATTTGACCCATATTTAATCCTTGGGCAGCCCTGATTGTGTTCACCATGAAGGTGGATGGGATCTTGAGACGTTGTTTCGACTATCGACGCCTGAATTTGGTGACCATGAAGAACAAGTACCCACTCCCGAGGATTTATGATCTCATTGATTAGTTGAAGGGAGAATGGTGGTTCTCAAATAGAGACCTCAAATCAGGCTATAACTAGCTCAGAGTACGAGATGAGGATATGCAGAAGACGGAATTCAGATGTTGGTACAACTACTACAAGTTCTTGTTTTTTCCATTCGCCGTGACAAACTCTCCAGTAGTGTCCATCGGACTCATGAACATGATCATAAAGCCATAGCTTGATCTCTTTTTGTAGTCATTATCGACAACATTATGATCTACCTGACTACAAGGGAGGAGCATGTCTATCATTTGAAGATATTTCTGGACACACTCCGAGAGCACGAGATTTATGGTAAGCTCTCAATGTGCCAGTTCTGGATCCAAGAGATTCATTTTTTTGTAAATTTCATCTCAGAGGCTGGAGTTGTAGTGGATCTAGTGAAGATTGTGGCAGTACATTTTTGGGTGTCACCCAGGAGTGTGACAGAGGTACATAGTTTCCTAGGTCTAGCCGAATACTACCAGAGATTTGTTAGAGATTTCTCTAGAGTGGAAGCACCACTATCAGCATTGAAAAATAAGGGGCAACCCTTCTTATAGTTGGAGAGATGCCAGTGGTGTTTTTATGTGCTACGACAGAGGCTGAAATGTGCCCCCATTTTGAGGCTACTAGTGGAGGTCGTAGGGTACGTAGTCCACAGAGACACATCAGGGCCCAGGCTCAGATGTGTCCTGATACATGAGGGAGCAGTGATTGCATATGGTTCTTGACAGGTGAGAGAGCAGGATAAGAACTAAAATACACTTGAACAAGAGTTAGCAGTAGTGGTCTTTTCCTTGAAGATGTGGAAACTTTACATGATGGGTGAGCATTTTACAGTGTACTTTGACCAGAAGATTCTCAATTATATCTTCTCTATGAATGACCTGAACCTGAGACAACTACATTGGCTTGTGTTCCTCCAGGACTTTGACTTCTAGAAAGCCTATACTCCAGTGAAAGAAAACGTTGTAGCAGATGACTTAGAAGATCTAGTATATAGCAACTTGGCAAGGTTACAAAGCAGCTGGCCTCTTTGTAGATATCCTTTGTGGATCGAGATAGAGCAGCTTTTCTTTAGTCTATTATATTCACTCCTCCACTTCAACAGTGAGTCAGAGAGGCGCAACATTTGGACACTGACTACGAGTCATGATGTGCTCAGATATCCACAAGACATGCACCTGATTTATTTTCTGAAGGAGGGGATCACGTCATCCTCTTCGGATGACCTACCGTGGTACCGATGTCACTTCATGAGGATGTTGCTGAGGGAGTTCCACACTTCCTCTCTAGCAGTACATCTAAGAGTGGCGAAAATGTAGCATGACATCTGATGACAATACTGGTGGTTGGGAATAAAGAAAGTAGTTGTAGAATTTCTCTCTCAGCGCCTCACATGTCAACAAGTGAAGAAAGATCATCAGGTACCAGTAGGCTCTGTCCTAACATTGGAGGATCCAGAGTGGATGTGGGATGGGATATCCATGGACTACGTGATGGGAAATCCACGTACATCCAGGGGACATGACTCAGTTTGGGTGATCGTCGACCGACTCACCAAGTCGGCCCACATCCTACCGATCAGAAAGCAGGGTTCAGTAGAGAGCATGGGATGCCTCTTTATGTTCGAGATTGTGTGGCTAAAGGGAGTACCCTCGATGATCGTCTCTGATAATGATACATGTTTCACTTCCAGGATATGGAAGGGTTTATAGGTGGATTTAGGGATACAACTTCATTTGAGCACCTCCTTACATCCTTAGATGGATGTCTACAATGAGCGGACCATTCAGACCCTTGATGAAATTCTACGTGCTTGCATCCTCAACATAGTTTGTGGCTGGAAGGATCACATTACCATGGGGTATTTTTCATATAATAACAGCTATCACTCACCCATCAGAATGTCACCTTTTGAGTCATTGTACAGGCGAACTTTCAGATCAGCATTGTGTTGTACTGTCCAAAGGGAGGCAGCACTAGTGAGACCAGAGATGGTATGGGCTACCACAGAGAAAGTACATATCATCCTGGAGTGGATGAAGACTATACAGAGTAGGCAGAAGTCGTATGTCGATAGGATACAGAGTCATCTGGATTTTGAGGATGGCGACCACATCATTTGATGGGTCTAACCTTGATGAGGTTTATTATGGTTTGGCCGAGGCGACATGTTATCTCTAAGGTTCATCAGACCCTTCCAGGCCCTTAGTAGAGTTGGATAGGTGGATAAACTCTTAGAACTTCCCCCTCAGTTGCACCGGGTGCACGACATATGTCACGTTTTACAGCTTAGGAGATATGTGAATGACCCTTATCACATCATCGACCACGGCGTACTGGACATCAATGATTGGGCTACGTTTTTTGAGGTTCCCGATGAGATTGAGGATCGATAGGAGCGTGTCCTTCATGGGTGGTCGATATCTCTAGTGCATGTTTTTTAGCAGCACGAGAACCTCTAGGATAGCACAGAGGAGCGGAAGGCTCAGATGCGTGCTTAGTACCCCAACATGTTTTCTTTGGATTGAGTTGTGTCCTATGGGGACGTAACACCCTGAGGTGGGGAGAATGTAATGACCCGAAATGTCCATGTAATTTTTTTATTATATGGGAATTTTATGAGTTGGATAAAAATGATGGATTGTGATTCTGAGGCCCAGAGTGACTAAAATGAATTTTTGAATTTTTTTTGGGTACGTTCAGTAAACGCAAGAATGGGTTTTTTAACTTTTGAACTAGTGCTACGAATTTATATTTCAGGAGACCGTTGAACTCACAACGCTGATATTCTCCTAAGGATACCTTCACCACAACCGTAGTAGGTTGAGTGTGAATGTTATAATTTGGGGTTTTTCATGGAATAGGAAAAATTAAATGCTTAACATTTTCATTTTTCTCAACGGAACCTCAAAACGCGGGTGATGGTGGTGGGGAACACCTGAGCCTAAACCACCCAAGTTGATGTTAATAGGTGGGGACCACCTGAACTAAACCCCTTTAAAATTTAGAGGCGGGGACCACCCGAACCCTCTTAATGGGGGAGAAACCTCTCAACTCCCCATTAATCAATTCCACCCACTATTTTGATCAAACGCTGTAAAATTAATTCTGCTAAAAATTAATTGTTACAACCTTTTAATTTGAATAAACGTAAATTAAAAAAGGGGATATTTCCCATTTTGGGTGGAATTGGAAGAGAATAACCTTTGGAGGATTTTCCCCTACTATAGAGAACATGTTCTCCAATGAAGAATGCACTCCCCAACGAATAATGCTCACGCCGACAAGGAATGTCTTCATTGACAATGAACCGATGATCGAGGAAACGCCGATGACTCCGACGTCCATATATCCCCAATGAATTTGTCTCTTTCCATCCGACCACCATCAACAAATCTCCAAGGTTGGTTCATAATTGTGTATGATTTTATATTCCCATGTACTTCTCTTCTAGAATAATGAATGCAGATCAAATCTCTAACTTGTTGATCCGTGGATGATTTCTTTTTCTTGTATGGGAATAATCATTGCGGGATATTGTTGGGTATTTACATTCATCATTAATGTTTTTTGTTGAGCCACATTCTAATGCCCTAACGTATAGGGAATTGGGAAAACAGACATTGCTCAACCTCTCCATAGATTTTATGGTTCTTTTGGGTGTTATTTGTGTTGGTGACAGTTACCAATGATGGCATTTGGCACGGGTGGAACTCAAGAACCGTGATCAGCACCATGGTCGGCCATGAAGAAGGCAAAAAACGATGGGTGGATGGTCAAGCTGGCGACCGACAAAGGCACGATACTTCGTCGCCCCGCGGCCTCCGTGGCACCCCGCCGTCCATGGCCTCCACCTCACTGTGGCACCCCACCGCCCATGGCCTCCACCACCGGAAGCCTCCACACCCCCACACCTCTTCTGCCTAGTGGCCCTACTACCACACCAACCGCGTGACCTCGGGCCCTCGCGGCCCTCCACGACCACGCGGCCCCTACGACATCACTGCCCTCGTGGAGCCGTGGCCTTGCCGCCCTCGCTGCCACTGGTGGCCACACGGTACCCAGTGTCCCAGCTACCCTCACGGCCCCGTGGCCACCCACGTGGCCCGCCATGGCCACACATCCCCCACACGACCCCCTACGGCCCCCGTGCCGCTGCCCAAGTTGGGCCGCCCAGCACGGTCTGGGCCTGACCTAGTGGGTTGGGCTAGGTCAACCTGAACGGGGTCGACCCAGACCAGGTCGGACCAGACCCATACCATTTTCAACCCTATACTCTCTATTAGCCATGACTCTGGCACCATGAATCTATTTGAAAAACCATCAATAGAGCTGGGAAACATGGAGAAAGATGGTCCCTTTGGTATACCCCACTAGATATTTGGATTAATTTGGGGTATGTTCAGGTTGGATCGAGCACAAATCCAACCGGGCCCTCATGAATAAAAGGCTAATCACTAACAAATAGGGAATCCGATTGATACACAATCTATTTCATTGATACCCCTTTGACGTGGCGTTCAATTGAAATACTTCTTCGTGGGACTTCATGGCAGTTTGACTGTCGACAAATGGATTAAGGAGCGGAATCTCCCAGAGATGAGAAAGCTTAGTGCGGGAACCCAGTAGATGGCTGTGACATGCAGAATAAATAGTTATCTTGTTTGGGATAGTACAGATCAATCCAATATGGGTCAACACCTAGAGATCCTGTGTGGCTCATCACTGAGAGATCCTATGTGGGTCAGCACCAAGAAATCCTGCATGGGTCTGCATCGAGCAATCCTGTGTGGGTCAGCACCGAGAGATGATGTGTGGGTCAACACCTAGTGATCCTATGTGGGTCACCATCGAGCGATTCAGTTTGGCTCAGCAATAGAGCCTCTTAATAGTGTACGATGATTCATTAGTTACACATAATCATCTCTACTAATGTACTAAAGTTGTACCTAGGGTAAGATGAGTTTGTACCTGTGTGGTACTTTCCATTGTGGTAATAACATGGTGGTATTATACTGTCTGGCGTACCAGTGTGGTACATTCCATTGTGGTAATACCTTGATGGTAGTTATATTTATGGAGTACCTATGTGGTACATCCCTTCTTGGTATTCATTCGATTGTGGAACATTTGAGTTTGTGCTTTTGAGTTGGACTCTATGTTTTCCTCATCATTTAGATGGGTATACATGATAACATAGTTATATGTATGGGAATATATCTAAGTAGGGTTATCAGTTAGTTTTCATGCTTTGTGGGTTATCCTCTGTGGATTTTGTGAGACCTTGAGGGTATTGGGGTCCCTAATGAGTTTCGTTATACTCACCCCAGCACTGGCCTCGCCAACACCTCATTGTGTTTGGTGATAATGACAGGCAGTGCTGATTGAGGCTGGGGTTACCAGGTGTGGATGGTGCTCGGAGGTGGACCATACGACGTGTCGGAATGCAGAGGAGACGGCCAATTGTGGAGTGATGTGGAGGCGATATGTACCCCCCATCTAGGTAGGAACATCAGTGGCCGACCCAGTAGCTATCTTTCTCTTTCAAAAGATTTATTTTATTTCAGTTGTACTTGTATTCTGGCCCCTGTAACTTTCCGCACTATTTTTAGCTATACAGTTTACTTTTTTTCTTATCTTGTTATTTGCTTCATTGAAAGTTATTACAGGATATAAAGGAAATGACATCCCAGTTATACGGAATACTTCTTTTGGTGCTAGTAACTAGCCCATGGCCTATTGAAGGTGGGATTGGGGTAGTCACGACATGTGCCCTGGGGGACGGGTCATGACATCGATGCATTTTATTTCTTATCTCTAAATGTTATGTACTATTATAAATACACACACATATATATAATATATATACATGATATACATGATATCTAAATCATGAATACCATTATAGAGATAATGTACTTTTGACCACAAGAAAATCTTTAATTATAAGAAGTTCATTTTTACAATGGTACCAAATAACGATAAAATAATCGTTATTAACAGAAATGAGTATGTACTGTTTATGATGTGGTAATGTGAAGCTTATAGTTCTCTGTTTTCAGTTAATCATGACATTAATATGATGTACCGAGAACTTATGGAATATTACATTTGGGATGGAATGAAAAGTGATATTACTAACATTACTGTGAAGTGTTTGACTTGACTTCATGTTAATTTAGAGTGGCAGTTACCAAAAGGGATGCTTCATCCTTTACTGGTGAAATAAGATAAATGGGAAAATATATTGATGGAATTTGATGTGATATTATTGAAGACTTCTCAAGGAAACAATGCAATATTGGTTACTGTTGATCGACTAACTAAAGCTAGTCATTTTCATCCTATAAGAGATCCTCTATCTATAGATCAACTTTAATGGTTGTATGTTAAAGAGATAGTCAGGTTTCATGGAGTTACCCTCTCTATTTTATATGATCATGATCCCATGTTTACGTTAAACATTTGGAAAGTTCTTTAGAAGTTTTTGGGTACTAAATTAATTTTTAGTACATCTTTTCATCCTCAATTAGATGGGCAGTCAGAATGAACAATTCATAATTTGGAAGATATGCTACGTTCCTGTTCAATGGATTACCAGGGAAGTGGGGGAAAACTTATTTCTTCGGTTGAGTTTTCTTAAAATAGTATTTTTTATTCTAGTATACAAATTTTTCCATTTGAGGTATCATATAGAAAGCGTTGTCAAAATCCATATTTTTGGGATGAAAAAGGTGAATAAAAACTGATTGAACCAGAATTGGTAGAAGAAATGGCAGAAAACGTTCAATTGAATTAGAATCACAATAGAACAGCTTATAGTATGAAGAAATTTTATGTGGATAATATGAGGAAGGATCTTTCATTCAAGGTGGGTGATCATGTCTTTATCAATGTTTCTCAATGGAAAAGTGTCACATGTTTTTGGTATGATGAGAAAGTTGAGTACGAGGTTCATTTGACCAAATAAAATCCTATAGAATAATGTATCAGTTGAGTACAAAGTGGATTTTCTTCCAATTTTATCCAATGTACACATTGATTTTCAAGTGTCAATTTTGAGAAAGTATATGCCAGATCTATCTCATATTTTGAGCCCAGAGGTATTTCAGTAGGAAGAGAATTTTTCTAATGAGGAAAAACCAGTGTAGATTCATGACTATAGAGAGAAGGTGTTGTGGAATAAGGTAATCCATTGCGTACAATTTATATGGAAAAGACATATTGTTGAAGAGTAAATGTGGGATACTAAAAATTATTTGACGGATAAATACCCCCATTTATTTGAAAAGATAATAAAACTGTGAGGGCGCAATTTACAAAAGGGGGAAGGATGTAACATCACATATCGATAAATTACATGAATTTTTCATATTTATTAATATTTGTTTGTTAAAATTTAATTTTACATTAAAGGGGATAGTATTTTTAATGGAATACCCGATATGAAATAACGAGTTTCTTTGAAATATTATGTTGCACACAATGTTGAGGTATACCAAAAAATATTATAATAATATTATTATTTGAAATGGAAGTTAATGCATAGCCATTGTATTGGTGTGGATGAAAAAAACTAACTACAATATGATTAAAAATGTTTGTTAAATGTTTTTACATTTTTCCAATAAAATTTGTTGTCTTAAAATGTGAATCAAACCAATTTTAAGCATAAATACTCTAATATTTTTTTGAAAGGTTTATTTACTACCATTTGATGGTGAACACATTATAAATCAAGTTTTATTTTCATTTTTTTATGTTCTATTTGACAAAATGAAATTCTTCTTTAGAATTGGGACATCAAAATTTAATTTTGATGAATTTTTTTTATTTTTTTGATAATGTTCATTTTTTAATGAATAGTGAAAAATATTGCATTTTAATCAAAAATACCGTTTAATATAATTTTTTAGAAGGTTAGATTATATTTATAAATTGTTTTAAAGTTTAATTAGAAAATGTTTTTACTATTTCTTCCAATGTTTTTAATTGGATGTAATTTCACATTGAAATTGGACATAAATTTTTTTCAATCTTTTGATAGTTATTATTTCTTTAAAACACACTTTTTGGTTTTGACAATGGAAATTAATTTTAAATTAATTTCTGGATCATCTGTGTTTTGAATTTGGAGAAATATATTACCTATTAGGAATTATAAGGTCTAAATATTGTTGTTATGTGATGTTAAATATTATTCATTTTTAGTTTGTCCTTGTAGTACTAAGATGTACAAAGATCATAGGGAGTATTACTGGTGGGATGGAATGAAAAGAGATATTTTTGAATATACTGTGGTGTGTTTTACTTTTCAATAGGTTAATGGTGAGAGGATGTTACCAAAAGGGATAATTTAGCCTTTACCGAAGACATAATAGAATTTGGAATATATATTTTTGGACTTTGTTGTTGGATTACTGAATACATCTTGAGGTAACAATGCAATCTGGGTTATTATTGATCAATTGATTAAATCTGCATATTTTTTTTATTATTAGAGATACTCATGCTATAGTTCAACGTTATCAGTTGTATATTAAATAGATAGTTAGTTTTTTGTAGTTACCTTCACTATTATATCTGATCGGGATCTCAGGTTTACTTCTAACTTTTTTAAATGCCTTAAGAAGTAGTTTGGTACTTAATTAAATTGTAGTACAACTTTTCATCCTAAATTAGATGGGAAGTTAGAACGAACAATTAATAATTTGGAAGATATGATATATACTTACTCAGTGGATTACAATGGATGTGTTTACCAACATCGTCCCTTGGTCAAGTTTTCTTAAAATAATAGTTTTCATTCTAGTATACAAATTACTCTACTTCAAGCATTATAAAGAAAGCGGTGTCCAACTCCAGGATTTTGGTATGAAGTAGGTGAATGGAATCATATTGAACTGGAATTGGTATATGAGAAGGAAGAAAATGTTCAATTGATTTAAAATAACATGAGAACACAACAGAACATGATGAAAAGTTATGCAGGTAATGAGAGGAATGATTATTAATTTGAGGTAGGTGATCAGGTCTTTCTCATAGGTTCTCCATGAAAAAATGATATGTGTTTTGGTAAGAAGGGAAAGTTGAGTCCATGGTTTACTGGACCCTTTGAAATCCTAGAAAAGTTGGATTATTTGATTACAATGTGGCATTACGTCAACGTTTATCCCATATATTCAATGTTTTTCATGTGTTAATCGTGAGAAATTCTATACGGGATCCACATCACATTTTGAGTCTAGAAGAAGTTAAGTGGGAAGAGAAACATTATTTTGAGGAACAACCAATCCATATTATTGACCACCTAGGGAAATTGTTGCAGAATAAGGTAATCTATGAGGTAAATGTTTTGTGAAAAAACCTTATGGGTGAAGAGGCAACATGGGAATCAAATAATTATTTGAGGGATATTTACCCCAATTTATTAGATAAACGATTAAAATTGCGATGACAAAATTTCCAAATAGGGGGAAGGATGTAACATCCTAGGTAATTAAAGAATATGATATTTTCAGATTTATTAATATTTATGAATTAAATAAAATTTTTACATTAAATGGGATTCTATGTTTGATGGTGTACCTGATACACAACAACGGGTATCCATGAAATCTTTTGTTGCACACAACGTCGAGTTATATCGACAATAATATATTAATATTATTATTTTAAACAGTACTTAACGCATAGTATTTGAATTTAAATAAATGAAAAGAACTAACTACAATATTATTACACATTTTCTTTAAATGTTTTCACATTATCCAACAAAATTTGGTGGTTTAAATGTTAATGAATACAATTTTAAGCATAAATACTCCAATATTTCATAAATGGTCGATTTACCACCTTTCGTTGAAAAAATGTTTTTAAATATAGTTGTTGTCACTTTAATATGGTTTATTTTAAGAAATAATGTTCTTATATAGAACAGGGACATCAAAATATACATTGGAAGAATCTTTTTGTATTTTTCTGATAAAGATCAATATTTAATGAATAGTGAAAAATACAACATTTTAAGTCAAAAATGTATTTTAATATATTTTATTTATATGGTTAGACTATCTTTTTAATTAGTTTTAAAGAATAATTATATTATTTATTAACTATTTAATCCAAATTTTTTCATTCTATGTAATTTCACTTTGAAATTGGATATAAACAAGTTTCAATATTTTGATAGTTATTATTTCATAAAAACACGCTTTTTGGTTTTGACAACGAGAATTAATTTTAAATTAATTTCTACAACTTCTGTGTTTTTAATTTTGAAAAATAAATTCTATATTTTGAATCAGTAGGTCCAATTTTTTGTAATTGTTATCTTTTTATTTTTAGAAATAATAAATATTAATTTCAGAAAAATAAACTTATTTACAATGTTAAAATGGTAAATCTGGTAAATAAAGGTAAACAAATAATATTATTATAATATTAAAATTAGCATGACACGTGTCCAAATCCTATTGGATGATAAATTTCCAACCATGGGAATCCTTAGGTCCATTTTGGGACCCCATGGAGGCACTTGTAAGTCGAAATGACATTTTATAAAAATTATTTTAATGTTAAGGGAAATATAACATAAACATATAACTTTTAGTAATTTTTTTATATGGTGTTATATAAGATATATATTCAACTATAAATACTAACTAGAAATATAAAAATAATTAATACATCATGGTATTATATTTATAATTATTATATATTAAATAAATAAATTAAATTATGATGCAATATTGATTCAGTAATTGCTTCATTAATAAATGATTCAATTAAATGATATTATAAATATTAAAACACATTTATTTTGAAACATATTATTCTATCCAAAAAAATGTCTATATTTTTATGACTTTTTATATTTTAATTAATTAATTTTTTTCGAAAGAATCATGTTGGTTGGGATTTTGTAAAAAGTCATGATATGAATAGTGTATAAATTGACATAAATCATATTTTAAATATAAAATACTTTATTAAATATTTTAAAATTCCAAAAAATATAATATTTGCTCAAATAATTATCATAATTATAAATTATTATTTTAGTTTCTTTTATTGGGTATTTTTATTATTATTTTGAATCTCAAAGTGTTAAATACTTGATAAAATGGTATGAGTAAAAAGGGTTTAAATAAAAAAGATTAGGATTATAAAAATATATGAAACCTATACAATTATTTTTGGTTTATTTTATTTCAACTTATATGCACCATATCTTCTAATAAAATATGTTTTAGACCTTTTTAAACCGAATATCATTTTATAATAAAATAATACATTAAAACATTCTGAAATATCCTCCCTGCTTCATATAAAAGGCCAACACCTCTAACCAATTACACACACCACTTAAGCCCCATGGCTCATCCATAATCTACTCCAAGAAGCTCCAAAAATCCAAGTCATATTTCTAGAAGCCTTCCCCTAGGAAGAAGTTAACTTAAGAAATCATTTTGGTTCAATACAAATGGAGTTAACCGATTTAATGTTAATGTATTCCCTCATGTTCTTCTCTTCTATATTCCTTCTTCAACCCGCTAAACTTTCTTTATTCATTTATTTTATAAAAAAACCAATATCCTCAATATAAATGATCTTATTATGGGGATTATTCGATCTAAACATCCACACAACTCCATATAATGGATACAAACATACTGTTTCTTTGAACATAGAACTACAACCTCAAGATACGATGATTGTTCAATTATCTCCTATCACCTTGAATGGTGGAAATTATGATGGAACTATATTTATATGGGATCTATATTATATTTATATTTTCTCTATTATTATTTATTTTTCATTTAAATCATTCCATCATGGTTTCCATCATGGGTAAATATGATAATTGCAAATGAGGAAGTGCAGTCTACCTCCCCATCAAAGGTACATGACTCGTTCAAACCATATGTGGGATGTATAAAGGATGTTGTTAATTAAATTATATATCTTATTATAGTAGAATTATAATATACCTATTTATCATTATTTTTTTATTCTATTCAATAATAAATATAAATGAATGTAGTGTCCATGCGTAAGTACAACTTACCATCTCAGTGAATGGTGCATTTCATTTCTTCTTTACAAATGATATGTACTTTTATAAACACACACACACACACACAGAGAGGGATATATATATTGTATATATATCATATATATGATATCTAAACCCTGAATACTATTATGTAGATAATGTAATATTTACCACATGGATAAAATTGAATTATAAGATGTTTATTTTTTACTCAAGTAACAAATATCAATAAAATGGCCGTTATTAACTAAAATGATTATGTAATGTTTATAACATGGTAATAGATGATATAAAAGGAATAATAAACTATAAAGTGGTTTTGAAGCAAGTATAAATTAACTTCGGTTTATTATTCAGGAGATTAATGAACAAACGAGTCAAGTCAGGCATGAGGAATGGGATTTCATCTCAATATCCTTTCATTGAGGCATAAATTGATTTATACATGAATTTATTTTATACGGTGTATAAACCCCTTAAATTTTTCATTTCATTCAATGGGAAGAGTTTTTTATACGTATATTTTTAATAAATGACAAAGAGATGTTTTTTAATGTACTCAGTGACAACGACCTTTCCTCCGCTGTTAGCATTATTTAATATTTGGATTCCTTAACAAGCCGTTATGTTTTAAAAAAAAATATCATATAATATTTTTAAATATTTTGGTATAGATTTTTTTTGAAAATGGTATTATTATGTTAATGATATATATTTATTAAAATGCTGAAATTTAACATTACTTTATGATTCTGTTATGCGTACTAATTATGTTATGGGTCTAATGTATTGTTTACGTATACTGGTGGTTATAGGATGTTCGTAGGGCAGGTCAACCCAAGATATCTCTTAAATACATTGGGTAATGTGACAGATGCATAATTTAATGTTTCTCCAAAGAGAATTAGGTAATATACTATGATGGGTATTCTAAACATAACTCCCTATGAATTTGTGAATGATACATTGTAAGTATGATATGGCTGCCCCATGTTACCTTATTGATTTATGATTACTATGTGTTATTCATAAATCATATGATTTTATGAGGCATGCTAAAGGGATTATGGTTTCTATATATTGATATAATAACATTTTATTTATTTTTTATAACACTTATTGAGCTTTTAATACTCATCCCATGGTTTTGAAATGTTTCTTCACAGGGTATAAAGAAGGGTAAGAAAAAGGAAGATTTCATGAATATTTATATCAAGAAATGAATTCTTTTTTTCTTTTAAGAGTTTTTATTTTATGAAAAAATGGATACAGAGTAAAAGTTTCTACATTATAATATTTGAGATGTAATGTAATGGTTATGAATTAATTATCTAAAACCATGAACCTGAAAAGATCTTCAATGTGAATTCTGGACATAACTCAATATTATGTAATGTTTATAGTAGGAGAATTATAATTGGGTGGAAATTGGATATAATTTAAGGCTTCAGATGTGTGTGGGAATGAAGAGGTGAGGGTGGATATTTCTAGGGGAAGATATCGGTGTTTTTTATTAATTTACTAAATTGTTAATTGTTTTGGCTCAATACGTTTAATAGTTTGAGCATATTCAAACAAATATAATTCTTCTTAATATTTTTGGTGTTCAATATTTTGGTTCTTATGAAATGAATTATGTTAGAAATAGTGTATTAACATATAATGTATATATACTATAAAATATTATTTTTCCGTATTCATATAAAATTCATCAAAATTATAAAAATAAAAAAATCGCCATAAAAATTTTTCATCATGTATAATTAAAAATTTAAAATCATTTTATGACAATAATATTATAAATATGTGAAAAATAATTTTTAATTAAGATTATCATCATTTATAAAAATAACACTCTTAATATTATAACTCATTTTACAACACCTTGAAAAATTAAATAATATTTCATAGAAATATATCATAATAATATGACATGAAATTACTAAATTATGAATATATTTTAAGAAAATTGTTTTTATTTTTAATAATTAAAATTATTATAAAAATTTAAAATAAAATTTTATTTTATAAAAATACAAAAATTCAATTACAAATTATTCAAAAATTTATTTACCTTTACTAGTATATAATTATATCATATTATCATTATTAATATGGTAAACAATTATTTATACATTCATAGTTTAGGTTATTATTCTCTCATTCATATGATTATTCCCATTTTCCATCTCAGTATTCCAATGGTCGAGTAATTATACTTTCAATACTAGTTCCTTATCATCTATAAATACTTCTTATTTCGTTAATCATAAATCAATATTGTATTATAATATTAGAAGTGGTTTTATGTTGTTTATATTTTATGAAATAAATATTGGAATATTTTTTTCATTTTATAAATTATTGGTTTTTTACCTACTTCCCCACTCATAAAATTTCAACCACAAAATTTTGTTTTACAAAATATGGGGAAAACAATTGATGGATTTAATACTTATCTAATAATCATATAAAACAGTCATATTTATCATAAAACAACAAACATGTAAATTTCAATTATACAGTAATATTGTATTCCCTAGGTTTTGATCTAGTTTATTCATGGGAATATAATTATCCATATGATTTTTACTAAGGTTCTATATTAAAAATCATCATATAATAACTATACCTAGCTATCATAAAAACTATAGAGACCCTATAATTTTAAATGCATTATTACATTATTTTTATAATAGTTATCTTACAAATACGTCCAAGGATCGTAAGGTCCACTGTCATTGGAGGATTACGTAGATAATTAAACAACATGGCACCCAAATGAGAACATATTTTATTTAATATTCGTAATGAGCACCTAAATTCCCATAAAACTATAAATTTTTATAGGGTGAAATATAAAATACATGAAACAAGGGATGAGATAAAATCCCATTAAAAAAATAATCATAGTAATAAAAGATAACACAAAGGATAGAAGGCATAACATGTGGAAGTAAATGGATGGAAATGAATAAATAAAGGAATAATAACATGAATAACATGGGTACATATAATCATCACATCATTGGAATGTGGAAACAACATAAAAATGACATTAACATGAGTCAAGGCTTACGCCCAAGATTATGTCACATGGTGGAAAAAGTCCCACAAAGGAATCAGGTTCACACTATGTTCCCAAATGAATATAACTAGACATGATACTAACTATAGAAACTCTTAGATTTTGAACATATTATTACATGATTTTGAACATAATTACAAAAAAAATTACAACTATTGAATGTACTGTCTATTATGTGTGTGGAAGCATTGGTGGATAATTAAATAACATGACACCCATTTAAAAACATATTTTTTTCAATGTTCATAATAAACTCTTAAATTCCATTGAATACATACATTTACCTAGTGTAAACTATGAAATAATTGAACAAAGGGATGATAAAAAATCATAGTAAGTAAATAAAAAAAGAATAGAATATAACACATGGGTTAGAAGTCATAACAAGATGATGTAAAAGGCATGAACATGAATAAAAAGGGAATAATAATAAGTATAACATGGGAGAATATAATCATCACATCATATTAATGTGGAAACAACATATAACCTGACAAAAACATGAATCAATACAAACCCCAAATACTATATAACATTGTGGTCAACGTACGGTAAATGAATTTGGTTCCCACTCTATCAAAAAATGATGTCTCACGAGGATATAAATTATCCAATGAATTGGAACAAAATATTTGAACACCTATGATAAAAAATTCACAAATATGTGTTCCAAATGATGAATCAATCATGAAAATTTGGGTTATCCCATGGAATGAAATGGGTATCTTTGTCATGTCTTAAAGAATACCACATGTGAATATCATAACGGAGTCTAGGAAATTATCAATTAAAATAATAGATATACCTTAATAAATTAAAATAGGAATTGAACATGATATGTGACATCAAGATGAGGTGATTAAATATAAATCTTGTGTTTATGAATCATTATAAAGTGCCATTTTAGCGAGGTTTAAGGAAACATTTTAATGATTATTTAAAATTGAAAAGGAATAACTTATTAAGTAAAAGAGGAAATGAAAAATGATAATTTTTCATGGTAAAATGATTTATATTATAATAAAAAGTTGAAATAAATAATTTAAGTAGTTTACATGAAAAAGGGTAAAAATTGGGGAATTCCCATTAATTTGGGTTGCTTATTTGGAAGAATTGAGAAGGGGACTAAATTAAAACATATATTTTATCCTCAAAGAAGTATGATTTGATATAAATTCATCAATACTTTAAATATTTCTAGAACATTTAAGAAGTACATAAAAATGAATAATAATTACATTGGAATAATGAGATAGAAAGTATAGCTAGATGGAAAATCATGGTGGTTCATGATGAATCCATTACCACATGTCTGAAATGGATTGTCAATTAATCTTAATGTCTAAGATAATCAAATTAAATACAAAAAATAATTGAATAAAAATATTTTATATATAAATTTTATTCATTATAATTTAATTAGGATTATTTATTTCCTTTTTGATTATTTATAATATCCAATTTCATCGGTCAAGAGTGCACCATTTCTTCGTTTAAAAAAATGGCTCACATGTATTTATATATGGGAAATAATGTAAAATGAGAATATTTTTACATAATTAAAATTATATGTTGTTAAATAATTTCCATTAGTTTATGTGGCCTTATATAATTTAATTATATTGTGTGAGGGTGATTTATTAGGTAAAAACATTTATTCTAATTTTTTAGATTATTTTCATAGATCGTTGTTCATTGGGAAGTTGTTTGATTTTATTAATTATTATTATGTATATATATCACTCGCATATAATTTAACAGGTTATCATAAATATATTATAATATTTTTTAACCATAAAAATGTTTTTAGGACAAACATTTAAGGGGGAATTAAAAAACTAAATCAAGTAAACCACGAATGCAATAATTCAGCACCTCACAGATAATGTATTCATTTTAATAATAAAATGAGAGGGGGATAGAAATGATATTGGATTATTCCATAGTCATGATACGTTTAAATTATATATAATATACCTTATTATCCAAGAAACCTGGATACGTGGAGGTGAGGATAGAATAAAAATTTAAAAATAAATTTAATAGAAATTATAAGAAAATGAATGAGGTTTTTACCTCTAAATTTTCTCATAAGTTAGATCCTCATTAGGTAAAGATTATTGGCGTTTTATTGAGGAAAAAGATGCATGGACGTGGTGGAGAGTTTTCGAATGATAATTGGTTAGAATTTTGTGACGCTTCTATTGTTGAGAGGTGTATGGGATAGAGGATGTGATGGTGGTAATTATAGGGCTAGAGAGGAGGGTTTTCTCATTATTTCACTACATAGTTTATTATATTGGATCACGACAATGAATCATTTGATCTTTATAAAAATTTATATTAAAAATAAATATTTGAGTTTGTGATGATAGTTCTTAATCATTCAGGTTGTTAGACATAGTTCATTTAAATAATAATGTATACATATGGTTAATTATCATATTTCACTATTCACAAAAATTAACTACATTTGAAAACACTCAAATATTCAGCATAACAATTTTGAGATGTGTAGAATTAAAAGGAGAACATATTTTTATGAAAATAATTTTCTAAATATAATAAATTTATATTTATATTAAAATCATTATTTATTTGAAAAATACATGTTTCAAATTTCTATCTAATTTTATAACACCATGAATACTTACGTATGGTCTAGAAAAATATCCCATATTAATAAAACATTATAAAATTAAATTATGAATTAATTTTATGAAAATAGATTTTCATTTAAATCATTCTATTAATTATAAAATTTAAAATATTTTTTTTTGATAAAAATACCATCACTTAATTAATATCATTTAAACAAATATTAAATTTTAATATTATTAAATATAAAATATAATTAGTAATAAGATTCATTAATTTTATTTATACATTCATATGATTGGTTATTATTATATTGGTCATATTAGAATTCTTAATGGTCATGTTATTATTCCAAAGTTCATGTTATAATTCAATTAGTATTAGTTCATTAACTTCTCGAAATAATTATTACTTCAATAATTCGAAATTAATAAATATTTTATTGTTTTTTTGAGGTTGTTTTAAGTGATTTATAATATATTACCTAATTATAAATTTTTGTTTGCATAAATATATTTTTGGGCTGTTAAAAAATTTTCGTGTCATGTAAAAGATTAACAGTGTGTAATTATCCAACCAACAATTCTCATCCTAGATTTTGCTGGAAATCCCAAACAACTTTTGAATCCTTAAAAAATCATGGATAAACGTCATAATTCCAAGAAACTCATACCTTAAATCCATTAATTAAAAAATATATATCCCTGAATAATTTTTCATTTTCCCTAGAAAAATCTCTCTATACCAAAAATGACTTTTAACTACCAATCTTCAAAGATAAAAATGAACCTTAAAAAGAGCGTAAACAAAATCTCAAAGTGGGTACAACTGTAAATAAGATGAGATATTTCAAAATATATATATTATATATTCAATAATAATTTTATCATTCAACGTTTATTTATTTTAGATTATATATATGAAATAATGAATTTTTTTCTTAAAATTTATATTTTTATATAAATAAGAATGGTTGCCTTTTTTAATTTCTATTAAAACTGATTTTATAAAAATTATAAGAAATTTACAATAATATATGATTTTAATTTATGAAAAAAGAAAATAACAATTAATTTAGGATTAATTTTTTAGAATATTTTGAGAGGATAATGTTTTTTGATGAATAGTGAAAATAATGGTTTATGTTTAGTATTTCAATTTCATTTTTAGAATTGAAAAGGTAATTTTTTTAAGATTCGATGAAAGGTAAAATAAGGTTAATTATAAATGTATTAATAAAATTTAAGTAAATAGTTTCAATTACAAATAAAAATGTTGTGTAAAAACCTTTTAAATTTTAAAATTTTCTATTATGAATACAGTTATCTCATCAAGGCTACTGGATTAGTATTAAATTATATATGAATTGTTATATATATTGGATTTCAAATACAAGATTCCAAATTTAGAATCAGAATAATTTATATTTTATATCTATGTGAAAATAATTTTTTATGTAATTAATAGGAAAATTAGTAAAAAAATATTGTACATAGTTTAGTTAAAAATAACATTTCACTAGGTATTAAATTAACATGATACAGGTTGAAAATGAATCAAATAATGACCAAAAAACATTTTATGGCCCTATTTAAACTATTTATCATAAATTATATTTATTTTACTATTTTATAGTATTTTTTTATGTGGATAACATTCTAACATAATTTTAATTTTTAATCATCTCATGTTTTCCACCCACCTCACATATAAATTACCATCCCCTCTCCTTTCAACATCAAATATTAAATTCCACTAGTTAGAAAGATCTAAAAAAATGACATCCTTAGTTATCTAATATAACAATATAAATATTTTTTATAGTCATAATTCCATCCTATGAATTCCATTAGTGAAATATGAATAATGCTATATGAAGGACAAGCAGCATCACAAATAAATAGTTTTATATTATCTCTTCCTCAACATCCATTAATTTTTATTAAAGAATAATGTTATGATATAATATGTTTATATTATACTAATTTATGTTATTATGTAAATGGAGTAGCCTAAACCATTCTACTATTACATCACATTTTTCTTGAAATCATCATTTATGTGTATGGTGGACTACATCCTAGTAAAATGATGTTATTCGTATTCCATCACCACCTCTCACAGATGGATATAAGGATTGATTAATTTTTTATATTTTACATTGAATTCAAAATTAGTATTATTTAATAATGATATAACATATTCCTTTTATCATTACATTTTGAGGGAATATGATAACATCATTCTTGTGTTTCGAAGACCAATGTCTTGCCAAGCGGTTGTATTCTTTTATACATTAGATGGATGCTAAAAAGGATGGGTATAATGACCATATGTGGAATTTATTATATAACATTGATATTTAAATGGTAATATATTATTTTTAATTCCTTAATTCCTGATATCAAGGATATAAAAGCATCAATCATGCATATGTACAACATACCATCTCAACGAACAGTGTATTTCATTTTGTATATTTAACAATTTTGGAATTCTAGATATAAATATATAATTAAAATATATTACATTTATATAATGGATCACAACCAATTTATTTGGAAACCATGATAAATATATAAGGGATTTAAGAAAATCAAATAATACATGAAAAAATTATGTTATTACCCGAAATGTGATTTTCACAATAAATTTTTGATAAACAATTAATAAAATATAATTAATAATTCGTATAAGGTATTACAAATATAATTATTTTTAGGTAATATTTTTATTATAAAATTATTTTTTATATTGTATTTTCATAATTTTATGAAGTAATTCTATATTTATGGTAATGGATTTCCATTTATCATTTATGTTCTATGAGACCCAAGACATATTCCGCACATATTTAATTTAATTAATATATATAATACTAAATAAAGTATTTATTTATGACTATACTTAATATTATGGGTATTTCTATATATATATATATATATATTAAAATCAGACTTTCATGGGGGTTTTGAATCAAAATTTACCAATGTGCTAAGACATTTTTTTCTCATGTTTCATTCATGGGACCATTATATATGATATGCACTTATATTTATCAATGATGTGTATATAATATCATTTTCCCATGCTATATATTGAATATAAATCATTTCTCAGAATTTTATGCTTCATTTAATGTAATTATTTCTTGAATATTATGATTCAACATTACCAATGTTATAATAGTTTGATGTTACTATCTAATCATTTTCCAGGATTGAAAATTATTATGCTTATAATAATTAAATATTACAATAGATCACTCTATAAAATAATTTATTTTCTTATAATTTGTCTATGTCATGAGAATAAATTGGTTATATTTATTTTTATTTATATATGTAATCAATATTTCAAAATAATGATTTCAATAAAAAGCATATTCATTTCTATTTTTGACCAAAAAATGAATGTATTAAAATATCATTTTTTCTATAAAAATAATTATAATTTGTATAATTCATAAAATGATTTAATAAATTAATTTTTACACATGATTCAATTATTAAAAAAATTAATATAATTTTCATTTCATCATCAAAATAATGGTTTTATTCATTTAAAAAAATTGTAAATGGATAATGTTCATTGATGTCCACAACATGAATGCACTTTACACCAAAATGAAAATTAAATTATTTGATGAATTATTTATAATTACTCAATTCCAATTTCAATAAATCAAATTTTAAAATGTTTTATTTTCTAAAAAGTGTTTCTCAAGTTATTTTGGGTGTTTTCCTCATCAAATATATAATTTTTCTTTAAATTATCCTTTGTTTAATTCAATGTCTATATTCATAGAAAAAGATGTTCTAAAATGTTTTAGGCATATTTAGTTTTTAAAATTTATTTTCCCCAATAAATGTACTATTTGTGTTTTCAGATATATTATTTATCAAATAAAATATCCTTTCTTTAATTTTTTTCATTACTATGAATATGGTCACACGATCCCATTCTTTATCATTCTAGAAAATGAATATGAGTATGATGAAACAATTTTTATGAAAAAGATTTCACTTCAATGAGTTATACCATGATTTTCTAGGAAACAAGATTATTTTATATGTGATATGAAATGATTATATATGTGAATGACTATAAAACATATCAATTTTACATTGTTTATTTTATTATGAAATATTTTTGTAACCAATTTCATTTCATGGGCACTCATAGGGATATTTTTTTGATATAATGGCACACATATTTATGAAGTACATTACATGAATTGTGGGACATTTATCTTCCTATAATGCATTGGGTAATGATTTATATCTAAAGATATAACATTAGAATAAAATTCAATGGTCATGATACTCTATAAAATAGACGAGTATTAATCCACTATAGGAAAAACATGTATAATGATACACTTTGAGAAGCAGGTTTGTCTTGATCCACAATGTGAATCCTATAATGAGTATGGATCCACTATGTTGATGGTATTTTTTTTAACATTTACATATGAAATATTTTTCAAATAATATGAGGATTCCACACACATATGGCACATGTTTTATTTTGTCATTTATTTGTAATAATTTATTACCATAACGAGCCTTTTTTGCATAAATGAAATTGTTTTAGGCCGCAGATCATTTTTATAATCTATTAAATGATGGGTATGATTGTCATATTTTATTTTTATATCGATAAAAAATATTCCTATCTAATTCATTATTGTATCGTATATTCTTATCTCTTATGATTACCCATATTGAGCATCCGAGCATACACTTTCATGTTCTCCCTTCCCCTTGGTGTAATGAACGGTTTTTGGTGGGGTATTTATAATAGGAGTACACTGTGAGATAATATTTGTGGGTTATGGTAAAGACCAGTCATGAAATAAGATTATTGTGTTTCTACTCTCAAAATACACTAAAATATTATAGTGCTTGGGTGTTTCTTTATGAAATCGTTTTAATACTAAAATAAAAATATGTAATTTCTAAATTATGAATATCCATTTCCATTAAAAAGGGGACCCATCTTACCCATGAAGCTTTAAAAATATCACAACCCCATCTATAGAGTGTACCTCATTAGTTGTGATATATATAGACTTCTCACTCACCATCACAATGTCAAATATTTTATTACACATAAAACTAGTCCTAAGGACACCATCATTGCCTATACACATTTCTCCTCACATCCTAATACCAATAAATGTTTCTTATAAACATAATCATTCATTCCATCCCATGGAGACTAATTATATGGGATTTTCCAACACAATATGTGATAATGGGAACATATCTCTGGCATAAGAGTTTACATTCTACCATATACATTCTTCTCAAAGAACCCGCAATCTATAACCATCATCCTTGTTTCCTAAAAATTCATTCATGAAATAAATAATTCAAAAAAACATAGAGGTAGTTTTATTAATTGGGCCGCTTTGTCTATAATGGAGTTTCAATCCACATCGATGTCTAATAAAACTCTCCAAACATTTCCATGATAGGTCCTAGAATGGAAAAAGACTTTAGATCCTATATCACATAAAAAATAATAAGTAAATAATTATAATAAATTTTAATTTAATATATAATTTTGATGAATTATGTAATAATTTATGAACCAATTACTAAGCGCCACAACAACCTCTGATCCTTCACCAACTACAAACTAATGGTCAAAAACATACCCCAAACTCTGAAACCATTGAAACTTTTAACTATTAGCACTAAATTTATTGCAAATGAATTTATCTATAATGAAAACTCAAAATTAAATATGGTAGAGGATTAAAAAGGAAAAAATTATTAAAAGAAGTGGGATGATAGGACCATAAGTCATTCTATGGACATTTCATAAAAAATACCATTCTAACATTGATAATTCCACTAACATACATTTGAATTGACATGGAAAAAGAACCAAAAAACTATATTTGAAAGTGTAAAATGGAAAATTAAAGTGAGGGAGATGAGAGCATAAACATATATAGAATCACCATAAGATGAAACTTAAAACCATATTGGAAGGAATACGTAAGTGATGATGAGGTGTTATTTGATCTCCCCTCCTTGAAGATGTTTTCTTCCAAAATAGAAGGGGCAAAAAAAATCTTGTTTTTAAAAAACCAATTGTTAAAACATTCATACAGTGAACTGATTGTTCATGATGTGAACTAAATATTAATGGTTATATACAAAAATTCACAAATTAACAATGTTAACCCTACATCATTGGGTAACTATCATGGAGTATCTCTAAATTTCATTCAAAGAACCCCATTCCTCCTTTGATGCACTGATAAACTGCTGGGATAACACTTAGACCGTGAACCAAATATGAAACCACCATTTTGAGAAGTGAAAACACTCGCAACTCAATTATAATGCCACGAACCAAATCTGGTCACCATCAAAACTGGATCCCAACCCAGCCAATGGAATGTCTCGATGAGGATTCTTTATCCCCATGTGATAGAACTATTTCTCCGGTATCAAAAAATAGAAATTGGTAATGATTTACCTGATTTTATAAACATAAAACAATAATGGAATCCAATATTACAAATCTGGATTTTTCAAAACAAACCGTAATTTACAAAAATTCAGAATTTTATTACATAATTTAAAATAATTCTCTAATACTATCACAAATTTAGAAACCCAAAATAGATAGCCCAAGAACCTCTTCCTTGAAAGGGGCACCACCCTCAAGCCATATTCACAACACCAAATCACGAAGGGCCGCTAATACCCTGTACCATTGGAACAAGAAGTTGTACCCAAACCTTCCACTAATAGTTACAACCAATGGTATGAATAGGGTGTGAGACAATGCCCAGTAGGATACCACCACTAAGAGATTACATTTGATAAACGTTCAAATATTTAATGATTGCATGGGTTTCATAAACATGAAATACTAGTTTCAATTTCTAAGTGAAGAAAATTTAAGTAAAATTGTTTTATCATGGGATATTTTTAAGAATCAACACTTTTAAATAAAATACCAATGCTACTGAATTTTCTATCCAAACAAGTCTTATACCGATGGAATGTATACGTCATCCAATGATCACAAGCAATACAATAATAACTCCTAGGCACTAGCTCGATTACTGTCCTAGGTACCTCATAACTAAGTGAAAATAACCCCCATAATATCTATTATCATGCACAGAAGCCACTATTAGGGAGAAAAACCAAAGCCTAGTAGTTCCCCAAAATCATCATCAAAATTATAGTTTACTTAATGTTGTCAGCATCAAACTAGATATGTGAAATTGATGCCAAGCCCCACAGGATCACTAGCATACTAGTACACATCCACCCACCTAGATACCATGGGTTTTCCGTCTAGTGCTCTAAAAAGTTTCAAAAACCAAGAATCACAATTTTGACATAGAAATACCACTTCCAAGTCACACATACACCAAACATCCCACATTTTATATAAACAAGTCAAGGAATCCCCTTTACATTCAAATTTATTTTGAAAACATAGTCACACCAAAACAAACCACATCACATCTCACCTCTCATTCATATTTTAAAAAAACCATTAAAAAATTATGTAACAAATACAATATAGTAAAAATCTTGTAACAACCAACACAGTTATCACATAATACTCCTTTGTCAAAAAAACATTCAATTTTCACTTTACACTCACACAAAACAACACAAAAACGTTTTTCACGAAATTCATGAAATTACATAAAACACTTCAACAATTTGAAAACATTATTAAAAATTTTGAAATATTTTATCACCTCTTTACATTTCAAAAAACCATATTATGTGAACACACTCACCAAAACAGTACATGTACATCGATTTCCAACTTTTCATAACTCAATAAATCATTTATTGTTTTTATAAAACAATCCCAAGGGGTATAACCATAATTTTTCACATAAAACCCATTCCAAATCACTCATTCAAATCAAAAATCACAATAAATCATTACCAGTAAATAATTGGAAGCCCCATTCAACAAATAATAAATCACATTCATATTTTATAAAACTACCACCAACTACATCAGAAGTGTTACATTTGAAAAATACACAACATCATGATAAAATTTAACAATAACACTAAGTGATCAAATAATTCCAGGAATTTTTTTTCACACTACAACAAAAATATTAGGAACATGATAAATCAATAAATAAAGCATGATAACTCATCAATAATTTCATATACAAGGAACCGCCAACTGGATGTGAGAAAACCGTTAAATCATGGTGTTAAACATCAATCACACCCCATCCGCATATCAAGGAAGATTATTAGAGACCTAGGACATACTATTTCACTACAATGACTCAAAGTTAATCCCTAGGATCCAACCCTATCTTTTGGACACAAGGAACATCAAGAAAAGGGAAATAAAACTTATGTAAGATGGGAGAATCCAAGAAGTAATTCATTTACTTGAAAGATCATGAGGTTTCTCCACAAAATACTCCATAAAATGAGTTCCATGGGAGGATACAAGTTCTTAGAGGCCATCCATGGAATCTAGGGTAGAATGGGAGTATAATGGGAGGGATTTGGTTTATTTTTTGGAGGGAAAAATTGGAATTTCAAAATTATTTTTAATTACATGGACACCCTTGCACAGTTTGGTTTCTCGATTTAGTAAATGGTGCGGCCAAACCGAAAGGCAAGTTATAGCCACTCAAAACCCCTCTATTAACCTCAAATTTTAGGGGGGGGGGGGTCTAAGGGGAAATCCAATTGGGAAATATATTCCATGGATAGGGGATAGAAATACCCAAAACAAAGCACTATCGTCATCCCAAAACTCTTCCAACTCAATGGTATAAACAACCTGAACAACTCACCCATAGTTGGTGATAATTGGAGTGTGACTAATCTGACCCCAAAACACAAAAACATCACACAATCCGATTGACAAAATAGGATTCCATGAACCATACAATACCCCCAAGACTATGTTCATAGAACAAGATCACAAGGGAAACCAAAATTTTAAACCCAGAACACCCATAAACCAAGAGAAAGAGAAGAAACAAAATAGGATTTGAATAAATGCATTGAAATGAAAATATAGGTTTTAAAATTCTTCCAATCATAATTCTTTCATCACCAATAATTCCACATCAAGGTCAAATGTAAAAGCCAAACCAAATCGATAACCCTAGATTGATTCTCATGGCATGCTTTTCCCTCAAAATCCAGAACACCTCTCGTGATCAATTAAGGAATGAATACCCTCACATTCATACTTTATCCCATAAGAAAACTCGTCACACAATATCCAAACAAGACTCGTGAAATATACCAAAACAAACATCAACATCGAACATAGTTACACTTACATTACATTAACTAAATCGTTGGGCAGTCTGAAATCCAATCGTTTACCCAAGGAAGAAGTTGGTAGTCAGATAGATCTGAAAAGAAACTACCAACCAACAAGCCAAGACGAAGGAAAAATATGAGTTAATAGTATAGGGAGACCGAAATAGGCTCCCCACTATAAGAGAAAACCTAAAATTTCTGAGACATAATCAGGACACAAACATTGGGAGGCCCGAACGGAATCCCCGGTACATGGGGTTGACTTCCATTAGACATTTCTAAAATAAATACATGAGATTAATAGCGGGTCTCCCTATCATAAAATCCTACCATATTAACCAATCATCTTGGGCAGGCAGAGAAAAACTCCAAAATTTAAACAGTCTGGAAGACTGAACGTTTTGTCCACATGGTTTGGGAAACCATGCTATAAACATGGGGATCCTAATATCAACATGGTTTTCTGAGGCATGGTTACTACTAACAATGAACTCAACCTTTTTAGCCAAATTTCATACCTTACTCAAAAAACACAGTGGAAGCCCAAGGGGGAAAGAATGAAATTGGTCGATAATAAGTAAATGAGGGCCTCCCAACTCTCCCCATCAAATGGGAACAACAAAATAAAGATCACGAAAATAGGGGTTTGAACTATTCCCATGTTTCATATTGAGGATTGGACCTTGTAATAGGGTTTGAGCGATCTTGGGATTTCCCATGGCTATGCACCAAATTCACTCATAAACCTGTGGCTGGAGTTCAACTTATTGAATCATATTTGGCGTCATAGATAAGATTTGGAAACCCCATTAATTGAACTTTTCTTTTCAGTACCATGAAAACAATACTCTGATCCCAAATGGGTTCCCTAATACATAAAACATTTCAAACTAAATTTAGCTGAAACAAACATTTCACTGAATCGATGTCTTAGAAGATGCACACACATCACACCTTGTTTATTCGGGTGAGAAACAACTAAAGGAAAGGACACATATAAACACCTTCCTTTATAATAGAGGTTTTGATGTTTTCCCATGGGCGACATACTCCCAAAAAAAACATATACTCTTAAAATATTTCAGGACAATCACCTTTACAGCAAAATGAGAAAATGAAACCAAAAGGGATCACTGAACATGACCATTGCGACTGATAGAAACAATACATTGAAAGGGACCTTATGTCAAGTACCCAAACAACAAAAAATTCCAGAAAGGGGCCATAATAGATTCTCATTACCATATTTACTATGATCGTGGTTTAACATGAACCCTTGATTCGATGAAACTACAACGTACCAGAGCCCCTCTTAGAGACCATCCACACTAACAAACCCATACCACTTCCACCATCGATGAATCAGGTAACATAAGAATCTATGCTCTCTTTTAACCTTCCAAGAGAACTCTCCCACTACAAGAGGATCAAAAAAATAAAAAAAAGGAAATGGTGTAGACACAATTTCCAAATCATGTGAAAAATATTCCTTAAATTGAACTAATAGATGGTCTTCTAAGGACAGAACAATCTGGGTTGTGCTTTAGTTGTGCACTAACCCTTTATGGGGGCATACCTTATCAATTGAGAGAACCCAAGGACCCAACTAAGCTGGTACATTGGTCATGAAATACCAAAAACTAGACCTAAACAGATGAAGGGAACCACTATAAATGGATCTAGAAATGTGTATCAGAAAACATCACTAACCAGTCCTCTAACCCAACTCACAAAAAAACTGAAACCCAAAACACCATTTAAACAAGATTGGAACCGGGACTCAAAACAACCCACAACAATAACATTTCCAGAAAATCCTATGACACGCCATCCCAAACTAGTCATCAATCCCTCAAGTAATCTTTTTAAAATCATCTATTGGAAAATAAACAATTCAGCAGTTAGTGTACCCACCAATGGTACCCTATGGACCTCACACATGCATGTTTCCGTTCCATACTAGGAACCCTCCACATATCCATCCCAAAACACATCCAATAATTCCATTAACCATCCATAATCCAATTTAACCCCATGCATGTGGTCTCTCATATAAATACAAATAGAATGAACTTAAATTCATTCCACTTTTCAAAACCAAAACCATCAACCAACAAATAATTTTTCTCATGACCGCAAACCACGAAATCAGAATTCCAATTTTCATCTCACAAAACCTTTCAGAAAGATAAAATAATTAAAATGAATATTCACATTTAAATAATTAAAATTAATTTTAAAACATTTCATCCTAATAAAAACCTTTCATTAATTTATATAACTCTATTGGAAACACTTTTTCGAAACCAACATTATCAAAGTTCCTTCTTTCAAAAGAGGTGTAAAAATACCATTTTCCATTTCAAAATAATTCTGAAAATTCCGTTCCAACATTTAAAAAATAAATCCATTTCCTCTTTATTTGAAAATTATTTCACAAAAAACATTATGCTTCTTAATGCTGGGTCATTTTTTCTTTAAAACCACATTTTTATGATTTCAAAACAAAAGGACATAAGATAATGCACGAGGAAACATGTTTCTATTGGTGACTAGGAGATATGGTTGGCGGCCATACGACAAACACTTCACCTTCAAATAGAGTGATCTTGGAAAATATCATCATCTCTAGAAGGATTTCCAGGCACTGGGAGCTCATTGAGACCATTAACCCAACTCTCTCTTCATTTCTCCTAATCGTTATCAAACCAGGAAAACTAAAGGACTTAGCTACATCCAGACTTACCTTGGCATCTTGAATCAAATAATAAGGTTTGTTGTCTAGTCACACTACCCATAATCAGAATTTGAAGCCCCAAAAATCCTTGCAGTGGAGTATCTCAACTCTTCCCCAAATAACATGACCCAAAAAGTTAACCTGAACCTCCGTGGACACCATTTTGTCACGAACCGAATTTGAGATACATCAAAACCAATGCCTGACCTAGCTTGTGGAATGTCTCGAAGGGAATTCCTGATCCCCATGGGTTGGATCAGGAGCCCAGGTATCACAAAATAAAAATTGGGAATGATTTACCTAATTTTATAAACATGAAACTACAAATGAATCCTACATTAAAAATCTTAATTTTATGTAAAAAACCATAATTTACAAAAATTCAGAATATAATTACAAAATAAAAAATAATTCTCTAATACTATAACAAATGGGGAAACAAAAAATAGATATACCAAGAACTTCTTCATGCAAAGGGGCACCACCCTCAATCCATCTTCACGACACTACATCATGAAGGACCACTAAAAACCCATACCATTGGAATAAGAAGATGTTCCCAAACCTACGAAGAAATAAAAAAGTCTAGTAACACCCCAACTTGTAATAATGGTGTGAGAAAAATCCTAGTATTATAACACCACTAAGAGATTCTATGTGATAAAAATTCAAAGAGGAAAAAACATCAAGTTTTCTTAACACATGAAATTCTAGTTACAATTTCAATAAGATGCAACTTCAAGTAATTTTATTTTTTTAGTGGGTAATTTTAAAGCATCAAATCATTTAAAAAAAATTGAAAACCTGATTTATTTTCCTTCCAAACATGTTGTATGACGAAATTAAAAATAAATCATCCAATAAGAACAAGCAATCAGAAAATAACCCCTCGTCACTAGCTCCCTGTGGGTCTCAAGTACCTCGTATCTTGATGAATGTAACAATCACAATATCCATTCTAGTGAACATGAACCACTAGTAAGGGGCATACCCGCAACATAGTGTTTCCCCAACATCATCATCATTATCATAGTTTATTAATTCTTTTCTACGTCAAAAGTGCTATGTGAAACTGAAGATTTAAGCATTGTGCGAAAACAAGTTTCGCATTCCAGGAATCACATTTTTCACAAGAAAATACAAATTCCAATTCACACATACACCAAACATCCCACATATATATTAAACCAATCACATAATCCCCTTTTTCATTAAATGCCATTTTGAAAACATACTCACATCAAAACATCCCCTATCACGTTTAAACTGTCATTCACATTTCAACCAAACCATTAAATACTTTTACAAATCCATTCTAAGATTGTTAAAATCACATAACAGACCAGAGACATATCACAAAATACTCCTTTCACAAACAAAAAAACCATTTTTCACTTAACACTCACAAAAAAAAACACACAAATGTCTTTCATGCCAATATTTCAATTTCATAAATCACATCCTCAAATTAAAAGACATTCAAAAAATTATTGACATATTAAATAACCTCATTACCTTAAAAAATCCACCTTAGGTGAACACCCTCACCAAAACAGTACATGTAAATCACTTCCGACATTTCTTAACCCAATAAATAATTTACAATTTTGATAATATAATTCCAAGGGGTATAATAATGTTTTTCATATAAAAACCACTCCAAAAAACTCATTGAAGGCCAAAATCACAGTAAATCATTACCACTAAAAAATTTCACGCCCCTTTTGACAACTAATAAATCACTATCATATTTTAGAAAACTACAACAGAAGATATCACATGAGTTACATTTGAAAAATACACAACTTCGAGCCAAAATATTACTTTAACACAAGGTGATCCACTAATTCCACCTAAATTGTTTTTTGTACCAAAACAACACATTAGTAACATGATAAATCAATAAATCATGGATGATAACTCATCAATAATTTATTACACATGGAACCACCTAACGAATGTGTCGAAACCCTCAAATATTGGTTAAAAACATAAACCGCACCACCACCGCACCTGAAGTAAGATAAATCGATCCCTAGGCCACAATATTTCACTAAATAGACTTAATATTATACACTAGGTTCGAACACTAACTTCAGGATATGAGGAACTTAAAGATATAGAAAATAAAACTAAAGGAAGATGGAATAAACCATGAAAAAATTCCCTTACATGAAATATCATGAGGTTTCTCCACAAAATCCTTCACTAAAAAATTGACTTACTTACAGGGTTTGGCTGCGCAGTTTAGTAAACTATGTCGTCGAACCGTGCACCCTATTCTGCCAAATCAAAAACCCTCCCCTATCCTCTAATTTTAAGAGGTTACAAGGGGGAAACCAAGGGGTTAATATAGTCCAATTATAGGGGAGAGAAATTACAAAAACAAAGCACTATCTTCACCCCATAACTCATCCAACTCAAGGGTACAAATCACCTCAATAACATACCCCACAAGTGGTTACACAAGGAGTGTCACTAATCCAACTAAAAAACCCAACAAATTCACACCATCCCATTGAAAAAAGATGATTCCATGTACCACACAATACCCCAAAGACATAGTTTATAGATCAAGAACACAAGAGACACAAAAATATTAAACCCTGATCACCCGGAAACATAGGAAAAGCTATGAACCAAAAGTGAATTTGAATGAATAAATGGAATAGAAAATCAGGGTGTGACATATAATCCCCATGTCACAAAATAAACCATCCACCATATGGAAAATTAATATCCCATAAATAATTTCCAACTATAAGTGATGTGAGTCATTACATTGGTCATTTCAATCCCATGCTTTAATTGATTCCAATGAATAGTTTTCTATTTTAGGATATTGACCATCAATTTTTTACCTCAATGAAAAACCATCATATGATCTTTTATTATTTTTTTATTATTGTTATTTAACTATAAATTACACATTCTATGAAATCATGTGCCAAATCCCATATTTTATATTATTCTATTAAAAAATATTATATTAAATGAGTCAATATGATTTGAGTATTAATGATGAAAAATTAAAAAATTTAATAATTTTTTTCCATGTAAGTAGTAGATATTGATGAATCTGAAATTCCATTAACCGTACACTCTCAGTAATCACCAAAGGAAAAAATAGGATTATGAGTGACCCTTAATGGAATCACCCAACATGCCATGGGTGGAGAGTATCTCCAAGGATATCAAATCTCATCCATAGGAGGAATTACCATTATCCTACATGAAAAAACCCTCATCCACTATAAAACAATAATTAATCCTCTACATGTAAAATAAAAAAATTCATTTGACTTCCAGAAAAATTACACTAATAAATCTACAACACAAATAGGTAAATACCAAAAATGAAACCTAAAATATTTCCAACTAGAAAACAACATTAATAAACTAATTTAACTCATATTTATCATCAATATAGTCCTATAAATATGATAAATAATAAAAAACAATGGGGTATTTTGAAAATAATACCCAATAAGTTCCTCATCCAACCACTGATTTGTGAAATTAATTTTAAAATTTAATACATATTTAATGACATATACAAATATTAAACAATTATTAATAACATAATATTAAAATGTCAACACAATTAAATATAAATATAATTTCATATCACTATATCTATATCACTATATCAAACTCATGATAAAGAATATCAAACAATATAGACCTCTAAAAATGGTATTTTTAGCCACAAAAAAATACAATTCATCTTGAAGAGGGACATACAACTAAAATACCAATAATATCATAGAGATACAAGCATAAAACAATAATTTTTTATTTAGATTATTTAATGAACCCACCTCCACATCAAAATATTGGAATACAATAATCCTATAAATAAAATATTTCATTACAAATTTCATTAAAAAATGTGAATATAAATTCCTTTAAAAAACATCCTAATAGAAAAATAGTGAATATTGAGTAAAATTCCATTATACGAAATTTACACCACAATAAATGAAACTCACAACTGATATACACAATGAAGCAATAATTAGAAAATATAATCAAAACAACTTTTCACACCATAACATACTCAATATAATGTCATCATGCCCTTATTAAATTTCCCCAATTCATCAAAATTAATCCCACCATTCATCATTGTAAAATCATTACATCATAATAGATGGATCCCTATTTTTAGTTTTAATAATCACATTCAATTACATTGATCATGACCCATGAATTCTAAACAAGAAAAATGCTTTAAAAATAAAAACCGACACCATTTTAAACAATCAAAATAACTATTTGATTTCACATTTTCCTCTTTTAACACACATTCACTAGTATAACAGAATGAATATTTATCCATGTTATTTTAATTTGAAAATTTTAACAAACAATCCATATTATAAAATATATATCATTGATGGGAAGATGTTTTAATTTTTTATTTTCATTCATTCTTCATGATAAATTATATAAATCATAAATCCATTAATATATCAAGAGTTAATGATTTTATAATTATTCATAGGAACATAAGAAAAATATTCCCAATAATCTAATAGTGTAGCTTAATTTTCAAAAATCATAATCAATATGAATGGATATAATATAAATTATTTATATGATTTAATATTGTATAATTTGAAACTTAGATAATTATTATAGAATTAATAGAAATTAAAATAGATCAATAATATATATTTTATAAATTTTTGTTCTAATATTGAGTTAAACACATATTTCATCAATTCATTTATGTATTCAATTATTTAATGAATTGTTATAAAATAACATTACTGAATACTATAGCTCTATGTTCTTTTAGTATCTCTATTTTTGTCATTAATATTGATTATATTTTTCTTACATGAAAACATAATTATATATTTTCTAATGATTTAAAATATTTATAAAACTAATATGAATTTTAACTATCATTTATAAATCCATTTAGTCTTCAATTTATTACATAGGAATAACATAATCGAATGTGAAGCAAATATTAAAACCGAAAACCGATGAAAAAAATCCCCATATAAGTAATTTATTTTTTAACATGAATTTAAAATGGAAAAGGTGTCTAATGAAAAAATGAAAAAAAATAAAATATACATTAAACATAATAACATGAGAAATTGTGACATTGTAATGATAATAAAAGATAATATATCTAAACTTATATGGGATATGTCCATAGATAATATATGGTTCATCAAATATTGTTTTCCTCAACCAAATACACAATCAATTTATTCATCATATTTAAATAAATGTTGGTATTATCTTTCCCCTGTGAAGAATAATAATTGAAATTATATATAAATTAGCTTAAAGACAAATTATGATTATTGATTTTTACCAAATCTATCTAAATATGTCCAAACACTAATGTAAAAGGGGTTTCTAATAAAAAAATTAAACCATGATAATTATTGTAATTACACAATAAAAAAACATGTGTCATTTATTTTTTATAATTAAAAATTACTATTTTAAGAGTCAATGCATACTTAATTAATTCTAGGATATTAATAAAGTAAAACTAAATTAATTAATAATTAATAGAATACATATTTTTACTAATTTTTATTCTTCCACAACTCTTCAGGAAATGTAACAATGTCATTTTTCCCTGTATATTCTTTTAAATGTGTCGAATTTTAAAACTATAAAATAAAAATATTAATTTTTAATTAAGAAGTTTGAAAAATATAATTTTTTCCAATTATTGTGTAAAAATTACTTATGATATGTTACAAAAACATTTGGTACCATTTTAAAATTTAATTCCTTACATTAACTCTAAATCCTCTAATCATTTTTATGTTTATATTTTAAACTATATGTCAATTTTATTGGAAATCGCAACAAAATATATTCATTGAATAATGAATTATTAAGCTAAAATATATGGTATTACGTATATAAGTGATGAATACATATAAAACATCATTTTTTACTAAAATATATCAATTAGATATCAAAATTATAGTATCAAACATAAATAATTTAATCTAGTGTGGTTAATTCAAATGAAAAATATTCTTTTCATACGAAGTCATTATAGACTATATTGAATAATCAGTCGTATTGATAAATAATTTTTTTGGTGATATCATATATCATTACACTATCATTTAATCACTATTTCAATTCATGAATTATATTTTATGGGAAAAATAAATTTTATCTAAGGGTGCATTGTTTCCAAGATTAATTATTTGTATTATTAATGAATTTTGTTTCATTCTTATATATGTATTTTTTATAAGGGATAAATATAATATTCCTTGAATATTAATTGATATATAGGTATTTTAATGTGTTAAAAAAATAATACTCAATCCCAAATACATATTATTGGGATCAAAATATAAATATATATATAACGAATCAATGGTCCTCCCTAATTTTGAATCTATTAGATGTTGAATGGACTTGAAATTTTTGTTATCTATGTCATTATATATCATTATCTATTCTATATTAGGAAACATTAATTATATTTTTGAATTTATTTTTAAAGGACTTATATAGAAAACCATCACTGGTGTTTTCATTTTCTAAAAGATCATAGTTTTTTTTATTCAGACATCCACAATTATTCAGTTACATCCATCTATATATATGGAATATCTTACAATCATAATTATTTAAATTATATGAATTATTGAGCATAAAATCATTCAAGAATTCATGTATCTCCATGTAATTCAATCCAGTATTTTCAATAACACAACACAATTCGTTAAAAAAATTAGATTCTATCATTATATATTGAATCAAAAAATGGAAAAATATAACATTTACATCACTTAATATTTTTATACATAATAAAATGATATTTTTAAAATTTTGTTGAAATTATTTCAAAAAAATATAATAATTTACATTAAATTTTGTATTTTTAGATTTAATTAAGTCATAAAATTTATTTGGGAATAATTTTGAGTTATATAATTAATTTATCTCTATAACATTCGAAAATGTATTGATGTATATGTTACTATTTTTAATATTTAGTGTTATAGTATAAAAATCATCAATCATTATGTCTTAAATTTAATTTTACAGTAATAGAGAATGAGATTATTAATTATATGGATTGAAATACAACAAATTTTTTGAAATATTCCCTTCTTTATGTAGAATACCACACCTATAACTATATATATATTTATTCAACATGTGGTCCTTATTAACATTATATCACATTGATAATAATTTCAAATAATGATTAGACAATGCACATTTCATTGTTAAATCCAACTATCATTTTACAATGTACAAATATAAATGTGTATCTAAACACATTATAGACCAAGGTGTGTTATAAGTTATGTTAACCCAAGTTTTATGTATACAAAAACATGTATGAATATTATAATAAATTAACCATAATCTAAATTATATATTAGTCATATAATTTTATCAAATATTTAAATGATTGAAAACTATTAAATGGGAAATTAATCTCATTGTAAAACTAATAGTTAATTATGTGATGATCCAACAACTTATTTAAAGGACATTACTTCTATGGGGAGTTATATATAAAATATCACTATAAAGATGAGTAATTCAATTTTAATTCTATATTAGTGGAACATAGTTACTCATAATTAAAATAGATAAAATATAATAAAATATAATCTTATATTATGAGAAATAAATCTATTAGATGATTTTTAGTTATTATAGATGCATGCTATTTTGATATATTTAATTAAAAGAATTATAATGTTTCAATTATTCAATGATGATAATAAAACATTCCTTATATTTATAATATATAATAAATCTATTCATATAGGTCTAAATTATTGATATTATTTATTCTCCAAAGGGTAAATAAAGTTTTTTTATCTACTCATAAATCGTTGATTCTAATGAATAAACTTGTCATAGAATTAAATATTCCAAAAGATTGGTCTAACATTCATAAGAAAATTTTCTTTACAAAGTATAATAATGAATTCAACCATACAATCAAGTGGATCACTATTTTATTTCTTATAAAATTTTCTTTATAAATGATATGTTTTCAAATTCATCGCCACATATAGTAATAAATAATAAATAATAAATAATTTCCCAATAGATATGGCTATAATAATATCATTAATATGTTTTGAAAAAATATAAATAATGTTCCAATTTATCATGTACAATTGTTTATTGGTTAGAAATATATGTGTTTATTTATTAATACATAGGATAAAGGTTCAAATTTTTAACAATTTGATGTAATTTATTTATCTAGTAAAATATGGATATTAAAAATTAAAATTAAAAGTTCCAAATATTAAATGAATCAATGAAAAATTATTAATTATCATATATTTGAAAAAAATAAAAAAAAATCAAATAAAATAAAATATATGAAACAAAATTACATATTTATAACATAACCTCACTGGTAAAGTATTCATAGTGAGATTTTTTATTAGATTTTAACTATTTTAATGATGTTTGACAAGGATTAACAGTGAGTTTCCAAGGGGTTTGTGGGTGTGATAAATCAATGGATGGGAGGGACCGTCATGGAAAATGTTTGATAAATGTGGGAGGATGTCTACATTAGGAGTAAACATCAAAAAAATTCATTGACCAGAATGATCATTAATTGTAAAGGTAAATAATATGTTATTTGAAGAGATAGGTACAAAGAACCTAGTTTAGAGAAAAATTATATTTGTCGGTGATTCATAAAAAATATCTCACCACATGTTATAACTAACATCATTAGATAAAAAAAAATTATATGAATACATAACTAAAATAATTATCCAATAAAATTTCTAGGAACTATATCCCTATTATAAAATAATGTAAAAATATATTGAATATATAAAATATTGTTTTGGGTTCAATAATCATTCATGAAAAAAAACAATTGACAAGTAGTTTTTTATACTCTTATTGTAAAATATTGACTCAACCCAACCACTGAATAATGATCCAATGACACATCCTAATGTTACTAATAACTTTCAGAAAACCCTAAAGTAACCAATGGAATGTTTACAAATATATTCCACCTACAAAAAACACATACAGTGGTAAATTTAGTAAATAATGTAAAAAAATGTATATTTTAAAATTTTAATAAGAATGTGAGTAGACATAAAAATTCATAAAATAAAAGAAATGAAAAAACTAATTAATATTTTATAATCGTATAAACTATTATGAAAATAAAAATCTTTATAAACTCCACTAGTCCCCCTATGAAAAATTATCTATTTCATTTATGTCCAATAATTTAAATCTTTTTACAATCTAAAATTCATAACAAATTTAATCCATATATGAACTAACATATATGTGAATGTTTGGAAGAAACAAACTAATAGGATAACTTGAATGACATCGTAGAAAAACTTTTAATGATAAATACATGTAACTTATATACATTGTATCATAAAATTCCTAATTCATGTTGACTTATATAGTCACTAAAAATAAAAAATGTTTTCAAAAAATTATTTAACAAAAAAATTATAACAGAATTTATTTTAAATCAATGATCTATAAAATTCAATTATTTATAAACCATGATTTAACCCTATGTAAATTACTTTCTGTTTATGTAACCAAAAACAATATTCATTTATTTGTATAATAGAAAAGGAAATATACTGAATCAGGATTCCCAAACTATAAAATTTTAAACTAATAAGGTAACTACACTGAATAGAAATTTATAAACCATGATTAATCCCAAAAAATAACCCATATAAAACATACAAAATCAATCATAAACTAATAATCAAAATAGAAATTTTAAAAATATACCCCAAGAAACAATAAAATAATTCATTACCCTTATTTTTTTAAAAAAAACGTAATCCACATAAAGAGAAATTTCAATTTTTTATGTTTATTTCACATACATCAATCCAAATGTTAGAAAATATTTAGAACAATTCATAATAAATTTTAAATCCATTAAAAATATATTTTTAAAATCAATTTTCAATCCAATATAATTTTTAACATAACAAAGATCATAAGAATATCCAAAAGTTTTATCTCTGGTATAATTTTTTCTAATGAATCCTATGGAAAAGAAATCATTTTTATTAATATCATTTGTAAAAATAATAAATATTCATAAATGGAATATATTTAATATCCCATTTTATATTAAAATGGAGAAATACAAATTATGAGTCATTAAAGAAATTATTGATGATGCAATGTAATTAACAATTAACAATTCACATTTATCATGTATCCCAAACCAAAATCCCTATCAATCAATAGATTATTATGCTATCTCAATATTCCTTTAAAATCAAATCCACATATCATTTCTTAGAAAATTAATGATAATAATATGTAGAGAATATGCAGAAACATATATTCAAATTTATACAAAAAAAACTAAATAGCCCATGGGTAATAGATACATATAATATAATTCACTAAAATAAACCTATAATAATCCTATACTAGATAATCTTTGTTATGGAGAAAAAAATAGGGAGATGTAATTATTTTTAGTTAAATAGTAACTTTGGATCATTTTTTCCATATAAATTTCCCACATTCTTGGTATCCATGAATAATTAAGTAGCCATGAAATATACCTCTACCTCTACCCATAAATTGAACAAAAAAAATGAAAAATCATTAAAATTATGTTTAAGATCATATATTTGACATTGAATTTCTAATTTCACTAAAAAACACCTTCAAACCCATCGAAAACCCTCAAAGATTTCCCATACACTTACCAAAACAGTCCAAAGTATCCCAAATCATTCAAACTCTTTCACCAATAGTATTTTAAAAATATGTCAATGTCATCTTTTTTTATCCCAAGAATAGGGTCTTACATTTTTACTCTCATTAACTATTATTAATCATTTAAAAAACTATGTAAATTTACATTAATTTTATAAAAATGGAAAAATTTGGGAAAAAAGATCTCTCAAAATTTATTCATTATTTCCTAAAAATATAATATTATTTTTATATAAATAATTATAATCTATTGGAAAAAAAATATTTTTTGTTCTCACCTTCACCAAAATAATTTTTTAACTATAAAAGATGTCTAATTGTGTTAATTAAACACATTATTCTAATGATAACGTATATAAAATAACCTCTATTTATGGAATATCATTGTTTATACCACCCATATTCATCTCATTCTATGATAGAATTCACACAGAACACACTATAGTCATCAAAAACCGGTGCTACCTGAAGGTGACATTTAGTAAATATATCAACATCAGCCCAAATAGTCTTACAGATATGACCATGTGAAAATACCCATGTAAATATTCACAATCATAAATTCCATTCATAAAAAAATACACTACAAAAACCTTGCATCATTCAAAATCACTCAACAAAGTCCAGCATAAAAAATAGTCAGAGAATCCACATTCAATACCCCTTTCAAATCAATGGAATTTTATCCCATTTATCAACTAAAATAAAGTGTAATTATTCATATCTTCCACCATAATTTATTTAATTCACAGCACATATAATAAATTATACCCCAAACCATCTAACATATTTGACCTCATCATCATGAGATATTTTATCTTTTATATTAATCCAAATTCAAATGATTTAATTATTTCAAAATAGTTTTCCTCTAAAATTTTTAACTTATTTAAAAATACCTTGAATGCATAAAATTAACCTCATAGTAATTTATATGAAGAAAAATACATCAAATAAAAATATAAAGAAATAATAAATAACTAATTAGCTGAATAAATGATCCAATGTGAATTTATAACACAATTACGACACACAGTATAATCAACCCAAAAACTAAATGTCAGAACTAAGCTCTAGATTATTTCATCCATAAAATTTAAGGTATATATCGTAAATAATTTTATATAAAACCATACTAACCACACAAATTCAATATTTTTAGTTTGTTTGAAAAATCATAAAAATCATATATTTATAATATGGTCAATGCATACAATTCTAATATTTTTATCATTTTTATGATTTAAACATTAAATATCACAAATAAAAAAATACCAAAACTCAAATGTATAGTCTGTTTCCAGATCAATTATATTAATGTTTTAATTTTCATTCATTGGTAAATGTTTCCAAAAAAATAAATCACACATGACTTATTCATAGTCGAATTAGAACATGTTATTCTATTGGAGAATAGGAACATTATAAAATATAGGGCTCACACTATTTATAAGTTAAAATACAATCAATTACTCATAAATTTTTATGTCATATGCATGTGAAAAAAAAGATTATGTTATAAATTGAATATTAAAAACATAATTGTACCAAAATAGTTAATTATTATGTATGATATATCAAAATATATATTAGCATGTTTACTTAGGACAACTGATGTATCATCATTGAATAATAAGACAATACTATGGATTGAATCTGCATAACAATAACTAAAAAATAAGGAAACATGACATATGAATGACTAAAAAATAAATGAATAGTAATAATAATATATGAAATTTATATAAAACAAGAAAATCAAAATATAGTTGACCAGGCCCAACTAAATGTGTCCAATAACATAGTAGATCAGGCTTTACAATGTCCATTACACAGTTGATTAAGAATCACTACACACATCCCATAATAATATCACATGATATAAATAATCACTCATTTAATTGGAGGGATATATTAGTCACATTTATCACATAATAAAAAACAATACATATGTGTTTGACTTGAAATCAACCATTCAATTTATAATGAAAAACCCAGGAAAGGAATTTTGTTTACATAACATTTTTTGATGTTATATTATAAAATGTCATCATGTATTATATTAGTTGATTTCAAAAACATGATATACCAAAATAATTATATATTAAGTGAATATATATAGGATGATCATAAACAAAAATACATGTGATATAGATCTATTTTTTAATAAGGTATATTTTAATGAACACATAAGAATTGTAGTAAAAAAGAAAAATCTTCATTCTCATAAAAAAACATTTTCACGTAAATTTAAAAATCATCTTCATTAAGGTGGATTAAATGCCAATTAGTTTTTTTGAAAATGAATCCCAAATAATTATTCTTCATTGAAATAACTTTTAGGTAATTAAATGTGACATATATGATATAAAATATCTGGGTGTGAAATGAAAAATACTTTTTAAATAATATTGATGATTTAAGGAAACTCGAATCGATGATGGAGCTATAAAGTTTTTTTAAATAGATAAATAACGAAATGAATTATATATAACATAATAAGTACATGGATTTTATAATAATATTATTATTTTTTGTAATAAATAATATGTACATGGATGAATAAGATCCAATATAGAGAACCCAAATTAATCTCCACAATGTCATTTTTATGAAGAATTATATCCATTAATATAGAAGAATTTGACATGAGGATGTAATTTTCATATATAATATTGGGAATACCATAATAAAAGTTTTATATAATAGAATTGACATATATAATAATTATCAAGGTAGTAAGTTACTATCACAATAAAATGGAAATGGTGTTTACAAATGTATTAAAAAAAATTCCTCCATAGTTGTACAAATTATATCATATTTCACAAGACATTTATAATTTTTTTAATCTATATAGTAACATTATATTAATTTTTTTTAACATTATTCGATTCATTTATAATTTTTAATTAGTAATTCATCAATAATTATTGGTTACTATTAATATACAGGAGTAAAATTTCGTATTTTTTTTCTAGCATCATTAAAGGTGTTCTGGTCAATGATCCTATATAAATTTTTTAGAACCTACAAAATGAACATAGAATGTTTATTGGTGTTTTTGATATTTTTTTGAATTCCAATGATAAATTAAATGATTTTTTTATAGTTCATAATGTGAAGTTATAAAGTTATTTTTTGGAATTTTGATACAAAACATATATATTTCCCATATATAAGTATTAAATTGACATAAAGTAATAATATTTATAAAATATTAACATTATATATTTCTTATTAATATTTCATGGAATATGATTTTTAAAATCACTCATGTTTCTGTTTGAATTGACATAAACCAAATCTTATTATAGAATATGAATGAATAAGAACGCGTAATTTAATTTCTATGAGTTGAGCATTATAAAATAATAAAATTTAAAAAACATATAATAAAAATTAATATTCATATTGAATAATTGGTGGATGAAAAATATATGAAAACTCTATTAGGTTGAGGATATCACTTTTTTGATGACATGAATCTTATCTAGGTTCATTTCATAGAAGTGATGGATTTGAGACTCTTAATTATAACTAGTGTATCCCAAACATGTATATATATTATTATGGTATGAATTTGAGTATATTTTAAATTTAAACCAAATTAATGGTTTTCATTGATGTGGATATAAGATAGGTCGTTTTATAGGTGATCTTGATGGTATTCTCCACAAAAATATATTCCATAGTGAAATATTAATTTAATTTCAAATTGAAAATATATTAAAATTGGAATATATATGTATATATATATATGGAATGTTTAGTTTGATAATATCTTCATGAACCAATTTATAAATTATTTTTTGTGACAATATATAAATTTACTTGGAAATTTTACCTTTTTTTCTCATTTTATCATTATCATGGCATCATAATTTTTATATATGTAGCTTATATTTATGCTTAATAATATAAATTAATTATTTTCATATTATTGGAAATATTATTAAAAATATTAAATCCATTGTATTTGATTAATTTTATATAGTTTATAACAATTTACTTTAATTTATTAAATAATAAATCATAAAAAACTATTTATAGAAAAAATAATTATTAATAAGATTGAACTTGTTGTTATAACATGAAAATTAATAATAACTATATGAACATTAATTTTATAGAATTAATATTTATTATTTCAATTCATATAAATAATTCCACAGGATAAATTATGATTCAAATATAAACAATTATTTTAAAATAAAATATAGTTTATTTATGTGTTAATATTTCAATTGGTTGGTGATAATATTTTTATAGAACAATATATCAATGATAAAAGATCACTACTGGTTGTTACCTATAGGAGTGGTCATATTCCAGGAATACGCCATATGATTTCAGTACATATAGTTGATCACATATGTACTTCCATAAAAGCGATATGTGGAACACATCATGTAGTTATGATAGGTCTGGTGGGGGTATTTACTAGTATTATACTACCTCGATATGATAGTGAATCATGAAGAAATTGATATTTCTATGTTTTTATATCCCTTTATTCTTGTGTCTCATATCCATCTTATGTGTTTATATTGAAAACAAAAACTTATCAGGCATAATAAAACTCTTTATTTCATTAATTATTATAAATATTTATATTGTATCGAGACTGTATTGATTTAATTTTTAGATGAATGGTTGGAACATATCAATTACTTATTGAACAATATTTTGTAATAACAGTAATAGTAACATACCATTTTTTTGGAACGAATTGAAAATTTCACCCATTTATAATATTAGGAGTTTGGTTGGGAGAACAGCTATATATTAAAATAAAAGGACATAAGTTCATGTCATCAAGTTACCCAAGAACAGTTTTGGATTCATTTATATAATATGTGAATTCCATAGAGTTTGATTGTTTTTTTTGTTTTGTTTTAGAAACTGAAAACCAATGCCTTTGTGGATCACCGATTGGGGAACATCGTTTGAAAAAATAGTGTAACATCATAGGTGTAAATGTGAAGAATTCTAGGCCTTCTATACAATGTTTGGAAAACTGTGATGGATGGGATTCATGGTCACGTGGCCATGTATGTTGTTTTTTATTGGATACCCATTCACGATATTCACAAGGTATGTGAAACTATGCACTTGAAAAGAGTGAGCATGGAGCCTTGGGAAGTGGTTTGCCTCACAGTTTGGAAATCTATGTGAGCTAACCCTACGACTCATTAAGTATATGAAATTATTTTCTTCCCCTAACTTTATTTTTATTTTTAATGTTTTTTTATTTTCCAACATCCGAACACATAGGCGGGATCCCAATCTCATTTCTTCTACCACCGTGCTTTGTGATCGATTATTCATTTGGACTCTTTTTTACACCATTTAGTATGTAGGAATTTTGATAGGGAATTTTTAGATCCTATTTATTATATTATTCATTCTCCTTACCATACAGTGATATAAATTAGTGTGAGTGGTTTTATTCAATTTTTAGGGCATTCATCGAAAAAAAATTTGTTCCAAATTTTCTCGAGATAGAAGATGATATTGAGAATGTGGGAATATACCAAAAAATGGTAAATGGTGATTATTTTTACTTGGTATTTGAGATGTTTTTCATGTTGTGCCCTTGAAATATCGTTTTTGTTGATTGATATAGACCATATAAATTGTATGTCTATGTTTAATTTTTAATTAGACCTTTAGAGTTTCTTAGGCGCATGCTCCTCCAATCAAAAAATGGATGATTCTTAGTGAGATTCAAAATAATGGGAATATTAAGCCATGTTGTTGATTTAATTAAATTCATTTATGAAATATATATATATTTAATGATTTTGTATATACAAAATTATTGGGAAGTGATCCATGGGATCAGGACGAGCTCGACTTATGCATTGAGATGGAATTGGCCATTAGTTTTTATGTTATGTAACTATTTGGTACGAAATTTCCTAATATATATATATATATATGACTAATTTTTAAATTATATTTAGTGAATCTATCATCAAATTATTGTGGTAAGGCCATCATTTTACCTAAATGGGTCGAGTGATATTCGGTACCATTGGCCATCATATGGATCGACACAATTTAAGGGGAATAATGTTCTAGTTGATGTTTCTTACGATAACATTTTTTTATTTATGTTCACCCATGTTTTCCAATACATTGTCAGGAGAAATTTTTACACATTAATAATGATATTATTATCTTGTATTGATTGATCATGTGGGTAGTGGCCCCGGTAGCTACTGCATAGTTAAATTGATGGATTTTTTCAATAAAATGTTATGAGGATTGTGAGGATCAATTACATGATAGTGATGAGGCTGTTAGTTGGGGGTAATTATTTTCATATATTGAAGTTGTTGGGCCTGGAATATTTTTAGACTATGTAGGTCATCGTTTCTAGAAATTTCAGTTATTGATCAAACACTTATATTATTTTGAGGATAGTTATCATTGTGCCTCAAAAGTCATGTTTCGAGTTGTTTGGGACTCATTTGAGATGAGGGTCGTGGGAATAGGTATTTTTTTGTTCATTCCTTCTGTATATTAGTTGTTTATTTGGATAATAAGTGTTGTTTTGAATGAATTACTGATTGGTTTTATTATATTTGGAACCTGAGGGTTCACCTGTGTTGATTTCTCCTCATAGGATGCCTCGATATTAGGATTAGGATACTCTATATTATATTATGTTGGAATTGTCCAAAGAATTTGATAGATTACTGGTGGCTATTAATCCATGTAGAATAAATTTATTATTAAATTTATTCACAATGTTTCTTTATTTCTAGTATACATATTCATAATGAAACATGTATTATAGGAACACATTTGTGGTGGCCCACTGATATTATTTTTCACACCCTACATATGCCCTTCATGACATGTGTAGACTATAAATTTCCATGGCGGTATATGATCATTCTCTAGATATGGATATTATCTTGGATGTTTCAGTTGATGGATGGAAATGTACCTTGGGTATTTTCCTCAGCTAGAGTTTATCATTTTATTTTAATTATATATCAACATTCTATTATATAGGTATATTCTGAGGTCATCCATTACTAACCCCTCATCTTATTTTTTATGTGACCTATCTTGTATGCATATTTTTATTTAATATATGAAAATGATGTGTTTGAATTTTTTTTATTTTTCTGATGTTATTGTCGATTATGGATCTGCTATTGCTGATATTGATTTTCTTCCCTTATGAGTGGTTTACTATCCTAAATTATATTTATTCTCTTTCTTGAAGATATATTACTATTGAAACCTTTATTATATCATCATAAAATTCAATAGTCCCCCCACTATAACTTTTTACACCATTGCTTCTAGATGTAATCCTTTAGAGATTTGGGAGGAATGCTTATGGTCTAGTGGTACTCAGATCGTAGTATAGTTTGGGTGGATAAACATGATGGGGAACTAAAAATTGTGTCATAGGAATTTTATTATTATTTATTTCTCTTAATATTTTGTATATATTAGGCATTACCTTAATATTTTTTTAGACATGGTTTAGAATTCATTTTTGTGTCCCTGAATCCCCATTCACAGAAGATAGACCATGTTTATAGGGGTGGGAGTTGTTGTTCAAAATTTCTTATTTTAAATTTTTTAATATTTCCACCTTTAGTGGATCACATGGATATTGTTTTTACTAATTATGACTTTTTTTCCTTGTCTTTTAATGGTAAGGGAGGATATAAACCTTTTACCTAGTATCTAAAGGGTAGTTTTTTTTTCTTTTTATAGGCACATTTTAATTGATTACATTTCGATGTGCTATGATATAAAATGATTGTGATCGTAATTGGTGACTTGTATCTCACTAATGGGTGTTTGGTTTTTCTAATATTCATTATTTAAATTTATGTAGCATATTCTTGACAAAACTATCTTTGGTGCGATCTTACTCAACTAGTCAAAGAAAGCATACCCAATGAAATCCGTTTGTGATATGTGATATATATATATATATATATTTATTTATGTATTAACATGTACCATATAAAGGAATTCATGGAAAATGATTTGGGGTGATATTAATCACATTTTTTGGTTATAAGGTCGTTGGGTTGAGGAATCATGGAACACTAGTTCAAGAGTTTCATTATGTATATGAGGAACCTCGCTCCGATTTGGGTAGGTAAGGGGCCAGTAGGATCGATGTAATGGTACATGGTTATGATGGTGAAGTGAAAGGATAATATCATTTTGCTTCATGTTAATTCACTCTCTATCAATGTTATATATATGTTATATAGGCTGTCTGATCGTTATATTGTTATTCATTGTGATACCACCTATATGGTCGCAATAGAACATCATGAGTGTGGTTATATGGTCCCAATGGAGAATGAAAAAGTTGAGAACCATGAGTATATGTATGAGGCCCTAAAGGTACATGCTCGACATGATACCCAAGTGTAGGATTAGGTATATTTTCATGTACTGGTGGGGAAGCCACATAATTGGATATCCTTTATGTCATGACTTGATGAGAAAAATAGGGAGGGTATGAAATGTATTATTTTTGATGTCAATAAGGGATCCCATGGAGAAGATCCTTAAATGGAATAATTTACCTATGGGTATTAGTCACAACCCAAACTATTATTTGAGGGTAAGGGTGATCTATAGACAGCTGAGAACTTGATCAAGTCTATGTAGATCATAATTCAGCAACTTTAGACAACCCCCTGTCAGAGACTGAAGCATGAAGTGTACATGCAGATGGGGTTTTCCAAGCACAGATGTGATGTTCCGGGTCGGGTGGGAAGATGTGGGGGTTTGGCCTACTAATATATATATTCCATTCATGCATATTATATTATATTAATATGTTTATTAATTTTTTTAATTTAATAGCCATTAAAATATTTGGAATCTTTAACTTAATTTATGATTTACGGTCTAAATAGTAGAAATTTGAATGCCCATTGAAAAGAGGTTAATATTTTATCTAAATTACACATTTCACTATGATATTCACTCACTTCGCAACACCAGATTGATGTGTATAAAAGAAGAAACACATAAAGGAGGAGTAGTACATAAAACTAGAGTTGAACATTTACATGTCATGTATTTCATTATGATGTCTGATTTCATTAAGAAGTCAATATCACTCTGCAAAGTTGGTGAATCCATTAAACACTATGAAAATACATTACAAGTCATGTATAGAGATAAACATCATTTAATCTCAAGACATATATTATTATGAAAATGATTCCTTTGATGTGAATTACATGTCTTATAAAAAATTAAATATAGGTAATGTTTCAATGAAGCGAAAAATATTGACAATGGTGGCTGAGAGTTTTAAGGAAATTCATATTTATTAATTCAATTTCCATACAATAAGAGTTGGATTTTAGACAACATGAAGCATATTGAGACCAAAATATGGCTTCTATGCATGAATTAATGATACATATCCCTTATTCACTTCTATACATTTCCACATTTCTTCATTGGGTAAGCTTACTACATGCTCTCATTATACCTAGCATGAGTGGCTATTTTTCGTTGGGCCTGGTGATGTGTTTTATGGGTTATTGATGCTTAGGGATTATTTATATCATTAATTCTTATTTTGGAAAACTGAATATCTATTTATCAATCCAAAAAATAATAATTTTTTAATTTAAAGACCACTGTATTAATATTAGAGGTGGTATATTTCATTGTATCAATTCAATTGTTTTGTGTATGAACATTACGAAATATACATTAGTTATGATTTAATATGATTTTTTTCTCCTATTTATTCAATTATACATAAAATATGATCATTCCAATTTTGAAATCACAATATAAGTGAAGGAAACCATAATTAATGATCCTTGATGTCCAAATTCTATCACCTGGCCTGAATAATCCCAAACTCAGTTGAATCCCTAGAACATGAACCATAAAATCACTGAACCTGACCTGCATCTATCTTGATATCAAACCCAATCATTGATAAACAATAAATCTTCTAACAAACAATAAATCAATTTTTATTACAATGCCATGACCCATCCTCCGGGGCCCGCTTTGTGACTACCATAAGCTCGTCGTCCATAGGCCAGGGGCTGGCGACTAGCACCAAATGTGTAATCCCCTAAAACTGGGAAGGCATTGCCTTTATAAAATAAAAACTCAAACAACCAAAGTACAAGAGGAAGTAAAAATTAAGTCAAAACTATATAACAAGTGTAATGAATGTAAAGGGGGCCAGAATACATGTCCCACAAGAAAGTAATACTAAAATCAAGTACAACTGAAAGAAAGGGGCGACAGCTAAAATGTATAAGCAACTCTAAGATCATCATCAGGGATTCCTACATGAAGGGTAGGTATAGATGTCCACCTAAGCACTCCACATCTAACGGTTCGCTCTATGTACCGTCATGGATAGTGGTCCACCTCTCGGTACTATCCAGTTCTGGCTCACTCTCGGCCTCCGTCAACGGTGTTCATCGTCTGTATCCAACACAATGTAGTGCGGGCATAGACCGTGTAGGGGTGAGTATAACGATACTTAGTAGGGACCCCAAGACCCTCAAGGTCTCAAAAAATCTATCAAGGATGAAACACAAAGCATAAAATTCAATGGATAACCAATACTTAGGTATATTCCCATATATATACCTAAGTTATCAAGTAACCCATCTGAATCGTGAGGAAAAACACAAAGGTCATTGAATCAGTTCAAATAATGATTTTTCATTAACGAAACCACGACTACTGGAGAAATCATCCTCTATCGAGCACAGTGTTCTTGTCGAGATTCTGAGGTGCTACTCACTAACCTTACAATATAGAGGTACTCCTCCTGTCTAGTACCACTGGTCTGCCACCTCAAAAAGTTTCACTCCCCGCCATGGGTCTGCCGCCACACATAGTAGCACTCCCCCTAATAGCCTACAGAGGTACTCCTACTGTCGAGTAGCATGGATCAACCTCCTCACATAGTAGCACTCCTCCGCCGTGGGTCTGCCACCCCACATAGTAGCACTCCTCACTGGACTAGTCAAGTCACTCATAATGAATCTGACAAGTAGTCATTAGGTCTCATCCAGCTTCTAGGTATCCATTGTCTGCTCACTTGTCTCTGGTAGGGTCTACTCCACGAGCTACAATCTGATAATCCAAGTGTCACGAATTCCCACAATGGAGTATCTCAAGGTTCCTCCACATCATAGGGGTCTCGACCCCATAGACGGTGCGTCAATCAGATTCCTGGTCTGTGAGTTGTTAGCATTTTTGTCCCAGGGGCTCGGTTGGTTTCGTGTACGAACCAACCCAACCGTATCTCAACTATAACCTGAATTCCCATTGGATATTATTGAAGGGACCAATTCTCAAAGAGATTACCAACACCTTTGATGGTCCATCAAACAAATTTCTGGTGCCAAAGAGATGGCCAACACAAGAAAAGGGTCAAAAGTGGGCCCGGGTCGAGTCTGACCCGGTTGTACCCACTCGGCCCAACTCAGTATTGGTTGACCAGGTCTGGGTTGACCTGGTCAGAAATGATGGATTTGACCTGGCCCGTTGGGTTGTTCCGCCCGCTACGTTTTCCAAGTCTGCTGGGACAGGCCCAGCGGACTGTGTAGACAATTCGGGCCAAAGTCGCCACGTGGGAAACTCGGCCCGAAGGCCAGTGGTAGATCCGGCCAACACCGTGAGGGGCATGGCTCAGACAGCTCATCCCGAGAGGCCAACGACGGGCCATGCGGGGCACGCGCATGCCGTGGGTGTGCCGGGATGGGCGCGGGGTGTGCCGGGCAACCGGCCGGGCACTGGGGGGCACCGGGGAGGCAGCCTTGGTGATGAGAAGGCTCCGAGAGGGTGGCCTGGTCACTAGGAAGGCGCCAGGTGGGTGACGAGAAGGGGGCCCAGGCACCGTGGGGCGCCGCGCCGGCGGCGGGGTGTCGAGCAGGCGCATGGAGGGAATCAGGCAGATGCAGGGCGAGCTGGCAGCGCGCATGGTGTGCAGGTAGGGTGCCGGCAGGCCCGGATGGCCCCAGTTTCGACTGGACCACATGCCGTGCAGTGCGTGGGTAGGCTGGTCAGGCACCGTGTGACTGGAAGCACGGTTCGCAGAGGTCACATAAAGCGTGACCTTTATTCTCCGTCATCATCATCGTCGCCACATTGTCATGCCGCTGTTACCTTGCCGTCGATCCAAGGTTCCAAAACCATAACGTTTGCGGAGGGGTCTGGCTATTTTCATGTGGCCCAAACCCTCCACATTATAACGATATCAAGAAGCTCATGAAGTTGATTTAACGAGATATGATTAATCATTAAACAAAATAAAACACACCCCTACCTTTTTAATCGATAGGCGTTCGTTTGTCTCGAGGGAAGAAGATGTAGATGCCATTCACCGTACATTTCCACTTCTGAGTTCGTGCGTGGGTCCGTTAACGATGAAGAGGAAGGATGAAGGGTCGTCGAAGAGATCCCATCTCTAAAGGGGGTTCCTAGGAAGAAGACGAGAAAGAATTTTTCGTCATCGACGTCTTTGTGTTCATCGTTGGAGGAAGCGTAATCCTCCAAGTGTGGGGCATCACGTCACTTTACTAGTGCTTCGTCTCTTTGTGAAGCCGCCCAAAATCCTCCTCCGAAGCTCCATATATATAGGAGAGGGGGAGAGGTATGAAAACATCATGGAATTTATGACGGTTCATTTATTAAGAACCTTCATAAATTCCAACTATGCGGTTACGTAAATTAAATAAGGAGGGGGGTCAAGAAAATTAAAACACGATGCCACATAAAATTAATTGACAACAATTAATTTTATGTTGACACATAAAATTAATTTTTATCTTTAATTTTATGTTGACACACATCATTTAATTTCATGTTGACAGATAAAATTAAATTAGAACAATTAATTTTATGTTGGCACACACCATTAATAGAGAGGGTTGTGAGGTTTCCTCTCCCTCCCCATTAAATGGGGGGTTAAGCCCCATGCAGACCCCACTTCATAACCTCTCACGGGAGGTTATGCTTCTCGGATGGTCCCCACCCAAATCATCCTCTCATCAGACGTTAGGGTGTGCCGGTCCAACCACCAACCCCCATGTGGTGATTTTAACAAACATAACCTCGTGGCGTGGGTTCACCTAAAATAATATAAGTTGTTAATTATTTTATTTTATTAATCCATGTGAAACCCGAAAACCAACTCTCATACCGAATCAACTGCCTTCAGGGTGAAAGACTTCTTAAGCGAAAAGTGGCGCTGCAAGTTCAATGGTGCCCTCAAAGTTTCAATTCCGAGCACCCACTCAATAGTTATAAAAACTCGGTCCTACGTTTAATGAATGTACACAAAAAAATGTTCAGAAAATTATTATCAGAAACCCTTGACTAGCTTCCATCGAGGTAAGGATCTTCCTAGGAGAAACATGAACCAACGAACCCAACAGTATTATTGGATTTTCAATCTGAGTTACTGTTTAAAAGTTATGAATTTTACAATAAAATAATTGTCACTTAATTATTTTATTTGCGGCAAAAAAATATCTTTTTCTGGTGGCCCGCACCGGCCAATGTTAATATCATCATAAATAAATCAATCCCCCGGGAGTTCAGCGGTGGTCTCCAATTTTTAAATATGAGCTACCATTTGAGAGTCATAAGCATTTGAAAAATAAAAAAAACTTTATTTATTTATTTTATTTACGGTTATTCCTTTTTTGGGATTTCTCACAGGAGGCCTGCACCTACTATACATAAGTCACGCCTAGGGTAAAACCTCTATCCTGATTGAAACCGTGCCCTCAGATTTCTGATCCGAGTTTCCGTTTAAGAGTTATTCATCTTTTTCAAGAAAACTGCTTATGACCGTTAATTTATGCTTAAAAAAAACTTCAATGGATCATTCCAGGCACTCCGGGCCTCGGAATCCAGCGCCATCAAAAAATGCAGACTCGTAAAATTCGAATGTATTTAAAAAAATTCCTCATAAATTCCAGGTCTCTACATTCTCCCCACCTCCGCGCATTATGTCCCCGTAAGCTACAACTCACACTAAGGGAACAAAAGGGGGTACTGAGCATGCATCTGAGCCGCCCTCTCACATGTTTTCTTGTGGAGGTTCCCGTGCTGCAAGCGAATGTGCACAAGAGGAATCGACCATCCATGCAGGACCCACCCCTATAGATCCTCAATATCCACTATAACCTCCGTGAATATCTCCCCTTCATCGAGGTCTAGCTCCCCGTGGTCGATGATGTGGGACAGGTCGTGCATGTATCTCCTCCTAAAGTCCAACTGGTACCATGGTACATCCTCTGAAGAGGATGACATGCTCTCCACCTTCAGAAAATCCATCAGGTGCCTACCCAGTGGATATCTAAGCACGTCGCATCTTGCAGTCAGCATCCCCAAGCTGCACATCTCTTACTCGTTGAAGTAGTGGGGGAGTGACTGTAAGAGACTGTAGATAGGCTTCTCCATCTCTATCCACAAAGAATATCTGCAATGTAGACAGTTGCTTTGTCGCCTCACCTAGAAGCTGAATGCCTAATCTCCTGCAGAGAGCATATCCTACAGCATTCCCCTTCCTAGGAGTATATACTATCATGAATTCATATTAATGGAGGAATTCAAGCCATCAACATTGTCTTAGGTTCAGGTCCTTCTAAGAGAAGATATACATGAGACTCTTGTGAACAGAGTGCACATTAAAACGTTCTCCCAATGAACAATGGGTGAGACTATCCAATTGTAAATAACTCGACTAGAACCTTCTTCGCCTATGTTCTACCAGGCTGCTATGATTTCCCCTTTGCTGATAAGAGGAATCCAGTCTCATCCTCAAGATGAACCACATATTTGGCATAATACAATCAATCCTGGCATGAACGGTACTAATTCATGCCATGGATGATGTCGTAAGGCCTCGACACTACTACCAAGAGATCCAACTGTTACTCTTGCCTCCAAGGGTCGAGTCACACTGTCGGCATCAGTGTGTGGTCACTGGATCTCATCTAGTAGGAAACTCGAAAGTGAGGGTCAAGCAAACAGTTTTAACTAGAACCTACATGTATTAAACACACACAAAAAGACATGGAAGCAAACATCACAAAGACATGTGTCTTTTATTACTGTTTCTCAAAGTAAAAATAAAAAAAGATACCACAAACAACAACATCAAAAAAGCTACAGGCATTATGAACAAAGGCCCCTATTCCTAGAACTAGTCCTGCTCCTGTCCACCTGCTTCTGGAGCTCCATGGTCTTATGCTTTAGCTGCCTGAAACTGTGCTATCCCCTATCCACCAACTCAATGTGATCGGGGTGGACCTCCGGGTGGTGGTGGTGGAAACTCCTCGAAGAATCTTCCACCACCTACTGCATGACCAGCTCTTCTTCCACGTTCTTCGTCGCATTGCGGACCATATAGATCGAACCTCTAACTCTGCATGGGAGGTCCCTCAACTGACTGATGATCGTCTAAGCGACAGGACAGACAATCACGAGACATGTGACCCTGTCTACGACATGAGTAACACTTCCTAATAGGTCTTACTATGTCTACACGCTGGGTTCCCCACACTACCGATCATGAGTCATGTGGTCGACCACCTGTAGTTCTCGTCCTCGTGGGCCTCTACATCATCTGTCTACTGCCAGCCGTAGGATACTCCACTGCATGTCAGCTAATGGTGGGTCTCACTCCTGGAGTCTTCTTAACAAGGAAACTCTCCAATAGGAGGGCTCGCTCCAACACCCCTGTATAATTCAGGATGCTGTGAGAGATACCCGAAGCTTTGACCTCTCACCTGAGTCCCTTATCAAAGGTCTGGGCACTAAAGAAAGGGTCCCGTACTATATCTATGGAGTAGCGCGAGAGGTCGGTGAGCCTGGATAATTACTGCACCTCTTTCATGCTACCCTTACGTAGATATAGTATCTCCTTTATCCACACGTCTTGAAGGGTGGCTAGGACAAACTCCACCAGAAACAGGCTCTCGAAGTCTGCCCATAGATGTTTTTCCTCCTCATGGACCTGAAGCATCAGGCTCCACCATCTTCCTGCTACAGCTTGAAGGAGGCGGGTAGAAAGGATCACCATGAAGCCTACTGGTGTCCCTAATAGCCAGAAGACTCTCACCACAGCCTCTAGCCAATCTTTAGCCTCCTGCAGGTCCGTCTCCTCCCGGAACCTGGGTGGCCTCTGGCGCTGGAACTCATGCAACACAGTCAAGCGGCGTGCATCATCTACTGCTAGGGTTGGTGGCAACAGTGTCCCAATAAGAAGTAGTACCACTGATGCCTCCGCTGGTGCCTCAACTGGAAGAGGGCCTTGTACTGAGGCCTCATCACTCGGCGTGCTATCAGTACATACAACTCTCAGGGCTCTAGCTAGTCGTCCGCGAGGAGGCATCCTGAAAGAAAACAAATGCGACATGGTCAAAGACTAAACCTGATGAGCTGACGGGGTTTGATCTGACTTTAAAGAATAATTTTGAAAACACACATGCAATAAGTGTTTTCATACACTGAGTCGAAAATAAGATGTTAGTGTCCTTCTGTATGGACACGTCGACCGCCCGCAACAACACTGGACTCCCTGACCAAAAAAACCACACTTAGTACCCTTAACACTATTGCTTCATAGAAAAGAAATAATATCAGAGAACTATGTTCTTCAGTAGAACATGCATCCTATGATACCAATTTTTTCATGACCCTTCCCCCAGGGCCCGCATCATGACTACCTCAAGCTCACCTTCCATAGGCCAGGGGCTGGAGACTAGCACAAAAGGCGTAATCCCAGAAAACTGGGAAGGAATTTCCATTATAAAATGTATACTAACACAGCTAGAGTACAACCGGAAGAAAACACTAAGTATAAACTGTGTAACAAGTGTACTAAATGTAAAGGGGTCCAGAATACAAGCCCAACAGGAATGTAAAAATGAAATCATATACAATTGAAAGAAAGGGGCAAGAGCTAAAACGTAGAAGCAGCTCGAGGATCGTCGTCCGAGATTCCTATCTGAAGGGTAGGTACAGATGTCTACCTCAGAAATCCACTTCTAAGGGTACGCTCCATGTACCATCTCCCAGAGTGGTACTCTTCCGGGTACCATCTAGTCCTGGCTCGGTCTCGGCCTCCGTCAATGCTATTATTCTTCTGTATCCAACACAACGTAGTGCGGGCATAGCCCGTGCAGGCGTGAGTATAACGATACTCAGTAGGGACCCCGAGACCATCATGGTCTCACAAAATATAACATGGATGAACCAAAAATCATAAAATTCAACGGATAACCAATAATTAGGTATATGCCAAGACATATACCTATGTTATAAGGTAACCCATCTGAATCATGATGAAAAACACAAAGTTCATTGACTCAGCTCAAACTAGGATTTTTCATTAACAAAATAATGGCCATTGGAGAACACATCCTCTGTCGAGCACAATAGTCCTATCGTGACTCTGAGGTGCTACTCACAAACCTTAGACTGCTGAGGTACTCCTCCTGTCGAGTAATGTGGGTTTGATGCCTCATGAAATATCGCTCACCGCCATGGGTCTGCCATCTCACACAGTAGCGCTCCCCCTAATAGCCTACAGAGGTACTCCCATGGTAGAGTATTGCGGGTCTGCTACCTCACATAGTAGTGCTCCTCTGCCATAGGTCTGCAACATCACACAGTATCGCTCCCCACGGGTCTTGTCAAGTAACGCCAAACAAATCAGACATGCAGACATCTGGTCTCATCCAGCTTCTATGTCTCCATAGTCTTCTCGCTCTCCTATGAGAGGGTGCGCTCTAGGAGCAACAAGATGATACTCCAAGTGTCATGTAGTCCCATGAAGACGTATCTCAAGGGTTCGCAACATCATAAGGGTCTCAACGCCAAAGACGACACGTCAATCAGACACCCGTGCTGTGAGTTATTAGCCTTTTTTGTCCTGGGGCCCCAATTGGTTTCGTGTACGAACCAACCCGAACGTATCTCAACTGTACCCTGAATTTCCAGGGGGTATTGTTTAAGGGACATATTCTAAAAAATATTACCTTCACCCCTGACGGTTCGTCAAATGGATGTCTAGTGCCAACAATATGGCCAATGTAAGCAAAGGGTCAAAAGTGGGCATGGGTTCGGTCCGACCCGGTCAGACCGACTCGACCCAACTCAGTCAGGGTCGACCCTGTCAGACTTTCTGGGTCTGACCCGGCCCGTTGGGTGGTTCAGCCCGCTATGTTTGGCCCAGTCAGATAGGACCGACCTAGTGGACTATGTGGACAATTGGGGCCGAAGTCCCCACGTGGGCAACTAGGCCCGAAGGCCAGTGGCAAGTATGGCCAGTGCCACGAGGGGCACAGCTAGGACGGCTCGGCCCGAGAGGCCAATGGTAGACCAAGAGGGGCGTGGGCAGGACATGGGTGTATATTGAAGGGCGGATGGCACGCCGGGAAGATGACTCGGGGCGCTGGGGAGGCGGCGTGGGCACCGGGGGGCACCGGGCATGCGTCGGGAGGGTGGGCTGGGTGCCGACAAGGTTCCGGGAGGGCGCTGGGCTAGAGGCCTGGGCGCGGGGCATGCTGGCAGGGTGTCGGTGGGCTGGGCGGGCTGCAGTTCCAGACAAGGCATGTGCCGGGCAGCACACGGTTAGGCTAGTTAGGCACCGTGCGACTGGCGACATGGTTCGCGGAGGTCGCGGGAAGTTCGACCTCTATTGTCCTTCTCCATCGTCGTCGCCACATTGCCATGCCGTTGTTAAGTCACCGTCGATCCAAGGTTCCAAAACCACAAAGGTTGTGGAGGGGTCGGGCTGTATTCGTGTGGCCTAAACCCTCCACCTTAGAATGATAACAAGCAGCTCAAGAAGTTGATTTAACGGGAGATTATTAAGAGTTAAACAACTGAAAACACACCCCTGCCTATTAAATCTATGGGTGTTCGTTCATCGTGGGTGAAGATGATGTTGACGTCGTTCGCCGTACGCTTCCTCTTCCGAGTTCGTGCGTCGGTCCGTTGACAATGAAGAAGAAGGATAAAGGGTCGTCGAAGGGTTCCCACATTAGATGGGTGGTTCTAAAGAAGAATTTTTCGTCATCGTCGTCTTCACATTCTCCGTTGGAGGAAGCTTAATCCTCCATGTGTTGGGGATCGTGTAACATTACAAGCGCTTTGTCTCTTAGTGATGCCATCCAAAATCCCCATCCCAAGCTCCCTATATATAGGAAATGGGGAGACGTATGTAACCATCATGGAATTTATGACTGTTCATTTATTAGGAACCTTCATATATTCCAACGATGCAGTTACATAAATTAAAAAAAGGAGGGGGGTCAAACGAATTAAAAAGTGCGGGGGCATAAAATTAATTAACAGCAATTAATTTTATGTTCACAAATAAAATTAATTGACAGATTTAATTGTATGTTAACACACAAAATTTAATTTTACGTTGACACATAAAATTAATTGCTGTCAATTAATTTTATGTAGACACAAAACATTAATAGAGAGGATAGTGTGGTTTCCTCTCCCTCCCCATTAAATAAGGGGTTAAGCCCCATGTGTACCCCACTTTATAACCTCTCTTGGGAGGTTATGTTTCTCGGGTGGTCCCCACCCCAATCATCCGCCCATGGGAGGTTAGGGTGTGGTGGCCAAACCAAAAAACCCCATGTGGATATTTTAACAAACAATACCACATGGTGTGGGTTCAACTAAAATAAAATAAGTTGTTTATTATTTTATTTTATTAATCGACGTGAAACCCAAAAACCAACTCTCATACATGATCAACCGCCATCATGGTGAAATCCTTCTTCAACGAAAACTAGAACAGTGAGTTCAACGGTGCCCTCAGATTTCAATTCCAAGCACCCGTTCTAAAGTTATAAAAACCCGCTCGTATGTTTACTAAACGTTCCCAAAAAAAAATATAGGAAAATTATTATCAGATACCCTGGAACAACTACAATCGAGGTTAGGCTCTGACTAGGTGAAACATGCCCCAACGAACCCAACGATACTCTCAGATTTTCAATCCACGTTACCATTTTTATGTATTGAATTTTACAATAAAATAATTGTCATTTAATTATTTTATTTTCGGCAAAAAACTAACTTCTTCTGGTGGCCCGTGCCAGCCAAATTTAGTATCTTCTTAAATAAATCATGCCCTCATGAGTTCAGCGGTGGTATCAGATTATTAATATGAGCTACAATTTTTGAGTTACAATCACTTGAAAAATAAAACAACTTTATTTAATTATTTTAATTACGGTTATTCAATTTTTGGGATTTCTCACAGGAAGCCCGCTCCGACTAAAATTATGTCATGCCTAGGGTAAACCTGCCATCCTGATCGCAACGGTGCCCTATGATTTTTAATATGAGTAACCGTTTAAGAGTTATTCATCGTTTTGAGGAAAACAACTTACGCTCAACAATTTAAGCTTAACAAAACCTCGACGGATCATTCTGGGCACTCCGAGCCTCGGAATCACGTGGTTCCATAAACTGCAGACTCGTAATATTCCCATGTATTTAAAAAAAATTCCTTGGGTATTCCAGGTCATTAAAAAAAATTTATTTATTTAATTTATATTGTAGGTATCTTCTATATCGGTTCAACACTAAAAAATTCTACATATAATTTTTTATAATTTCTTCTATGATTTACAAATAAATATATTTGTGTAGCCCTAATTGAAATTTACACAACCCTAAGGGCTGTCGAATTTTGAGTTCCATTTATAGGGATAGTTTCCTTTACGTTGAATTTAATTTGGAATCATGGAATTTGATATTATTTTAATGAATTATATTATTCATTGGCATGTCATGTTTTAGTTTTAATTAAAAATCAATTTCACGGTTGTTCCAACCGTTGGGATTGATAAAATTAAAAATCGTACATATGAAAATTGTATGAAAGAACCATTCTCAATTGAATAAAAGAGTAGAAAGAGATAATGAATGAAAAAAAACATCATTAATGATAGAGACCTATTTTATTGAGCTTATTGTGAGTTCGAATTGAGAGTAAGTCCATAGAAACAGGGAAAAAATCAATGGGGACAAGCTATAACTCACAATGGATGAACCTAAAACATGGTCGTTCAATACATTTATTCTCATTCAAAAAGTCACTACATAACTGTCGGATCACAGATATTTATAGAATAATAATTATTCATATCTATTAATATTTATGAATATGAATTACATTTTATGTTAATGGGGATACTTCGTATGATAGCGCAGTTGACACGTAACCATGAGTTCCTCCAAAATATTAAGTTTCATACAACATTGAGTTATAAAGTAAATTAATAAAGAAATATTATTTTTATTTTAAATCATACTTAACAGATACCCTTTATATTATTGGTAATGAAAATAAATAACTATAATACCATTATACTCGTTTTTTAACTATTTTTACATTATCCAAAAAAATTTATAGGTTTAAATTGAGAATGAATAAAATTTTAATCTTAATATACTCTTATATTTCTAAAAGGCTGTTTTACAACCTTTTGAATGAGAACACTTTTTAAATATAGTTTTTGTCAGTTTTATATGTTCTATTTAACAACATAAACTTCATATATTGATGCAGTGATTCAAAATATAAGATGGTTTTGTTTTTAGTGTAACACCCCAGGGTTCCACAGTATTCCTCTCTTTGAATTATACAATAGTGTGTGTTGTACGCAACTTCGAGTTCTATCACACACCACAACCAATGAAACTAGCCGTTATGAATAGTAATACCCACTATTTAAATATTTATACATTTTAACTTCAAAATGGAATTCATTTTTTGATTCAAAATATCGAAATTACCTTAGGGAGAATTTTTGTTACTCTTCTGATATCTTTAATATTTTGATGAATAGTGATAATTACTAAATTTTAATTAAAAACAACTATTTTAATCGAAATAATTAATAGCGATGAATTATGAATTTGAGTGGTTTTAAGGTATAATTAGATTATATATTTACCATTCATTCCAATTTTGGTCATTGGACCTAATATCATGATTAATATGGACATAAGCAAGTGTCGATCTTTTGATTGTTATTATTTCTTAAAAACATGCTTTTTGTTTCGACAACGAGATTTAATTTTAAATTAATTTCATCCACTTCTGTGTTTTGAATTTAGAAAAATGGATTACATATTTAGAATTTGGAGGTCCAAATTTTGTAATTATAAAACTTTTTTTTGATATTTTAAATAATTAATTCGGTAAATATTTTATTTACCATGGTAAAAGGGTAAATCCGGTAAATAAGTAGAAAAATAATATTATAATAATTTTAAATTATACTAACACATGTCCTAACCCTATTTGATGATACATGTCCCACCATGGGAATCTTTGGGTCGATTTTTGGACCCCCTGGAGCCACTTGTAAGTGATAATGACAGTTTATATTAATTAATTTAAAGTAAAAAAATGACATCACCATATATATTTATGAGAAACAATTTTTACCTAGAGTTATACATGATATCGTTTTGAATATATATATTAATTAGAAATCTAAAATATATTTCTACATAATAGTATTATATTTATAATTTTTAGTTATTGAATAACTAAATTATTCATGACACAATGATGATGTAGTAATTACTATATTAATGAAAGAATAAAATAAATGGTATAATAAATGTTACAATAAATACAATTTTAATGTTTTGATGACATCGAAGAATTTTCTAGGTTAATATGACATGTTAGTATTCATTAAATTAATTTATATGGAATTAATAATGATTTTATGACTTTAACAAAAATTAATTATTAAATAGTTACAAAATTGACATAAATATGTTTTTAAAACAAATATTATATTATTAATTGATATAATATTCCAAAAAATCTAAAGTTTGACCAAACGACTTATATAATGATAGGTGTATCATTAATAAAAAACTTTGGGTTCTCTTGGAAGTATATAGTATGATTATTATCCATATAATTTAAAAATACAAAGTGACTTTGTAAATGTCAAACTATTTACCTAAGAGTTAAATCAAAACGTTATGGTTAATATAGTGACCCAAACCTATCTGAAACCTATTGGTTGATTGGTTTTCATCCCATCTCCACATTAGCCTTTAAATGATTTTTTTTATAACAATTAGAAACCGAAAATTATTTTTTTTATAAAATAATATTTCTATCTTTTCCTAAGGTGCCCCTCACCCCTCTTATAAAAGGGCACCCACCTTCTCCCTAATTCACACATACAAAGTCTTTTGTATCTATCAAACCAAGCCCAATTATCCTGAAAACTTCCCTCACTTCATCCTAGAGGCCTTACATTAGTCATAAATCCAACTTATGGAGCCCTTTTTATCAAATCAATAGGAAGAACACGAAAAAAGTTAATAATTTCACCACCATATTTCAAGTTCTTTTCTTCTTCCACTTCTTATTTATTTGTTATTTCCATTATAAAATAATAAATCCAGTATGTTATATATACACTGATAATATTATAAATATTATATAACCTAATTCCTTATTCTATCCACTCTTCGAATGACATGTCACTATACGTGCGTACACACGGATTACCGTCTCCACATCGTGGTGTAATCGTTATTCAATACATTATTATTTTGATGGTTTTAATAATGTTGTGTAATTCATGTAAATAATAAATATAAAATGATAATGATATTTATATATGATATACCATCCAATTATATATTATTTTAATATCAAAAAAATGATATTGTCGCTAGTGCGTACGTACGGATTACCGTCTTCACGAACGCGATGAGATTCATTCCCCATCATATCCATTCAAGACTAATTTTCATTTGATGTTTAAAAATAATGTTCAATGACTTTATTTCAATCTGTATATGAATAAGATACATCCCATACATAACAAATATGACTCACATTACAAAGAATATATAGGAAAACTAATCTGTTGACACCCGAAAGAGACGATAATAGTAAGATATTATTAACAAAACAGTATTAAAAGATCATATATGATATCATATTAATGTATACGATTATTGTATAATTTAATAAAAATTATTTCAACATTATACAAGAGGTTAACCTACCCTCGACTGAGGAAATGTACAAGGTAAGGGTTATTTCACAATCTCTTCATTATCTAAGGATGATTATATGTAATTATCTACTTGGACCACTTTATCAACCACATCCATGTTTCCTACAAATGTATTTAAAAACATTCATAAAATTTTATAGAATATGGTTTAAGGTCATTAATACCTGTTTTTTTACTTTTTATAATATTTTTACAAAGGAAACTTTCCTTCATTTTCCAAACAAGGCCTTCTTTAACCTTTTCGACAGAATGAAGGTAAGAATGTCTTTTTTAAAGTTATACGGAAGGTGTATCTAATTTCCACCATTATAAAATCATCAAAGGTTGTATTTGAAGATTATAATAAATTTTTTAAAATAAATGATTTATTTTATAATTACGTGACTTTTAAATTATTTTAGAAAATTGATATTTTCCTCAAATAGTTTTTATTTAATCTATTTCAACATCCTTTTATGGATTTTATGTTTCTGTGAAGTTGATTTATTATGATACAAAACTTCCATATTGTATTGATGGTTTTGTGATATTTTTGACTATGGATGTGTTATTTCTATACCATTCATGGTTTATGGAGAAAGTATTTGCATTTTGTATGCTAGTTTTAATACGAATGTTTATGTTATGTTTAAAACTATTCATATGAGTAATGAATTAGACTTAGTAAGTGATGGGTGGAGCCCGCTATAGCTCCTTGATGCATTGGTAAGTCTCATGAGACAAACTAGTGTCTTGGAACAAGGCATTGAAAAAATATTATTTGTAGACTTCGCACAAGGCCTTTACTATTTGTTGTTGATAGTATGACATTATTCATTCCATCATTATGAAAGTGTTAATTGATATTTCATGTGATTATTCAAATAGTAGAATATCCATGTGAATAATAAAATGGAATTATTTCATTTTATTGTTTTTATATTATAAAGATGTTATAGTTTAAAAGGATTTTGTTTTAGTTATACATTCCCTTAAATGATTATGGTTATTTATGAATGTTTCCGCTATATTGTTATCTATACTGAGCATCTGAGATCACCCCTTTCTATGTTTTATTTTTCCCATGATGTGAAGAAGTATTTTATGACTGACCTACTAGGATAGTATGAGGGGATATAAGTGGGACTATGGGGAATATGATGATCTAGTTTTTCACTTTATGATGTAATGTAAGACTTATGTATGTATCTAGTGTTTCCAAGGCTACTAAACTAATCGGTCTTTTGAGACTTGATATTTTGTGAACATGCCAAAGTTATGTAGAAACGCACCGACTCTGGGTAACTGGGGTCAGGGCGTTACAGTTAGTATCAGAGGAAGTTTAGTACAATCCTTGGGAGCTATTTATAGATAAAATATAATTAGACCACATAGCCATAAGATAGAATTTGAGGATTGGTATAGAAGAACTTCCTAGAATTTTTTGAATTTTAGAGATTTTACGTGTTTTCTGAGAAATACATACCTGTCTGGATATGAGAAGGTACATGCGGATCTAGAATAGATATACTTAGGGGTAAAACAGAGAACATCGCTTTGATCTATACTCGAACGGGAACTGCTGCACGAAAATGGGCCTTGCTGCACTCAAGGTTACGACAAACCTGGGGGATATGCTTATGATAATTATCATTTTCTTTACAAACTATTATGAAGGGTTTATGAGTATATAATTCCTCAATGAAAACATTTTTTGATTATGGATTATATCCATAAACTGTTCAATTGATGTTAAGTGTTTTACATATTTGGATTTATGTATTGTGATTCATAAACTAATCTATTGTATGATATTGTTTTAGAAATGGAACCTAGTGGAAAGAGTGGAAAACATATCAATGCATTCACTCCATGTAGGGATTTACCTCCTGCTCAATATAATTATTGTGGAGTTGTTGATGCAACTGGTGCTGATCAACAAATCACCATACTTGGAAAACTCACTCAGGTTATGAATAATAAAATTACTCGTATGGAGCATCCTGATCTGCAACATGGAGGATCAATGTGAGATCGCTTCATAAGGAAACAAACAACAACATTCAATGGGGGTAAAAATCCACTAGTAGCTGAGAAATGGATAAATTCCTTATAGAAATTATTCCATGCCCTAGGGAGTAGTGAAAGGGAAAAAGTTATCATGGTTGTTTACTGCCTCACTGGATATGCTGATCAATGGTGGTCATTGATTCAAAACACAAAGAAAGAAGATGAAGTATCAAATATGGAATGGAGGGAGTATAATGTTATTTTCTTAGAAAAATACTTTTTTTGTGGCCATCAAGCAGATATGGAAAGCCAATTTATGAGTTTGAGTCAAAAGAAGGATGAGAATGTTGCAAAGTATGAGGATAACATTACAAGGTTAGCGAGGAATGCTGCAGATTATATAAATAGCCTATTAAGTAAGATTGATCATTCATTTGATTGGATAAAACTGTTTCTTCGTTGAGCATTAGTCTCACAATCCTTCTCATCATAAGAAGACATTGCCTCACATGCAATCAAGACAAAAAAAGAATTATCTATGTTATACAACATTAATGATAAACAACAGAATAAGAGATCTGATGAACACTCTGGAAATGGAAATAAGGGGAAGATTAGAAAAGTTGAATATCCATCCTACAGAAAATGTGGGAATAAACACCCTGGTACTTGCTTGAACGTAAGGGGAGTCTGTTACACGTGTGGAGGAAAAGGCCACCAAGATCATGATTGCAAGGGGAAGAAAGAAGCTACCAACGTTCAATGCTATAATTACAGGGAGACGGGACATTATGAAAATGAATGTCCTAAGAGTCAGGGGAACTTACCTAAGAAAAGGCCAAGGGGACAAGGCTAATCTTATGAGATCACTACTGCTGAGTATGAAGCTCTGAAAGACGTGGTGGAAGGTAATTTAATGGTTTCCTCAAGTTTATCAAATGTATAATTAGATTCTGGATCATCACATTGTTTCATATATTCCCAGTTTTCTATGAAAATTAGATATTTACAATTTGATTTAACAAGTGAATTGTCAGTCAAAACTCCTAATGGAAGTGCCATTGCTACAATGTTTTGTGAATTCGTTCACATTAGACCATATAAATGTTCTTTATCTATTGATCTCATCGTCATACCCATGATTTGATTTTATTTAATCCTCAGTATGGATTGGATTTCAGACCATTATTCGAAGATTAATTATAAGAAGAAAGAGGTTACAATTTTTGATGATGATGATAAAGAACCTCTTATCTTTTCAGAAGAATCATCACAACCTTATTCATATCTAGATCCTCCCCCAGTAGCTCAACTATATTCAATTAATGGGGAGGAAGAGAATGATATAACTGTGGGTGAGGAAAGTAATGTTTAAATATATGATGCACCTATTGTGAATGAATATTTTGATGTGTTTCGAGAAGATTTTCCTAGACATCCTCCAGAACATGAAATTGAGTTTTCCATTGATCTAATTCATGGATCAATCCCCATATCAAAGACCCCTTATAGAATGGAAACTGTCAAATTAGTGGAACTAAAGAAACAACTAGAGGAATTGAGTAATAAGGGATTTATTTACCCTAGTGTTTTTCCATGGGGTTCCCCTATCCATTTTGTTAAGAAGAAAGATGGATCTATCAGGTTATGTATCGACTACTGGGAAATGAATGCTATAACAATAAATAACAATTATCCCCTACCATGAATTGATGATTTATTCGACCAACATCATGGAGGTCAATAAATTTCATAGATTGAACATTGATCTGGATATCATCAGTTGTGTGTAAAGGAGGATGACATTCCAAAGACAACATTTCGAACGATGTACGAGCATTACAAGTTTATAGTAATGCATTTTGTATTGACTAATTCACCCTTTGTATTCATGGAGCTATTGAGTAGAGTTTTCAAGGAAATATCTCGATGATTTGGTGGTGGTATATATTGATGATATCTTGATATACTTTAAAAGATATGAATATCATAAAAATCACTTCTGCCTTATCCTGAAGACTCTTAGAAGACATGAATTATATGGGAATTTTAGCAAGATTGAATTCTGGCTTCAGGAGATTTATTTTCATAGAAATATTGTCTCCAAGGATGGAATATCCATCGATCCTTCTAGGACAAGAGAAATCCATGAATGACCAGCACCAACGAGTATAACCAAGGTATGTAGTTTTATTAGTTTACCTTGTTATTATTGATGTTTCATCTATAATTTTTCCCAATTGGATAACCCATTAATGAAGCTCACACATAAAGTGGTTAAATTTGTTTGGAAAAAAGAGTGTGAATAATATTTTGATGAACTGAAGAGAAGATTAGTCAATGCTCATATTTTGACTCTACCATCAAGGAATGATGGGTTTGTTATTTATAGTGATTCATTGATGAAAGGAATTCGTTGTGTCCTTATGCATAATGATAGAGTAATTTCATATGCATCACGACAGATGAAAATTCATGATCAAAACTATGCTACCCATGATCTTGATTTATCAGTTGTAATCTTTTCTTTGATGATTTTGAGACACTATCTCTATGGTGGAAAATGTGAGATATTTACCGATCACAAGAGTTTTAATAATATTTTCTCACAAAAAGAACTCAACATGAGGCAAAAGAGATGTCTTGAACTACTCAAGGATTATGATTTCACTATACACTACAACCTGGGGAAGGAAAATAAGGTGGCAGATGATTTGAATGGAATAGATCATGGTCTTTTGAACAAGATGCGAGTTGAAAAGGATCCTATATATATTGATCTAGTAAAGATTGATATGGGAATGACCACGGAAGGTGAAACAACAATACCATTTAAAATGGAATCCAAACAATCTATACTAGAAAGGATATAGAGTTCTCAGACTGGTGATGAAGAGTTTCAAAAGAAGATTAAAGCTATGAATAATGGGAGATTGAGTGACTTTGTGTATGAAGATGGAATTTTGAAATTTGTGAAGAGACTATGTGTTCTCGATATGCCTGATCCCAAAAGGGAATTTTTACATGATTCTCATAGCTCCAATTTATCTACACACCCTGGGAGAACCAAAATGTATAGATATTTGAAGGAACATTTTTTGTGGGACAACATGAAGAGGGAGATTGCTGATTTTGTATCAAGATTTATGGTTTGTCAAAAAATGAAAGCTGGAAGGCAACAACCTGGAAGATTTTTTCATCCTCTTCCAATACATGTATGGAAATGGGATAATATTATGATAGACTTTTTCATGGGACTACCAAAGAGTCCTAGAAGGAATGATGCAATATGGGCCAATATTGATCATCTTACCAAGTCAGCACATTTTCATGCTATAAGAAAAGATTTTCCACTTGAACGATTGGAAAGTGTATATATTAATGAAGGTGTTAGACTACATGGAGTAACACTATCGATTGTTTCTGGTCATGATCCATTTTTTACTTCAATATTCTGGAAAAGTCTTCAGATAGTCCTACATACTGATCTTCGTTTGAGCACTACCTACCACCCCCAAAATGAAGGACAATCAGAAAAAACTATTCAAACCATAAAAGACATGTTGAGATCATTGTAACATGACATTAAAGGTATGTGGGATCAATATTTACCTATGGTAGAATTTACCCATAACAATAGCTTCAATTCAAGTATTCAGATGGCACCATATGAAGCATTATATAGAAAGAGATGTCGCACACAAACTTGTTTGGATGATGTTGGTTAATGAAAACTCGTAGGTCCAGAACTGGTGTAGGAAACGATGGAAAAGGTGAAGGTAATCCCAAACCAAATTAAGGAATATCATAGTAGACAAAAGATCTATGATGATAACTGAAGGAAGGATTTGGAATTTCAGGTAGGAGATCATGTTTTCATGAAGGTATCACCGTAAAATGATGTTATACGTTTCGGTAAGAAGTGTAAATTGTGTCCAAGGTATGTCGAACCTTTCAAAATTCTTTAACGAATTGGGGATTTAGCTTACAGGTTGGCAATGCCACTATGTCTCTCCAAAGTCCATGATGTGCTCCACGTATCACTATTGAGAAAATACATGCCAATCCCAAACCATGAACTTACCTACGAGGAATTAGAACTGGAACCCAATCGGTTTTATTGCGAAGAGCCTGTACAGATTCTTGATACAAGAGAACAAGTGCTGAGAAATCGGATGACTCATCCGGTAAAAGCTCAATGGAGAATCCATAAGATGGAAGAGGCAACGTGGGAACCTGATGAACTTATGATGAAGAAGAACATGAGTCTTTTTATGCAGTAATATTCTAGAAATTTATAGGACGAAATTATTTGAAGGAGGGGATAATATAACCCCTAGGTTTCCATGGAACACTTATATTTGAATAATATAGTAGCATGTGTTGTACGCAACTTCGAGTTCTAACACACACCACAACCAATCAAACTAGCAGTTATGAATTATAATACCCACTTTTTTGAAAATTTATACATTTTATCTTTCAAAATGGACTTCATTTTTATTTTTGGAATATCGAAATTGTCATAGGGTGAATATTTGGTAATTTTATGATAAAATTGATATTTTGATGAATAGTGAACATTAGTAAATTTTAATTAAAAACAATTTTTTTAATCAAAATTATTAATTGTGATAAATTATGAATTTGAGTGGTTTTAAAGTATAATTAGATTATATTTTTACCAGTTAATCCAATGTTGAAAATTGCACATATTTTCAAATTTAAACTCGAAATAAGCATGTTTCGATCTTCTGATAGATATTATTTCTTAAAAACACAGTTTGTATTTTGACAACGGGAATTAATTTAAAATTAATATCTGCCACTTCAGTATTTTGATTTCAGAAAAATTGATTCCATATTTACAATATGAAGGTCCAAATTTTGTAAATAGGTATCTTTTATTTTTAGACATTTGGAATAATTACTTTGGTAAATATTTTATTTACCACGGTTAAATGGTAAATCTGGTAAATAAAGGTAAAAATAATAATATTATAATAATATTAAATTATCCTAACAAGTGTCCTAACCCTACTAGATGAAAAATGTCTGACTATAGGCATATTTGGTTTGATTTTGGGACCCCATGGATCCACTTGTAAATGATAATCACACTATATTAATTAAGTTAAAGTAAATACAAAAATAACATATACATATATCTATTCGAAACTTTTTTTGTACAGAGTTATACATGTTATATATTTAATTATAAATATTCTTTGGAAATATAAAAATCTTTACTAAATAATGGTATTTTAATTATAATTTTTAGACATTGAATAATTAAATTCATTTATGACACAATGATGATCCAGTAATTACTATATTAATGAAAGAATCAAACAAATTGTATTATAAATGTTACAATAAATAAAATTTGAAAGTTTTGATTCCGTCCACAAATTTTCTAGGTTAATATGACATGTTATTATTGATTACGTGAATTCAGTTAGAGTTAATAATATTTTTATGACTTTATCAAAAATCAATTATTAAAAAGTTTCAAAATTGACATAAATGAGTTTTTAGAACAAATATTATATTATTAATTGATATAATATTCCTAAAAATCTGAGGATAAGAAAAAGGACATATATAATGATAGGTGTATCATTAATAAACCCCTTTTTGTTCTTTGGGATGTATATATATATTTATTAACCATATAATATAAAAATACAAAGAGACATGGTAAATGTCAAACTATTTACCGAAGAGTTAAATCTAAAAGTTAAGGTTACTATAGTGACCCAAACCTGTCTAAAACATATTGGTTGAGTGGTTTTAGACCCATAACCACCATATACTTTAAAAAAACCATTTTATATCTATTATAAACTAAAAATTATTTATTATAAAATAATATTTCTAGCCTTTCCTACGATGCCCATCACCCCTCTTAAAAAAGGGAACTCCCCTTCTCTCTAATTCACACCTTCAAAGCCTTTTGGATCATCCAAAACCAGCACAATTATCCACTAAACTTCCCTCACTTCATCCTAGTGGCCTTACTTTAGTCAGAAATACATCTTAAGTATCCCTTTTGATCTAATAAAAAGGAAGAACCTGAATAAGAGGTAATAATATCACCACCCTCTTTCAAGTTTATTTCTTCACCCACTTCTTATTTCATTGTATTTTCCATTATAAAATAATAACTATAGTATCTTATATATACTATGATGTTATTATAAATATGGTACATCCAAATTAATTATTCTATCCATTCTTTTAATGACATGTCTCCATACTTGCATACGTATGGATTACCGTCTCCACGTCGTGGTGTAATTGTTATTCAAGACATTATTTTCTGGGTGGGTATACTAATGATGTGGAATTAATGATAATAATTTACATAACATGATAATTATTCTGTATATATGATATAACATCCAAATATATATTATTTTAATATCAAAATAATGATATTGTCGCTAGTGAGTACGTACGGATTACCGTCTCCACAAATGCGATGAGATTCATTCCCCATCGTATCCATTCAAGACTAATTTTAATTTTATGATTAAAATTAATGTTTAATGACTTGATATCATTCTTGATATGAATATGATAAATCCCATACATTACAAATATGACTCACATAATAAAGGATATAAAGGAAAAGTAATCTGTTAACACCCGAAATGATGATAATACTATGATATTATTAAGAAAACAATGTTAAAAGATCATATATGATATCATATTAATGTATATGATTCTTGTATAATTTAATAACAATTATTTCACCATTATACATGAGGTTAACTTACCCTCGACCAAGGAAAATTACAAGGTATGGGCTATTTCACAATCTCTTCATTCTCTGAGTTAGTTTATATGTAATTATCTATTGGGACCTATTTATCATCCACATCCTTGTTTCCTAAAAATGTATTTCAAAACATTGTTACTATTTTATAGACTATGGGTTAAAGTAATTTATACCCTTTTTGACATTTTATAAGATTTTTATAAATGAATCTTTTCATCGTTTTCCAAACAAGATCCTTTTTAACTTTTTCGACATAATTAAGGTATGAATGTATTTTTTTAAATTATACGGTGGGTGAAGATATTTTCCGCCGTTATAAAATCGTCGAAACTTCCCTTACAAGTTTATAAGAATATTTTCAAAATAAATTCTGTATTTTATAATTATGTGACATTTAAATGATTTAAAATAAATATTTCTCTCAAATAGTTTTGATTTCATATATTTCAACATCTTTTAATGGATTTTAAGTTTATTTGAAGTTGATTTATAATGATACAAAACTTCCATATTGTATTGAAGGTTTTGTGATATATTTGACTATAGATGTGATATTTTTAAATCATTCATGGTTTATAGAGAATGTATTGACATTTCGTATTATAGTTTTAATACGAATATTTTGGTTATGATTAATTCTGTTCATATGAGGAATGAATTGGACTTTGTAAGTGATGGGTGGAGCCCGCAACAGCTCCTCGATGCATCGGTAGGTCTCTTTAGACAAAATAGTGTCTTGGGATAATACCTTGACTAAATCTTATTTGTTGTCTAGGAACAAGGCCTTGACTATGTGGTTATGATATTCTAGCATTATTCATTCCATCATTATGAACATGGATATTGATATGGCATGTGATTATTCGACTAGTAAAATTTCAATGTGAATAAGTAAATGTCATTATTTTATTTTATTTTTTCCATATTATGCTGATGTTATTCTTTAAAAGGTTTTTGTTTTAGTTATACATTCACTTAAATTTTTATTCTTATTTATAAAAGTTTCTGATATATTGTTATCCTTACTGAGCATCTGAGCTCACCCCATTATATGTTTTATTTTTTCTAGGATGTGAAGATGTATTTTATGAATGAACTACATGGATTATCTGAGGGGATATGAGTGTGGACTATGGAGACTTTGTTGTTGTAGTTATTCACTTTATGATGTAATGTAAGACTTATTAATGTATCTAGTGTTTCCAAGGCAACTAAACTAATCGGTCATTCGAGATTTGATCATTTTTGATAATTCCAATGTTATGTATTAATGCACTGACTCTGTATAACTGGGTTCGGGGTGTTACATTTAGCAATTTTATTAAAATGTACATTTTCTAATCCATAGTGAAAAATCCTGCATTTTAATTGAAAATTTCTTTTCATCTACTTTATTTAAATAGATATAATTTTATTTTAATTTTTTTGAGTTGAATTAGAATATTTTTTATCATTTAATCCAATGTTTTTCATTTGATCTAATTTTAGTTTTAAATAGGACATAAAAAAAATCAATCTTTTGGTAGTTTTTACGAATTAAAAACCCACTTTTTGTTTTTAACAATGGGAATTAATTTTAAAATAATTTCGATAATTTTTGGGTTTTGAATTATAAAAAACGCATTCAATATTTGGAATCTGAATGTCCAAATTGTGAAAAATAAATACCTTTATTTCTTTTGGACATTATGAATAGTAACATTAGTAATTATTTTTATTTATCCTGGTTAAAGAGTAAATCTGGTAATAATGGTAAAAATTAAAATAATAATAAAATAAAACAACACTAACACATGTATAATCTTATTGGATGAGATTTTTCTAACAATGGGAATCCATTTTCTGGTTTTAGGAACCCATGGATCCACATGGTTTTGATAATTAAATGTTGTTAGAATTAATTTAAATTAAAGAGAAATATGACATAAACATGTTTATTTTACTCAATCAATATTTATATAGAGTTATATAACTCATAAAATAGAATATGAATAGAAATTATAGGGATAAAAATATTTCCTTTATCATGTACTTTTTTCATAAATTTTATACATTATATATATAAATTTATTTATGACACAATGATGATGGAGTGATTACCTTATTAATGAGAGATTCAAATAAATGATAATATTAATATTAATATATATATAATAAGAAATTTTTTATTCCATCCATGAATTCATAGGATGATTATGACATATTATCATTGAGTTAATGAGTTTGGTTCAAAGGAATCAAGTTGATATGAATTTAACAAATATAAATTACTAAATAGTGTAAAATTTAAATAAAATCATTTTTAAAACATATAATATTTTATGAAATGATATTGAATTCCTAAAAATCTAAGATTCCGACTAATAAAATATATAATGTTAAAAATTTCATTAGGGATCCCCATATTGTTCTATTATAATTTTATACTATCTATATTAACAAGGTATTATGAAAATACTTGTAGACATTATTAGAGTTAATGTTTTTCACTAGGAGATAAAGATAAAAGATAAGGTAAATTTTATCACATAAACATGCCTAAATACTATTGGTTGAGAGGATTTATAGCCATCTTAATTTTATCCACGAATCATATCACTTTGGTGCAATTATAATTCGAATATAAATTTATAATAAAATAACATTTCAAGACTTTCCTAAAGTTCTTCTCCTCCCTCTTATAAAAGTCCACAACATTTTCTAACTTACTTACACCACTCAATCCCTTTGGTTCATCCAAATTGTGATAAAATAATCTCCCAACTACCCTACCATCCTCATAAAATATTTGACTTTGGATGATAGAAATTCAATAATTCCATTTTGCTCAAATCAAAAAAAAAGTTACCCGATTTAGAGAAAATGTGTTCTCTCATGTTATATTCTATTAGTTTCCATCTTAAATACTTATTCACTACCTATTCTATGAACAAACAAAATAAACAGTATCAAAAATATAATATTAATTTTTTATGGGTTTTATTTGAACTAAACTTACACACACCTCCACCTAATAAATACAACCATTCGGTTTCTGTGTACGAGAAACTACTGTCTCACAAAACGATGATTGTTCAATTTTATCGTACCACCTATCATAGTAGCCGTTATGACGAAAATATATTTATATATAATATATATTTTATATATGATTATTTTTATTTACACCATACCTTTATTCTTTCTGTAATGTGTAAATACGTTAATTTCACTTGAGGAAGTGCAGACTACCACCCTCTCAATGTGATATGACTCGTTTTTTCCATAAACAGAACATATAACGGATCAAATTAATGAAATTATGTATAATTATAAACATTATTATTATAGTATAATAATATCATACCTATTTGTAATTTCATTTTCCTTCCTTTAATAAGAAAAAGAAATAAATATAGCATTAACGTGTACGTACAACCTACCATCTCCATGAACTGTGCATTTAATTTTATATATCCAAAAGTTATGGACTATTTTCAATACATATATACTTGGAATATATGATATTTTAATCATTACTATCATTATATTTATGATTTATTTATGACTACATGGGAAATTTACATCAATAAAAGTTCATTTTCCACTCATGTACATAATATCATCAAAATGACCGATAAGACCATGAATAATTATTTGACAATTATTACAAGATAATAAGTGATATAAATGGAATGTTAAACTTGAAAAAGGTTCTTCAAAAAGATTAAATTAAATTATTTTTATTATTCATGATGAACTAGGAACATAAGTGATGATTTGGACTCAAGGTATGGGAATTTCTAATCATAATTTCAACTCATTGGGTATTACGCATACTTCGTTGATTATATTATGCCATGATTATGTGTGGAATAACTATTTATTTATTTATTTATTAATTTTTAATTCATATTGTCTATATATATTTTTAATACAAATAATCACTCCATTTATAAATTCTTAGGCCATTTATAAGAACTTTTTAGGGGAAATCATAACCTAATCTCATTTCATTAAATCAAATATCCATGTAATTGCCTTTGTTTTTGAAAAAATATTCCATAATTTCCTCTGATTTTTTACACTAAATATACCATTATATTAGGTGTATTTATATTTTTCACACATAATTATGACATTGATATATTCTTAATCTAATGATACGATCATCGTAGGAGATTTCATCTCAATTTACATTCCAATGAGACTTATTTGTTATTATAGACCGATTCACTTTTATATGGTGTATATACATCCATTTGACATATTATATCATGAATATAATTATTCAAATGATATTATATGTTATCTAAAATTTTATTCTTTTATTATTTATATTCAAGTATTATCTTAAGTCTTAAGGGACACTTAAACTAAAACATAGTTTTAAAGATTTTGACGATTTATTTTTCTAAATATTTCTCATTAATGTCCATGTTTTCAAAATTATTTAATGTTTTAATTTATATGGACTTTAGTGTTTTAAAGGGTAAATTAATTTCAAATGTTACCATTTGTTTTGGGGAACTTTGATTCAAAACTCTTTTCTTTGAATGTTTTAAATGAATTGATTATATCAATATGTTGAAATAATATATTCTGATTTCAATGTGATAATGTTATTTTTCCTTTATTACTGTTCATATGTCATGATTATTTTCTGGTTTTGGGGAATTATTTAGGTTTAGAGGTGGTTACATGAAACAATTATGGTGGGTGAGCTCATAAAAGCTCTCTAATGCATATGGAAAATGTGACAGAGGTAAACGTGAAGGCTTCTCTTAATAGATTTAATAAATATAATGTGATGGGTATTCAGACATAACCATTAATGTCACACCCTATATATATTTGAAAGCTACAATATATGTATGATATGTATACCAAGAAGTTATTTAGTTTTAATGATATTTGTGATGTTTTGTATGAATATTATTACTACCCGATGTAAGATAAATTGTTTTTGTTTTATAGGTGAAAAGTGTGATTTTGTGAAAATGTTTTCATGGGTTTTAATTATTCATGGATTAATTGATTTATTCCATAATTTATATTCTTTACTGAACTTTTTACCATCATCCCATGTTTATGAAACATTTTCCTTAGTTACAATATTGTTTATGAAAAAGGAAGAAGTCTAGAAGATTTTTATCTAGAAAATGAAGTCGTTTTCTATTTTAAACAGTTTAATTTTATGAAAAAATGTATTTTGAGTAGATTTGAGTATTTTGTAACTTTTGAGTATTTTTAAAATATTTGTTCCCAATTCTCTAAAAATATAAACTTAGAAAGATACTCAATTTGAATTATTTTTTTCGTTAAATATTATGTTATGTTAATGGATGGGGACTTATAGTTGGTATTACAGGAAAGGATTATAAAAATTTTGGGATGATGAGTTTTGTATAAACAAAATGTAAGTATATATGTCTATTATTTCAGATATATCCTTATATTATAACTATTTTTATATCAAGTAATGTCAGTTACCAATAGAAGGATAATGATCTCAAATAACATTCTTATATCTCTCTAATGGGTTGATTGCAATAATTATTTCAAAATCATGTTTGGATGATTGTGAATCTTTCTCTAGCATACAACTCCCTTTAGAGTAGTTTGAGATATCAAACAACTCAACTATACCTCGGTACCCTCGTGGATTATGGGTTGTTTTTAATAAGATCCAATTTTCTCAATATTCACAATTTTTCAAAAATGTTAAATATTATCAATGAATTTTCAAATATTTCCATTTATCACAAGAATTTGAATCATATTATGGTTTTGAAAAAGTATATGAAGAAGGAGACCCTTGTGTAACCTAATTATATTTTATTTTAAATAATAGCCTTTTTTACTTACTCATGGTATTTTAATAGGAATATTTATTGAAAAATTCAACTCAAACATTGTCTGAATATTCTATAAATATCAATATTTATAATATTTTTTGAAATTATTTGTCATAATTTATTATTTTCCAAAAAATATTTTTCTGTGAAGACACATATGACCCATGTTGTACAAGTTGTATTTGGATAAAGGAAGAAATTGATTTTAAAGGATATCTAAATAATTATTACAGTGAATGGACCTTCAATATATGTGAAGGAGATGACAATGAATCTATGTGGACACCAGGATCAAGGTACGATATTAATTCCTTGGGAATAGTTTCATTTTTTCATTTGGAGGTGAAATAAATAAATGTTAATATATATAAGACTTCATGTTTTAATATGTTAAATTAATTATGAGTTGGGATGAAATTAGAGGTATAAGAAAACCATTATGGTTAAAATATGTTAGGGTTATTTTTGAGTTTATAAAAAGGGACAACCCACGTGATGGGTGAAAGCCCATCACGTCTGGAAAGATAGTAGGAATAGAACCCACAACCAAAGGAAGAGAAGGGTGCATCACCTAGAAATGGCCTACATGAAGTCCTTGGTTAGTGTGAATTATTACATTTAGTTAAATGATTTTATGGATCAATAATAATTTTATTTTTGGGAATTATTTTTTATCAAATGGATATTCTATGTATATGAACATTATTTTGTGATTAAGTGATAAATGTTCTTTTAAAATATGTTTACTCTTTTGGGAAGACTATATTCCTATGTAAAGTATAATACTATGTGATTTTATTTTAGGGGTAATATTTTTATTTTATTTTTCAAGAATCATTTTTTTAATTTAGAGAAAAGGAGATTTGGGTTATATAAGGATATAATTAACCAATCATAGAGAAAATGTGATTAGGTTAATTACATTTATGTATTGAAATTTATGAGTAGTCGATGTTATTTGGATATAAATGATAAAACTTATTTTCGAATACTATTTGATCAAATCCTTTTGAATTTTGGGTTTCAATATTAGTTTGGAATAATTTTAAGAATTTGAAGGGAAATTTTTTATTGAATTGTATTTGTTGATGATTTGGAATTGTTTGTTGTATTTTGGAGATTAACTGTAGTATTTCTTTTTATGAAGTATTATTCTTGTGGGGGGATCATATATTCTTATACAAACTGTTTCGGTTTTTGGATAATGCCTAAAGATAGGGTAAATATATAGTTTATCTTTTGTAGATAATGATATTCTCTAGATATTGATTCTAGTGCTTCAGGTGTAACCAAGTCATCTTTAATAATCATCGTTTGAATAAAACATTTGTTTATGGTAGTTATTTATTAAAGCCTGAAACTCTACTTAACAAGAAATTATGTTTCCTTATGTTCTTATTATAAGTAGTAAAACAACTATTCAAATTTATCAAAAGGATATTAAAATAGTAATGTTTTCCGTTTAATTTTCCTACAGTTAAATCAATGACCATTTAACCCATCATATGTTTTTGGTTTTCTGGTTATTAACATTACCCTCATCATGTTTTCTATTGGTCTCTATCATAACATGACACATGCCTTTTATTCTATATAAATAATTTCTTACATGGAACTGTAGTATGTGTTGACTTGAGTGACCTTTTTAATTATCTCTCCTTATTTTAATGTTGTATTATTATAAACCTTTTTGTAGATGTTGGATTTTTAATGAAGTTACCATGAAAAAATTTAAAATTACGACGTCGCAATTTCCAAAAGGGGGAATGATGTCGGATTCAATGTATTAATTGATTAATAATTTTTCATATATATTAATATATATTAATATGATATTAATTTTATGTTAATGTTGACACTTCGTCTGATAGATTAGTCAACCCAATTCAATGATTATCTTTGAAATATTATATTGGACACAACATTGAGTTATATTGAAAAAATACAATAATATTAATATTATATTAAATTGTAGGTAATGTCAATCTATTTTATTGGATTGAATGTAAATAAATAACTAAAATATGATTATACATATTTTATAACTATTTTTACATAATCCAAGAATATTTAGGGGCATAAAATGAAAATCAATCCAATTGTAAGGATAAAATACTCGAATATTTTTAAAGGTAGTTTTACAAAATTTTGAAGGAATATCAATTTTAATTCTATTTTTTCATATTTATATTTTATATTAATCTAAATAAACTTATTATATATAATTGGGACATCAAAATGTACTTTGGGTAAATTTTTAGTACTTTTTTTCTAGAGTTTATTTTTTAATAAATAGTTAAAAATAATGCATTTTAAATCAAAAGTGCATTTTTTATCTAATTTATTTATGTAGTATTAATTTAATTTTCATTGTTTTTAATGTGACATTGGATTATGTTTTAATAATTTTATCTATTTTTGGTCATTGTATATAATTTCACGTTTAAATTGGACATTAACACATGTCAATCTGTTGATAGTTTTTACTTCTTAAAAACTCACTAGTTGGTTTTAACAATGAGAATTAATTTTTAAATAATTTTTTAAAATTCTAGGTTTTGAATTTGAAAAAAATTGAATACATATTTAGAATCATATGGTCTAAAGTGTAAAAATAAGTATTGTTTATGTTTTGGACATTATGAATAGTGACTTCATTAATTATTTTGATTTAAAATGATTAAAGGGTACATCTAGTAAATATGGGTAAAATATTATATTATAATAATCTAAAACTACTATAACTTTTATTCTTATTTTATGATATATTTCATACCATGGGATACCTTGAGAAAATTTTAGTTCACCATGGAGCCACTTGGGTTTCATAATGACATGTTATATGAAATAATTTAAAGTAAAGAGAAATATAACATAGATATTTATATTTGACTAAAAAATCATTAATATAGTGTTCTAAAACATATATCATAGACTAAAAGTAGTAATTAGATATGTAAAACGATTTTATATAGTAGGTAATTTTATGTATAATTTTTACACATTATATAAATATATTTATTTATGACACAATGATGATGTAGTGATTACCTAATTATTGAACAATTCAAATAAATGATATTATAAAAACTAAAACAAATGTAATATTATCATTTTCAGGAAATAAATGAATTTTAGAGATTTTTATGAAATATTATATTTGATGTAATGCAATTGGTTCAACGGAATCAGGTTGTAATGACATTAAAAAAATCAATTTCTAAATAGTGTCAAAATTGACATAAATGGTTTTTTAAAACATGATTTTATTAAATTATTTAACAGTCATAAATATTTATGATTCATCCAAATAACATATATAATTTTAATATTTTCATTCATGATTTGGCTTTGGTTATATTGGTATTTTATACTAACTATAGTAACTATATATTTTAAAAATATAAGAAGACATGGTAAGACTTAAAGATTTTAACGATGGGTTAAAGCTAAAAGATAAGGTTAATTTTATTACCTAAACATGTCTACAACCTATTAGTTTATTTTATTGATAACCATTCTCACAATATAATTTAATTATATCACCTTGGATTTATTATAATTTGAATAATTATTTAAAATAAAATAATATTTGAAGATGTTCTTAAAGTGTCCCTCCTCTCTCTTATAAATGGTCACCAAATCAACCCACGTAGTCACACATATTGAGACCCTTGTCTCATCCAAAATCAACTCCAATAATATCCCAATGTCCCTAACTTCCTCCTTTAATACTTAACATGGACATAGGAATATTAATGAATGATCTATGGCTCAAATCAAAAGAAGTTACCTGATTTAGAAGTAACATATTCTCTCAAGTTACTTTCTTTTATTTTCCTTCATCTATCCCTATTATATTATTATTATTTTATTTAATTACAAAACAAGTATAAAAATGTAATATTATGGTGTTATGAAAAATATTTTTACTAAACATACACACACCTCAATTTATTGAATACAAACACACTGTTTCTATGTACGACAAACTACTGCCTCACAAAACGATGATTGCTCAATTTTCTCTTACCACCTCTCATGGTGGCCATTATGATGGAAATATTTTTATATATTAAATATATGATATTTATATTTTATCTATTCATGTATTTTTATACATCATACAATTATTCATCCATTAATGTATAATTATGATTATTTCAATTGAGGAAGTGTGGTATACCACCCCTCAAAGTGATATGACCCGTTTATGCCATACAAGGAACATATAAACTATGAAATTAAGGAAAATATGTAACAAATATAATACATATATTTTAATCTAATTATAACATAATTTAGTATCATTTATTTTACATTTCAATAATATGACAATGTAATGAAAGTATCTTTCAGGTGTACATACAACCAACCTTCTCCATGAACGGGGCATTTCATTTCTTATAACAAAATGATATGGAATTTAATAAATACATATATAAAAAATATATATTATATTTAAGTCCATAATATAGTTATGGATATGATGTACTTTTCATGACATAGAAAATCTATATCAAAAAAATTTCATTTCCCACTCAAGTACAAAATATCCACAAAACAACTGATATGAAGTTGAATAATTATGTGACTGTTATAACATGGTAACAAGATATTTAAAAGGAATAATAAAAAAAGATTATAAAAAGTATAAACTATATTAAATTTAATATTGATGAAGAAAAAGGAACATATGTGATGATTTCTTCTCATGGAAAGTTAATTTCGAAACACAATTTCAAGTCATTGTGTTTTACGCAAACTTATTTGATAATATTATGTCTAGATTATGTGTCGAAACACTGTATGTTTATTTATGTTTTTATTTACAAATCCCTTTATGTGGATATACTATTACAACAGATAATAACACCATTGATAAATACATACATCATTTATAATGAATTTTTATGGGAAATCATAACTCAATCACATTTCATAGAGTTAAATATCCATGTCATTGGTCTTGTTTTTCCTAGAATGTGTCTTAATGAACTCTGATTATTTTACATTAAATATACACTTATATTGTTGTATTTATATTTTTCACACATAATTATGTCATCTATTTATCCTTAATATGAGGATACGATCTTTTTTATGGATTTTATCTCAATTTAGATTCTATAAATATTTATTTGTTGTTATGCACCATTTCAATTTTATATGGATTATATACTTACATTTAAAATATTATATCAAGAGAATACTTATTATAATGATATAATATGTCTTATTAGATGTTATTCTTTAATTGTTTTTTAATTCAGTTATTTTTCCTGAGGTAAGAAAATATTTAAAAAACATTAGTTTAAATGTTTTACGGATTTATTATTCTATAAATTTCTCATAAATGTCCATGATTTAAAACAGGTAACACAGATATATTTATATGGAAATTAGTGTTTTAAAGGTAAAGTTACATCCAAAATATTCAATGTGGTATGGGACACATTGATTTAGAACTCTTATTTTTGAATGTTTTAAATTAATTGATTATATCAATATCTTGAAATGATATATTGTGATTCCAATTAGAGAATGTTATTTTCTATTTATGCTTGTTCATATGTCATGATTGTGTTATTATTCTTGGGAATTTATTATGTACATAGGAGGTTCAATGATAAACCGATGGTGGGTGATCCCAGGATATCTCTCCAGTGTATTTAGTAACATGATTGAGATAAAATGTTTTGGTTTATTCCATGTGATTTATGGGATATATTGTGATGGTTATTTCAAACATAACCATGTAGGTTACTACCTATATAGATTTTTAAGCTAAAATGTAAGTATGATATTTATTTCACAATTTACATTTATGTTTTATGATTTCTATAATTTTATGAATGAATCTTATGATTACAGGATGTAAGATAAATAGCTTATGTTTTATGGGATAGAATTATGATTTTGTGAAAAACATTTCATGTATTTAAAATATTTATGGAAAACCATTTTATTCCTTAATTTACATTCCATGCTGATATTTTTATTCCCATACCAAGTTTTTGAAATTTTTTCCATAGTTATAAATATGGATAAGGTAAATAATTTTGTTTAGAAGATTTATATCAAGAAAAAAAATTTGGGTTCTATTTGAAAAACATTCATTTTGTGAAAAAATGGATAGTGAGTATATTTTAATACATTATAACATTTGAGTTGTTATGTAATAGTTATGGCCTAATTCCCTAAAATTATAATCATTCAAAGACCCTCAACATGAAATCTTGACATAACTCAATTTTACGTAATGTTTAATACTAGGGCATTATAATAACATTTCAATATCAATTAGCTATCATCAAAATGATCAAACATTCACTGTAATTGGTTTGGCTACCTCATGATGACCCCAACTCACATATTGGATGTTTTTTGGAAATCTAGTACACATTAAAATTTCAAAACACCCCAAATATTTTTTTAGGACTACAACACTTCACTAATTTATGGAAATAAACGGGTGTGTATCTAATGTCTTCCTCCTCATTCAATTACCACATGGGATGATCCGATAAGAACATTTCAAAATGGTTTTTCCTCTTTCAATGTCTATGTAAATGTGAGTAAATATTTCAAATTTTTATGAATTTACTTAATAATCTATATATTGTTTCTGGGATAGATTCAACACTTTTTTAATACGATAAACTCATCATGGAATAAAAATGTTGTTCATAATTCACACTTTCTCTAAAATATTATCATAGAGAAATCATTAAATAGATGATGCTGCGGTGGGAGGTTTTATTTTGGAGATGTCACCAAACAAGTGAAATGTATTTTTGGATCATATTTCATGAAATAACTATTAATTGTAACCAAAAGAAGGGTGAGCATATAGACTTCATACGGCAAACAACATATTGGTCACCGCCCAAAAAAATATCTTGTCAAAGAAACCTAATCAATATTGGTCAAAAAAATCCCTAAGGCATGTATTGTGAATATATGAATTATCTTGATTATATTTATCACATGTTTTTTATTAGATAGATGATACATCCCAATAAACTGTAGAATATAAATCAATGAAAATATTTAACCCAATGAAAAAAGTTTTTTACCCTCAACACTAGGGGCCAAAACCGACGATTCAAGGTCATTCACTAGAAGGGAACCACGATACAATTATGACTACAATAGGTGTTTTAATTAAAGAGATCATGACTAACTCCATGGAATAAAAAAAATTAACCAGAGAACTAGAAACTGTACAACAATACCAACAATATGAAATGGGAACATGGAATGTTAGGTTGGTCAGATCACCTTGAAGAATAGAGAAATATAAAGAGGGGTACTTCAAAGTTTCCTAGAAAAATATCTCATGGTAGATTTAAAATCCATACTATGTAAAATGGGTATTCATCCCCAAGTAAGTGTTATAAAAAATTCCATAAATAATTACGAAAATACAGAGGGAGATAGTAAAGAAAAATAAATAGAGGTTGCTTTACATAATCATGAATAAGAACCAACACCATACTAACCCCCAGAACCACATCTATATTGGTCTTAGCATGTAAATATTGATGAAAGGAAAAAATAGAGATATTAGAAAATATAAATAAAATATACTATTTTTATGAGTAAATCATAAACATGCTTGTCTATATAATTTTCATGAACAAATTTTTGATAAACCATGATAATCATAAAGAATTATTAGATTTTCCAATGACCAGAGAATCCTCAGCAATATTTTCAACAATCCTACCAAGGAAGCAATGATAACCACATATCAATTAAATTAGAATTAAAATAGGTTTTAATGAGTTTGTTAGTGTATTATGTTATTTAGGTTCTAGTAAAAATTTAATTTCATAATAAAAATCTACAATCTTGGGATTTAGGGGATGAAACCAACTCATGTTATTGGTCAATTAATTGATATAAAATTGTGACTTCCTCATGGATTTCAATAATATTTCATCACAAAGGTAGACGGGTTTTATTTTATATAAGATTCTCCAACAATGTACATGGATGAATAGAATATATCAATAATAATGGAAGACTATTCATATATTCAATAAGGTAATTGAATGATGTTAATATTGGTAAACTGAGTTTATGAGTGGGAGATTCATAAGTGAAGGTCAATTTGTACTAGTAAATGAAAATATATGTACAAATAATTTATTAATTCCATGAAGATAGTATAATAAACACCATGTATGATGTTTTATATAGAATAATATATGAAGCTAATAATGTTGTGACTGATAGAGAAAGTATGAAAAAGGATAATAAAAGAGATTAATTTCATGAAAAAACCAAAGATAATGTTGGAAAATTCACCCAAGAGGAATTCAGAGATACAGAATAAGATTTAACACACAATTAACTTCTATTTGATATTTCAAAAAGGGTATTATATCCGTCCAATATAAATTAAGAATGAATTACACAGTGGGGAGTGAAATTAATTTATTGGAAATGGATATGAAACATATATATGGAGAATTCAAGAATTAAACATTTTGTTGATTCAGACCAGGTATCCTATTTATTTCCATAATCCACTTAGTGGTAATTGCGGAATATTGAATCCAGTTAAAATAAAAAAAATTACATATTGGAGGCATCCAAATTTTGAAGTATTTTTCAATTTTCATTTATTCTTTTTATGAAAAATCAGTCTTCCAAAGAATTTTGAATAAAATTTTTATGTTCTATGACTTAACTTTTTTTTATTTTTGTTTTAAAATCATGATATGTAGTAGGAATGGGACACTAGAATACCACAAATGATACAATGGAATGTTGCATTGTGTATTGAAATTTCATGTCATTAAATATGACATGAAGATCTTAAGGAACCCAAAATTAAAAAAATTGAAATTTCTGTATGAGTTTAAATTAATGAATTTCATATTGTATTATCCATATATTAATTTTTAAAATATTTTACTCTTAAATTTCAAGCCCACACTTGATTAATTATATACAAAATTAGTCTAGGAGACATAAAATTATGTGGATAATTATAATGACAGGACTAATAATTATTTTTTCAATAAATTTGAACGTGTTAAATGGTGAAAAAAATTAGTAGGAATAACACTATAGAATAAGATTCAAAAAATATCATTTTAGGTAATATTTTTATTTTATTTTTAGGATATTTGGTCATGTTTTAGATTTTTTACATTTTCATTATTTGGTTTAATAATTTGAATCCATTTCCATGAGTTGTTATTTTAAATAAATTCTCCTTCCTGAGACTTCCTCGGATATTAATATTTCCCATTATATATATTGTATATTTCATGTCAGAATAAGGATTTTAATATTACAAGACATTATTTTTATCATATCAATGATATGAATGAACATATGGATTTTTAATATTACTGAGGTAAATATTTAATTAACCCTTCATTCATGGACCTAACTATCATTAATAATTTTAAACCCACAGAATCTAGGAAAAACCATTACCCGGAAATTTCCTTTTTATAAGCCTATATTATCCATTACAACCTTATTAAATTATTTTTTATGTTAATTAAATGAATAAGTGTGTCTGGGGGGGAGTAATATGGAGTTATGGGATATATTTCGCAACGGTTATTTTGTTGTGGGAAAAATTAATGTCATATAGGGAGAGGCCATGTCATCATTAATTATATTTTACTATTCTAATCACCATAGAAGAAAATATGTGAAAAAATATATTGTGTTTTGTATTGGGAGGACAAAAAGATTCATGTTACCTTCCTATGATCAATTGATGATATGTGGAAAGGTGGTGGATGTGATATTTTTTAAATCATATATTTTAAAATGAAAAAAATTTAAAATAAATAATTTCTATATATAGTGATACATTCCTTGTTCTTACATTTTTCATGAGAAAACATTATCATTTTTTTAGTGGAACAAGGAGGTGAAATTTTTATAGGGAATTTTTTGTATCTTCCCTCTAGAGATCAGGAAAAATTATTTAGTGTCAAAACTAATTTTTCAGAAAATTTATTTATAACATTTACCTACCAACCCTTATTCTTTTAATTTCATGATCTAAAATAATGAATACATCAACAATTAAGATTCTATATTTTCATGATGGAGATGTTAGATTCATTGAATGCCTTTTTAATGTTTCATGTTATTGAGGTATGTGTGTAATTCTATTTTAATTTTTACCATCATAATGTGAGGAAAAAATAATTTGAGCTAAATTAAAAATGGAATACCTATTTAAAATGAATTTAAAAATTATTAATGATGATTGAAAATTATTTTCTATTTTTATGGGGAAATTTAAAATAATTAATTGACTTATTTATTCAAAATGTGAGGCACTAATGAATTTTCATATGTTATTCTTGCCTATTAAATTTCCCATTTAATAAAATGACTTTATTGATATTTAATTCAATGATTGGTATGTTCATCAATCTTTGTAGTATATTGATATTACATCAATTAGAATAAGTTTGAATTAATGTGAGGGGGTGTTTGATAAATGTATTTCATGTCTGTATTTTATTGTTTTTTAATACATTCTTTCCATTATTTAATTTATTAATCATTCCAATATTGTGAATGATTTTCATATTTTATGTTATATTATAGGAAAAAAATACATATGAAAGTTAAATGAAAACAATTTAATACTAGAGATAACAATCACATTACACCATGATAATATAACATGGTGGGAAACCAAACTTTTGAGCTCAAAATTAAAAACACATGAAGGTAGAGCATGCCACAAAACTAGGGAAGAACATTTACACATCGTATATTTCATTACACTATGTGATTTCATCCGAATGCTGACACTACTAAGGATAATTAATGAAGCCATTATACATTTTGAAAATAAAATACAATACATATAATGATAGGTTGGTCAGATCACCTTGTAGAATAAAGAAATATAAAGAGGGGTACTTTCATGATTACCAGAAAAATATCTTATTGTTGATTTAAAATCCATATTGTGTAAAAGGGGTTTGCGTACCCAAGTAAGTGTTATAAAAATTCCATAAATAATGATGAAAATCTAGTGGGATATAGTAATGAAAAATAAATAGAGTATGATTTAAATAATCGTGAAGAAGAACCAACACCATACTAACCCCAAGAACCACGTCTATATTGGTTTTAGTAAGTAAATATTGATGAAATGTAAAAATAGAGATATTAAAAAAGAAACATAATATATATTATTTATATGAGGAAATCGTAGAAATGATTGTCTAAATAATATTCATGAAGGAGTTAGGGATGAACCAAAATAATCTTGAAGAATTATTTGATATTACAATGACAGGATAATCCTCAACTATATTTTCAAAAATCATACTAAGGAAGAAATGATAACACATATCAATTAAATTAAATTTTAAATAGGTTCTAATGAGTTTGTAAGTGTATTATGTTATTTATGTTCTAGTACAAATATAATGTCATAATAAACATCAAAGAGCGTGGTATTTAGGTGATGAAACCAACTCATGTTATTCGTCAATTAATTGATAAGAAATTGTGACTTCCTCAAGGAATTCAATAATACGTCATCATCAAGGTAGAAGAGATTTATTTTACATAGGATTATCCAATAATGTACATAGATGAATAGAATATCTCAATAACAATGGAAGACTATTCATATATTGAATAATTGAATTGATTGAGGTTAATATTGGGAAACTGAGTTTATGAGTGGGAGAATCATATATGAAGGTCAATTTGTAGTAGTAAATGAAAAAATAAGTTCAAATAATTTATTAATTCCATGAATATAGGCTAATAAACACCATGTATGTTGTTTTCTATAGACGAATAGTCGAAGGTACTATGTTGTGAGTGATAGAGAAAGAATGAAAAAACATAATAAAGGAGATCAATTTCATTAAAAAACCAAAGATAATGTCAGAAAATTCACCCAAGAGGAATTCACAGATATAGAATAGGTTTTAATATTCAATTAATATCCATTTTATATATCAACAAGTGTAAAAAACTAATATATTGGTTAAATAGAAATTAATAATGAATTCCCCTGTGGGGAGTGGAATTAATTTCAAGGAAATGGATATGAAACATCTATTTAGAGAAATAGTGAATTTGACATTTTATAGATTCAGACCAGGTATCCTATATATTCCTTTCACCCACTTAGATGTATTTTTTGTAAATTAAATATAATTAAAATAAAAATATGCACATCTAGGAGGAATCCAAATTTTAAAGTATTTTTTATTTTTCATTTATTCTTTTTATGTTAAATCAGTCTTCCAATGAATTTTGAATATCATTGTTATGTTCTAAGATTTCAATTTTTCTTATTTTTGTTGTAAAATAATGATATGTAGTAGGAATGGGACACTATCATACCAAAAATTCTGAAATGGAATGCCACACTATGGATTGAATTTTAATGTCATTAAATATTATAGGAAGATCTTAAGGGTCCCAAAATTTAAAAAAATGAAATATGAGTAAGAGTGTCAATTGATGATTTTCATATTGTATTAACCATATATTAATTTTTTAAATATTTTAATGGTAAATTTCAAGCCCACACATGATTCATTCTATACACAATTAGTCTAGGAGTCATAAATATATGCGGATAATTATAATGACATCACTATTAAATTTTTTTTAAATAATTTTAAACTTTCTAAATAGTGAAAACAATTATTAGGAATAATACTATAGATTAGGATTCAAAAAATATCATTTGAGGTAATATATTTAAATGATTTTTAGGATATTTGGTCATGTTTTAAATTTCAGACATATTCATTAATTTGATTAATAATTTGTATCCATTTTAATGAGTAGATATTTTAAAGAAATTCCCCTTTTTGAGACATCCTCTGAGATTAATATTTCCCATTATATATATAGTATATTTTATGTGGAAATAAGAATTTATATATTATAGTAAATTATTTTTATCATATAAATTCTATGACTGAACATATGGATTTTAAATATGGTTGTGATAAACATTTGGTTAACCCTTCATTAATGGACCTAACTTACATAAATCATTTTAAGCCTGTAGAATCCAGGAAAAACCATTACACGAAATGTCCCTTATTATAAGAATCTATTATCCATTACAACGTTCTGAAATTATTTTTTATGATAATTAAATGAATACGTGTGTCTGGGGGGGAGTACTATGTAGTTATGGGATATATTTTGCTATGGTTATTTTGTTGTGGGACAAATTAATGTCATATAGGGAGAGGCCAGAACATCTTTAATTATATTTTACAATTCTACTCTCCATAGAATTTTTAAAAAAAAAAATACATTGTGTTTTATATTGGGAGGACAAAAAGTTACATGTTCCCATCATATGATCAATCAATCATATGTGGAAGGGTGGTGGATGTTATAATTTTTTACACATATATTATAAAATGGAAATAAATTTAAAATAAAAAAATATGTATATAGTGATGCTTACCTTGTTCTTAAATTTTTCATGAGAACACTTTATCATTTTTTTAGTGGAATAAGGAGGTGAAAATTTTATAAGTATATTTTTTTGAACATCTCTATTGAAATCGTGAAAAATTATTTAGTTCAAAATTTATTTTTCTGAAAAAATATTTATAACATTTACATTCCAACCCTTATTATTTTCATTTTATGATCCAAAATATTTAATCCTTTAATAATTATGATTCTATATTCACATGATAAAGATTTTAGATTAATTGAATTCCTTTTTAATGTTTCATGTTATTAAGGTATGTGTGTAATTCTATTATAAATTTTTCCATCATAATGTGAGGAAAAAATAATTCGAGCTTAATTAAAAATGGAATATCTATTGAAAAATAATTTAAAAATTATTAATGATGACTAAAAATTATTTTCTATTTTAAAGGGAAAATGTAAACTACATAATTGACTTATTTCTTCCAAAAGTGAGGCACTAATGAATTTTCATACGTTATTCTTGGCCATTAAACATCAAATTTTATTAAATGACTTTATTGATATTTAATTCAATGAATGGTATGTTCATCAATATTTGTTGTATGATGATATTCCATGAATTAGAATAAGGTTTAATTAATGTGCGGGGTATTTGATAAATGTATTTCATGCGTACATTTTATTGTATCATAATATAGTCCTTTAATTATTTAATTGATTAATAATTCCAATACTATGAATGATTTTCATATTTTATGTTATATGGTAGGAAAAACATACATATGAAAGATGAATGAAAGCAAGTGAATACTGGAGCTAACAAACACATTACACCATGATAATATAACGCAGTGAGACACCAAACGTTTAAGCCCAAAATTAAAAACACATGAAGGAGGAGCATGCCATAAAACTGGTGAAGAACATTTAAACATATCATATTTCATTACATTATGTGATTTCATACAGATGCTAACTCTACTAAGGACAGTTAATAAAGACATTATACACTAGGACAAACCAATAAAATACATGTATACAAATAATCATTGTGAAATTTATAGATATAAAAGTTACCATTTTTTTAAAGATGTGTATTGCACATCATTAATGAAATTATATGTCGTGAGTGTTTCATCAAACATAAAAAATTATGATGGGGGCCATGGTTTTAAATTTAAATCCATGTTTATTCATGAAACATTAGTAAATCCAGTGGAGGATATGAGATGATAAGATTTAGAGATACTCTAGTGGATTACATCCATTCAGGGAGTGATGAAATAAATCAATGCTTCGACGCTGTTCATAGACATCTTTCTTCCTCGGGTACCCATGATGCATGTTCCCATCATGCATATAATCAGAAAGTATTTTTATTTGTATTAGTTGATGTCAGTATAAGAGGGATTGTTTTTAAGGTAATAATTATATCCATTATCTTTGAATTTTATTTCTAATATCTTAATTATCAATTCCAAATATCTATCTTTGAAGTTGTTTGACCATTGTATTTCTTTTTTTAGATGTTTATTTAATTGTATCAATTAATTGTATTTTCTTTATTTCTATTATTCCATATAGGATAATTATGCTTAAATATTTTTTTGTTGCCTTGTTGTGAATTTTCTCCTATTTGATGGCCATTCTGATAGTGAAATCACATGATTTAGTTGTGATACATTTAGAAATTATCTTTGCTATCTAAATTTTCACACCAAATTGAAAGGAACTCATAAAAATTTTAAACACAAGTGCACAAAGAATGAAATAGCTAAAACATGAATGGTACTCTATTGATTTCAAACTAAATTATTTCTCCATTATTTTTCTTCCATAAAATAATCATACAATTTCAATTTTTATGTTATTAATTAATATATATCATAAGGTTCATTTGGGTGGGATTGATGAAATGACATTCTATGTTAAATAATTCTATATGTTTTTTTGAGTTGTATAAAAATTATTTTATTGTAGCCCCATAAGAAATTAACAACTCCCTGCAAGACATCACCTAGACGGATTTTGATTTTCATTTGATTAGGATATTATTCTTTGGGACTCTGGGGGAATACAAATCCCTATAGATAAAGATCCTACAACTGGATGAAATTTCTATCCAGGTTTGTATATGAAAATTAAAAACTTTTTATTCTTCCGACCATATATTTTGATTGATGATGCCTCATGGGTGAGGTTTTTTTAGGAAGGTTTATGGTACACCACTCAGGTTTAGGAAAATAGATTTCAGTTAGCCTAATTCCTATATGTAGTGATTTAAACAGTTTTGTTTGAGGAAAATTTGACAGACCAGACATTCTTGAGTTTGATAACAACATTATGTTATTTCAGTGTCAATGCTACAAATAAGAGGAATTGAGGAAGAGTGGAGTTGCAATTGGGAGTTCTGGATAGAGACTTCATTGGATCAACTTATAGTGAATTATCTATATTGTAATTCAATTGTAGGTAATAGAGTTATTTGTAGACATAGTGTGATTGGACTATGAAGGATTTATGATAAAATGGATAGATTATACATCATTAGAGGTTATCTATGAAGTCATCCTGGACAGTTAGTAGTAAGTGGATGAATAGATTCATTGTTCACATATTGAACTAGGAATGGTACAAGTATCAAATAGTGTGGAGACTACTACTCGTGGAGGTTGTGGTAAACATAACATGACCCAACAGTCCAGTTAGTGGCAGGTGGATGGTGTAGTACTATAGAGATGTCTGACTTCTAGAATTGGGGCATCAGGCTTGGTTCATACTAAGGAGATTCAGATGTCATAGAGGGTGATGAGATGGGGATGTTCAGAGGTACACAATGGGAGTAATATTGTTTCCTTTTTTTATTTTAAAATGGTTTTATTAGTGAATATCGATTTAGTGTGAATGAATTTCATATGATATATCTACATACTAAAATTACAATAATCAGTAGGTTAATATCATATTATAATAATATATATATATATATATATTCTATGTGGCACTATGATCATTATGAGAACTACTGGGTGTGGAACAACTTGTGAAGTATTTCTATATTTTAATCATTTTGGTGATGGACTTGTTTGAGGTGCAAGGAATCAGTACATATTTTGTGCATCTGATGAAGAACGTGAACATGGAGGTGTCATGTGTTTTATGGACATGAGTGAGCATGTGATAAGATGTGGGAATCAATCAGTGTCATTTATGAGACATAAGATACTAATGAGTTGTAGTAGGGATGATGCATTATTTGATAAATCTCGAGTCGAATAACGGATAAAGGACCATCTGTTTTATTTTCGACCTTGTTCAAGATGCAACCCTTGTATGTTACTCCTATGGTGGGCCACCCCTTTGAATTAATTGTCTAGCTCCATTGAAGGAGGGATAGTTTGGGTGATTTTTATTAGTATGTGTAGATTATATTCCATCATTGGGTTTTTTATTGCTAAATGATTTTATATGTTATGGTGAGGGAGTTTTATTGTCATTGGTTTTCGAATAGGTTAGAATTCATCACCAATTTTGAATTTTTAGTTATTTCTATGTAGATCAGCACTTTTATCATTCAGAGGAAATTAATTCAGAGTCTTAAATTGACCAAAGAACATTTTTGTACAGTTCTATATAATTTGTAAATATATCGGTGTTTTTGTTGCATTTCAGCTGCATCGGATGTTAAAAGCCACGTATTCTATGTGTGCATACTAGGGTTCACAGTTTGGAGAAACCATGTATCCTCATAGGAGTAAGCATAAAGCCCTCTAGAACTTATGTAGAAGGTTTATAAAACCATGTGGGTGGGGGGACATGGTTTTGTAAACATTTCATCAGTTTCTTATAGGGGGATCATGAATAGTTTGTGCACATTTTTGGAAACTGTTTGCATGTATCGGGAGATCCTAGAGCCTTGGTTTGTAGATGATCTAGAGTTGCATAATAAATTTGAAAATGATGGAATATAAACATGAAACTCATTAAAATAATGTAATTAAAACTACCACTCCCACTATTTTTTCATTTTCTTTACATTTTCATTTCCTCCTCCCAGGAGCATATGGTTCTCCCACTCATATTTCTTACCCCAATATGTTGTGGCCTTGATTATTCATCTGAACTCTGTTATGATTATTATTGGGAGCATTTGAACCATGTCAGTGATTTCCTGAATATGAATTCTTTTATTCTTCATTCCCAACATCATATGATGCTTGAATTCCATATCAGTGGTTTTATATTATTTTTGGTTGATCATCTAAAACACTATTTATTTCAAATCCTATTGGGATAGAGGCTAATATTAGACATGTCGACATATATGAACATGATGTAAGTGGTGGTTAATTTTCACTAGTATTTTTCTTGTGTTTATGGGGATGTACTATGAGCATGGAATTGGGTATGCCTCTTCATACCCTATAAAAATATATATTTTCCTTTAATTAAATAATTTTACCCTTTGGATATGGATCTGGGATTCCTCCTAAATTATAAATTAGGTTTTAAAATGGTCAAAAGTCAGAACATTGGTAGATTGGGCCAGCGAGTTGATTTATTAAAATTGAGTAGTCAAATATAATTACATTATATATATATATATATAATGACTGGGATAACATCCATAGGATCATGATAGTTTATCAAGAGAATTGAGAAGATATATGACATCAAGTTTGAGATGATGTGATTGTATGGATGTGTGTGTCCTGATATATATATATATATATATGAGTGATTTTGATCAGAAGATTGGGTGGATCATACATTGTATTGAGGTGGAAATTCCCTAAGGTTTTCTACATGGCTACTATGATATATGATGGAATTGATGGTTAGAAGGAGCAATATGGTCTCAAGGGAACACGGTTATGGTAGATTTTCATACGATATTATTTTTTAATTAATATCACCCATGATGTTCAATGAATATCTGGGGTTGTGTGAGAAAAGTACATTTATGATTAAAATGAGATATTTATTAGACATGTGGGTATATTCCCCGAGAAGTTGTTGATTATGGATGTTATTGTGGGTTATTTATATATAAATCCATTGGTATTTTGATAATCTATTAGTTGACAGTGTCAGGACTGTTAGTTTTGGGATAAGGCTGACTGTATATTGAGGCCATTGGTCCATGACTATTTTATGAGGATGGTAATCTTAGTATCTAATTATGTTGCTTGTTTAGCCTCTGAGGATATTATTAAGAGGATAATAATCAATTTTCCCTAAATACTGATCTTTGAGAAGATGGAGAATCATATAATTTGAGGATATTTTGAATAAGTACTATTTTATGGGCATGCTATTAGGGAGTCAGTTATTGATTTAGAGATTTTTTTTTGTGTTATAATAAGGGACCAGATGATTCCATTTGAGGTGGAACATGTGGGTTTACTCAGTTGAAGTTTCAGCTGGGCATGCCTTGGTCTTAGGAAAATGATCCACTTCTTCGGAAGTATTCCATTATTTTTTTATGTGATAGATTTTTGGTGTTAGTTATGAAACATGGATAATTTTGTTTATTAAATAAATACACTTCCATTAATTATTTTTCTATACAAGTGACTTATATATAATTTACTATAGGAAGACAATGGTGGTGGCCCACTAAGATTATTTCTCACAAACTACCTGGGACCATTGAGTCACGTGTGGACATTATGGAATTGAGTTTTGGTAATGGATTTGGCTTTGGAGTTGGTCAACAGTATTGAGGTATCATGGGATGGTCGACAAAGGGACAATTGGTTCTTTCCTTAGTTGATGTTTATCTTTATGTTTTCTTTTTTGTATCACCATGCTATTATATATGTATGTTCTAGGGTCAAAAATTAGAAACAATTCTTATTAATTTTTTATATTACCTATCATGTATTCATGTATTTCATTAGTAGAAAAAATAACATGTTTGGCTTCTTAATTTATTGAACTGCTATTTTTGTATATTTTCATCTGCTATTGTTGCTGTTTAATGTTCTTCCCCCACAGACAAGATACTGATCCAGAGTCTATTTAGTCATCTATAATAGCATCTATATCAATTTATACCTTTAATATATCAACACAAAAGTTTACAATCTCTCCATTATCACCAAATTACACCCTTTATTCTAGTAGGTATACATCGGTATTCTTTAGGGGGGGGGGGGGGTTATGTCCAGGTGGCACTCAACTCGTAGCACTCTTATGGTGACAAAATAGGTAAATAAACCACATATTCCTATATATATATTCACTCAACATGTCATATTTATATTTAGTTATATTCTATGAAACTTCCACATTCATGTTGTACGTTATGATGTTCTTATTAAGATACACGTATATAATTTTTCCTCCTAGGTTGGTAGGGAAGTATATGTTATATGAATCCTACCAAATCAATTTTTCCATCTCTAATATGAATGTTTTACATAGCTAGTTCACAATATTATAACACTATCTAGATTAATGTTGATATCTGGATCGTTTTTTACCATCTTATTTAGTTCCTTGTCATCATTATGGGCATTAATGATCTTCACATTAATGGATGTTAGTGAAATGTTTTGGGAAATTTAATATATCTACCATTTCATTAGGATTTAAATATTCATCTTATGAATACTAATAAATGTTGGGTCTCATTCAAACCTCTTAAATGATAAGGTATAATGATCTTTTTAGCATAGAGAATCGTACACTATGTTTGCCTCACCAATACAGTAACATATTGAGGAATAAAAGTCATTGATCAACTATCACTATCTCATTTTTTCTATATTCAACTCCTTATATGTGAATATACAGTATAACATCTTATTATCCATGTATATATTTCACAATAGTGTCCATAAAAATAATGATGGTTAATGTTAAAAAAATTACTACTAGTAGATCCGGATCATTTGATTAATAATTTTTATAGTGGATACATAATTATCATAATGATAACGTTTTTGATCATTTCAATTTTCATAAGGACACATATAGAGTCTTTATTTAGGTCATAAATGTATATCATTACCATTATCAAGTACACTATAGTGTTTGTATAGGTGTACTCAGCAATATATTCTTAAGATCATTGATGGGATATTTATATTATTTAATTTTTTTCAAATTCTCTCCCTTGTTAATTTTGTATCCAAAATTTACACATTCAACACCTTGATTACAATATCACCTTTAATAGTGTCATTGGAATAATCCTTAATTTCCCTTAATGTTCATTCATGATCTTAAATTTTTTGTGAATATAATCAATAAATTGTAATAATTTTTTAAGGTTATCCCAAAATTTTCTATTCAATAAATCCATTATCATGGCAATGGAATTTGTATGTCTCAATGGAATTAATAGAAATTCATAGCATTTATATCATTTGTGAAAGGATGTCTTGTTAATATTTTCTCACACAACCATTATATGATCGTATCGTGATTGATGTGGTAATATAGAAATATAATGATCCTCTTAAATATTATTGGAAAAATAAAAAATACATGGTATAAGATACCTTTTCTTGACTGTGATATTGTTATCTTAAAAATAATTATTGTAACACCACTATTCTAAAAACCCATAGCCAGTGCATTGTTTCAAAACATTGGCATGATTACAAGGAATAAATTCACAATGGACCAAGTTGTTTTGAATTCATAGAATACCATATTATATTCACAGTACCCATAATACAATGGGAGAAGAAAATAAAACCTAATAAAATATGGAATAAACTTTATCCTTGATTGCTTATTCAAGGTTTTCTTTGTCATAAACTTGGGAATGAAACATAATAAAGTGTTGTTATTAGATGCTCAGTAAGGGTATGAAAACCAATGGAATATATCAAAAACATAAAAAAATTTCACAATGAATAACTAAAAGTATACATGTAATTAAACAATAATATTTAGAATAACATGGAAAGAATATGAGATAAGTAAATAATTCCATGATAAATCATAACCATGATTATTATACTAGTTTAATAACAAAATTGACTATAAATTATTTGTTTCATATTGTGGGAATTCATAAAGAGGGACATCATAACCATACTGTCATGTCCTTTCTCTAAGACCCTAATAATAATACCATCAAGGACATGATCCGAGACAATAGTTTGCCTCATTAGACCTAGATATTCCCCAAGGGTTTATAGCATGACCACCAGAAAATTATTAATTACAATTACTTCCATATTTTAATGGTGTGAGACATGATAAACATATAAATTCATATTTAAATTAACATATAAAAAGTAAATAACCCCCTCATTCCTTAATCATAAACACAAACCATTCACATTAATAGGGTGAATAGTATCAAGATAACACAACCATAGTCAAACTAATTAAAAAACATATAAAAAATAATATTGATTATATAATTAGTTATAAAAATAAATTGAGTACAATATTCAACAATGGATTTTGAGATAGATGATGATACTTTTAAATAAGACTATTGATTTTTTTAGGAAATAATCGGTAATCATTACCAACAGTCACATACCACCTTGAAATATTAAATTCATAATTCCATATCATATCATGAGAAAAAGGAAACTCTATATATGATATAAAAAACGTAATTATATACACCACATGCACTAAATATGTGGTTAATAGGGAATATATATCATAAAACTTCAAGTGAGAGGATAAAAATCTTGTTTACTTTCGAAAGAATTACTATTTAGGAAAATTGTTAGTATTTTCATAAAATAATTTATTAAACAAGTATACACATGAAAATAAAATGGGTGGAAATTGAAATTATATATTTTGGATGAATTATGTCCCGCTGAAGTGAAATCATGTAAAATGAATTTTTATGAAGCTTTAGAAACTAAACATTTTAGTGCGTTTTAATAAAAATATTAAAGAGATATTAAAAAAGAAAGGAATGTTGGTTTTAATTAAAGAAAAAAGGAACTGAGAAATATTTTCATGTTGAAATGTGTGAATTGAAAAAAATTATATCTTCAAACTGATTATATAGTGTATTTTTAAATTGTTAATAATTCAATAAGATCCATTGAATATGGATTATTTAACGGAATGAATTTTTGAAAGATCCTCTTAAAAATTATAACTCCGCATAACATAAATTATGGATTGGGATTGGTAATAATATATATAAAATTAATAATATATTTACATGGAAATCATAAGAATAATTAAAAGAATTATTGGTGTAATGAGAGACAATTAGTAACCCAAAAAAAATATATGTTTAGGTCGAAAACCCTAAACATTTTGTAATCAATCGAATCATATAACCATAAGATAATATTCATAAAAATATGTGATTAATATCAATAGAATAAATTTATTAATGATATAATTAACCAATGGTTAGTATACATTTACCACACATAACAATTAGTGGCGAGTAAGGCATTTCTCATGGAAATTAAAGTGGGTTTACAAAACCCTTACCATGTATTTGTATGTGTTCCTCTCTTTACCTTAAGGTACCGGAATATGATAATAAACTATTTAATAACTTCATTATGAACCTACTATAAAATCATTATATTTATTATATTATTATTATGTTAATTTATCGTCTTTCAGATGAGTTTTGAGATATAATTTATCGCTTAAAAACATAATTTTAAATTAATATTTTGAGATAAAATTATTCATAAGTATCATTATTAGTTTAAAAACATAATTTTAAATTAATATTTTTCTTAATTTAATTTAATTGAAATTATTAAACAAATTATTTGGGTGTTACATTATTCCCCATTCATCAATATAATGTCCCCAAATTTCAAATGTTCACATTGAAAGTGACTATTTGATAATTGAAAAAAATCCCCTCTAGGAAACCCTTCTCATTAATAGGGTTAATAAAATATCAACATAAAAAGAAATTAATGGAAATTATGTGGTCAAAACAAAATAATTCATTAGAATAGGGTGAAAATAGTTTTATTTAAAAACATTAACATAGAAGAAATGTAAAAATATAATGTTTTTATGATAAGTGATATAGAAAAAAATAAAATTATATTAATAAGATTGTGATAATTGGAAAAATTTTATTTAGGACTACTTTCCTTGAATTTAGGTATTATTCCACTTCATAATAGTATAAATATACATTTATATATAATAAAAACCATCTTTTCCTTTGATTACTCCTTGAACTACATATACATTATCTCTTAGCACAACTTGTGTCATGTGGTGAAGGATTACATAAACATATAAAACATTACATAATGATCAAATTGAACCATTAATATACGATTAAACATTCCAAAATATAATAATCAAACACTTTAGAAATAATGTCACTAAATTTCCAAGGTGATCTTATATTTATCCCTTAATCAACATGATGAAGCTCTAAATTTTTCACATTTTAAATATGTGAATAACGCCATAATGTACCCTTTTTATGTGTGTTAATAACTCAAATTACAATAAAACCTTATTTGAAACATGAATTTTTCCATATTCTATAATTAAGTTACATTTTATTGGATATATTAATTACATCCAAATGTGTTGTAAACACCATTGATTACAACACAAACCCTTTGTTGAAAAGTCAATAATTAGTTCCAAGGTAGTTAGCACTTATCCAAATAAATAATTTATTCATTATTTTCATAACATTATATATATAATAATTGTTTTATTTCCCTCAATCATGATTTTTAGAAAAAGTTTAACATAAAATAAATATATTTTATTGGTACCATTAACAATATAGTCTCAAATCATTATTGAAAATTTAATGCCTTATAATCCTCATATATTCCATAGTTCATATTACCAATACATTGATGATAAAATTTTAAAATGACATAATTCATGAATAGACAAATTATTTATTCTTCTTCATCTGTGTAAATAGAATAACATCATCATTATTCAATACCATCATTTGGGTATCGTTCTTTGATGTTTGGAAAATTTATTCACATAGTGTCCCATTGCCTCACAGTTGAAGTATTGAACATTGGAAACCTTTTTATTATCCATTCAATCGTAATCATTGTTTCCTTTTTCTCTACACCTCTTACAAACTCCCATTTCCTTCAAACATTTTATATGTTTATTCATTCCACATATATCACATGTGGGAAAACCCTTCATCCCCATATTTTCTTTATCCTTCTTTTCCTCTAACATTATTTTATTCTATTACTACACTAAAAATTCATACGAATCATATAAATCATTAAATATCATTTTATATGATGAGGATAACATAGAGACTACTTAACTTCGATATTTTGGCATATGACCATGAAATATATGAACCTTATTACTCATTTCATCATGTTCATTGGAGGTGTTCTTGATAATTCTCCTCGACACCATTTCTAAATGATTCTATATAATATATTACCTTATTAAATTATGTAATTTATATATCTATAAACATGGTATATGGAATAACAAAAATTTATAAATCATATATCCTAGAATGATATTCTATGGTTATATTGGAAGCATAAATAATTAATAATAGTATGTAAGAATAATTTTAATTATCCTAAGAATATTTCTTAGAAATTTCAAACTAGGTGTGAAGTAATTCCCATTGTCGTGCACCAGATTTCCTCGAGTCATGCTCGGAAAACCTTGTCAGAGTTGTGACACCTAGGTACATATATTCCAGAACCACTTCCACTTTTAGTAAGATTAAATAGATGTATTTATTCGGAAGATCCACATAATTTATACTTTAACAAAATTATTAAATGTTTTTATATGATTATACACAAATAATATCTTTGGGTTTTGTCCATTAATATAAATATCCTAAATCTAGTTTCAATGGTTTATTCTAAAATTCCATTGATGGAAACTATAATGATTGATCCCAGAAGCCTTGATCTGGTTCATTATTTAAATAAATTGGCATGATTTGAAGGAATAAAATCATTAAGTAAAAATAACATTATAAATCATGGAATACCAGATTACATTCATAATACACATAATACATTGGGATTTTAAAATAAAACATTATACAATTTGAAATAAACAACATGATTGAAATAAAATTCAATGTTTTCATCTTCATAAAGTTAGGAAAGAATCATAAGAAAGTGTTATGATCAGATGATCGGTTAGGGTAAGAAATATAGTGGAAGATATCATAAACATTATAATTTTTCATGGTGAATAACTAAATGTACACAATCCATTAAAACATAATCTTGAGATTAATATGGAAGGACTAAGAGATTAATAAAAAATTGCAATAATAAAACATAACTATTTGTATTTTACTGAAAGAATTACCACATGGACTATCAACTACTAGTTTCATATTGCAGGGAATAATAATGTGGGACATCATAACAATAATTTCAAGTCCTAATTACAATACCATAATAACCTTACCATCAAGTCTTTGTTCAAATTCACTTGTTTGTCTCATCAGGCCTACCGATGCACCAAGGGGATATAGCGAGCCACATATGATACATAGTATGTCTAATGCATTCCCTATTATAATGAGGTGAAATGTAATCACTATATAACTTCATATTCAATATAACAAGTTAAATATAAGTAAATTCCCCATTCATTAAACATAAACCCTAACCATTTAGATTCAGATAGTTAATGGTAACAAGATAACACATCCACATTAAAACTAAAATGAAACCCATCAACAACATCCTATATATGATTTCATAATAGAAAATATTCAATGCTCAACAAGATTTAATAAAGGATCTCATCAAAGATAAATATACTCTTAAATGATACCATTGAATTCTTTTTATGAAATAATCCTTAATTATTCAAAAGTTTCCTTAAAACATAGAAACATTCAAATAAAAATAGCATAGAATATAAAGAAAATAAAGAAACTATTTATATGAAATACCAATGGGAACTATGTACACCACATTCCAGAAATAAGTGGTTAACAAGGCATATATATTATTAAGATTATACTGAGATGGTAAAAATCCTTTTTAATTTTGAAATAAGTGTTAATTTTAAAAAATCATTTATATTTCTCATAAAATAAGAATTTAAACATGTATATCTCATAAAAGAAAAGGTAATGAAATTTCAAATTTTATTTGAGGCATGAATTATGTCCCAAATATTTGAAATCATGTTAATGGAGTTTTTTTGATGCTTTAGAAATAAATCACTCTAATATAGCTTAATGAAACATTTATAGATTTTTTAGATCAGAAATACATGATTGATTTTTTAAAACTATAAAAGTGAAAATAGTGTTTTTATGATAAAATTGGTGATTAAAATAAATTTTTATTTCTTAAAATATCTTATTGAGTACACTTAAACATGGGTAAGAATTGAATAAGTATCCTAGAATTGGGTTTGTTTATCTAACATAAGTTATAAATGATCCTTAAAAAAATGTCAATAACCATAAAATAAATGATGGATTATGATTGTTACATATACAGATAACATTAAAAATGAATAAAATAGGTGTAAATAACAATAATTAAGAGTTTAATTGGTTTAAAGTGAATAAATAGTAACCCTAAAGAATAATAGAGGTTTGGGTAGAAAACCCTTACCAATTTGTAATCAATCAAATCATATGAATGAAAGTTAATATTTTTAAAATGTTAAATTTAATAAATTAAAAAAATTATATTCACGATATCATACATCAATGGGAAGTATAAATAAACCATGAATTATATTTAGTGGCGAGTAAGTCATTTCTCATAGAAAATCAAGTCAGTTAAGAAAACACATCTGGTATGTCAGAATGTGATCTCTTGAAATTAAGGTCAGGGAATATGAAATTATACTCATCAATAACATAATTTAAAACCTATTAATTTTTTAGCATAATTTTATTATGTTCATTAATGGCCTTTTATATGAGTTATATGATACAATTTATCACTATAGAGCCTTGAATTCCTTGGTTTTCATGATCTCTATACTTGTATCCGAGTCTGGATGATCATGCAAAAAGAAATAATTCACTAGAATTAAATTTATGTATTATTAAAGAAAATAAAAAATTATAAATTTTTATATATATTATTTAGTTACATGGTATGCGTATGAATCACTAGATTAGTTATTTGGTGATAAACGTTTAGATTTTTTCAAAGGTTTTTCGATCACAAGAAACTAGTTTAATTCTATTATTTAGAATCAATTACAAATGATGGGTACTTAATAATTAAATAAGATATAATAAAATTTTTATAAAATATTATAACTATAAAAATAAATTCATTACTCTCATTAAAAAAATTGAAAAATTAAACATTTTCGTCCATGATGGTTGTAAATTGTCAACACTCGACGATGATTTCCCTTATAAAATAAAAGAGAGAGAGAGATAGAGAGTAAGGGGATTGATACTGGTTATTACATTAAAGTTATATAATTATAGTATATATATGATACTGGAGTTATCAAAATCAATTTGATAGTGGAGGTGAGTATCATAAAATTATAGAAATGAACTTTAAATGAAAATAAAAAAGAAAGGATGTTCATTTACCAATTGATTAAACCTCTATGAGAATATAAATAAGGGAAGGGTTTAGGGTATTTTTTAAAGAAAATGATCTCCTAAATTTGGGGGGGACTAGGAAAATTTATTTGGGAACAACACATGGATTTTTAATGTCTTATAAGATTTAAAAGATGAAGGAGTGAGGGATGGTTTTTATAGTGGATGATCACGGTGAGTTTTGAATATCATATTCATTATTTTATTATTTTTATCATGAAAAAAAATTGTGTTTGATTATTATGACCAAAAACAATGATCAGTTCATGTGACTTTGGACCAAGTGTTCTTACATAACCGTAAAATTAACTATGAATCTATAAATCTTGTATTTAGTAATAATTGTAAATTATTGTATTTTACTATTCAAATAAAAATTATCTATTTTAGAAAAATTTATATATTTATTAAAATAACCATTTACTCGAAGAATAATATTTTTAATCATATAAATTATTTTATAATAATTTGAAAATTTAATTATGGTCTCTTTAAATTATCCAAAAATCAGAGGGCATAAAAATTATTATTTGTGATTACATTTTATGATAGTGAATTATCTTTAAAATTTATTTAAAATTTTAAAAAGAAATTAAAAGTTTATTTACAAAAAAAAACATAATTATCAATTCATAAAATATTAATTCTCCTTTATAAGGGATCATTACTATTCATATGGGTCATGTTACTATTCATAAGGTTACAGTAAAATATATACGGATCATGTTAATATTCATAAGGGTACGTTACTATTTACCTGAAATTATGATGATTCAATCGGACTCTAAATATATTACTGAACACAACCGTGTATTTTGGTATTTAAAAATTCATAACACAAAAATGTACAAATTATGTTTACTGGATAAGTTATAATAAGTTTTCTTTTACTGAGACTCGGGGTTGGGTGTATATTAGCAATCTAATGAATTAAAATTATTTATGAAGAAACATACCATAAAATCTTAGGGTTTCATAATAATAGTGAATATATTAACAGTATAATTAATATTTATCAAAAATAATTATAATATTAAATATATACAATATTTTTAAATTAATTTCAAATAAATTTGAAATAAAATAAATTTGAAATAAAATTTATTATAAGTATTATAATTTATTAAAACATTAATCATAATTAGTATTTTTTCATAACATAATGTATTTAATATTATAAAACATATTACTAGGTTGTAAAAAATAGTGTAAAGATGAAACAAACATTCATTATTCTGGAAAGGAGGATCAGATAATCACATAGTAAAGCACATGGGAAAATAAAACACCCCTATAATTTTTCTAAATGTTTTTAATTCAATTTATCCTATTCAAAAGGGTCATTTTTTTGCATGAATCATCAATAAAAAACATATAATTGGGAATGAGTTCAATAAAACACTCATCTACACTTTAATGGGGACTATCATGTAGTTTTTTGGGATATATATGTATATAATCCCATAACAATTGCAAAATCATTAATGTTGTCTTCTCCCTAAACAATTTCATCCATATATCTCCTATTATTTATTATTTCAACACTATATTATTTATATATATATATATATATAACCATATGAATAAATATTTAGTTTAATATCTTTTTTCCTCGCAAGCATGAATAAAATAAATTGTGATATTTATTTTTATATAAAACATTATAATGCTTTATTATAATTTATATATTCTGACAATGAAATATGAAAATAATTTAGAAAATTACAGGAGGATGAATCTGAAATTAAATTAAAATTCCATGAACATAAAAACCTTTATATAATGGATTACAAAGATGGTAATACCTCTACATATTACTATGTAATGATAGGAAAAAAAATCATAAATATAATATAAATTATTAGAATTAATTAATGGAATATGATGAAAAAATATAGAGAATATGTATGGATATAAATATGTTGAATTACCCAATGGTGATTTTTTTATGTAAATGGTATTTTAGTCACTAATTAAAATCCATATATGAGAATGCAGTGTTCATTGATTCATTGGGTATCCTCCTAATAGAAGTTGTTACAACCTCTAAATACCTTGCTATAAACATTTTAGGTTATAACTAAATCAATATATGACATTCGAATCTATCTTCATCTATATAATGATTACTAAATTTGGATAAGCCTTATCTTATATTGATTTTATATAAGTGATAATAAAAAAAGATTTTTATATTGAACTATGTGTTGGGTATTGTGCAGTGTTTCAATTCAAAAAGTAAAATTTGTTTCTAAGATTCATAAAAGATAAAATAAATTTTGGATAATCCATCATTGAAATACTTATTATATTAGTTTTCCAACTATATGGTAAAAATTCATATCTGAAGTCCTTAGAAGGTATAATATATCTTAATGCGAGTATGGTTTATCAAGAAGGATTATGGAAATTATTTTCTAGAAGCACAATATTTGGATATGTATTGGAATACATGTCTAAAAATTTGATAGAAAAATAATTATAATGGATAATTAACAACATCATATGAGTCATTTACAATACTACATGAGTTTAATTTGTGAAATATCATTGTGTCATCTGAAATGATAATTTATATGTGTATGAGTAATTTAACTAACGACATGATTATTTTTGAAATATTCATATGTAATTATCATCGAAAATGAAAATACAACTAATTCATGACATATGTAAATGGAAATTTAGGCTACATATGTGTTATTCATTATGTTGAATATGTTGTATCATTAAATATCTGTATATGTTTCATTATAGGTTTTTTAATTTTTTGATTCAATGCTTGATGAAACTTTTTTTTCCTATATTTAATCATATTATGAGGGGAAATAATATATTTCGAAAAAAATATTATTGGAATCTATACATGATAAACAACTTGAAGATTATTTTGTATAAGATTCCAATCATAGAATATTAGATCATTAATATATAGAAAAAAATATCAAAGAATCCAATTTTGATAGAATTTTAGAGTCTAGAAAAATAGTTTATAAAATTAATACGTATGATTTAAATCATATCTAAATACGTTTTAGATATATTTTATGTTAAAAAAATTTTAATTTTTTGTCAGATTTGATTCAAGATTTATTTTAATTGGTTTATAAAATATCATTTTTCTAGATAATGAGTAAAAGATTACAATGTATTTTTATTAATAAAATAATATGCAATTTTAAAAGGATTATGATATCCATTATGTTGTGATTCATTATAATTGATCATTTCTGAAGATAAATAAATTCTAAATTTATATTAGATTTTTTTAATAAAATATTATAATTCGGATTTTAATAAATGAAAAGAAATCAAGACATAAATGTGGTGTTGTTTTTGTATATTAAAAATAAATATAATTGTGAGTAAATAATTTGTATGAGATGTAGAGTTTGATATATATTACCTTATTGAAAATATGTATGATAATCATGATATGCAACAAAGTGGAAATAATTTTTCTCCATATGATGTTATATATGCATCGTTATTCATGGAAATGAAAGAATAATATATTCTGATATTTATATATATAATATAATGAAATCATATTTGATGTTTCAAAATAGTAATCCCATAAAATATATTTTTCCATGATGATAACGATGTTATATAAGAGAAGAGGAAATGTGTTATTTTTCGTGGACATCCATCTAATTTGAGTAAAAAAAGTGATAATGGAGATCATAAAAACCGTGAGTAAAAAAAATTCTTTCATGATATCATATAATGAATTCAAATTATGTAAAATAAAAAAATACAATTAAAAATTTATCAACCAGATTTACTATACTATTTATAGGAAATTGAAAATAATAAGAGAGGAGATACTGCACTAGTGGAGACAGTGAGGCAGTCATTTGTGAGAATATGTGAGACCCCTGAAGAAGAAGGATAATAAAAATATAAACAATTGAGACCTATATAATGAAATTTCATGAGTGTCGATAGAATTTTTTCTATTGAGTAACATAAAATCTCTTTTAGTGAAAGAAGAATAATAGTATATAAAGGTGTTGACCAAATTCCTATGGTATAGTTAGCTTGCAGAAGTTTTATGAAGATGATGATAAAGAGGTCAAAGATAAATTAAATTCATATGTGTATTCTGATATTTTATTATGAGAATTTCTATTTCTTCTAATTGTGATGAGAAGGAAAGGTGAGTATTATCCATTGAAATAATTGCAGTTGGTCTTACACATACCCTGAATTCAAACATATTCTTGAAGATATGATTGATTACAAATTATGTTTTACAAAGATTGAAATAGAAATTTCAATAGATATATAGATATCCCAATGCATATCAAATATTATATTTATCTGTGTACGTGGAATGAAACACTATATTATTTATTTTAAAAGTCCATAAAACCATTGATAATCAAGTTATGTGGGGAAATCATAGTGTGACTCCATGAATGTAAGGAGAATACGATGTGAAGATTTTTACGATGAGAAATATTAATGTCTGTGCATACTAGGACTATGTTAATGTTTTGTAATAACCAAACTGTTATTATTATAACATCAAAAAGTTTGATAATCATTGATTACATTGAATAACAAATCAGGTTAAAAAGTAGGTCATAATTCCAAAACACGTAAACATACAATGTGAATCCTCTAATTATATTTCATGAATTTAATATGTTGTTGATTTATAGGTAGAACATAAATTGGTCATACCATATAAAAATATAAATTTGTTCACAACTAATGGATATATAAGATTCAATGTGGATTTTTTAATTCATAAAAATTATCTAACACCATATTCACAGACCAGGAATATTCCCTATTATAATGTTCAACATTAATTATTATCAGAGTATATATTACAATTTGATGGATCTTGATTTTATTCTCCATAAAATTTTTATCTTAATGTTGTGCCAAATATATGTTTTATTTTTATTAATGTAGATCATCATATAGTGAAATAATTTTTTATTCTTTTTCATATAAATAAGTATGTTTCTTACAATGTGTTAATATATTTGATGAAAATTTTGGAAATGAAGGTGTGGAAAATTTTAATGAATTAAATGTATTAACCATTTGATAAATATATTCATAGTTTTTTGTTTTCATAAACAGAAGTTATTGATAAATAAATTTATCCTGATTTGAGTAAAATATTTGGACTGTATGAAGGGATCATCTTAGTTTAATACATCTACAATCTTCTTAGAGATTTTTCAGAGAAATTTCCTCGCGATGAATAAGATTATATACATGGTCATAACAATGAATTTTTAGATGAAAAATCTAAATCTATAGGTAAATGATAATGATGTGGATGTTGCATAATCTAATAAATAAGGATGCTTCCACACACACAAAAAACATGTGATTTAAAATAAATAAATGTTTCCACATTTCAATGAAATGAATTTTATATCTATTTATGGAATTTAATGAAATGATTGTGGGAATGAAATATTAAAATATTTACCCGCTAATGTGATTGATGCATTCAAAAAGTAATATAATTTAAAAATTAATTTCATGGAATCACAAATATATGTGAATGAATAAGAAGTAAAATAGTGTGATAGATCACTACATGATATTATTGAGACACATGAAGAAAAATATATGTTGTTTAAGAGTGATTCAGAAGGAATATTAAAATCAATTTATTATTTTTAATGTAATATCAAAATGAAATTATTTAATAATGGAATAAAATATACGAATTTGGATATAATACAATATATATTGTATTGAAAAAATGAGAAGAAATTTTTTTCCACTAAAATACCAAATATGTCACTAAAATAAAATGAAAAAATTATTTTTTTATAATGATCCTATGATCATAATGGGAAGAATAAACCTTTGGCTTCATTGAAAAATATAACCAAATTAACACATATACCTAAATTCACTAAATGTTTTTCAATGATAATTGTCGAAAACTAACTAATTCGTGGAAAATCTTGATACATAAATTTTTCTAAAAATTCTACACATAATAAAGGGCTATTTTGTATATTTTTTATAAAATATTCCCCTAAATAGATCACAAAATGGTTGTGTTACAACATAATATTCATGATATAAACTCTATATAGAATACACATATATTTAAAAATAAATATTAAATAATATATCATGTATCAATTCCCTATTTGAGAATATTTGTGTTTAATATAGTAATAATATGTTAGTATTATAAAATCATAGAAATACATAATATCCTTGGATAAGGAATGAAATAATGATTTTAACTATTGGAATTATTTCACAGAAAACAAAATCATGTCAAATTGATAATTTTTTCATTACATGGAATATTAATATGATTATTTCAACAATTTCTAAAAACTTAGGGTGATATTTATCATCTTAAAATGACTTTGAGACTTAAAAGGTGAAATTTCTGTAATAGATGAGCAAACAGTGAGTTGAATAAATAGAATCCATGACGAGTATTTTAGATTAAAATGTTTTAGAGAAAGAAGCTTCATAATATTAGTGGTAATATAAAAAAATTATATAAAACTATAAAAGAGAGGATACATTTGTTGATATAGTAAACAACATATACTTTCCATTTCAAAATGTCCATTAATAATAATTTTAAAATGGAATCTATCAAATAATCACCCAAGTATATTGTTATGGGGTAATACATATCTTATAATGATCTTGTTTGTTTTCATAATAAATGAATCAAAAATGATTGTGAACCAATTTATGGTTTGTATGATTTAGTATGACATTTTCTTAACAATTTTATGACAGTCCTGTAAATTTATTGTGCAGTGGAAATGAATAATTAAATCTCATTAGGGGTATCAACCAAAATATCATTTGTATAAAAATGTATTTCCACACAGAATTGGTTGAATGAGTATGAAACCCCTAATTTATATGTCATATATCCATATGAGTCCTAATACTCTATAATATTGAAGATAAAAGAAATTGTTGAATAAATTATTTTATCAATTGAAAAACTTTCCATTATAGTTCATATGGACGATAAACACAACATGATATCCATGTCACTATGAGAGAATAGATTTGGAAAATAAAAAATGATGAAGTTATGAATGACATATTTTTTATATATGTGAGGAAATGTTTGGGTAGTATGATAAATATGTCTTATCGCTGGTTTTATAGCTGATTAGTAGTGAAAGAAGCACCGTATTATAACATTATATTGGGTTGTATTGAATATACAATTAAATGAAAATTTGGAATGAAGATATACTTAATGGAGATTATTTCAATTGGAATTAATTTAATAATGATATTCTAAATTTTCATGTATAATAATATCATAGAATTCATTTTTTACATGAAGACTTCCATGCTGATGTTTCATAAAAAGAATCCCTTGAAACAGATATTCCAAATAAGGACAGTCAATTAGAAATATATTTTATCTTGTTAAATTACTAAATATATATTGAACCATTAATAGACATCATTATTCATACGATTCTCAGTCTCCCATTCATTATGTGGTTTATTAGCTTCCTAATCATTACGGGGTAGTTATATTAAAATAAAATGGGGAAGTGAATTATATGTAACATAAATGGCATACTTTGTTTTTTAAAATGATTTCCAAATTATGAACAATATTAAAAATCATTTTAAGTACCCAAAATTTTTGAATAATGAACTTTTCTTTATTGATAAATGTGTATAGATAGTTTTTATGATTATATAAACTCACTCTTATTTTCTAAATTGAGTTAGATAATATAAACATAAAGGTGAAAAACATAAGGCTTGTTCCTAAAAAAATGTTCTTAATTAGATCTATAAAGATGAAGGAGAATATTATCTCCTTGATGTTCAAGAAAAATGTAAGAGGATCAATCCAAAGGGAGACAATGGTTCCAAATGTTAGATAAGTGAGGAGAGAATAATTTCCCCTTAGAAAATCATCACTTATATGTATTGATTGAACATTATTTAGAATTGTTTCTCCCACTATTAATTTATTTCCATTAAGGGGGTGAATAAAATTGATATTTATGTCCAATATTCATATGAATTTAGGTTTATTTGTATTTTAAGGGATTCAAAATAGATAAAATGGTGTATATTGAGGTGAACATTGTTTTTTCATTATATATATTTCCAATGGTATATTATTAATTGATAAATTTTAATTAATGATCAGGGAGACTTGTCTGAATGATTTAATATCTAATGAATATAATATTCTACTAGAAATATTAAACCAGTTTTACAAATTATAGGTTGTAGTTAAAACATGAAATTATTGTTGATATAGACTTTATTCCCATGGAAAATGTAGATGATGTACAATCCATGCCTATAATAATTTTCATAAAATGGATTTGAATGAAAGTGTTTGTTAGTGATATTTATGTTGGTGAACCTGTGTTGTTTCTTTTTGAATTGTCAGAAAAATTTATATTTTTTGAAAAAAAATCTAAGATTTTTTAGAGTCTATCCTTATTATTACAAATATATTAGTTGTTTTGTTATCTGTTCAAAAAATATTTGAATATGACTATAAATGATATGAGATATTTTATATTGACTAAAAATTATCCTAAATAATTATAGTTTATATTTTATAGGATCTAAAAAATTATTCCATGTATTGAATTATTTGGATGTTTCATTCAGAGAATATAGTCTAAAATTTCAATGTCTCATCACCATATGAGATATTTCCTAAATTGGTTGTGAGTAATTTTTACACTTTTTATGTGCCTTCTAATAGAATAATTCAACTCTATATGTTACTCTATTGTAACATTATTGTTGATTTACTCATCTAAATATGTGTGATGATCAATATGTTTGATAATATGGAAATATCATGACCTATATAAATGTTAATTTTAAATGGGTATTCATCATACAATTTCTTTTTAATATTCCTCATTAACATGTGTGTTAGTGTAATCTCCTCATAGCATAGGTTTTATTACTATCTATGTTTGGGACATGTAATACATATAAATTTTATTGGATTCTAGTGCATGAAAATGTGTGTTTCCAGATTTAATTATCATATGAGGAATTAAAAAAGTAATCTTTTGTAAGTAGATCTCAAGAGATATAAATATCATAAACACCCCAATGTATTTTTACTATATGATTCAAATCATAGAGGAGTAATTCATATATCCATATATAAGAATATTATAGAAGTAAAAATTAAAATGTTTTTAGAGATATTTAATTTTTAAAAGGTTATTTTATAGATTAAATAATATTTATGAAAAACAAATCTAATGAAGCTAGTTTTCGGTTTTATGTACATGTAATTTAGGTTCTTGGTAAGGATTAATTCAAACCATTCATAAATTAGTTTAATAAGTACATTTACAATGATGAAATTATTTTCATTCATTTTCATGAATAATGTAGATTTAATTATATAAAATAATTATATATTATTTATAATTTCATTGAATATAATAAGTCTTATTAAGAATAATATTTTTGTACAAACTAATTTCATCTATTTTTTTATGAATTGAGATCTTCCATATTATATGAAATTTATAAATGAATAGAAATAATGATATTCATATTTTTTTTATTTCAGTTGATTAAAAATGAAAAAACTTTTTTGATTCTAGACTTTAGAAGATAAGATGAGTTTTATATTGATTAGATTAATATAAATTACATGATCCCACTAAGATTATTCCAATAGGATATTTGGAATCCCCACATGATATTGTTGTTATTATATGTTATATATTATTTGTAAAACATTACATGTTGATTTATTTGTTGATTTATTTTTAGAATGAATAATTAAATAATAATGTATATAAAACATTTAAAATCCATCCAACATTGATGAACAGTAGATAGGACAAGATAATTTTACTTTGGAATTTGTTTTGGGGGCACACATGTATTATTGGAATAAATGGAAGACCATAGAGATTTGGAAAGGATTTGTTCAAGTTACTTGTATTGCATGGTATCCAACGAAGATTTCAATTTATTGAAAACGAGAATAAACAGAATTTTTTTCTATTCTTTGGTACAAAAATGATATTGGGATCATATAATAGTATAGGGAAGAGGAGTCACTACATTAGAAATATTTCTGATGTGGTTGATTGAAATATTATGTGGGGCTCTCAATGAAGAAGAGGAAGAATAATTTTCAGTCACATTTAGTGATAATTTTAATGTGTTTTAATAGATTGAGATGAAATGAATTAATAAATTAATCTATAATATAAAGATGAAAAATGAAGAAAGGACGAAGACATTGACCATTGTCAAGTGTTCTAATTTGTGTGATTATCGTGTGAGATGAATAATGAATATGAACTGAGGAGAGACCAAAAAACTATGTATGTAATGATATTTGATTCTAAACATTTTGTTGATTATAATGTGACATCAGTAGTTTTAGTAATTAGTGTATATTAAATAGTTATAAGGATTAGGATGACAAGAGGAATAGATTAAAGGTAACCTTAATGACATTCTATAAATACATGGATATACATCTATATGGGAATGTTATCTTTATATAGATATAGGTACATAATTTTATTGATTAGTGTTCGAGTTCATATTTTTTACTTTTATTTAAATAATTTCATATGAATTTTTTAATCCCCAAAGCATGTGGAACTCAGGGTATATTAGAGATCATAGAGTTACAATGTGAATTGTCACGACCCCCTCCCACCAAAGATTCCCCTCCTGAGCTGGCAATGGTGAAAGGGAGATAATGACCCCCCAAGTCTGGCCTACAGTAGGCCCCGGGGTGGTGACAAGAACCAAGGGTATGAGTTTTTCAAAAATATGGGAGTCATTACCCTTTTATTATATTAAGATCGGGAAATAGGACAAGTCAACCCCCAAGAGGGAAAAGAACAAGTGTATAGAAATAAACCCAAACCAAGCCCACATGCATGTTTAAACAATTTATAACAAGGTGCAAGTACAAGAAATCTCAAAGTACAATACCAAAAGAAAACAACATTACAACAACTGCATCAACTCCAACTGTCCGAGTAGTAGGGTCCCGCACGGCCCTGGTAGTCCTCCTGGAAACCTGAATGTAAACGTAGGGTGAGCATTCAAGTATACTCAGTAGGGAAATCTAAAGATCTTGTTCACAGGTGGGGAGACATCCTAATGTCCCGTGAGAACAACAGAAGAAACCTAGCAAGGAATTCTATCCACCCAACCTCACCAGCCACACTCACAAAAAAACACAATCACAACAGGTAGTAGTATATAAGAACAAGATTATTGGGTACCCCGCACCATTTCCCATTATTTTGCTGCTCTTCCTAAAGGAAAACGTCCTGACGCTGCCACACTCTCCCCGCCTGTACACACCTAGGCCTCACAAACCAGACATCCCACCCACACACAACTGGGCCTCACAACCACGTATCCCAACAACAAACACATGGGCCTCACAACCACATATCCTGCCCACACACACCAGGGCCTCACAACCAAGTATCCCGCCCCCACACTCCTGGCCCTCACAACCACATATCCCGCCCACACACACCAGGGCCTCACAACCACTTATCCTTCCCGCACACTCCTGGGCCTAACAACCACGTATCCTGCCCACACACACATGGTCCTCACAACCACGTATCTCGCCCGCACACACATGGGCCTCATCCCGATGATTCTTGGGAAATAGTAGAACCTGCCCGAAGAGTCTTGGGCTAAAACCACCCCAATCGAAACCTACCCGAGGAGTCTGGGGTGTATGGTCAACTCAAGCCATCACATCCTAGGGAAGAAGGAGGAGGAAGAATCTAGTAACTAAGGGGAAAACGCCCTCTCCCCTGAAATGAGAGTGTTAGGGACTAACTGCTCAACATGGGTGGGGTGCGATGATACAAAAAATATATAGATATATATATGTGTACGAAACAAACAGCCCAACCTATGGATTCTAAACCGATAAACTGAACATGTGCTTCAGCACTACTACCATTAAGCATGCATACAACAAACAACCCCAACCCCATTTAGGTTTTCATGTTTCAACAGAATCAGTTTATTAGTTCCTTAAATACTCGGTAACTATCCACAACCAACCACATCAATCATTCAGAAAGCATATCCCTGCCATCCACAAATAAGTTAGGAAAACACAAGCAAAACAAACAATTCCCTTCTTAATAACCAACAAACCCCATTGATTATTATTCCCCTTCCATTACCATGACCCTCCATTTATTAAATCTTCCACTTTTTATTTATTATCCACAACCCATAGTTCGTTCACATTCAACCCCATTTCTGCAGCCCCGCTGCCAACCACCATAACCACAACCACACCGTACATCAATATCCCTTTAATACCATTTATCACAGCCCCGCTGCCCGTTACCAACATAGCATTCACACCAACCCACAACCAAGCCAACCATAGGCCCGCTGTTCACCCGATCCACAACTACCCACAAAACACCCCCCTTTCACATGCCACGTATCCAAGCCAACACCCACATGTTCATTATTCCATTTTGTTCAACCGGGGTGATCACACAATGTTTCTAGGTTTTAAACATCCAACTTTACGTGATTAACCAATTTATACATTCCACAATGTTTCCACCCACAAAACGGTCTAGAAAGATAGGGAAACATTTAATTACACAATCAAAGGCCCCCAATGGCCGTGATTTTCAGTCGAAAGAAGCCTATTCAATTCACAACATAATATCATAGGATATAAATAATGTAACTGCATTCACAAACCTCCCATACCCGTTATATAAGACCGTTATTATCTTTATTAACTGGTTTCAATGTGTTTCACATTAACAATAGGACACCCACCCCGCATGTGCACAATTTAGAGAGACAAAGGTAAGATCCCTACCTCAACAGGTTTTGATCATAACGCTCCCTCGGATCAAATTTAGAAGACTTCCATCGGCGTCTGTCACTTTTATAGAGTCCCGGAAAAACCTCCTCAGCTGGATGTTGGAAAGGAAATCCTGAAAGAAATATAACGGATCCAAGCTCAGAAGTTCCCCACCGTCGTTACGATCTTGTGGCCGCTGAAGGATCGTAAATCGGAGCTCGGACGAAGAACTTATGAAAGAAAAGGAGCCTTCGAGTCTCTTGAGAGAGCGAAGCTCAGAGAAATGGGTAGGAGAGGAGTTAGTTGAAAAGGAGGAGGGGACCCCTCCTTTTATAGGCGAGAAAAGAAGAAGTACACGATGTGTACTTTATGGTACATGGCGTGTACTCGTCCATTTCACACGGTCAACACGCGGCTTCCAACACATCTCCGCGGCCATTGTCTGGTCAACAAACAGTTTGAAGGTAACACATACGGGGGGAGGGAATACACGACGTGAAGTATTGGGTACACAGCATGTACCCATTTATTTCACACGAAAAGGACACGGCTCCAACATAGCACACGACCATTTACTGGTCAACACACGGTAATGCGTACACAAGGAGGGACTACATGGCGTGTAGTATTGGATACATGGATTATACTAATTTATTTCACACAACAAGGATATATCCTTGAACACGTGGTACACCCGGTGAGGGGGTACACGGTGTGTACTCATACTACACAGCGTGTAGTTTCAAAATTCTGGAAAGTGTGCGAAAAGTCCATTTTACCTTCCAGAACACTTTGTGACCTTCTTTTTGACAAAGGAATGGGCCATAGAGGTCCGGGCCATTACATCAGATATCTCTTAAAACATTCTCATCCCCGAGAATTCAAAAACCAACCCAGAGGAACCCAACAAGATACCTCTTAGGGTTCTCCTTATAATAGGAACCCAACCAACAACCCTAATCACATTTGTTTGGAATTGCTTCTCCTATGTTGAGATATTATCCACATTAGGCAGAACTGACTCGCCTGCACGGGTTTAATCGCATCTTTATTAATGCGTCTCGATTAAGAATTGTGTCTTCCCACTTTCATACATTAGGATTTTTAAATTTTCACTACCCCCAACACCACACAGGCAAAACACTGACCGAACATGTGGTTTGGGGAAATTCCTTCTCCTATGTCGAGATACTATCTGCATTAGGCGACACTGAATTGCCTGCACGAGTTCAATCGCATCCGCATTATTGCGTCTCGATTAAGGATCAGGTTTTTCCCTTCTTCCAACACATCCGGACAAGCTACACAATTCCAGAGAACAAGGAAACAAAAGGTCTCATAACCGACAAGCCAAGAATTCTATATATCGATGGTACATATTATAACATCGACACAAAGCTCATAAGAAAAAGGAAAACAATAGTCAAAAAACTCCGGGTACTGAGCATGCATCTGGGACTCCCGCTCCTAGGTTCTCTCCTCGAGGCCGCCATGCCTCCACAACACACGAACCAAGGGAATGGTCCGTCCACAGAGTATGTTCCCTTTACGATCCTCTATTCTAACTAGTCGTTCCTCGAAGGTCGTGTTGTCTCTTATATTTAACTCTCCCCAGTCGATAATGTGAGAGTTGTCATGTAAGTATCGACAAAGTTGGGAGATGTGGAAGACTTCATGAACCTTCTCCAACTGAGGTGGCAGGGCTAGCTGATATGCCACCTTACAGACTCGCCTCATCACCTCAAAAGGTGTGATGAACCTAGGTGAGATCTTGCTCCCTTTCCCAAAACTCTACTTCCCCCATTGAGGGGAAACATTCAAGAACACATGATCCCCCACCTAAAACTCTAAGGGCCTCCTTCAAAGATCATAATAAGACTTTTTTCGGTCCTGTTCCGCTTTCATCCTCTCACGAACAAGTTGGACATTCTCTGTGGGGCTCTACACTACCTCTGGCCCAAGGGCACCTGTCTCACCAACCTCTGCCCGACAAACGGGTGAACGACATGGCCTTCCATACAAAGAATTAAACAGTTCCACGCCAATTATAGAGTGGAAGCTGTTGTTTTAGTAAAACTCCACTAAAGGAATGTGTCGTACCCATGATCCTCTGAAATCCAGAACACATTCCCGCAGCATGTCCTCTAACTTCTGGATAGTCTGCTCTGTCTGTCCATCGATCTGGTGGTGGAAAGCAGTGCTAAGGTGTAGCTGGGTGGAAAAAGCATGCTGCAACCCCCTCCAGACTCATGAGGTAAACCGAGTAACCCGATCTGAGATGATAGACTTTTGAAATCCATGAAAACACACAACCTCATCTACATAACTCTGTGCTAAGTTACTCACCGGGACCGACTCCTTAATTGCTAAGAAGTGAGCTGATTTCGTCAATCGATCCACCACTACCTAGATAGCATCATAAACACCGTGAACTCGGGGTAGTCTTGTGATGATGTCCATTGAGATGTCATCCCACTTCTACCTGGGGACATCTAAATGATGAAACAACCCACTGGGAACACGGTGTTCAGCCTTCACTTGCTGACACACTAGGCAATTAGCCACAAACTCTGCCACTGCCCGTTTCACCTCGGTCCACCAAAACTGTTCCCTCAGTCCTCGGTACATTTTTGAAACTCCTGGATGTACCGCCAAGTCTGAGCTATGGAACTCACGAAGAACTACCTCATGCATCTCCTCTGGAACAAACAACCTTCCATGGAAAAGCATCTGATGTCGGCTATCCTCTGACCATCCTTCTGGAGCGTTTACGTGATCGACATGATCCTGCATTACTTCTTCCTCGGAGTCCTCCCACTGAGACTCTTCCACCTAATGAAACAAGGAGGACCGCACCGTCATCTGAAACAAACAGCCTATAACACCATCTACCCGTGCATCCAAGTGCAAGGCATCCAACTTTCCCATCGCTGGCCAAGCATCAGCGGATTCCCGAACCACTTCCTTATGTGACATCCTGCTCAGGGAATCAGCTACAATGTTGACCTTAGCTTCAGTGTAAGAGATCTCGAAGTAATATTCTTGGAGAAAATCGACCCATCTCTACTGTCATAAGTTCAGGTCACACTGGGAGAAGATATAACACAGGCTCTTGTGATCTGAGAAGACCAAAAAGTGCTCCCCAAAGAGGTAATGTCGCCACAACTTTAGTGCGAACACTACTGCTACAATGTAACATCCCAGGTAAATAAATAATACTACATTATAATTTTTATCAATATTTTTGAATAAAATGTTAATACTACTTTAAATGGAATGCTATGCTCGATGGCGTACCCAATACACAACAACGAGTTTCTTTAAATCTTTCTTTTCACACTAATAATATAATAATATTATAATAGTTAACGCCTAGCCATTGTAATGGAGGAAATGAACATAAATAACTAAAAAATTATTACATATGTTTTTCAAATATTTCTACATTTATCCCATAAATTATAGAGGCTTAAAATCCAAATGAATCCAATTTTAAGAATAAATAGTCTAATATTTTGAAAAGATTGTTTTACCGCCTTTTGTGGCGAAAATTTTTTTAATCTAAATTTTGACAATTTTATAAGCTATATTTGTCCAAATAAACTTATTATTTATGAATGGGATATTTAAATTTTATTTGGGTAAATTTTTTGTATGTTTCTGACAATGTTCATTCTTTTTAATGAATAGTGAAAAATATTGCATTTTACATCAAAACGGCTTTTTCATCTAATTTAAATATATGGTTAGATTATATTTTTAATTGGTTTTAAAGTTTAATTAGAATATATTTTTACAATTTAATTTAATGGTGGTCATTAGAATTAATTTCACTTTGAAAATGGACATAAACAAGTGCCAAACTTTTCATAAATATTTCTTCCAATAAACCCACTATTTGTTTTGACAGTGGGGATTAACAATATGATTTATTAATGAAACTTCTATATTTTTAATTTTTTAAAATGAACATAATTTATTAATTTTAAATATCAAATATAGAATAAGGTTAATTTTTGGTATTTTTCTGATAATGCTTTTTTAATGAATAGTGAAAAATACAGTTTTTAATTCAAATCTGCCTTTTCATCGAATTTATTTATATATTTAGATTGTCATTTTAATTGTTTCTAAAGTATAATTTAATTTTGTTATTATCACTTAATACAATTTTGTTCATTGGATGTAATTTCACATTTCAATTGGATGCAAAAACAAGTCAATCTTTTGATAAATTTTACTTCTTAAAAACCCGTATTTTATTTTGACAACGAGATTTACTTTCAAATTAACTACTAAAATTTATGTGTTTTGAATTTGATGAAATGGATTCCATATTTGGAATAATAAGGTCCAAATTAGGTAATTAAGACTCTTTTGTTTTAGGACATTATGAATAGTAACGACGGTAATTATCTTTAATTATCGTGTTTAATTAGTAATCGGGTAATTAAGGGTAAGAAAATAATATCATAAAAATATAAAATGACCCCAAAATGTGTCCTAATTCTATTAGTGGTGTAATGGACGACCATGGGATGCCTTGTGCCAAATTCGGGACCCCATGGAATCACTTTAGTGTGATAGTGACCTTTTATCATTTTTTTAATGAAAGGAAAATGTAACCAAAGTATGTAACACCTAAGTAAATTAATTTTAATTTTGTGTACATAAAAGCTATCTTCGACTATAAATAGTAATTTTAAATCGAAAAATATTTACAACATCATTATATTTTTTTATAATTTTTAGATATTAGATAAATTATTTTATTTTTGACACCGTGATGATGTGGTGATTACCTCATAAGTGAACGATTTAGATAAAATGAGAAGATAGGGTGAAATATAAGTCTTAAACTTGTCACTAACATATTTTATGGGTGTATTTTGATACCTTATCACCTTTTACTCTAAATATATCCTTTTGGGTCCATTAAAATATGAAAAAAGATTATAAAAAAGTAATATTTTATAACTTTCCAAGAGTGCCCCTCCTCTTCTCTTATAAAAGGCCCCCACCTCTACCACCTTACCCACACCTCCCATGCCTTTGGCTCGGCCAATCCCTGACCATTTAATCTCTCCACATCCCTCTATTCATCATTGAAGCCTCACCATTGGCAGAATGCTCTTCTATAAACCCTTTTGGTTCCAACCAAAGGGAGTTACCCAATTATAAAGTAACGTCTTGACTTGTGATCTTTTGTTTTATTTTGCTTCTCCAACCCCCAAAACTATTTTTATTCATTTCTTTTGTAACAAGAACAGTATCTTAAATATACTAGGATGTTGTTATAAGACGGATTCGAGCTACACTTACACACACATACATCTAATGGTTAAAGAACATATTGTTTCTGTGGATGGTGAATTTCTCTCTCACGAAACGATGATTGTTAAATATTCTCTTAACACCATCAAAGGTGGCCATTAATATGTCACTATATTTATATATGATATATATAATATTTTTATGTTTTCTGTAAGCTTCTGTATTTTTCATTTATGGCATACCTTTATGGTTTCCATTATGGGTAAACGCGATATCTTTATTTTAGGAAGTGCGGACTACCACCCCCTTAAAGTGATTTGATTCGTTAATAACATATGTGGTACGTATAAAGGATAGATTTAATGATATTATATATGATACCAATCTATAATTATAATACTATTATGTATCATTATGTTTTAATTTCATTAAATATGAAATAGAAATGGAAGTACCGTTCATGCGCACGTACGACTTACCGTCTCCATGAACGATGCATTTCATTTCTTACCTATAAATGTTATGTAATATTATAAATGAATGTATATAATGGATATATATGATATATATGATATCTAAATAATGAATATAATTTTTTATATAATGGATATTTTACCCCATGAACAAACAAGTAATTATAAAGAGTTTATTTTTGACTCATGTAGCAATGATCATTAAAACGACCGTTATTAACTTAAATAATTACATAGTGTTAATAACATGGTAATAATTGATATAAAAGTACTAATAAACTTTAAAAAGGTTCTTAAGAAAGTATAAATTAATTCATGTTTATTATTCTGGAGGTTAAAGAACGATCGAGTCAAGTCGGACCCGAGGTAAGGGATCCTACCCCTCTCTTTTTTTTAAGTACACTATTTTATGTCATTACTTTTTAGCTCATATTTCTTATGATTGTGATGTTATTTTATATTAATCATACTGTAATTTTTATGTTCATATGATGAGAGAACCTATTTTCTATCATCAATCCATTCTCGGTGTTTTATGTGGCGCTGTTGGGCTGTTGAATTTTCGTAAGAGATCCAACGTCTTTCTTTCTTTTTAAGTACTGTCCTTTATGTCACTTATTTTAAGCTCCTATTTGTTATTTGGGGGACGTTATTTTATATTAATATTTCTGTAAATATTATTTTAATATGATGAGAGATTCTATTTGATCTCATCAATCTATTTTTGGATGTTTTATGTGGCGCTGTTAGGCTGCCTAGTTTTCGTAAGGGATTTTTCGTCTCACTTTTATTCCCATGAGATTTATGCTACATTTTCCCCCATTTCCTTTAAGTGGTATATGTACTACCCATTATTCTACTCTTTGTGTAATATACTTTAATTTATGAGTATTTTCATCAATATTGTATTGTCCTTCTTTTATGGGGTGTATGTTTCGAAAGATACCCAAGTCGGTAAGGGAACCTTTCACCCTCTTCTTTTTAAAGACTTCATTTGTTGGTTCTTTTAATTTACATATTGTAATGTTGAGATATGTTCTTATATATCCTTATTGATGTAAATTTTATGTCCAAGTGATGAGATAACCTTTTTATCTCTCATCAACTCAATTTCTGAATTTTGAAGTGACATCGTTAGGCTGTCGAATTTTTGTAAGGGAACTTCTTAACCCAATTTCCGTTCTTTGATTTAATCTCCTACTTTTAATTTATGTCTTGATAGTTTTAATTTCTATCTTTTATTTGTACTTTATTTTTGTTTAATTATAGTGAATACACATAATAGGCCTATTTTATTTATAAAATGATCTTTGTATTAGACATCATCTCAATCTCCTTTCATTAAGGCATATTTGTTTTTAAAAACAACTTTATTTTATATGGTGTATAAACCCCTTTTACTTTTACGTTTATTCAAAAGGAATATTTTTTTATATATGAAGTTTTTTACTAAATGACAAAAGGAATGTTTTTTTGTCATACGAATGTGGTGACAATGACTTCTCCGCCGCCATGACCATTATTTGAGTTTCGGCTTCCTTTACAAGCCATAACTTTTTTTGAATGAAAAATAAATACCATGTTTTACTTTTCATTTATTTTTGTATTGAAAATGGTTTTCATATTTTTTTTATATCAATGTGTTGTATTGATATCTTGTGATTGAAAAGTGGAAATGTTATGTTTCTTTTATGTATGTTTTATGTGATACGATTATGTTATGGTTCTTGGGAATTGTTATGAAGATGGGTGGTTTTGTGATAAACTAAGGGCGGGTGAGCCCGATATATCTCTCCAATGCATTGGGTAATGCGAACGAGTTAAACATTAAGGTTTCTCCGAAGAGATATAGGGAATATACTGTGATGGGTATTCCAAACGTAACCAAGAGGGTTACTCCCTACATAAGAATGTTATGATTGCCTCAAGTTACCTTTATGTCGTATGATTTCTAGGATTTATTAATGATTTTATGAGGTATGATAAAGTGCTTATGTTTTATGAGTGAAGAATGATTTCATTGATTCTTATGTATACATGGACTGATACCCTTACTGAGCTTTTTATGCTCATTCAATGTTTTTAATATGTTTTCACAGGACATAAAGTTGAATAGGGTCAAGGATGGGATCAAGGAAATGTCAGGCAGTCGAAAACAAGGAACTAGACATGAATCTTTTGTTCAAGACTTTTTATTTTTGTGAATAAAAAAATGGAATCAGAGTAGATGCGTCTACTTTGTAATATTTGAGATGTAATAGTTATGTCCTAATTCTCTAAAAATCTAATCCTGAAAATATCCTCAATGTGAATTATTCATATAATTCAATAATAAGTAATGTTTAAGGCCGGGTCTTTATTGTTGGTATCAGATGATGGTTTAGATAACATTAGAGGTTAGAGTGTTAAGTGACAACTTGTGTATAACCACAATGGTTATTATATTAGATAGAGTCATTGTTATTTTTGAAGGTTGGAATGAGTTTTAGATAACTTGGATAAGTATATCTTAGTGTTTATATTCCTCTTTAGTACATAATGATTTTGTTGATGTACTCACACTGACATTTCTGGTTTTAGTAAATAGATGGATCTGGCAGGCACCAAAGTAGAAATGGGTTTGAATGAAACTGTGGTGGTTCTCTAATTAAGAGATTGGATGAAATGGGGGATTCATTGTGAAATCTCGTGGTTATTCTAAACCAATTATCAGGAGTCATGATCAACCACTTGAACCTTGGTGAGTTCTCTAATGAATCATGTACGAGAGAACCAACTCGACATGGAAGTTCAGGTAATAATTATTAAGGTAACCATTAGGGTTTATATGATCCTCACTTTTGAGGTAATTATGGGTTATTATATGTTATGATGGAATATGAATGACATGAGATAAACTTGAGGTTAAATTATGTTATGGTTATTTTTGAAGATTTTATCTCGTTTTGTGGAATGTTTTAAGAATTATATAGTTTTAGAAAAATGAAAACACACAGACCGTGTGACAACCCGTCGTGTCGGACAAACCTGCAGGAATCAACCCCACAACCAAAGTGCAACTGGTATTTATCGCCTACCACTGGACTACTTGAAGTCCCTGGTTAGTTCGAATAATTCATTTTAGTTAGAAGATTTTATGAATCCAGAGGAAGTTGATTTTGGGTCATCTATGGAAATTATTAACCTATCATGGAGGATACGTGGTTAGGATAAGACTTTAAGAACAACTGATGTTATTTGGAGATAAATGTTAATTTGTACCTTGGGAGACTATGTGATTAAATCATTCAAATATTTGGGTTTCAATCTTAGTTGGGTTTACTTTGAAGATTTTTATGGATAGATGTTTATTTAATGGTCTTTGTTGATCTATGGGTTTTGTCTCACAAATATTGAAGATTATGAGTAGTTTTTCTTTTTCTAAAAAAAATAAAATAATAATATCGTTTTTGGGTATTATCTGATCTCGTACTAAACTTTATGGTTTGGTTTTGGTTGAGATCTAAAGACATGATAAATATATAGTTCTCTTTTGTGGATTAGGTGAATCTAAAGATGTTTATAATAGTACTCTTAATGAGAACAAGTCTTCCTAAATACTCGTCTTTTGGAGAAAATGTGAGTTTGATTAAAAAATCAAGTAAATATTGAAACTCTACGTGACAAGTAAGTATGTTTCATTATGATTTAATAAAGCTCAAAAATAAATTCCGCAATGAATAGTAACTTAAAAAAATGTTTTCTGTTAAATTTTCCTACTGGGGAATCGAATACTGTTTAACCCATCACAAGTTTGTGATTTTCTTGTGCTTAACTTTCTCCTAGACATGTTTACTATCACTCTCCATCAGAACAAGACCATTTCATTTCTCCTCCATATCCATATTTTGATACATGGAATCCTAGTATGGGTTAACTCAGGTGACCTTTGTACTTCTCTCCCTTTCTTTTAAAGTGATAGTTTTACTGACTCTCGTTCTGATGTGGGACTTTCAATGAACTTTCCAAACCCAATTTTGAAATTGCGAGGACGCAATTCCCAAAAGGGGGGAAGGATGTAACATACCAGGTAAATAATTTATATTACATTATAATGATTATCAATATTTGTGAATAAAATGTTAATACTACTTTAAAGGGAATTCAATGCTCGATGGCTTACCCAATACGCAACAACGAGTTTTTTTTAAATCATACGTTGCACACTAATAATATAATAATATTATAATAGTTAACACCTAAAATTTATAATGGAGGGAATGAACAGAAATAACTACAAAAATGATTACATATGTTTGTAAATTATTTTTACATTTATCCAAATAAATTTTAGAGGCTTAAAATCTAAATGAATCCAATTTTAAGAATAAATACTCTAATATTTTTAAAAGATTGTTATACCGCCTTTTGATGGTGAACATTTTTTTAATCTTACATTTGAAAATTTTATAATAACTATTTTTCAAAATAAAATTATTCTTTAGGAATGGGATATTGAAATTTACTTTGGTTAAATTTTTGGTATGTTTCTGACAATGTTCATTCTTTTTAATGAATAGTGAAAAATATTGCATTTTACATCAAAAATGCCTTTTCATCTAATTTAAATATATGGAAAGATTATATTTTTAATTTTTTTTAAAGTTTAATTTGAATATATTTTTATAATTTAATTAAATGGTTGTCATTATAATTAATTTCAGTTTGAAAATTGACAGAAAAAAGTGCCAAACGGTTCATTGATATTGCTTCCAAAAAACCCGCTATTTGTTTTGACAGCGGGAATTAACTATATGATTTATTAATGAAACATCTATGTTTTGAATTTGGTATAATGAAAATAATTTCTGAATTTGAAAAATAAAATATATATTAGGGTTAATTTTTGGTATTTTTTCTGATAATGCTTTTATTAATGAATAGTGAAAAGTAAAGTTTTTAATTCAAAACTACCTTCTCATCCAATTTATTTATATAATTAGATTGTTATTTTAATTGTTTTTAATGTATAATTGAATTATGTTTTCATAACTTAATACAATGATGTTCATTTGAAGTAATTTCACTTTTCAATTGGATGTAAAAACAAGTCAATCTTTTGATAAATTTTACCTCTTAAATACCCGTCATTTGTTTTGACAACGAGATTTACTTTAAAATTAATTACTACAATTTATGTGTTTTGAATTTTTTGAAATGGAATCCATATTTGGATTAATAAGTTCCAAATTATGTAATTAATACTCTTTTGTTTTTGGACATTATGATTAGTAACGATGGTAATTATCTTTAATTATCATGTTTAGTTAGTAATAGAGTAATTAAGGGTAAGAAAATAATATAATAAAAATATAAAATTACACCAACAAGTGTCCCAATGCTATTGGTGATGTCGTGGACGACCATGGGACGCCTTCTTCCAACCTTGGGACCCCATGGAATCACTTTAGTGTGATAGTGACCTTTTTTCATTTGTTTTAAAGAAAGGAAAATGTAACCAAAGTATGTAACACCTAAGTAAAATAATTTTAATTTGGTCTAAACAAACTATATCTTAGAATATAAATATTAATTGGAAATATAAAACTATTTACTACATCATGATATTTGTTTCTAATTTTTAGACCTTAAATAAATTATTTTATTTATGACACCGTGATGATGCAGTGATTACCTCATAAATGAACGATTTAAATAAAATAATAAGATAGGGTGAAATATAAGTCTCAAACATGTAAAAAACCTATCGGATGGTGGATTTAGAATCCTTATCACCTAATCCTCTAAATATATCCTTTTTGGACCTTTAAAATCCGAAAATAATTTTATAATAAAGTAATATTTTATAACATTCCAATAGTGCCCCTCCTCTTCTCTTATAAAAGGCCCCCCACCTCTACCACCTTACCCAAACATCTAAAGAATTTGGCTCAGCCAAACCCTTACCATTTCATCTCTCTACTTCCCTCTCTTCATCATTGATGCCTCAACTTTGGCAGAATGCTCTTCAAGAAACCCTTTTGGATCAAACCAAAGGGAGTTACCCGATTTTAAGGTAACGTCTTCACTTATGCTCTTTTGTTTTATTTTGCTTCTCCAACCCCATAAAGTCTTTTAATTAATTTAATTTGTAAAAACACCAGTATCTTCCATATACTACGATGTTGTTATAAGAAGTATTCGAGCTACACTTACACACACCTACGTCTAATGGTTAAAGATCATACTGTTTTTGTGGATGGTGAATTTCTGCCTCACGAAACGATGATTGTTCAATATTCTTTTAACAAATTAAAAGGTGGCCATCAAGATGTAAATATATTAATATATGATATATAATATGTTTATGTTTTCCTTAAGATTCTGTATTTTTCATTAATGGCATACCTTTATTTTTTCCATTAGGGGTAAATGTGATATCTTCATTTCAGGAAGTACGGACTACCACCCCCTCAATGTGATTTGATTCGTTAATACAATATGTGGTATGTATAAAGGATATATTTAATGATATTATATATGATACCATACTGGAATTATAATACTATTATGTATCATTATTTTTTAATTCCATTGAATATGAAATAGAAATGAAAGTAGCGTTCATGCGTACGTACAGTTTACCGTCTCCATGAACGTTTCATTTCATTTCAAACCTCTAAATGTTATGTAATATTATAAATTCATGTATATAATTGATATATATGATATATATGATATCTAAATAATGAATATAATTCTGGATATAATGGATATTTTACCCCATGAACAAACTTGTAATTATAAAGAGTTTATTTTTGACTCAAGTAGCAATGATCGTTAAAACGACCGTTATTAACTTAAATAATTACATAGTGTTCATAACATGGTAATAAGTGATATAAAAGGAATAATTAACTTTAAAATGGTTCTTAATAATGTATAAATTAATTGAAGTTTGTTATTCAGGAGGTTAAAGAAAAATCGAGTCAAGTCGGACCCGAGGTAAGGGATCCTACCCCTCTCTTTCTTTTAAGTACACTCTTTTATGTCATTTCTTTTAAGCTCATATTTATTATGATTGGGATGTTATTTTATATTACTCTTACTTTAATTTTTATGTCATATGATGAGAGACCCTATTTTCTCTCATCAACCCATTTTGGAAGTTTTGAGTGGCGCCGTTAGGCTGCCGAATTTTCGTAAGAGATCCAACCTCTCTCTTTATTTTTAAGTACTCTCCTTTATGTCACTTATTTTATGCTCCTCTTTGTTATGTTGGGGAATGTTCTTTTATATTCCTCTTTCTGTACATTTTATGTTAATATTATGAGAGACCCTATTTGATCACATCAATAAATTTTTGGATGTTTTTAGTGGCACTGTTAGGCTGCCGAGTTTTCGTAAGGGATTTTTCGTCTCACTTTTATTCCTGTGAGATTTATGCTACATTTTCCACCATTAAATTTGAGTGGTATATGTACTGCCAATTATTCTACTCTTTGTGTAATATACTTTCGTTTATGATTATTTACATCAATGTTGTATTATCCTTGTTTCATGGGGTATATGTTTCGAAAGATACCCAAGTCGGTAAGGGAAAATTTCACCCTCCTTTTTTTAAAGACTTATTTTGTTGGGTCTTTTAATTTACATATTTTAATATTGGGATATGTTTTCTATATCCTTCTTGAGGTAAATTTTATTTCCAAGTGATGAGATGCCCTTTTTATCTCTCATCAACAAATTTTCTGAATTTTGATGTGATGCCGTTAGGCTGTCGAATATTTGGAAGGAAACTTGTTACCCCAATTTCCGTTCCTTGGGTTAATCTCCTAATTTCAAATAATGTCATGATATTATTATTTTCTATCTTATATTTGTACTTTATTTTTTTACTTATAATTAATACACATAATATGTCAATTTTATTTAAAAAATGATCGTTGTATGGGACATCGTCTCAATCTCCTTTCATTGAGGCATATTTTGTTTTATACACAACTTTATTTTATATGGTGTATAAACCCCTTTGAATTTTAAGTTTATTCAACATGAATATTTTTTTATATACGAAGAATTTTACTAAACGACAGAAGGAATGTTTTTTTCTCGTACGTATGCGGTGACAACGACTTCTCGACCACCGTGACCATTATTTGAGTTTAGGCTTCCTCTATAAGCCATAACTTTTTTTGAATGAAAAATAAATACCATGTTTTAGTTTTATTATATTTTGGTATTGAAAATTGTTTTTATATTGTTTTTATATCAATGTGTTGTATTGATATCTTGTGATTGAAATGTTGAAATGTTATGTTTCCTCTATGCATGTTTTATGTGATACAATTATGTTATGGTTCTTGGGAATTGTTATGAAGACGAGTAGTTCAATGATAAACTAAGGGAGGGTGAGCCTAATATAGCTCTCTAATGCATTGGGTAATGTGAAGGAGTTAAACGTTAAGGTTTCTCCGAAAACATTTATGGAATATATTGTGATGGGTATTCTAAACGTAACCAAGAGGGTTACTCCTTACGTAAGAATGTTATGAATGCCTCATGTTACCTTTATGTCATATGATTTCTATGATTATTCATGATTTGATGAGGTATGTTAAAGTTCGTATGTTTTATGAGTAAAGTATGATTTCATTGATTCTTATGTATACATGGAATGATGCTTTCTTTCCATACTGTTATAACCCTTACTGAGCTTTTTATGCTCATCCCAAGTTTTCAAAATGTTTTCACAGGACATAAAGTTGAATAAGGTCAAGGATGGGATCAAGAAAATGTTAGGCTATCTAAAACAAGGAACTAGACATGAAACTTTTGTTCAAGAGTTTTTATTTTTGTGAATAAATAAAATAGAATCTGAGTATATGTGTAAACATTGTAATCTTTGAGATGTAATAGTTATGTCCTAATTCTCTAAAACACTAAACCTGAAAATAACCTTAATGTGAATTATTCATTTCATTCAATAATAAGTAATGTTTAAGGATGGGTCCTTATATGCAAGCTCTAGGTCATGGGTGGCATAGTTACATTTGTGATGGCGTAACTGCCTAGACCCATAATAGATCACTCCCTTCTTCTAAATCAGCACGCACCCCTAACCAAGGCCAGAAGAATCACAAAACACCTCATACAATAACCCTTCCTCTGGAAACCTTAGTACTAGAGCACTGACCATCTTCTCCTTCAGGTAGTCGAAAGCTTCCTGGAACTGCTCGCTCCATAGGAAGACCTAGTTCTTCCTAGTCAAAGCTGTCAATGGATCAACAACTTGAGAGATGTCCGAAACAAAACTCATATAGTAACCTGCTAACCCCAGGAAACTATGAACTTCTGCCATGCTCTTGGGTGCCGCCCAAGAAACAACTGCCTCCAACTTCGATGGGTCCACTGACACTCCATGCTGAGACACCACGTGCCCAAGGAAGTGTAATTCTTGCGTCAAGAACATAAACTTGGACAATTTCCCGTAAAGATGGTGGTGTCGAAGGACTTATAAGAATGCCCTGATATGCTCAACGTGCTCCTCCTCTAATATTGAGTAGATCAGAATGTCATTGATAAAAAAAAACGATGAACTGGTCCAGAATCTCTCGGAAGAAAAAGATCATAAGTCCCATGAACACAACCGGTGCATTCGTAACTCCAAACGACATAACTACAAACTCGAAGTGCCCATACCTGCACATGAAAGATGTCTTCGAGATGTCATTGTCCTTTACCCTCAGCGGGTGATATCCGTGTCATAGATCAATATTAGAAAACCAACCTGCTCCCCTTAGTTGGTCGAATAGATGATCTATCCTTAGAAGGGGTAATAGTTCTTGAATTTTACCTGGTTCAACCTTCGGTAGTCTATACATAGCCTGAGACCACCATCTTCCTTCTTCACGAACAAAACTGGAGCACCCCATGGTGATAAGCTGGGTCGAACAAAACCCTTCTCCATCAGATATTCAATCTGAATCCGAAACTCCCGCAACTCCGAAGGTTCCATCCGATAAGGGGCCATCAAAATAGGATGGGCACCAGGATGTAAGTCTATCCCGATCTCAACGTCACGTCGGGGGGGGGGGGGGGGGGGGGGGGGGTGGTGGGGGGTAGAGTCACAAACTCCTTAAGAAAAACATCGAGGAACACCTCAACAACTTCCGGGACATCCATCATCTCTATATCAGCTGGACCCACCGATAACCCACCTAATAAGGAAAGGAGAGGCTCCACACGTCAGCATACCACCTGATAGCTCCTCTCGCCAAAAAAAGCTACATGCTGCCCATCCATGTCGGAGAACACAACTCTTCTCCAGAAGCTGTCGATAACGGCACTAAGAGAAACAACCAGTCGATGCCTAGGATGACATCGTATGGCTGCATCTGTAATAGAAGAAGGTCCCCACTAGATCAATGTGGCCCCAACATCATCCCACATCCCCGAAAAAACACAAGATATGCTGGTCTAACCTCCAACTGGTGTACTCATCACCAGTGGTACAGAATTTCACTCTATGTCTAGTCCCACGGCATGGGCTAGACAAGGTGTGACAAAGAAGTGTGAAGCTCTCAAATAGAACAAAGAAGAAAAAAGAGTGCTAAACAAACAAATCGTACCTCTCACCACCTCAGGTCCTACCGAAGCTGCCAACTATGTTGTGTACAACTGTCCACGCCTAGATCCTCTGCCTATATAATGTCGACCACCACCCCAACCATGCCCTGGTCGAGGTCCCTGAGGAGAACCCTAATGTCGGCCTCCTCCTACATAGTCTGCCCTCAGAGGATCATGGTCCTACAGCTGCTTGAAGGGCCTCGCCGGCAACTGGTGCTGCGGAGGTGGGCGCTGAACCTGCCCACCACCACCGTACTGAGCTCAGGTCGGGCACCGACTTTGAACGTGCCTAAACCCTCCACAAGAAAAACACTTCGGTATTGGGGTCGTGAAAAAGGGATGGGGACCCAAAGATCTGAACTGGAACTGCTGGGGCCTGCTCCCTACCAGCCTGAACCTGGAAGGTCCTGCGCAGGAGACCTACTGCTGACTAGCTTCCCCTTCGATGAGCACGGCTGGATCCCCTCTCGTGGTGAACCTCCCAACGAGTGCATCCTCTCTACAACCTCTACCTTCTTCTGTACTACCATGTACGTCGAAAGGGTGAAGGGGGTGACAACATAATGAAGATAAGGACGAAGCGCCTCCTCTAAACATCTAACCCGAGACTCCTCATCCGGAAAGAGATCTGGAGAAAAGCACAGGAGATCCTTAAACTCGATCCCCAACTCTCATACTGACATACTCCCCTGTTGATGGGAGAGTAACTCCTACCGCTTCTCCACCTTGATCATGGATGAAAGGAATTCCTCTCGGAATTCCTTCTCAAAGTCAGACCATGGAACCTATGCCTCTATCCTCTCACCAAGGTAGAGCATCCACCACTGTCGTGCCACACCTCTCAGCTGAATGACTGCTAGGAGAACCCAGTACTCACTCGGAGAATGGATGAAGGTAAATGTGATCCCTAGCTCCTCAAGCCACCCCTCTGTCTCTGTATCCGATGTACTACCCTTGTACTTCATGAGGGTTTTCCCCTGGATAGAATAGAGAGTCTTCTTCCACTGGCTATCTTCCTCCTCTCGGTCAATACTCAACTGATCGACCGCCTGAATCTGCTAGGCCTCAGCCGTCTGAGCCACCTGGGGAGGACGTCCAGGTGCAATAGCTGTACGGTATAAGAGGATCGCCTAAGCCCCAGTAACAAGGAATTTTTCATGGTTTCATTTTATCATTTTATTCAATTTCTTTCCCAGAACACCCAAATCATGTAACACACAATCATGATGATGCATGTACCTTACCTAGGGTCTCTACCCTGCAATCAATGTAGTATCACTTCGTCGTTCGGTAGGCTTAGATTCCTTGCATCGGATCACGGGGGGCCCTAAAATCCCGTGTCCTAGCCGATCTTCTCTGGCCTATGTCATGCACCAAGATTTTCCAACATTGATTCCCTACCATTCCATGCAATCCTCACTGTGCCTAACTCCAGACTCCATCCTATCTATCAAACATCAGCTCTGATACCATTATTTCATGACCCCCTCCCACCAAAGATGCCCCTCCCGAGCTGTCAATGGTGAAAGGGAGATAATGACCCCCGAGTCCCACCTCCAGTAGGCCCCGGGGTTGCGACTAGCACAAAGGGTATGTGTTTTTCACAAATATGGGAGGCATTACCCTTTTATTATTTTAATATTTGTAAATAGGACTAGTCAAACACCAAGAAGGAAATGAAAAATTGTATATAATTAATCCCAAACCAAGACCACATGCATGTTTAAACAATTTATAACAATGTGCAAGTACAAGAAAGCTCAAAGTACAAAACCAAAAGAAAATAAGAGTAGAAAAACTAAAACAACTCCAACTGTCTGACTAGTAGGGTCTTGCACAACCCTGTTAGTCCTCCTGGAAACCGGAAAGTAAATGTAGGGTGATCATACATGTATACTATGTAGGGAAACCTAAATCTCTCGTGCACATTTGGGGAGACATCCTAATGTCTCTCGAGAACAATAGAAGAAACCTAGCAAGGAATTCTATCCACCCATCCTCACCAGGCACACTCACCAAAAACACAATCACAACAGGTAGTAGTATATAAGAATAAGAGTATTGGGTACCCCGCACCATTTCCCATTAGTTATCTTCTCTTCCTAACGGTGAACGTCCTGTCGCTCCCACACACTCCCCCCCCCCCTCACACACCTGGGCCTCACAACCACGCATCCCGCCCGCACACACCTGTGCCTCACAAACCACACATCCCGCACGCACGCACCTAGGCCTCACAACCACATATCCCACCCGCACACACCTGGGCCTCACAACCACGTATCCCGCACGCACACACCTGGGCCTCACAACCACGTATCCCGCCCGCACACACCTGGGCCTCACAACCACTTATCCCACCCGCACACACTTGAGACTCACAACCACGTATCCCGCCCGCACACACCTGGGCCTCACAACCAGTTATCCCACCCGCACACACATGGGCCTCATCCCAATGATTCTTGGGAAAAAGTAGAACATGCCCGAAGAGAATTGGGCTAAAATAACCCCATTCAAAACCTACCCGGAGAGTCTTGGGTGTATGGTCGCCTGAAGCCATCACAGCCTAGGGAAGAAGGAGCAGAAAGGAGTTAGTAACTAAGGGGAAAACACCCTCTCCCATGAAATGGGATTGTTCGGAACTATATTCTCAACATGGGTTTGGTGCGATAAAACAAGAAAGTTACAGATAGATATATGTATACCAAACACACAGCCCAACCTATGGCTTCTAAACAGAGAAACTGAGCACGTGCCTTGGCACTGCTACAACGAATCATGCATACAACAAACAACCACAACTCCATTTAGGTTTTCATGTTTGAACAGAATTAGTTTATTAGTTCCTTAACTACTGGGAAACTATCCACAACCAACCACATCAATCGTTCATAATGCATATCCCTGCCATCCAATAATCGTATTAGGAAAACACAATCACAACAAAAAGTCCCTTCTTAATAACCAACCAACCCCATTGATTATTATTCCCGTTCCATTACCATGACGCACCATTTATTAACTCTTCCACTTTTTATTTATTATCCACAACCAATAGTTTGTTTAGATTCAATCCCATTTCTACAGCCATGCTTCCAACTGCCATAACCACAACCACATCGTACATCAATATCCCTTTAATACCATTTATCGTAGCCCCGCTTCCCATTACCAACATAGCATTCACACCAACCCACAACCAAGCCAACCGCAGCCCCGCTGTTCACCCGATCCACAATAACCCACAAAACACCCCCTTTCACATGCCACGTATCTAAGCCAACACCCACATGGTCATTATTCCATTTTGGTCAACCAGGGTGATCACACAAGGGTTCCATGTTTTAAACATCCAACATTACATTATCAACGAATTTCCACATTCCATAGTGTTTCCACACACAAAATGGTCTAGAAATATAGGGAAACATTTAATTGCACATGAAAAGGCCCCCAACGAATGTGATTTTCAGTAGGAAAAAGACTATTCAATACACAACATAATATCATAGGATATAAATAATGTTACTTCATTCACAAACATCCCATCCCCGTTGTATAATCCCGTTATTATCTTTATTAACTGGTTTCAAAGTGTTTCACATAAACAATAGGACACCCACCCTACATGATGCACAATTTTGAGAGACGTAGGTAAGATCCCTACCTCAACAGGTTCTGATCACAACGCTCACCCGGATCAACATTAGAAGACGTCTGTCGGCATCTATCACTTTTGTTGAGTACCGGAAAAACCTCCTCAGGTGGAAGTTGGAATGGAAAGGCCGAAGGAAAGACAGAAGATCCAAGCTCAGAAGTTTCACCCCGTCGTTACGGTCCTGTGGCCGCTGACAGATCATAAATCGGAGCTCGGACGAAGAGGTTATCAAAGAAATGGAGCCTTCGAGTCTCTTGGGAGGGCTCTACTCAGAGGAATGGGGAGGAGAGAAGAGAGTTGAAAAGGAGGAGGGGACCCCTCCTTTTATAGGCAAGAAAATAAAAAGTACTCGGCGTGTACTTTATGGTACACGGCGTGTACTCGACCATTTCACATGGTCACCACGCAGCTTCCAACACGGCTCCGCGGCCATTGACTGGTCAACACACGGTTTGAAGGTAACACATACGCGGGGATGGACTACACAGAATGTAGTATTGGGTACACGATCTGTAACCATTTATTTCACACGGCAAGGACACGACTCCAACATGGCACACGACCGTTGACTGGTCAACACACGGTAACACGTGCGTGGGGAGGGACTACACAGCATGTAGTATTGGATACCTGGCATGTACTCATTTATTTCACACGGCAAGGACAAGACCTTGAACACAGGGTATACCCGGTGAGGGGGTACACGACGTGTACTTATACTATAGGGCGTGTAGTTTCAAAATTCTGGAAAGTGTGGGAAAAGTCCATTTTACCCTCCAGAACACTTTGTGACCTTCTATTTGACAAAGGAATGGGCCGGAGAGGTCTGTGCCCTTATATGAATACAGTGATATGTTTTTCTAATGGTAAGCCACATGAGAATCAAAATAGATAATACACAGAGGGATATAATGTAGGTTTGGGAAGAAAAATCCATTTTATTCAACAATTAATTATATTGTAGAATTTAGGATTAGTTTTAATAACCAATTATTGTAAGGAGTTTTTTTTGTTCCAACCCATTTAAAATTATAACATTCATATTTGAATAACATTACAGTCATTACTTTCAGTTTTCATTTCATTATTGAAGATAAATTGATACAATTTCATTATTATGTAATACTATATCATGTATAGTGGGTGTCAGTCATTTAAAGAATATTTGGGAATTAACCTAAATTCTCAACCACCAGACCCCCATCCCGGGTGTGTATAGAGATCCTAAGGAGAATTTCATTTCAAAATATAATCTGATCATTGAATTTATGGTCATAATATATATGGTGATTGGAAATATAGTTGATGGAAAATATGGCCAATAGATATATTCGGCACCTTTATACTCATACACAATAAGGGTTTACATGTAATTTAATTTTAAGTAACATATTTAAAGTAATATAATTCATGTAGAATAATTAATTCTAGAATGAAAAGAAAATAAATAATCATATTTTTTAATTATAATTAATTTTTTTCAATTATATATTTTTATTATTATAATTTGAAAAATATTGATATGATATTTTTAAGGAATGGAGGTAAAAAAATTTATACAAATATATGGAAATATGATTTCTTAAAAGATAAATAATATTAATGGTATATGATGAAAAACATTTATTTCGAAAAAGAATATTTCTTATTAATGAAATATATTTTTTCATTTTGGATTTTTACAAAAATAATTTAATCTTGTAAATTTGTAAGGATTATTCTAAAAAAATTAATATATATATATAATAAGATTTAATTAATAATCAATTGATATTTTACAGGTGTAGGAACCCTTAATGCTAAAAAATATAATATTCTATAAAACTAGAGTTTAATATATAACTTATATTTCTATTGAATTTTTATGTTTCAAATAATTTAAAATTGAATTTAATTAATTGGATTCTATATTTATAAAATCCATTTTTGTTTTTTTGAGATGTTGAATTTCATTTTTAGGAATTTAAATATGATATTGAGGTAAAACATGAGTTTTTGTGATAAAGACAAAATGTGGATAACTGTGTAATAGTTTGAGGTAAAGATATAAGATATCAGGAAAAACATTCAATTTTATTTTTTATGTGGGTGTAAATATTTCCTTTATATTATTTATTAACTATATGGCGATCTTATTTTTAAAATTAATTCATTATAATTTAAGGAATTGTTATTTGTTGAATTATAGCTCTAAAATTACCTATAGAAGGAATCCTCCACTACCCATCATATATAATATAGTATTGTTGTTATCAATTGAATAAACACCCATTATTCATCTTATAATTCCATCATATATATTTTTTATTCTATTTCCAAAAATGATACACGAATCCTTCATTCTAGAGGAAACCATTTCGAGAGGGATTGAATTCATAAAAGAAATTACCTAGTTCTTCACAACCTATCCCAATTATATTATTATATAAATTATTTTTATATCTATTTATTGATTATTATTATATTATATTATTTTAATTATTCTTATTGTAAAATAATAATACTATTTAATTACACTATACCCATATTCATTCATTAGTATAAATGATCTCAATTGGGTCGTTTAAACCACCAATATGACTGATGTTATAAAATCCCCAATTTTTTAACATGAATGTGTATCAAGTTATTATTATAGGTATTTTATTATTTTTTGGATAAATTTATATCCTAAATATATTTTTATCCATGAAATAAATTAATGGACATTAAATGTTATAATATTACCGTGAAATTTAATGATCCATGATCCCCAAGGAATCTATTCTCATGAACTATAACCATAGATTTATCATATGAACCAGAGTATAGATAAACATATTTAACACAACGATACAACTACCATGAATAATTTCATAATGGAGAACATGTTAACATATAACAAGCATCAACCTCACTATTATGAAATATGTTGCAAATAATCAAAATTAATATTATATGATGATGAATGTAGACTATATGTATCAAATACATGTGCAATGAATTATAACAATTGATGAGTAAAAAATTTAATAAATATGAATATGTTCTCAAATAAGATAATATTATATTTTTTATTAAAAAATATGATGATGTGAATTCTTTGATGTTAAGGGTAATGGAAAGGATTTCATTACCAATATCATGATGAAATATATAATGTTTATATTGAAATTGAAATCAATAGAAATTTTATTCATTTAAAATATAAAAGACAATCTATTTTATTCTCTTATTTTTATTTTGGGGTTTTAATGCATCACTTCCATATTTCATATTAAAATTAAAAAAAAATATTGCTCAAAATTAGGAATGACGTAATCACTTCTTTTTTACTGGGAATCATTCTCCTCCAATTCCATATGCTGTATATCATTTAATGAAATTCTATATTTATAAATATATTTTATATTATTTTAATATTATTTTAAATATGTATTTATTTATCACAATTGAAAATAAATAATTTTAATCTTTTTCTACTAGTGTTTTTTTTTTGTTTACATGACTTTGTTTAAAAAATCATTAAAAACTATTCTTTTAAAAATCATCACAATAATTCCAGTTTCCTGTTGTATACTTAAGCAGTCATTGATAATTAAACATTCCAAATTGTCATGGTTTTCCAAATCAAATTCAATCAAATTAGTTTCAAAAAATGTTCTCTTTTAAAATAATAGATAAAAAAAATTTAAAGCATGTTTATTATTATATTCTTAATGTCATTCTTACCTAATTAAAAATACGTTTTTTATTTCAATACCATTTTATATTTATTATGGGTTTATAGGTATATGCTCTACTAATAAAAATAAAAAATCTCGATTTAGATAGATTATCACCTTGTCATGTAAATGCTTACAAGAAACCAACTTCATTCACGTGTGTTATTTAACCTCTGCTGAGAGTGACAATATTTTCAGGATTATGTGGATCATATATAAATGTATTATCATTATGTAATGGGGGTCTAATATAACCCTCCAATCCATTTTTTATTATTTATATCTCATGAGACGATAGAGAATAGGGAGTTATTACAAGAACCAAAGGGTCTATGTACACTAATTTAGATGTGGGACTAAAAGTACACATCCCTCCATTTCATTATGTAATGCCAAATTTATAATGAGAATACAATTTATAGATTAAAGGGAAAATAAAAATAATTTTTTGTACTCTATCTACTATGTTATTATGATCATGGTAGTTAAGCTAATTATAAGGAATTATTTTCTATTCTAAAACATTTTATACTTTAATATACCTATTTTTGGTTTTTAGGGAACATGAATATTATATCTATATAAATAATACCTTTTTTGTGTTTAATTACTATGATTTTTAACTTTTTTGATGTAATTTATTAAATATGAATTATGTAATATGATATCATTAGTTAGTATCATAGTAGGGTATAATTATATTCCTAGAGTAGGATATGATGATTAAGAGTACAAAACCTAATAATATATAGTGAAATAATAGTTTTGTAGTGTTATCCAAAAATTTAATAGGATGAAAGGAATGTGTTATAATTTAGGATATCTTACGAATGATTTTAATTAACATTTGATTCATAAATATCTTTATTATTTCATAATAGTAATAGTAACATTATTGGATTTTTTCAATTTTTTAACTGAGAGTAATAGAGAAAAAAATGTGTATGATTGAATGTGAAATAAAAATCCATATTTAAAATCAAGTGGGATAATATTTTGGGTGAAAAAAATCATAACTATTCTAAGTCAAATATCTCAAGTTGTTAACAATAATAAGAATCATTTTGAACTCCCTAATGCACTGAGTAAGGAATGACTTTCAAATTATTTAGTCTTGCCAAATCATCCTCCAACATTTAATGGGTCACCCTATCTAATAATAGTCAATCAATGAATCAATACTGTAGAATATAAATTTATTTCTCATGTACATTGAGCATAAAATGGCTGTTTTAATTATTTATCATTTTGAATTTGAATTTAATCGGTGGTTTGCACTCACTAAGAATATGAGTCAAGGTGATAAAATCAACTTCACGAAACAAGATGATATTATGAAATTATGTTTTGACAAATATTTTCCCAATACACATGACAGTAATAAAAAATTTGAATTTTTTGTTGTAAATAAAATGAAAGGGGAATGCAATGGTACATTTTAATAAAAACATCACAATAAATTTCTGCTATCCTTCTAGTTTGATAATTTATCCTAAAAGGAAAAATTATCATTTCCAAATTTTTTCAAAACAATTTATCTAGAATTTGTTAAGAAATATTTACTATTGTAGCTATGAATTAATTTTTCTAGGTTATGAGAAGGTAAAAATAAATAGTAGATACTCTCATTATACTTCTAGTTTTGGTGAAAATATGTGAATGAATGACTTTTAAGGATACTAAATTGATTATACCCATTTAGTAAATAATGTTAATCATTATACATGAAGAAAATTTTGGATGAATAATATATGAAATTTCCATAATGTGACAATTAAAATTATAATTTGTGGATAGAAGACCATCAAGAAAATTTATTTACAATATTAGTGAATCATCAAACCAATGAAATGAATGATAATAAATACTAAAAAATTTCACCACTCACACTCTTAGGTTGTAATTACAATGATATTATATATTATTATAACTAGTGGACCAATCAAAGGATTTATTATTAAAATAAAATTTTGAAACCCATAATGCTAAGGGATAATGTGAAAACATTGAAATAAAAAGTATAATAGTTGGTAAGAAATATAATGAGTATAATGGATCATAGATCCAACACTATATAATTAAAACAATCATATTTTATTATTAATTATAATATACTCCAAAATATTTGGAACATCTCATAAATTCATTAAATCACTCTCTGAATGGTCATATATTAATTCATCATTGAGAACACCTATGGGTATGATAGTCACAAATATATAAAATAAATCATCTGCTTTATATTGTTTTGGGATTTATCATCTTGTTAATATAATTAGTATCCATCTATTATTATTTTATGTTAAATATTGTTTGTACTATCCCTCTAGACACTATGACCATATCAGTATTTAGGATAGTCAAGTCGCATTTCATATCCAGAATCAACCTATAGTAATCTATCATTGAAAATCATACCATGAACACATTATAGAGGTTAAATCATTTATATGGGAAATAATTCTAATCATGGAGGGTATTTTTTTCGAATGGACTAAGAGAACGTCAACATTAATGATATGTGAATGTGTACGAATAGATTGATAGTCGTGACCCCCTCCCCACATTGTGTATCCCTAGTGGGATGATAATATTAGAAGAGAGATAAGGTCTACTAAGTCCCACCTTTAGTAGGACCCTTGATGATGACTATACATGAGGGTATATCAAAAACCCTGAGGGGTGGACTTACCCTTAAGGGAACAAATGCTGAAGGTAGAGAAAATATAGACACCAACTACCACCTTCTATGACTAAAAAGTAAATTAAAACACATGTCCACATATGTAATGCCATGAAAAAAAATACTATAACTCAAATGGGATTACTGTATGTACCAAAATAATGTAATTAGATACATCCATTAAGCTCAAACAACCCATGCAAAACACCATGCTTTTAGTGACCATCCGGAACCCTATTTTTCCCAATCTGACCTAAATTACAATTTATATTACATAGGTTGAGTTTAATAGTATACTGATAAGGATCCTCCTCAGAGTTTCTCGTGAAAAATTAAAGAATGAATTCTAATGATAAAGTGAACTACAAGTGTAACCAAATTTTTAGATAAACAGGAATTCTATGTTCCCAGACTCACCTTGTCTACTCTCAACATGTATTGATTAAAAGTGAATATAATATAATACAGAATATCAAGGGTACCTTATTTCAACTTCCTTTGTAGTTTTATGCTTTTCCCTATGGATGAACATCCTGATCGTATCTCTCCCAAAAGGCTTCCCTGATGACACCTGGGCAAGCTCCACAACATGCACCCGATACAATTAAAAGTCATTCCCATAGACACCTAGGATGAGGACCACACCACCTACACAACCATTAGAAACCATGTATTCTCATGAAGCCACTAAATCCCATATAATGTGTATTATACATTGGGTATTGTGCCTCAAGCCATTATATCCTATACACTGGGAATGAATCCTCAAGCAATCATAGTGTATACACGTTAAATATATAGTAGAATGTGGGAAACTATATCCCAAATATATATGTGTGTGAAATTATTATTATCCATTACAACCCTCTATACACATATATGAGGGGAAATTAACCGCCATGCATAATTGTACATGTATGTACCAAGAGAAGCGAGTAGAGCCATATATGGATTTCATCCGTCTATCCTCCCATGAGTATGTTGGGGAAAACCCACACTATAGCTCAAAATAATCAAGGTGCTATACTCCGTAACAGATTTTTTGGGTAGCATATAGAAGCACCAAAACTATATGATATAATATTGCTGATAACCACTCTATTAAAAACATATTCCTTGACACAATTGCAACAATAATCTCTCTAAATCTTGGATTACACTACCATTACCAGATATCCTATAAGAACAAAACCATTAATAGTTTTTTATTTAAAAAACATATTATCCATTTTTTCTCAGTTTCAATTTTTTTAATTGATTTTTTAACCATTTATAGTCTGTTATCATTTCCACATTACATTTCGTTAGTATCATAACAAAGTTCATTTCCCTCTATAAATAATAAGATTGTGTCAACAGTGCATCAAAAACAAAATCTCAGCATTGTATCTTTGGTACATCCAACCCCATCGGTTCAATATAATTTATTCGAACATTTATTAATAGCATTATCACTTTTCCATAATTCAATATATTATATGAAATTATTATCAGTTACCACACACAAGGGGAACAACAAGATTTGTAGAAAATCAACCTATCTTGTATTGGCATCCTATAATAGGAGAATATACCAAGCCATCCTTGAGATGACAAACATGGAAACCACATGGAATACCAAGGGCATGTTTCACTATTTTGGGAGGAGTTTACGAAAGACCATCTTCCTCATGAAGTGGGGAATGTAAAATAGATAAACACATAAGATATCATAAAAATTATTTGTGAATACATTTTATGACAATAAATACTCTTTTAAAAAAATTAATTATTATAAAATTAAAATTAAATATTTATTTCCCACGATTAACCTACAAATAATTATTATTGTTTAAAATATTCACTTTCCTTTTTAAGGTGATTAAATTTTATTTATACTTACATGGGTGATGTTACTATTCAAAAGGGTTCAGTACTGTTCAAATGGGTCATTTTAATATTCATAGGGGTATATTAATATTCCTAGGGGTGAAGTCACTATTCATAAAGTTATGTTACTATTCATACCGTAATTTACTAATCACCAAAAATTATGTTGATTCTATCAGACTCTATATATTTTTCTGAAGTCTATTGTGTATTTCCATATTTAATAATTCATAATATTAGAGTGGACAAAATTAAGTTTAATGGATTTTTATAATGAAGTATTCTTTTGTAGAGACTCTGGGCTGTGTTTATATAAGCAATCAAACAAATTGAAATTATTTATAATGAAGGATACCATAAAATCATGTGGTTCCATAATAATTTTGAATATATTCGAAATATAATTTAGTATTTATCAAAATAATAATACTAGTCAATATATATATTACTCTTCAGATATGTGATTATATATACTATTGATATAAATAATTTTTAAATGAAATACATATATTCATATTAAAATTTTAGTTTACAATAAATAATAATATACAATGGAACATTAATTTAAAATAAATTTGAAATCTAAATATATGAAATAAAATAATTAATAAGTATCATTATTAATTAAAATTATTAATTTTAAATTATTATTTATCATAAAATAGGGTGATTAAAATATAAAACATGTTGCAGTGGTGTTAATATTAGTTTAAAGATGCATCGAACCTTCTTTATTCTGGAAAATAGGGTCGGATAATCCCATAGTGAAGCACATTGGGCATTTAGAACATCGATAAAATTTGTCTTAATGTTATTAATTAAATTCATCGTATTCAACATAGGCCATTTTTGAATTACTCTGTGCCAAACACATGAAATTAAATATCAGTTCAATAAAACAGTCAACCTCATATTTTTTGGGGATGATCATGTATTTTAATGAGAAAAAATACATATAATCTCAAAAAATGGAAGATCATTAAGGAATACTTCCCCTTAAACCAATTGATCCAAAATTCCTTTATTATTGATTATATCAAAATCATGTTATTTTAATATATATTTACCATATAAATAAATATTTTCATGAATAACATTTCATTCTTGCATGACTGGATAAAAGAAATAGTGATATTTATTCTGATCTAAAACATTATAATGCATGGTAAGAATCTATATATTATGATAATTCAATATGAAATTCATTAAGAAAATTAAAAGAGGATAAATACAAAATTAAATAAAAATTCCATGAATATGAAATAATTTATGTCATGGATTTCATTGATTTTCATAACTCGATGTATTAATATATAATGAAGGAAAAAATAATAAATAAAATATACATTATTACAATTAATAAATGTAATTTGATGAATTATTATAGAAAATAATGTAAGATATAATTATATTGTACTGCCCATTTGTGATTTTTTTTGATGAAATGCTATTATTAGTCACTAATTCATATCCAAATATGAGAATAGAGTTATAATTGATGGATTGGGTATCCACCTATACATGTTTCTATAGCCTCTAAATACCATGCTATAAACTGTTTTTGTTATAGAAAAATAAATATATGAATGTTAAATTTGTCTTCATGTATATAAAAATTACTGAATTTGGTGAATCCTTATCCTCTATAAATTTTATGGAGGTGATAATAAAATCAGATTTATATGTTGAACTATGGGTTGGGTATCATGTATTGTTTCTATTAAACGAGATAAAATTGTCTCAAAGTCTCATAAAAGATAGACTAAATTTTGGATAAAACATCATTGAAATATTTATTATATTTGTATTCCTTCTATATGGTAAAACCACATAGTTGAATTCCATAATAGATATAATATATAATATCACGAGTATGGTTTCTTAAGAGGAGTTATGGAAATTCAGTGCCGAATGCAAAGAATTTGGATATGTCTTGGAAGCGAGGAATAATAATTTGATAATAGAATAATAATATTGGAAAATTTTCAAAATCATATCTGTCATTTCCAATATTACTTAATAGTCATTTTTGATATATCAATGTATCATCTCAAATGAGAATTTATATGTGTGTGAGTAATTTCAATAAATATTTGATTTTTTTTGAAATTTGTATATGTGATTCTCACAGAATATGAAAATACAGTAAATCCAGGACCTATATAAATGGAAATTTAGGCTACATATATGTTATTCAATATCTGTAATATGTTTTATATTGACATATCGATGTATGTATAATTATAAGATTCTAAAAAACAAGATTCAATGTGTTATGAAAATGTGTGTTCCCACTTTTAATCAAATTCAGAGGGGAAATAATATTTTTCCTAAACATATCATCAAAATATAACAATTAATAATACATTGAAGAGTGTATGGCCTATTATTTTAATTCAATATGATTAGATCATTAAGATACAATGTAAAATATCATAGAAGAATATTTTTATGAAAATGAAAGAGTCTAGAAGAAGAATATATAAAATTATTATGTATGATGAAAATCATATCTAGATGTGTTTTAGATATCTTTTAAGATTAAATAATATTGATTATTTGTTATATGTGATTAAATAATGAATTTAATAGGTTTAATTAAAATCATTTTTATGTTATTTCTGAAATGATTACCTTGGATTTTTAAGAATAATTCAATATGCATTGTAACGAGGATTGTGCTATCCTCTATGTTGTTATTCGTTATAATTGATCATTTTTGTAACAACCACTGTAGGATCCAAATAATGATGTAGATTATCAATATACAATAGGGAGGGGGGTGAATTGTACACATTAAAAATTTCCTTAGACAAGGAAAAATCTATGTTTAACAAAGTTAAAATAAGAAAATTCACAACACCTCTAATCCCCAACTAGAGAACTAGAAGTAAAGTTTACAATATGAGATTCTACCTTAAAGCGTATAGAATCTAAACTAATCAGAGTACATGTGTAAGGAAAGATAATAATGTTATACATTCCTTACAATACAAAAGTGCATCGGAAAAACAAGTAGTAAAACTACAAGTAACAAGATATAAGAATTTTAACCCAAAGAGAAGGGTATCCAGCAACCTTGGAAAAAGGTCCATTGATTTTTACTTTCAAGAAAGTCTGTCATAACTACACCAGGTTAAGCCCTCGATATGAAGATCGGAATCTTTATCTTGCTATCCCCACAAGCCCTCATCTTCATGGTAGTTGGAACCTCTGTCTTCCTCAGTAAGGAAGCCCTCAAACTTCAAGGTAGTGGGCACCTCTGTCTTCCTATCCCCAGAAGTCCTCGAATGTAATCAACATAATTCAGAGTCTCTTGAAGAAATATGAACGAGCAATTCAGTACGCACAAGACATGAAAATATTATCTCTCTAGAAATCCCCTTAATAGCGTGTGGTCTCTAGATCGATCAACTTGTTGTTGAGATCTTTCAAATGAGCTCTTTTTTATAGGAAAATTTCCAACGGCTGGCTCCCTCCTCCAACAGTCATATTCTCCATGAAATTCGGAGGGCTTGTACACGTGTACCTCAACCAACAGTTAATTAGGAAGATAATGTATGACAATGTTTAATAACAAATCATGTATAACAGAATGCACGACATCGTTTTGAAATTGTTCATATGTAAGAAAGAGACATAAAAAATTTCACAGTGTAAGCAAATTAAAATTTTGGAGTCTAACCAAAATGAAATTCGGAGTCTATGTTAAGAAATGTTCAGATTCTGTTTTATAGGAATTCGGAGTCTGGTTTCTCCAGTGATCAGAATCTAAACTTGCAGAAGTTCGAAGTTGAACTCCATAGGAGTTCAGAGTCAAACTGATGAAAGTTCGGAGTCAAACATCATAAGAGTTCGGAGTCAAACTCATTAAAGTTCGGAGTCGAACATCATAAGAGTTCGGTGTGGAACTAATGAAAGTTCAGTGTCAAACATTATAAGAGTTCAGAGTCGAACTCATGAAAGTTCAGATTCGAACTTCATAAGATTTTGGAGTCAAACTCATGAATGTTCAGAGTCGAACTTCATAAGAGTTCAGAGTCCAGAATTCGGATTGGAACAACATTACAGTTCACATCCAGAATTCGGATCCTAAAAAACAGAATACTCCATATTTGACATTATATGACTTCTAGGATTTTGGGTATGAATCCGGTTTTTGTACTTAAGAAAAATATTACAATGTATAAGAAAATCTCGGTTAGGGTAAATTTTCTTAAAGAAGTAAATTTTCCTTTAGGAGGTAAAATTTATATTTGCATAAGTATAAGGTGTTTGTGATTTTCCAAACTAGAAGGAATGGAAAATTACTAAGGAAAACCTTATTGACTCAAAAATCTCCCCCTTTTTGGAAAGCACGAACATCCTTATTAAAACTAATATAAAGACATTGAAAAATTTCAATAGACTTTGAAATTAAAACTTATCTCCATTTTTTCATGGATTAAAGTGAATACAACTAACTCTCCCTTAGTCATTGAAACTCTAAGGATTTTATTCCATATTTCCAGAGGGGAGTTTTCATTATTATAGGATTGAAAAAAATTTGTAGTGAGAAACTCCCCCTTACTTTAAGGATATTTCACTTAGAAATTTTTTCTTTCTCCTCCTTAGGAGTAGTTCTTTTCCTTCTCCACATTTTTGATTTTCAAAAAGAATTGAAGAGAATGGAAAATAAAATATGGTACTTGAAACATTAGTATATGAAAAGATAAAACCAACCAAATAACATTTCATTAGAGTTGTGAAAATTTTACCAAGAAAGACAACTACAAAAAAAGATCAGAGTGGGTTTATTTGTCTTCCTTTTCCTTTGGAATCAGCTTCTTTAACAATGTTTTGAGCTTCTTTAGGTCCCTTTGGTCTTCCTCGACTTGCCTCTCCATGGATTTTATCCTTCCTTTTTGAGCTTTCAAAGCCTCTGCCTAAGCCTCGATACCTTCATTCTGCATCTTTAAAAATTCACCTTGTTGTATGAGTCTTTTCGCAAGCTCGATAAGTTGATTTATATCACTTAAAATATTTTGAGCCAGAGAATTGGCCTTGTCACTTAGTTCCTAAACTTGTTGACTCTGAGAACTCTTCTCATCAATCAGCTTAGCTTGAAGATTTTTAATCTTTTTATCCTCTGTGTCAAAGGCATTATGAACTTCACTATGAAAATTTTCAAACTGCACTAAGCCTTCATGAACTCTTCTAGACCACTTTGTTACCTTACTGCATGACATTATATGCACATCCTAATCGATACGAAAACTTTTTTGTTCGGCTTCAATCTTCACACACTTATCCATGACCATGGATAAGGAATCTTATTGCTGATTCATACTCTGTTGCAGAATCTGGAATCTGGAATCTATAGTTGGAAAAATTGGAATGGTGTCCACCAACTTCTTTAGAGTTTCAACGACAAAATCATTCCCATGAGATGATGATTTCGAATCAGATAAATCTCTTGGAGATTTCTCTTCTTCAATTTTCACCAGTTTCCTCTTAGAAGAACCACCAACCTCCTTCTTCCTGAAGACTTCTTTTGTTGGACTATCCTTGAGAGCTTGCTTCCCCTTATCAGGCTTCAGAATTGGTTCCCCATTAGGAGATACTTCCTCAGATTTAGAAACATGAATAATCTGGTATTCATCTTGTTTCTTTTTTTTCTTGTCCTTCCTCAATAAAATTCCTCTCATATGATTCTTCGTCATCATATAAAAATTTTTATTCTTCTGTCTATTTATTATCATCATTATTACTACCTTCTTCACCTTCCTTTCCTGGAGTAACTAACTTTGCAGATTATGCCTTATCTTGATAATCCTCTACTTTCTTGATCAAGAAATCTAAATCTTCACTTCCCTATTCTTCTTCTTCTTCAACCTCTTCCTCTACTTCTTCGGAAGCTTCTTTTTCAGCTTCTTCAACTACGTATTTACCCTTGTATTTTTCCAGAGTGACATAATTCTTAGCCTGAGTTTCTGGTAAAGAAGGATCTGTAAGGAATGTTTTCGGAACCGGAATCAACTCAGAAGCTTGCTCTGTAGCTCTCCGCAACGATTGCACCACTTCAGCTTCAGACACTTTCTTTTTCATTTTCTTCTCTTTCACCTGCTTCTCTAACTCTTCTGCAGCTCTTTCTTTTAAGGCCTTAGCCTCTACAGGGTCCAATCGGAATTGTGTATCCCCTTATTTCTTCTTCTTCTTATCTTCCCTCCACATTGCAGCAAATTAATTAGGATAAGTTTTTTGTTTCTTCGGCTTGGGGGGAGCAGACTGAGTTTCCTTAGATTTAGGATTTTCTTCATCAGCAGCCACTTCCTTAAGATTTCTCTTCTTCCTTTTCTTTTTGGATGGTTCCAGAGTGTGTGTACCTTTCTGAAGTGCCTCAACTTCTTCAATAGAAAGAGTGTATAATTCCGCAGATTAACTAGAAAAAACCATCTTCATCCTCTTCAAAGTATCATCACTTACTAGTATAAGCTTTAAACTCTCGGCTTTTGATTTTCATGAAACCTTGAAAGATTCTATGCACCGAACTATCCTCTTAGATAGTAAGGATGGGTACATAATTATTTGAGCTCTCAAATTCCCTTCTTTGATGTTCTTGATCGTAATCAAGACATGTCCCAAAAAATTTATCTTTCTTAGATTTACCAAGAAATCTAAGACATAGATATCAATTTTATTCAAATTATCCTTGTCACCCCTTCTTGGAACCAGAAATCCTTGCACCCAAAGTTGAAGAATTCTATTGTTCAGAGTGAGACGAGAAATCTTAATGGTTGAAGCATACTTAAGTCTAAGACACTTCAGTGGCTTTTCCTTGTTGAAACTTCCTTTCTCATCTGAAAGTTTGTGTTAGCAGAACTCAACTTCTCCTTCGTAGGATAAACTAACCAAGCTCTCGGCCTTCGTGTAAGTTAGCTTATAAGTCTTCCCATAAGACTTGAATGAAAACCACTCTCTTCCATCTTCCATCTGGAAGGAAACAGACTCATAGAACTCGATCAGTAAATCAGTATAAACCAGATATTGTTTATCTGACTTTGTTATGTAAACATCCTCCCATCCATTTAGTCTAATATTCTTTGAAATAAGGAAATAAAACATATGGAAATCTGGATGCACCAACCTTTCCCTGATGATTAACCAATTTGAGATTGGAATTTATGTTGACATATCATGAGATGTTTCTTCAATAGACATTCGGAACAGAGAGATCTGAATGATTTGGAATGGCTTTGAAAAGATCGGAACTGGTCTTAGGAAGAGCAGTAGGGCTTCGAGACATGAATGATTTGAAAAACCGATCTGGGATGGGTCTTGGAGTCCCCTTTAAATAGGTGATGGATGTGACCATTGGTCTTCCAAAATCAATCTAACGGTTGAAAAAATTTTGATCTGATCTGACGGTTGAGAACACTCCCGCAAGGAAAACATGACTCTGATATTTTGAGATTTTGAGGAAAACATCCGAATGTAAGGAAAACTAGCATCCAAATTTTTTAAAACTCAGGAAAATACCAGAAAGAAAAATATGACTAGAAAACTTTATGTAAGGAAATCATTGCTTTTGGATTGGCTACAAAGATTGTTCGTAATTGGTAATATTTTTCTTAAAGAAATGAATTTAAAAACAAACTCGTTACGAAAGTTCAAGTACAAAAATATCATTACGAAAATTCCAGTACGAAAATATCATTACGAAAGTTCTAGTATGAAAATATAGTTACGAATGTTCCAGTACGAAAAATATCGTTATGAATGTTCCAGTACGAAAATATCATTAAGAAAGTTTTATTACGATATTCAGTACGAATATCTTCATTCAGAAAGTTTTCATTCCGAGAATTTCAATCCTGAAAATTTCAGTTCCGTAAATTTCCATTCCGGAAACTTCAGTTCCGAATTCTTTGAAAAACTAACTACAATAATTTTTGTAAAAACATTGAAAAAAATTATGAAAATTTTAGTTACAGTATGATTGAAAAACAGATTACGAAAATTTTAGTTACACTAACAATCAAATGTTCTCCCCCAATGAAAAGGAGTTTATTACTGTTAGGAGAATTTTTCAACAAGAAGATAATGAAGAATTATTACCTTACGGTTATCATTCCTAACTTTTTTATAATGTATTCAAATCTATCGGAGGGTAATGATTTTGTGAAAATATCAGCAAGTTGATCTTGCGTTCCGATAAACTGATGAATAATATCTCTTTTTAGTGTGTGATCCCTAAGAAAGTGATGCCTAATAGCTATGTGTTTTGCATGAGAGGGATGTGCAGGGTTCTTACATCAGGAAAAGGCACTTGGGTTATCACACAAAATTTGAGTCTTAGTAAAACTCAGCCCATAATCTGTGAGTGTGTGTTGGATCCACAACACATGAGCACGACAACTTCTAGCGGCTACATATTCAGCTTCAGTAGTGGAAAGTGCTTTAGAATGTTGCTTCTTGCAGGACCAAGAAACTATGGAATCTCCTAAGAAATGACATGTTCCAGATGTACTATTTCTATCCATTCTACATCCACCAAAGTCCCCATCCGAAAATCATTTTAGAATAAAATCATTTCCAGAAATATAAAATAATCATAGATCCATGGTTCCCTTTAGGTAGCGAAAAATTATTTTACTACATTAAGTGAGATTCCTTAGGATTGGATTGATATCTTGCACATAACCATACTGAAAACATTATGTATTTTAGACTAGGTATTAAGTAAAATAAACTTCATATCATACCTCTAAAAGATGTTTGATCTGCTGGTTTCCCAGCTTCATCAAAATCTAAGGAGTTTGAGGTATCGATGGGAGTACTTATACTCTTAGTGTTGTCATAAACATACTTTTTGAGAAGATATCTATTATACTTATGTTGAGATATATAGGTTCCTTCTGGTCTTTGAGAAATTTGAAAACCAAGGAAAAAATTTAACTCACCCATAATACTCATTTGAATCTCAGATTTCATTAGAATTGAATATGAGTAAGTTAAAGATTGCTTAGTTGAATCAAATATGATGTCATCAACCTAAATTTGAAATATTTAAAAAGAATTATCTTTCTTTATAAAATGAGTTGGATCTACATTTCCCTTAACATAGTTATTTTGAAGCAAAAAAGCATGTGACTTTATCATACAAGGCTCGTTGGGCTTGTTTAAGACCATTCAAGGCTTTGGTAAGTTCAAAAACATGATCAGGATGTTTTGTATCTGCAAAGCCAGGAGGTTGTTCAACAAGTACTTTCTCTTGAACATAACTGTTAAGAAATTAACATTTTACATCCATTTGAAAAAGTTTAAAATTGAAAAATGCTGAAATGTCATGTAAATTACGAATAGATTCAAGTGATGCTACTGAAGCATAGGTTTCTTCATAGTCTATTACCTCTTGATGATTATATCCTTTAGAAACTAGTCTATATTTATTTCGTACAATGACTCCATTTTCATCACACTTGTTTCTGACGATCCATTTTACTCAAATAAGAGAATTTTCCTTATGTCTTTCAACCAAGGTCTAGACTTTATTCATTTCAAATTCATTTAGTTCATCTAGCATGGCTTTGATCCAATCATCATCACCTAAAGCTTCATCAGTGATTTCTGGTTCTAATTGGGAAAGAAATGCTAGATGTTCTACTTCATTTCTCAAGGAACTTCTAGTCCTTACAGGTTGATTTACATCACCAATGATGCTATCACTGGGATGATTCATAAGTAACAACTGATTTGGGTGTTGTAAAACATGTTCATCAACATAGGGTAGAAAGTCTTCTGGGGTAAATGTTTCAGAAGTATCTTCTTGGAAATTTTCCTTATCAAAAGGATCTTCTATCAATGGGTGACAATAATTTTTTGAAAACACATCCGAGTATTTAGGATGGGATGGTTTAAAAACAAAAGGATCAGAATCATCAAATTTTACATCCACTGTTTCTTCAACAGTACAAGTATTTTTATTGAAAACACTATATGCCTTTGAAGTTATGGAGTATCCTAAGAAAATTCCTTCATCAGATTTTGGTACGAATTTATGTAAATTATCATTAGTATTCAGAATGAATACTTTGCAACCAAAAACCTTGAAGTAGGAAAGTCTTGGTTTTCTACCGTTCCATAACTCATAAAGAGTTTTATTAAGAAAAGGTCTAATCAAAACTCGATTTATAGTATAAGAAGTAGTACATAGAGCTTCAGCCCAGAAATTTCAAGCTATAAAATATTCACTCAACAGGGTTTTAGTTATGTCTTGAAGGATTCTATTTCTTCTTTCAACTAGACCATTTTTTAGGAGTTCTAGGTGCTAAAAAATTGTGAGTAATACCTTTTCTACTACAAAAATTTTCAAAATCAGAATGTTGAAATTCTCCTCCACGATCACTATGAATTTTTTTCAGTGGAAGATTTTTATCATTTTTAACTTGTTCTCTAAAGATTTTGAAATAATAAGATGCTTCATAATTATTTTCTAGAAAATAGACCAATTTAAATCTAGTGTAATCATCAACTAGAACAAACACATAATATTTTCCTACAATACTTCCAGTTTGTGTTGGACCAAAAAGAACCATGTGAACTAACTGTAATGCATCAGTTGTTGAGATTTGACTGATTGATTTAAAACTAGATTTATGTTTCTTCGCATAATGACAAGGATCACAAATGTTAGAAGAATCAAATCTAAGAACTGGTAGATCCTTAACTAGTTTCTTCTTAGAAAGTTTACATAAGTTTCTATGGTTATAGTTACCTAGTCTTCTATTCCATAACCAGGAATGATCTTCCATTTCACTTAGGCAAGGTAGGTCTTGACTCCTGAGTTCTTCTAAGTTCAAAGTGTAAACATTCTCTTGCCTATTGGCTGAGGGAATTAATTATTCCTTGGAATTGTTTACTAATCACTTATCATTCCTAAAATTCACAAGGTACCCTTCATCACATAACTGACTTATGCTAATTGGGTTGCGCTTAAGACCCTTAACCAATAAAACATTTGAAATCAATGTTTTACCAAGAAGAAAAATATTACCTTTACCAACAAATTCTCCCTGAGCATTATCTTCGAAAGTTACCTTTCCTCCTTTTGTTTTGATAATCTTTTCAAAATAGATTTTATTACCGGTCATGTTCCGGGAACATCCACTATCCATGTACCATGTATTTTTGTTGATACTTCTTTTATCTTCCTGAAAACATGAAAATACTTATAATTTTGGAATCCAAACTTGTTTGGATCTGAGATTTCCAGATAACAAATGTTTTGGCATCCAAACTTTCATAGAAAAGTATGCTTTATGAAAACCTAAAGATTGGATTTTATATAAGTAGAATTCTTTTCCCAGTGACCACCACATTGACACATCGTACAAAATTGGGTACTTTGTGGAACAAAGTAGTTGTTACGAATAGTTTGTTTTGCATGGATATATCCAAATACGGATTTGTTTCTTAAAGGACTTATTTGTGAATACATTTTATCAAAATTTTCATTACCATGGGTAATGTTTGACAAACACTTCATTAAGGAAAAAATTTCGGACTGGAGTTTTATAACCAAGTTTTTATCTTCAAAATCATTAGATTTAGGACTAAAGATAGGCTGGAAAACACTTTTCTTAGAAATTACTTGTTCTAAATCTTTTCTCAGAACTGACTTCCTCAAGATTATTTGAAATATTGATAAAATCTTCATTTTTTCTATCAATATCAATAGAATGATCTGATATTTCTTTCATATGAATAGAATTCATATATTTTTCCTTATCAAATTTTTTATTGAGTTTATAATTATCAATCTCAAGAAGTTCAGGAAACCTAGAAACTTCTTCATAGTTAGGTGAAGTATTTTCTTCATCAGAAGAGGATTCTTCATCTGAAGAGTTATAATAATTACTATCATTATAATTTAATGATGCATTGGTCAATGATTCAGCATTTCATACCTTATCCATAAGGAAATTATTGTTAATAAGTAATCTTGCTATAAGACTAGGATTCTTATGTCCTAAAGATTCATAATCAAAAGATTCATCTGATGATTCACCACTACTGGAACTCCAGCTGTAATTTTCTTTCATAACATTCTTATCTTTGGTTTTTTAATACTTATTTCTGTTCCTTTTAGAATTCCATTATTTTCTGTCTTTATTTTTGAGAAAAGGAAAATATGGTCTAATATTTCCATCTCTCTTGCATTCATAACAAGTAACTTCTCCATCTTTCCTATCATTCCTTTAGTTTTTCTTGTACTTGGATTGGAAATTTCTCTGGCCAGCTATCTTTTTTATCCTTCGAGCAAGATTTTCTAACTAATTTTCTGAGACGTTACTTTCACTATATTCTGATTGGATAACCACCTTCTAAAACATGGATCTGGTTAATCTCTTTGGAGTCTTAGATTTCATATGATTTGATGTTGTTGTAAAAGCAACAGTACCATTTCCATTCTTATTTGTGATGTTGTCAGCATCTCTCTCCATTCTTGTTTCATGTTAGAGAAGAGTTTCAAATAGTTCGTCAAGATAAATTTGAGTGACCTTCCTGTTCTCATCAATTGTTGTTCTCTTGGATTCCCACTCATTAGGAATAATATCAATTATCTTATCCACAAGGGCTTAATCATCTAACCCTTTTCCCCCATAGACTGTAAGCTGTTGACTGTAGTCATAAATCTTTGTTCAACTTTACAGATTGGTTCTCCATACGGAAAATTGAATCCATGGTATTCTGCTCTAAGCATATCTCTCCTAGTTTCAATCAATTTAGAAGTGCCAAATTGTGTAACCTATAACTTCTTCCAGATACAATTTACTGCTTCACAAGAATAAGTTTTGCTATATATATTTCTAGTCATTGAACATAGTAAAATATTGTGTACCTTATAATTGAGTTGATATTCTTTCTTTTCCTAGTTAGTGAATGTTCTAACATCCTTATTAAAAATTTTATAATCACCAGTAAGCATAATGAAATTATCCACTCTAGTATTGATAACAAAAGTTATCATTTGATATCTCCAGTACTCATAGTCATTACCATCAATGATTGGTGGTCTTGTAGGATTTAAATTGTCAATATAACCAACATTGATTCCTGCCATTCTTAATAATTTGGCATCCAAACTTGTTAGTAGTAAATGTTCATAACCACAATGTTCGGAATGACAATTCGGAATGATAATTCGGAATGACAGAGTTCAGAATGACAATACAGAATGAATAAAATCCTTCAAAGCAAGAATGATGAACAATGAAAAATGGAGAAGGAAAAAATTATATGTGAGTATAAGTATTTCATAGACCTTCTCTGATACCAATTGTAGGATCAAAATAATGATGTAGATGATCAATATACAATAGGGGTGAGTTTTACACTTTAAAAATTTACTTAGACAATGAAGAATCTATGTTTAAAAATGATAAACTAAGAAAATTAACAACACCTCTAATCACCAACTGGAGAATTAGAACCTATGTTTACAATATTAGATTCTACCATTAAGCATATAGAATCTAAAATAATCAGATTACAAGTGTAAGAAATATAATAAGGTTATAATTTCCTTACAATACAAAAGTGGAGCGGAAAAACAAGTAGTAAAACTAAAAGTAACAAGATATAAGTCTTTTAACCCAAAGAGAAGGGTATCCAACAACCTTGGATAAAGGTCCCTTGATTTATACTTTCAAGCAAGCATGTCTTACCTACACTAGGGTAAGCCCTTGATATGAAGATCAGAATCTCTGTCTTGCTATATGGGAAATCCCACAACTTCATGGTAGTTGGAACCTCTGTCTTCCTCAGCAATGAAGCCGTCGAACTTCAAGGTAGTTGGCACCTCTATCTTTCTATCCCTAGAAGTCCTCTAATGTAATCACCAACATTTGGAGTCGCACGAAGCAATCTGAACAAGCAGGTCAACATGCACAAGGCATGAAAATATTCTCTCTCTAGAAACCACCTTAACAGCATGTGGTCTCTAGATCGATCAAATTGATGTTGAACTCTTTTAAAAGAGCTCATATTTATAGGCAAATTTCCAACAGTTGACTCCCTCCTCCAACGGTAATATTTTCCATGAAAATTGGAGGGATCTGTACATGTGTAACTCAACCAACGGTTAATTAGAAATAGAATGGACGAAATTATTTAATAATAAATAATGTATAACGAAATGCACGACATCATTTTGAAATAGAGAATATGTAAGAAAAACCCATACAAAATTTCGTAGTGTAAGAAAATCAAATGATTGGAGTCGAACCCAAATGAAATTCTGAGTCCATGTTATGAAATGTTCGGATTTTGTTTTATATGAATTCGGAGTCTGGATTCACCAGAGTTCAGAATCTAAACATGCAGAAGTTCGAATTTGAAAATCACAGGAGTTTGGAGTCGAAATTCATAAGAGTTCTGAGTCAAACTCATGAGAGTTCGTAGTAGAACATTATAAGAGTTCAAAGTCGAACTCATGAAAGATTGGATTCGAACATAATAAGAGTTTGATGTCGAACTCAGGATAGTTCGGAGTCGAACTTCATAAGAGTTCGGAGTCCAGAATTCAGATTGGAACTTTATTACAGTTCACATCCAGAATTCAGATCCTAAAAAACAGAATGCTCCAAATCTCGACGTTATATGACTTCTGGGATTTTGGGTATGAATCCAGTTTTTGAACATAAGAAAAATATTTCTATGTATAAGAAAATCTAGGTTAGGGTAAATTTCCATAATGAAGTAAATATTCCCTATGGAGTTAAAATTTATATTTTCTTAAGTATAAGGTGTTTTTGATTTTCAAAACAAGATGGAATGGAAAAGTCATAAGGAAAACATTATTGAATCAACATCCACGTCCAGTATGCCTCTAAACTGGTGGTCTGAGTCGGGTCATCACATGACCTCAAGAGTGCCTCCCCATACACCAGAGATTGCCGACTATCAGCTAGGGTCTAATGAGTCACGTGGGGATACAATACCCTCTTCACCAGTGTAATCTACAACAGAGCACAATATAAATATTAGAGAAAATATGGAAAAACATGAAACACGCATAGAAAAAATTTTCCCAAATTGGATACAACAAAAATCAAATACAGTAATTCCATGCCACACTAGTAGTGCATGATAATAAAACCCAAAAAAATAAGGCAAACGTCCAAATCCCGAAATGGGTTGGACTCCCTGTTTGGATCCTTCTCTTTGAACCTCTCAAGACCATGTGAACATCGTAGTGTTGGTAACTCACCCTTGTCCTAACCTAAAAACAAGAAATCTTCTTTAGGTTCCCAATGATGGCCTGAGTAGGGTGTGAGTACAATACAAAGTAGGCCATCACTAACGGTATATACAAAATATCCAATCTAGTAAATAGTTCATTCAAGACAATAATAAATGGGTTCTGAAAAAAGTACACCTCAGGTTCAATTAGATATCGAAGGATAACATAATTAACTCATAACATTTATCCCACTTTCATTTCATATATCATATTCATTCCTTAATACATTATGATAACATGTTCCATGTGTTACATGTAATTATCATATACACAATGGTGTAAGGAAATCAATAACCATGAATAGTGGAAATAAATCATGTCCTCATCTCACTATGGATACACATATCACATCATCACATTATCCTCACCTAGATACCTCGGTCTGGGTGGAATACAACCATTAGGGGAATATTTCCTCCTTCCCCTTCCCTAACTCGTGCATTTATGGGGGGGTGTTTAGAGATTCATTCTAACTCAACCCGAGGGTGTAGAACCACATATAAATACCCCACTCATCCAAGCCATGTGCACAAGATTACTTATCATGTCCCCATAACCATACCATAACATAACCAATCATATTCAATGTCATTAGAATTTATAATACCTGACATGAAAATGGAAATTAATATCATCCCATAACCCATTAAAACATTTAACAATTACCATTCATATCCATCTAGCCAAATTTCCCTTCCAGTTACATAAACCATTAGCTGTATTTAATAACCCTTATTCCTTAGGAAAGTTTATCGTTTACCATAAAATTACCCATTGATCCCATTTATCATTTCATAAGCATTTACCCACTTATTCACTTCATGTATAATTTTCATATCAAAAAACACATCGCCTTTATTACATTCAATCATTTAGGTGTGCCACCTCATTATCATGTAATAACTAATTCTAAAAATTCATCCATTCTATTGTATAATCCCATTAACATCCTCCACATTTTTCATTACATTTCCCAATTACAAGTTCGGAGTTTAATATGCCCGAACACTCTTTGTCATTTATAACAAAATTTCATTAATCAATTGACAAAATCCCCTTCAACCCAATTTTCATATTTTCATGTCATTCCCATTATAATTTATACCACAAATAAAACATTTCCTACCTGGGTTTTACATTTTTACAGGAAACCATTTACCTAACCCCACCTATTTTTAGGTCTGAAAATGCCATCACACCTCGTGGTGCGGCACTGTAATGGTCAAGTAATCTTATACACATACAATGTGGATCGTGATGGATTCAATAGGTTACACAGACACCCATTTTTATCATACAATACAATTATACCAAGAACACAAATAGAGAAAATGAATAAAATGATCTTCTAGGGAAAAATCCAAAATAATACATTGGGATAATACAAGAAGGCCACCTACCTCGAATCCATTGACGAACACAATCCTCATCAGTACGTTAGATCCAAATTAAACAACCCTTTGATGTAGAGACCCAAAGCTTGACGTACATGGACATTACATTACATTTGTGGAATACTCAATACATAACAAAAACAGACAAAGAAGGATCGTAATAGTTTAGTGTCTTTGGAAACTCGGACTATAAACTTCTAATCATGTTGAAATATCTTCAACAACTCCCATAACGATCTTCCCATTTTTGATTCCTTACCTAAAAACTTTCTTTATATCTTGGGGAAAAGAAAACATAAAAAGGTTGAGCTCAAATTCTCAGTAAGGGTAAGCATGGATAAAGTAAAACATACCACATATATTTGAACTTAAAAACACGAACGTAATGTTTAAACATCAAAAGCATGAGCAATGACATAAAACATGGAAGTATGTAAGGAATTGATCATAAAGAAACATCAATAAAAATAAAATAGCATTGGAATAAAACATGTAATTGTGGAAACCATTAAGCACATGTTATGATTTCCATTTTAGCCAAGGCATTGCATCCAAGACCATCTTAGTGGACAAAGTTCCTTTCTGAATCGAGGTCACTCCTCGTTTCAGTCCTGAAACACTGAACTGGATTAACTTACCATTCCAGCCATGTCTATCTCATGAGATATAAATCATTACCCAATCCATTGGATGAAGATATAGTTCCCACCAATCTCATAATGAAATCATTCTTACTTGTGCCACAAAATAAACATACATCATTCATAATAACCCAACGAATAAAATTGGTTTCATAAACATAATCCCATCATCACATAATCCATATAAATGAAATGGATATCATTTCAAAATAAGAAAATTGAAACAATGTAAATCATAGAGACATTATACTTGAAACATACACATATGAAATAATGTCATCTTAGATGAAAAATGGTTTTGATAAAAAACATGAAATGAATTCTTGAGGAATATATCCTTTCTTCTTAAAAATCAATTTCTTTTCACAAAACCTCATGCAATTTAAAAAGAAATATATTTTATTGAAAATAGTCATGAAATATTTTGGAGGAAGGATCATGAAAATAAGGCTTTATAAAACCGTAAAAATCCGTTCGTGCCGTATAAGTTAAAAAAACAATCTTCTCGTACTTTTTACGGAAAAGTCAAAAAGTTCATCGTAAAAAATATATTCCATATATACAATGTAGTAAAAGTAAAAAATGGGTAAAAATGAATTTAAACATACATGAAACCATTTTTAAGAAACATGGACATGGATGAGAACAACAACCCCAGTAAATACTTTCGAATAAAAAATCTCGGATAAGAATGAGATTGGAAACGTTATCCCTTACCTTACGTTTGATATGCTTCGTATGTATCCGAACCTCCTATAAAATGAATTAAATAATGTCATTGACTTATTACAGAATCATATTCATTGTTATGATATCATATATGGTTCACTTATGACTTTATATTACCCATTCTTTTGTAAATTAATGTTAAAGTAACATTTTGGGTAAAATCGTGTCATTTGTCGTTCGTGTTTTAACTTGTAATTATTCATATGATTACTTAGATCGTGGTTACTTAAATACAGAATGTAAAACATGATTTATATATAATATATATTCAGAATATACATATATATAATAGATCGATAAATGGAATGAAATACACCGTTCATGGAGATGGTAGGTCGTACGTACGCATGAACGTTGTTTTCGTTTCCTTATTGAATTGAATGGAATTAAGTAGATGACATACATATATACATAAATCCAGTATCATTATTATGTCATATATTTCATGATTACTTATTATATATACTTTATAATCATTCATTAATGGTTAATCATTGAGAATGGATCTCATCGCGTCGTGGTGACGGTACTCCGTACGTATGCACGAGCGAAGATATCATTACCATGTTCGTGGAATTGTATTGAAGTGTATGTATAATATTTCAGAATCAATATCAATTTACAATAATAATATATAGTCATTATTTACACCATTATACCCATCCATGTAAGGTGTTGGTGGAAAATAGATTACACCACAGCGTGGAGACGGTATTCCGTACGTACACACGCGCGGTGATTTCGTTTTCCGTAGGATGGATAAATGGTGAAATAGGGTTGTTTCATACTTATAATAACATATCAGTATATGATTGATACTGATTTTATTACTTCATAATGAATCAACTAAGTAAGAAGAAGTGGAAGAAGAAATAAAGTATAAAGAATCGGTAATGAACATTACCTCTTCTTTGAAGCGCCTCATTGAGACCTCCTCTTAGGGAACTAAAATTGGCCTCTGAAGAAGACCATGACTTCTAGGATATTTCTAGGGAAGTGGAGAAGATAATTTTTCAGGATTTGGCCGAGATTGAAGGCTCAATGTGGTGTGAGGAAGAGAGGGATGAGGTGCCCTTTTATAAGGGAGGAGAGGGGCACCTTTGGAAAACTAAAAAGATTATTTTATTATAATGTCATATTCAGTTTTAAATATCTCCAAATTAATTTATTTAGAAGCTAAGGTGGGTATGGGTCGAAATACTCTCATCAAATAGAATTTAGACAAGTTTAGGTTCCTATTTTAACCTTATAATTTATATTAAACTTTAAGTTAGATAATTTTACTTTTACCGTGTCTTTTTGTGTTCTTAAACTATAAGGTTAATAAACAAACTATAATGAGCCAAAATAACCCCAAGTTGTTTATTATTAATATATATATAACCTTATCTAAGTCAATTGGCTGAATCATTTATTTTTCGGAATAAAATAACAATTAATAATATAATATTTTTTAAAAAACTATTTTATGTCAATTTTGACACTATTTTGTAATTGATTTTTGTGAAAATCATAAAAGAATGATAAGTTATAAAACAGTTAATTAAATAAATACTAACATGTCATATTAACCTAGAAAATTAGTGTGATTCATAAAAAGTCTCAAATTACATTTATTTGGGTTTTTATAAAATCAATTATGTCAATATTTCATTAATAAAATAATTACTACATCATCATTGTGTCATAAAGAAATTAAATTATTTAATGTATAAAAATTAAAAATTAAATATAATTATGTCAGAAATCTGTTTATATTTCTAAGGAATATTTATAGTCTAATTTATCTTATGTATAGTCCTATATTAAAAATGATTTACTTATTAAACTTTGATTTTAACTATTTTAACCCTTCTTTAAATAAATTAATAATAAATGTCCTAATCTAATCCAAGTGGGGATAAATGGTCATATTTTATTCCTAAGGTTGTTTTTGGTCGAATTACACTTATCCAATAGAATTAGGACATGTGTTAGGGTAATAATAATATCATTTTTACCCTTAATTACCCTATTTACATTTAACCGTGGTTAAAAAAAGTAAATAGTTACTATTCATCAAAAATTATTTTCATCTTATTGAACCAAATTTTACTTACTGACATCAACCGTGTCTCTCGGATTTTTGAAATTCCACTCATTGAAGCGGTAAAATTAAGTTTTATGAAAAATTCATTTTTTTAACTACCACTTAGTGGTTTCACTATTCATAAAAAAATGAATGTTTCTAGAAAAATACCAAAAATTGGGCCTAATCTATATTTGATATTATGAACTCAAAAATGAATCTATTTTACCAAATTAAAAACATATCAGTTTCATTAATTAATTTTAAAATTAATTCCCATAATCAAAACAAATAGCGTGATCTTAAGAGATAATAACTATCAATAGATTGACACTTGTTTATGTCTGGATTAAATGTGAAATTACATACAATGACCAAAATTGTATTAAATTGTAAAAATATATTCTAAATATACTTTTAAACCACTCAAATTAATAATTTATCACTATTAATTATTTCGATTAAAAAGGTTGTTTCTAATTAAAATTTAGTAATTTTCACTATTCATTAAAAAATGATAGTTATCCGAAAAGTACCAAAATTTCACCCTAAGATAATTTCGATATTCTGAATCCAAAAATGAAGTCCATTTTGAAAATTAAAATTTAAAAAATTTTAAAAAGTGGTTATTACTATTCATAACAGCTATTTTTAATAATATTTTAATAGCATATCATTGTTTAGTGAAACTCGGTATTGCGTACTACACATGCTATTGAGGAAGGTCGTGATTGCGTGTAATGAAAGGCAAGTCAAGGATTCATGTTGTGAAAGCTCCTTTTGGTGTAGCGTACAACACAAGACATTAATGAAATTAGATATAATATTTTTCATAAAATCTCATGGTGTTACATTCTACCCCCCTTAAAATGAATTTGTCCCTCGAAATTATTTGGGGTTATAAATGGTTTACTACTCGAATGTTTCTTTAATAGAAATCCACTTTGTAAAAAGGAATATCAAAACCAATATTTAAAAAAAATGTATGAAACGTAACGGTTACCCAAATAAACTAATCACTGGGTTTCCACATAGGTGAAAATATGGATATGGAAGAGAAATCTAACCATCATGTACTGATGGAGAGTGGTAGAGATCATGGCTATGAAAAATCCAACAATCACAAAGTCATAGATTGGTGATGATCTAAGGTACCATCTGATTCATCGGATATAAGAGCACTAGGACAACATTTTTGGTTTTTAATATAATTTCCCTAAAGTGGAAAATTTTGAATTAGAAGAAATACTTTCTTGATTTTGGTACTATCTCACTATTTTTTGTGCTTTGAACAATTTCAGATTCATCTCTTAAAGAAATGAATTTGAATTTGTTATTTGTGATGTTCTAACAGATCATGTGATATAATGATGGGTCATTCCATCTGTTTCAAACAAAAGGTTAGAAAAATTTATCAGATGTACATAAGTCCATCTACGGTGTGGTTAATCATATACAATTCCAAAAATGAACTTATACCTCATATATCATACCGCTTAATAAAATAAAACTAGTTCTTACTAACTATGGACTTCATGTAGGCCACTGGTAGGCGATAAAGGCCAGTCGCACTTCGGTTTTGGGTTCAATTCCCACAGCCTTGTCCGACGCGATGAGCTGTCTCCAGTCCTACAGGTTATCCTTTTTCTAAAACTACATTACTATAACATCCAATCAATAATATCGAAAAAAGTTCTATCCTTAAAAAATACTAACTTATGTCCAACATAATCCATTCCAATATTTAGGCTTATCTTAAATACTTCGGTCCAAGCTCATAGTATAAGCAAATGTTTACTTGAAATGTCACACAACAATCATGTGAATGCCATCATTTGTCCCCCATATATCATATGATATATCTTGTTGGTCAAATTACAAACATGTGAATACCTTAATCATGTATTCTCTTGAAAAATGAATACCCATTGAGCCTTAGTGAAAACATGAATGCGGTTAAAAGTTGACACTTTCCACATACCAAAATCCTCAAAATTCTTTATACTCAAACCATGATATAACCTTCTCCTTATATCAGTCATGAGCTCATGAATACTATCAAACATTTAATTTTATCCTTATCCCTTCATTATGCGCATATCATCTACATTCTAAAGATATCTGAATAACCTTTCATGAATACAGGTACCATTAATCATACACTTTAAAAACCCATGGAAAGACAACAGTGTAACAATCTTTAGATGTCACTTTATTCCATAGTACCATGAGATTACTAATACAACATTACACTTGATAATCATGTAATAATTCCACTACCTTCTTAAACCATTGACTGAGATTCAACAATTCTTTCATCTCACATATCATTTTTAGTATCTTCATCATCATCAACATATATACTTCCCATAAGACCATACTGATTCTCTTCATGAGACTTTCCCTTAGAGCATTGGTTTGCATAATTCCCGTACATTCCACATTTAAAACATTTAACCATTGTTGATTTCGTAGCAATACCATTATCCTCATCCATGGTGTTAACTGAAAGTTTTCCATTGCACTTACAGGCTTTGTGTCCTTCTTTTCCACACCCAAAGCATCTTCCAGTTCCTTTGGAACATTCTCCTTGATGCCTCTTCCCACATGATTTACATAGGGGAAATTTAACTTTCTTTCCTCTATGATCATCATGAAACTCCATCTTTCTCTCATTAGCCGAGTCAGGAAACTTACCAAATTTGAGTTTATTGATCATATTATGAGATTGATGATTCGGAATAATAATGATGTTTGGACTTCCAAATCCCATTTCATTTGGTTTCTCAAGATTAATATCATTCCATTGTCCGTCATATCCTCCATTATCATGAATCTTCCTATTTCCAGCCATTTTCTAAAACCCAAAAAGAATAGTGTGAGAGGAAAAAATCATGCTAGGGAAAACAACATAGTAAAGGGTGATTAACCTCAATATCTAACATCTTAGGTTAAATGATAAGATTGTTACCATAGTTCTAGGACTATATCCTATACGTATACTTATCCTTAGGGACATCCCTAGACATACCTTAGAAATATCTCTAGGTATCTCACTAACGTTTTTTCATCCTAGTTTCCAAAGGATGACTAATCCTTTACTCTGATACCAACTGTAGAGACCCGAAGCTTGACGTACATGGAAATTACATTACTTTTCTGGAATACTCAATACATAACAAAAACAGACACACAGGGATCATAGTAGTTTAGTGTCTTTGGATAATCGGACTATAAACTTCTAAACATGTTGAAATATCTTCAAAAACTCCCATAATGATATTCCCCTTTTTGTTTCCTTACCTAAAACCTTTCTTTATATCCTATGGAAAAGAAAACAGAAAAATGGTGAGCTCAAATGCTCAGTAAGGGTAAGCATGGATAAAGTAAAACATACCATATACATTTTAACTTAAAAACACAAACGTAATGTTTAAACATCAAAAGCTTGAGCAATGACATAAAACATGGAAGTACGTAAGGCATATATCATAAAAAACATCAATTAAAACAAAATAACATGGGAATAAAACATGTAATTGTGGAAACCATTAAGCACATGTTATGATTTCCATTGTAGCCAAGGCATTGCTGCCAAGACCATCTTAGTGGACAAAGTCCCTTTCTGAATCCAGTTCACTCCTCGTTTCAGTCCTGAAACACTGAACCGGATTAACATAACATTCCAAATATTACTATCTCATGAGATATAAATCTTTACCCAAGTAATTGGAAGAAGAAATAGGTCCCACCCATCTCATAATGAAATCATTCTTACTTGTGCCACAAAATAAACATACATCATTCATAATAACCCAACAAATAAAATTGGTTTCATAAACATAATCCCATCATCACATAATCCATATAAGAGAAATGGATATCATTTAAAAATAAGAAAAGTGAAACCATGTAAATCATAGAGACATTATACTTGAAACATACACATATGAAATAATTTCATCTTAGATGAAAAATGGTTTTGATAAAACACTTGAAATTAGTTCTTGAGGAAAATATCCTTTCTTTTTGAAAATAAATTTCTTTTCACAAAACCTCATGTAATTTAAAAAGAAATAGATTTTGTTGAAAATCGTCATGAAATCTTTTGGAGGAAGCTTCATGAAAATATGGCTTTATAAAACCGTAAAAATCAGTTTGTGCCGTATAAGTTAAAAAAACATTTTTCTCGTACTTTTGCCGGAAAAGTCAAAAAGTACCTCGTCAAAGAAATATTTCATACATACCATGTATTAAAAGTAAAAAATGGGTAAAAAAGACTTTAAACATACATGAAAACATTTTTAGGAAACATGGACATGGACGAGAACAACAACCCCAGAAAATACTTACGAATAAACAATCTCGGATAAGAACGAGATTGGAAAAGTTAGCCCTTACCTTACGTCTGATATGCTTCGTATGTATCCAAACCTCATGTATAATGATTTAAATAATATCATTGAATTATTATAGAATCATATTCATTGTTATGATATCATATATGGTTCACTTATGACTTTATATTACCCATTTTTTTAAATTAATGTTAAAGTACCATTTTGGGTAAAATCGTTTCATTTTTCGTTCATGTTTTAATTTGTAATTATTCATATGATTACATAGATCATGGTTACATAAATCCAGAATGTGAAACATGATTTATATATAATATATATTCAGAGTATACATATATATAATAGAACAATAAATTGAAAGAAATACACCGTTAATGGAGACGGTAGGCCGTACGTACACATGAACGTTGTTTTCATTTCCTTATTGAATTGAATGGATTTAATTAGATGAAATGCATATATACATAAATCCAGTATCATTATTATGTCATATATTTCATGATTACTTATTATATATACTTTATAATCATTCATGAATGATTAATCATTGAGAATGAATCTCATCGCGTCGTGGAGACGGTAGTCCGTACGTACGCACGAGAGATGATATCATTACCATGATCGTGGAATTGTATTGAAGTGTATGTATAATATTTCATAATCAATATCACATTACAATAATCATATATAGTCATTATTTACACCATTATACCCATCCATGTAAGGTGGTGGTGGATAATAGATTACACCACAACGTGGAGAAGGTATTCTGTACGTACGCACACGCGGTGATTTCGTTTTCCGTAGGATGGATAAATGGTGAAATAGGGTTGTTTCATAATTATAATACCATATCAGTATATGAGTAATACTTATGTTATTACTTCATAATGAAACAACTAATTAAGAACAAGTGTAAGAAGAATTAATGTTGAAAGAATCGGTAACGAACATTACCTCTTCTTTGAAGGGCCTCTTTGAGACCTCCTCTTAGGGCACTAAAATTGGTCTTTGAATAAGACCAGGACCTCTATGATGGTTCTAGGGAAGTTTATAATATAATTTGGCAGTTTTTGGCCAAGCTTGAATGCTCAAAGTTGTGTGAGGAAGAGAGGGAGGAGGTGCCCTTTTATAAGGGAGGAGAGGTGCACCTTTGGAAAACAAAAAATATTATTTTATTATAAAGTCATATTCTGTATTAAATAGCTCCAAATTGATTTATTTCGAAGATAAGTTGGGGATGAGTCAGAATCCTCAAATCCAATAGAATTAAGACAAGTTTAGGTTCCTATTTTAACCGTATCATTTATATTTAACTTTATGTTAGATTATTTTACTTTTACTGTGTCTTTTTGTGTTCTTACACTATAAGGTTAATAAACATACTATAACAATCCAAATGAACCCCACGTTGTTTATTATTAATATATATAACATTATCTAAGTCATTTGTCTGATCCTTTGATTTTTAGGAATAAAAAAACAATTAATAATTTAATATTTGTTTTAAAAACTATTTTATGTCAATTTTGGCACTATTTTGTAATTGATTTTTGTGAAAATCATAATAGAATTATTAGTTCTAAAAAAGTTAAATAAATAAATACTAACATGTCATATTAACTTATAATATTAGTGTAATTCATAAAAAGTCTCAAATTACATTTATTTGGGTATTTATAACATCAATTATGTCAATATTTCATTAATAAAATAATTACTGCATCATCATTGTGTCATAAATAAATTAAATTATTTATTGTCTAAAAATTAAAAATTAAATATATTTATGTAGAACATATTTTTATCATTCTAATGAATAATTATAGTCTAATTTATCTTATGTATAACCCTATATTCAAAATGATTTAATTATTAAACATTGATTTTAACTATTTTAACCCTTCTTTAAATAAATTAATAATAAATGTCCTAATCTAATCCAAGTGGGCCTAAATGGTCATATTTTATTCTTAAGGTTGTTTTTGGTCGAATTAAACTTATCCAATAAAATTAGGACATGTGTTAGGGTAACTATAATTTCATTTTTACCCTTAATTGCCCTATTTACTTATAACCGTGGTAAAAAAAGTAAAAAGTTACTATTCACCAAAAATTATTTTCATCTCATTGAACCACATTTTACTTACTGAAATCAACTGTGTCTCTAGGATTTTTTAAATTCCACTCATAGAATCGGTAAAATTATGTTTTATGAAAAATTATTTTTTTTAACTACCACTTAGTGGTTTCACTATTCATCAAAAAATGAATGTTTCCAGAAAAATACCAAAACATATGCCTAAGATATATTTGATATTATGCACTCAAAAATGCTGTCTATTTTACCAAATATAAAACTTATCAGTTGCATTAATTAAATTAAAATTTAATTCCCGTTGTCAAAACAAATAGCGTGTTCTTAAGAGATAATAACTATCAAAAGATTGACACTTGTTTATGTCTGGTTTAAATGTGAAATTACATACAATGACCAAAATTGTATTAAATTGTAAAAATATATTCTAAATATACGTTTAAACCACTCAAATTAAAAATTTATCACTATTAATTATTTCGATTAAAAACGTTGTTTTTAATTAAAATTTAGTAATTTTCACTATTCATCAGAAAATGAAAGTTATCCAAAAAGTACCAAAATTTCACCCTAAGATAATTTCGATATTCCGAATCCAAAATTGAAGTCCATTTTGAAAAATATAATTTACAAAATTTCAAAAATTGGTTATTACTATTCATAACAGCTAGTTTTAATAATATTTTAATAGCATATTGTTGTTTAGTGAAACTCGGTATTTTGTACTACACATGCTATCAAGGAAGGTTGTGATTGCGTGTAATGCAAGGCACGTCAAGGATGCGTGTTGTGCAAGATCCTTTTGGTGTAGCGTACAACACAAGACATTAATTAAATTAAAAAGAATATTTTTCATAAAATCTCAGGGTGTTACATTTGAAGCCCCAACCAATGTCTCATCTGAAAAAATACGGTCTTAAAGATTCAGATGGAGATGAGAGAATGATGAAAAAACTAATCAGAAAAAGGAATCAAGGAAGATGTTACACTTACCGAGGGATTCGATGTGTAACCAATGACAAAAAAATGACCAATAATCGAAGGAGGACCACAAAATGGGATGATTGGTTAATCCAATCTCATAACTAGGGTAGCGGGGGTGGAATCGAGGAGAATAATGAGTTGGGATTTAAAATCCCAGAGTAGAAATTTTGAAAATGTATCCATATTTTCTTGGGTCACACGGTTTACCAGCACTGTTTTTCTAGCTGTGGTCAAACAATGTGGAAGATACTGCCAAAAATCACCCTCTTCCCATAGTTTCCTAGTGATTCTAAAAATGTTTCTTAACTGCGTGGCAATCATTTATATGGTTCTATCCATGGCTACACAGATACCAGGGATACTCTGCACAGTTGTCACTAACCTAGATCAAACCATGCAATATTCACTAGAACTCCCATTTCCTCCACTCTTCCTATCCCAAGCCACCAGAACACCCTTAATCCTTCACATGAATGCGGGGAAAGACATATCTACACAAAAAGAAGATGTCAAAGAAAAATAAAAACAAAAACATACATTGAAAAAACATCCAAGATCTTACAACTTCCCCAACCTATAATGACTCATCCTCAAGCCTCTCTTCCAAGAATTACTAACATCCATAACAAGTGATAATTGCACAAAGTTTTCCTATCCATTAACAATTTCCAAGTTTTCAGTGCCATAACACCATGACACTGAACATGGATCAAGGGTACAAACTTTCCCCTCAAGGGTTCCTCACCAAAACCCATACAGTGAACTAGAAAAAGAAAACTCTTCAAGTATGCATCTACTTCAACCATTCTAACCCTGAGAACTTCATGGGTGATTCATATGTCACAACACCTAACTAAAAACTCATGGAAACGTGACCCACATCATCACATCTTCATGGAGGAACAAATCAACACCTCATCAGCTCAATCCTCTGAGAAACTCATCACCCAAATCACTTGGCTTATTTTTCATGTTCTCCCAATTCCAATGGAGACCAAACCTAGTATCACACGAAGGAAAACACCCAATCCATTCAGTCACATTTCCTAATCATTTCAATCCATAATTATAAAACCATATTCCACCCCAAAATCTCAGGTACTCGAGAAACTAAAGTCGTTCCAAGGCTCCCTATCAGGGATAACTCACCTGAATGGTTACCACTCGATTCCTTCCAACCCGACACTCTGATCATGTCATCATCCCACCATTTAGCATGTATGGTTCTCTCCACCATTTTAGGTTACATGGAACCTCCCCCATTGACGAAGAACCAATAGAACTCAACACAAAATTCCCATAACATAAAATGTTCCAACTAACTCCTCCCAACATCCATAGGAGCGTTACTCTTATTTGGTCTCAAGCCACTCCTTCAGAATAATTTACAATGAAATTCTTACATAATATATTCGAGGACTAAGATCATATTGACCTCATTATGGTAAAATTCATTTCCAATTAGGTAATTTCAACCACAACATTAACCCGGATGTGAGTCACTCTCAACACACTTATTAAGTTCCCAATTTCCTATAATACCGCAACCGACTAGCTTTCCCCAGAGCACCCACTCTCCACTGATGGTACACTACCCCCTTCTCACCTTCCCAAGGTGCTTATTAACTTGAACCTTATCATTATCATCTGAAAAAACAACTGAGGTATCCCCATGAATTATATATAATTCACTCATTGTCTCATTATCTCCCTAAAAAGTGTCATTGGATTCACTATTGGCCTGACAACACATCACATCGGCAATTTTTCCTTAACATTTAGATGTTCTAAAACAAAAGAAGAAGAAATTTCCCATGAATAACCCCAATCTTTGTTTGATTTAAAAAAAACATCCACTATTCCCAAAACCTATTGTCATATATAACCACACCCTCCTACGACCTCATGAAAAACATCACAAGAATCTAAAGGAACCACCTCGAGCTCGAAGCCAACACACGGATCACCAGCAACCACTTCCATGTCTCACACTTCATCTCTGAGGAACCTAAAGAGAACCTTTCTGATTCCTCATCATCATCCCTGTGCCACTACACCAAATCGATGTTCCCCTCTACACATCTAGGACTGACCTATCACTCCACGCCAATGGAGTGTCATTTCCATTCCTTACAATGAGGGTATCTACCAACCCAATTGTTCACTCGAAAAAATATGATCCCCAATACATAGACATCTCCATCTAGTTATTCCAAAATACAAAAAAAATTGAATGTCACCTAGTTAACCTTCATGGGTTCTATGAACAACACCCATGACACTTTTTGACATTTATTCCATCATAAGGACATCACCAGAAGCCATAGAGTGTGTACATAACATCATCATGAACCACACATACCATTTTAATGGGCGTAAAATCTGTTATGTCCTTAACCTAACCAAACACCTTTATGTATAATAGTGTTAATCCCCAACTTATCAACATACCTGGGATGATATCAAGATATTTGTAAAGATCTTCATTAGTTGTGGTATGCTAAGAAGTATTCGAAGAACACCACCACCAACATATACCCATTTCTTAGATCGAACTATGGGACACCCTGACCTGCCAAGGATATCAAGATCCTCTGTCAAACACATTTGTTCACACATAATAACCGCCACTCATGTGTGATTTCTAACTAGGTTTAACTATTTCCCTAAGACCAAATCATCATATAGCCATGGAACAACATTTATTGTGGCACTACATCCACATCACTACTTGTGTTCCTCTAACGCATCCATAACAGCTGACATAAGAACCACAATGGACTACCACACCAACAAAAGCCACATTATCTCACAAATAAAAATTAATCAATGTGTATTTAATATCATTCTTACATACCTAACCATGTATCTTGGCTAGTCATCCTCACTATCCATGAAAAGGCCTCTGCATCCCTCCCAACAACCACACAATTTCTATAAACAGGATCATCCATGTGACCACATTCAGCTCGAGTGTCACCATCGAGAGAAAGAATATAACCACACTTCATTCACCCTTGTATCTTCTACCCAAGACAATTTGGAGGCCTCCATTAATCATCACCCAAACATTCTAGTCAAGCATCCACATGATAGAACCCTTTGAAAAAATTGTACATCATATCACGAGAACTAGGGTTCCTTTACAAATAGATATTGGTAAAACAATAACATTTACTAAACCTTGGTGGTTCTTAGAATGCATTGAAACCACCTCTGAAGCTTCTCCCTTGCTTCATATTTCATGGTACATGCACCGTTTGGCTATCCTCCCATGAGGTCATCCTTGATTTTTCGAAACAATCATCATGTAACAACAAAACGAGTACCACCACCATCCATCAACCATCCCACTAATCCCTTTAGGCCGTTCCCATACCATAAAACACTATGAGATCCAAAATCAATGTCCACGACATCTAAAAGATCGAGGCACAACTAGAAGAACTAGAGAATATTTATGACCTCTCTTATAGGTCACCTTCATTGTTAAATGATACGAACTCCAAAGGTTGGAGTAACAATATGGAAAACTAATCGTCCCTCTCTCAAAACTATTCACATCACGACATGAAAAATGAAATTATCACGAATGGAACCCTCACCAAAGATCCGATGCACATTGTGCCTAGTGGAACAAACATCCATTTGGTATAGGATACAAACCAATGTTGTACACATTTTTCCTAACTATGTGTAAAAATGCACTACATAATTCAAAACACAACTCATAAGGTCTCTACTCACAAAGTCACCAAGACCTAGGCACCATCCTTATTGTCCAAGATGCACTATGTATTGTCACGAACAACAAGAGTTTCAACACTCGAATTATCTAACAATGCCTCACAACCCAACAACCACACCAATGATAGGGTATCACTAAACACACCACCAAGGCCATATCATAACCGGAGGCCTCATAATCCAAATCCAACGTCTCAAAATAGGGTAATCTCATTTACCAACCCACACAAACAAAGGTCAATCCAACAACCCAAAGGATACCCACCTTTGAACTCAAAAATATCATTTTAAACATAACATTAACCTTATGCTTTGAAGAATGGCCAATATGATAAAATCACATATGGACAAAGATCTCTCGTCATCAACCATAAACAACCCATCCTTCAAAATATGTCCCCACAATAATCATTACACATATAAATCTACCAAATACCATACATACCATGGGTCATGGTCAATATGGTGTAACAAATTTACTTTGTCACAAGTCCTTCATAGAAAACTCTTCAAACCAATTATTCTTTTAAAACATGATCCATTCCTCTGACGCACATTTCACAACTTGTTATAGTAATCATTTATGTGACATCCCAGGTAAATAAATAATATTACATTCTAATGTTTATCAATATTTGTGTATAAAATTTTTATATTAATTTAAAGGGTATGTTATGCTCGATGGAATACCCAATATGGAACAACGAGTTTTTTTGAAATCTTACGTTGCACACTAATAGTATAATAATATTATAATAGTTAACACCTGGTCGTTGTAATGTTGGGAATGAATAAAAATAACTAAAAAATGATTACATATGTTTGTTAAGTATTTTTACATTTATCCAATAAATTTTAGAGGCTTAAAATCCAAATGAATCCAACTTTAAGAATAAATACTCTAATATTTTTAAAATATTATTTTACCGCCTTTTGATGGCGAACCTTTTTTTAAATCTAACTTTTGACAATTTTATAATCTATATTTGTCAGAATAAACTTATTCTTTATGATTGGGACATTGAAATTTAATTTGGTTAAATTGTTGGTATGTTTCTGACATTGTTCATTTTTTTAATGAATTGTGAAAAAATACAGCATTTTAATCAAAACTGCTTTTTAATCTAATATAAATATATGGTTAGATTATATTTTTAATTGGTTTTAAATTGCAATTGGAATATATTGTTACAATTTAATCCAATGGTTTTCATTTTAATTAATTTCACTTTGAAATTGGACTCAAACTACTGTAAATATTTTAATAGATATTGTATCTTAAAAACACGCTATTTTTTTTGACAGTGGGAATGAATTATTAAATTAGTTAATGAAAATTATATATTTTTTATTTTGTAAAATAGTTATCATTTTTTAATTTGGAATATCAAATATACCGTAGGGTGAAGTTTGGGTATTTTTCGGAAAAACATCAATTTTTGATGAATAGTGAAACCACTATGTGGTACTTAAAAAACTGATTTTTCGTTTAAATGAAATTTTACTACCTCTATGTTTTGATTTTAAAAAAACCTACATACATGGTTTTCATTAGGAATTAAAATGTGGTTCAATGAGATTAAAATAATTTTTTTGGTGAATAGTAACCTTTATGTTTTATTAATCGCGATTAAAGGTAATTAGTGTGATTTAAGGTAAAAATGATATTATAATAACATGAAAATATCTTGAAACTTGTAATAACCCTATTTTATTAGTCATTTCAGACCAAGACAACCCAGGGGTCTATTTTTGGGACCCCATGGAGCCATTGGGTAAGATAATGTCCTTAATGCCTTTTATTTAAAGTAAAAGTAAAAAATGACACAAATATGTATTGTTTTACTAAAACAATTTTTACATGGGGTTATACAAGTTATATTTTTGACTATAAATATTAATTGGAAATATAAAATGATTTTATACAACATAGTATTTTTTTTTATAATTTTTAGACTTTAAATAAATTAAATTATTTTTGACATCATGATGATGCAGCAATTACCTCATTATTTAACGATTTAAATTAAATTAAAAGATAATGTAACATATAAGACCTAAACAAGTAAAAAAGATATTTAATGGGTGGATTTCGAACTCTTATAACCTTATCCTCAAAATACATCAATGTGGGCCCTTTAAGGTCCGAATATAATTTTATAATAAAGTAATATTTTATAACTTTCCAAGAGTGCCCCTCCTCTTCACTTATAAAAGGCCCCCACCACTACCACCATACACACACCTCTAAAGACTTTTTCCCGGCCAAACCCTACCAATTTCATCTCTCCAAATCCCTATCCTCATCCTAGATGCTTTATTGTAGGTTGAAATATCTTCAAGAAACCCTTTTGGTTCAAACCAAGAGGAGTTACCCGATTTTAAGGTAATGTCTTTACTTGTGTTCTTTTGATTTATTTTGCTTCTCCAACCCCCTAAAATCTTTTTATTAATTTATTTTGTAACAACTCCATTATCTTAAATATACTATTATGTTTTTATAATAAGGATTAGAGCTACACTTACACACACCTACATCTAAAGGATAAAGAACATACTGTTTCTGTGGATGGTAAATTTCTATCTCACGAAATGATGATTGTTCAATATTCTTTTAACACCTTCAAAGGTGTCCATTATGATGTCACTATATTTATATATGATATATAATATGTTTATGTTTCCCATAAGGTTCTGTATTTTTCATTTATGGCATAACTTTATGGTTTCCATTATGGGTAAACGCGATATCTTCATTTTAGGAAGTGCGGACTACCTTCCCCTCAAAGTGATTTGATTCTTTAATACCATATGTGGTATGTATAAAGGATAGATTTAATGATATTATATATGATACCATAATTTAATTATAATTCTATTATCTATCATTATGATTTAATTCCATTAAATATGAAATAGAAATGGAAGTAGCGTTCATGCGTACGTACGGCTTACTGTCTCCATGAGTAGTGCATTTCATTTCTTTCCACTAAATGTTATGTAATATTATAAATGCATGTATATAATGGATATATATGATATATATGATATCTAAATAATGAATATAATTCTGTATATAATTGATATTTTACCCCATGAACAATCTTGTAATTATAAAGAGTTTATTTTTTACTCAAGTAGCAATGATCGACAAAACGACCAATATTAACATAAATAATTAAATAGTTTTCATAACATGGTAATAAGTGAAATAAAAGGAATAATGAACTTGAAAAGTGTTCTTAATCATGTATAAATTAACTCAAGTTTATTATTCATGAGTTTAAATAACGATCGAATCAAGTCGGACCCGAGGTAAGGGATCCTACGTAACTCTTTCTTTTCAAGTACTCTCTTTTATGTCATTTCATTTATGCTCCATGTTATTATGTTGGAGGATGTTATTTTATATTACTCTTTCTGTAATTTTTATGTTCATGTTATGAGATACCCTATTTGATCTCATCAATCCATTTTTTGATGTTTTATGTGGCGCTGTTAGGCTGCCGAATTTTCCTAAGGGGACTTTCATCTCACTTATTATTCCCGTGAGATTCATGATAAATTTGCCACTATTTCCTTTTGTGTGGTGTATGTACTTCCCATTATTATACTATTTGTATAATATTATCCCATTTATGGGTATTTACATCTTCATTGTAAGACCCTTCTTTCATGGGTTGTACGCTTCGAAAGTTGTCCAAATCGGTAAGGGAACCTTTCACACTAATTTTTTTAAAGACTTATTTTGGTATGTATTTTAACTTTCATCTTTTTATGTTGGGATATGTTCCTCTATATCCTTATTGGTGTAAATTTTATGTCCATGTTATGAGATACCATTTTCTCTCTCATCAACTCATTTTCTGAATTTTAATGTGACGTCGTTAGGTTGCCGATTTTTTGTAAGAGAACATCGTAACCCAATTTCGATTTCATTGGGTTCAACTTGTAGTTATTGAAAATTTCATCCATTGAATTGCGTGAATGACCTATGATTGTTTTACACTTAATATACACTTATATTGGGTGTATTTATATTTGTCACACATAATTATGAGATTGATTTATCCTTAATTTAAGGATACCTTTTTTATAAGGGATTTCATCCGAATTTACATTCCATTGAGACTTCATTGTCATTATGAACCAATTAACATTGAAATGGTGTATATACTGTACTTTGGAATATTATATCATGAATTCATTTATTCTCATGATATTATAATGTTTTGATTAAATTCAATTCCTTTAAAAGATTCAAATTGGTAAAGGAATTTGTCTCTATCTCCTTTCATTGAGGCATATTTTGTTTTATACACAACATTCTTTTATACGGTGTATAAACCCCTTTGACTTTTATGATTATTCAAAAGGAATCATTTTAAACTAATAGTTTACTAAACGACAAAAGGGAATGTTTTTTTTGTCGTACGTATGCAGCGACAACGACTTCTCTGCCGCCAGGACCATTATTTGAGTTTCGACTTCCTCTACAAGCCATAACATTTTTTGAATGAAAAATAAATACAATGTTTTACTTTTATTTTATTCTGGTATTGAAAATGGTTTTCATAATGTTTTTATATCAATGTGTTGTATGTATATCTTGTGATTGAAAAGTGGAAATGGTATGTTTCCTTTATGCATGACTTATGTGATACGATTATGTTATGGTTCTTGGGAATTGTTATGAAGACGAGTGGTTCCGTGATAAACTAAGGGTGGGTGAGCACGATATAGCTCTCCAATGCATTGGGTAACGCGAAGGAGTTAATCGTTAAGGTTTCTCCGAAGAGATTTAGGGAATATAGTGTGATGGGTATTCCAAATGTAACCAAGAGGGTTACTCCGTACGTAAGAATGTTATGAATGCCTCAAGTTACCTTTTATGTCATATTATTTCTAGGATTTATTCATCATTTGATAAGGTATGTGATTATGTTTTATGAGTAAAGTATCATTTCATGCATGGACTAATGTTTTCATTTCGTACTTTTATATCTCTTACTGAGCTTTTTATACTCATACAATGTTTTTGAAATGTTTTTCATAGGTCAAGGGGAAGGTACATGATGTGATGATGGTGTCAAGGAAGTGTCGAGAAAGAATCCATGTTTTTTTTTAAATATGTTTCCGTAGATGGGAAAATGTGTACTTTCTTTTATGTAACCAATTTGTTTAAATGTGAAATGTAATGCAAGTTTTATGATCTAATTTCGTAAAACTCTAAACCTAAAAAGATCCTCATTATATAATCTTGTAATTACTAAAGATTATGTAAGGTTTAAGGTTGGGGCCTTATAGTTGGTATCAGAGGTCGGTTTAGATAACTTTAGATGTTAGGGTATTCTCTAAGCATAAGTGACATTACTATAATGGTTATGATTTCAGAAAGAGTCTTGGTTTTAGATAAAGTGAATGAGTAAGTATATCTCAGTGTTTATCTTCCTCATTAGTACATGATGGTTTTGTTGATATACTCACACTGACATTTTTGTTTTTAGTGAATGGATGGATCTAGCAGGCTCCAAGGTGACAACAGTTTTGAAGGAAACTCCAGTGGTTCTCTGATTAAGAGACTGGATGAAATGGGGGATTCAATGAGGAAACTTGTGGTTGTTATAAACCAGCAATCAAGGAATCTTGATCAACCACTTGAACCATGGTATGTTCTATAATGCATCATGTACGAGATGACCAATCGATGTGGAAGTTTAGGTAAAAATTATAAAGGTAACCATTAGAGTTTACATGATCCTTACTTTTTAGGTAATTATGGGTTATTATATGTTATGATGGAAAATGGAAGGCATGAGAAAAACTTGAGGTTAAAATATGTTATGATTATTTTTGAAGATTTTTTATCTTTATGGGTAATTTTTTAAAAATTATATAGTTTTGGAAAAAGGACAACACACAGACCGTGTGAAAACCTGTCGCGTCGGACAAAGCTGTGGGAATCGAACCCACAACCAAAGTGCGACTCGTATTTATCGCCTATCACTGGACTACGTGAAGTCCATGGTTAGTTTGACTAATTATATTTATTTAGATGATTTTAGGAATCAATATTATGTTTATTTTGGGTTATCTATGGAAATGATTAACCTATCATGGAGGATATTTGATTAGGTTAATTACTTTTCAATATGAGAATTTAAGAGCAACTGATGTTATTTGGAGATAAAAGATAATTTGTACCTTGAAATACTATGTGATTAAATCCTTAAAATATTTGGGTTTCAATATTAGTTTGGTTTACATTGAATAATTTTATGGAAAATTGTTTATCGAATGGTCTTTGTTGAACTTTGGGTTTTTTTGGACAAATTTTGGAGATTAAGAATAGATTTTATTGTTATAAAGCATTATACTATTGTGGATTATCTGATCTCATACTAACAATTTTGGCTTTGGTTTTTTGTCTAAATACATGGGAAATATATCGTTCTCTTATTTGTGAATAAAATGTTAATATTAATTTAAATGTGATGCTATGCTCGATGGCGTATCCAATACGCAACAACGAGTTTCTTTGAAATCTTACATTGCACACTAATAGTATAATAATATTATAATAGTTGACACATAGTCGTTGTAATGTCGGGAATGAACCAAAATTACTAAAAAATGATTAAATATGTTTGTTAAATGTTTTTCCATTTATCCAATAAATTTTAGAGGCTTAAAATCTAAATGAATCCAACTTTAAGAATAAATACTCTAATATGTTTAAAAGATTGTTTTACTGCCTTTTGAAGGCGAACCTTTTTTAAATATAAATTTTGAAAATTTTATAATCTATATTTGTCAAAATAAACATATTCTTTATGATTGGGACATTGAAATTTACTTTTGTTAAATTTTTGGTATGTTTCTGACATTGTTCATTTTTCTAATGAATAGTGAAAAAATACAGCATTTTACATCAAAACTGCTTTTTAATCTAATTTAAATAATTTGATAGATTATATTTTTAATTGGTTTTAAGGTGAAATTGGAATATATTTTTACAATTTAATCCAATGGTGGTCATTTTAATAAATTTCACTTTGAAATTGGACATAAACTAGTGTCAATCTTTTAATAGATATTGTTTCTTAAAAACACGCTATTTGTTTGGACATCGGGAATGAATTATTAAATTAATTAATAAAACTTATATATTTTTAATTTTGTAAAATAGATACCATTTTTGAATTCGGAAGATCAAATATAGCTTAGGGTGAAGTTTTGGTATTTTTCTGGAAAACATCAATTTTTGATGAATAGTGAAACCACTAACTGGTACTTAAAAAACTGATTTTTCGTTTAAATGAAAATTTACCACCTCTGTGTTTTGATTTTCAAAAATATGACATACATGGTTTTCATTAGGAAGTAAAATTTGGTTCAATGAGATTAAAATAATTTTTTGGTTAATAGTAACATTTATGTTTTATTAATCGAGATTAAAGGTAATTAGTGTGATTTAAGGTAAAAATGATATTATAATAAAATGAAAATATCATGAAACTTGTCCTAAACCTATTGGATGAGTCATGAACGACCAAGACAACCCATAGGTCCATTTTTGGGACCCCATGGAGCCACTTGGGTAAGATAATGTCATTAATGCCTTTTATTTAAAGTAAAAGTAAAAAATGACACGATCATGTCTTGTTTTACTAAAACAAATTTACATGGGGATATACAAGTCAGATTTTTGACTATAATTATTCATTGTAAAGATACAAATATTTCCTACATCATATTATTTTTTTTAATTTTTAGACATTAAATAAATTAAATTATTTATGACATCATGATAATGCAGCGATTACCTCATTATTTAACGATTTAAATTAAATTAAAAGATAATGTATCATATAAGACCTACACAAGTAAAGAACCTATTTTATGGGTGGATTTGGAAATCTAAAAACCTTATTCTCTAAATACATCAATGTGGGCCCTTTCAAATCAGAAAATCATTTTATAATAAAGTAATAGTTTATAACGTTCCAAGAGTGCCCCTCCTCTTCTCTTATAAAAGGCCCCCACCACTACCACCTTACACACACCTCTCAAGCCTTTTTCTCGGCCAACCCATGCCAATTTAATCTCTCCAAATCCCTATCCTCATCCTAGAAGCATTATTGTAGGCAGAAAGCTCTTCAAGAAACCATTTTGATTCAAACCAAGAGGAGTTACCCGATTTTAAGTTAATGTCTTCACTTGTGTTCATTTGTATTATATTGCTTCTCCAACCCCCTAAACTCTTTTTATTCATTTCTTTTGTAACAACTACATTATCTTAAATATACTAGGATTTGTTTATAAGAAGGATTCTAGCTAAACATACACACACCTACATCTAATTGTTAAAGAACATACTGTTTATGTGGATGGTAAATTTCTGCCTTACGAAACGATGATAGTTCAATATTCTTTTAACACCTTCAAAGGTGGGCATTAAGATGTCACTATATTTATATATGATATATAATATGTTTATGATTTCCTTAAGGTTCTGTATTTTTCATTTATGGAATAACTTTATGGTTTCCATTATGGGTAAACGTGATATCTTCATTTTAGGAAGTGCGGACTACCGCCCCCTCAAAGTGATTTGATTCGTTAATACCATGTGTGGTACATATAAAGGATATATTTAATGATATTATATATGATATAATACTGAAATTATAATTCTATTATGTATCATTATGTTTTAATTTCATTAAATATGAAATCGAAATGGAAGTAACGTTCATGCATACGTACGGCTTACCGTCTCCATGAACTGTGCATTTCATTTCTTACCTCTAAATGTTATGTAAAATTATAAATGCATGTATATAATGAATATATATGATATATATGATATCTAAATAATGAATATAATTCTCTATATAATTGATATTTTACCCCATGAACAAACTTGTAATTATAAAGAGTTTATTTTTGACTCAAGTAGCAATGATCGACAAAACAACCATTATTAACTTAAATAATTACATAGTTTTCATAACATGGTAGTAAGTGATATAAAAGGAATAATGAACTTAAAAAATGTTCTTAATCAATTAGAAATTAACTCAAGTTTATTATTCATGAGGTTAAAGAATGATCGAGTCATGTCGTGCCCGAGGTAAGGGATCCTACCTAACTCTTTCTTTTCAAGTACTCTCTTTTATGTCATTTATTTTATTCTCAATGTTATTATGTTGGAGGATGTTATTTTATATTCCACTTTCTGTAATTTTTATGTTCATGTGATGATATACCCTATTTTATCTCATCAATTCATTTTTGGATGTTTTATGTGGCACTGTTAGGCTGCCGAATTTTCATAAGGGGACATTCATCTCACTTATTATTCATGTGAGATTCATGATACATTTGCCACGATTTCCTTTTGTGTGGTGTATGTACTGTCCGTTATTAAACTATTTGAATAATATTATCCCATTTATGGGTATTTACATCTTCATTGTAAGACCCTTATTTCATGGGGTGTACACTTCGAAAGTTGTCCAAATCGGTAAGGGAACTTTTCACACTCATTTTTTTTAAAGACTAATATTGTTATGTATTTTAACTTACATCTTTTTATGTTGGGATATGTTCTTATATATCCTTATTGATGTAAATTTTATGTCTAAGTGATGAGATACCATTTTCACTCTCATCAACTCATTTTCTGAATTTTCATGTGACACCGTTTGGCTGCCGAATTATTGTAAGAGAACCTCGTAACCCAATTTCGATTTCTTTTGGTTAAACTTGTAGTTATTGAAAATTTCATCCATTGAATATGTTTGAATGACCTCTGATCGTTTTAAACATAATATCCACTTAAATTGGGTGTATTTATATTTTCCACACATAATTATGTGATTGATTTATCCTTAATTTAAGGATACGTTCTTTATAAGGGATTTCATTTCAATTTACATTCCATTGAGACTTCGTTGTTGTTATGCACCAATTCAATTTGATATGGTGTATATACTATCCTTTGGAATATAATATCATGAATTCATTTAGTCTCATGATATTATAAATTTTTTATTAAATTCCATTCCTTTAAAATCTTCAAAGTGGTAAGGGAATATGCCTCGATCTCTTTTCATTGAGGCATATTTTGTTTTATACACAAATTTCTATTATACGGTGTATAAACCCATTTTACTTTTATTATTAATCAAAAGGAATATTTTTATACGAACCGTTTACAAAACGAAAAAAGGGAATGTTTTTTTGTCGTACGTATGCGGCGACAATGACTTCTCCGCCGCCGTGACCATTATTTAAGTTTCTGCTTCCTCTAAAAGCCATAACATTTTTTGAATGAGAAATAAATACCATGTTTTACATTTATTTTATTCTGGTATTGAAAATGGTTTTCATAATGTTTTTATATCAATGTGTTGTATTGATTCGATTATGTTATGGTTCATGGGAATTGTTATGAAGATGGGTGGTTCTGTGATAAACTAAGGGCGGGTGAGCCCGATATAGCTCTCTAATGCATTGGGTAACACGAAGGAGTTAAACGTTAAGGATTCTCCGAAGAGATTTAGGGAATATATTGTGATGGGTATTCCAAACGTAACCAAGTGGGTTACTCACTACGTAAGAATGTTATGAATGCCTCTAGTTACCTTTTATGTCTTATGATTTCTATGATTTATTCATGATTTGATAAGGTATGTGATAATGTTTTATGAGTAAAGTATGATTTCATTCATGGACAAATGTTTTCATTTCGTAATTTTATATACCTTACTGATCTTTTTATTCTCATCCCATGTTTTTGAAATGTTTTTCATAGGTCAAGGGAAAGGTACATGATGTGATGATGGTGTCAAGGAAGTGTCAAGAAAGAATCAACGATTTATTTTATATATGTTTCCTTAGATGAGAAAAATGTGTACTATCTTTTATGTAACCACTTTGTTTAAATGTGGAATGTAATGCAAGTTTAATGATCTAATTCTCTAAAACTATAAACCTGAAAAGATCCTCATTTTGTAATCTTGTAATAACTCATGATTAAGTAAGGTTTTACGATTGGGGCCTTATAATTTGAACGCAGTTAGATATTTAATTTTGATAATTTTATTAACAATTTTACCTTTATTAAAACCCCATTTTTCTTTTAGGACCAAATCATCCTTTACAAGGTAATACAAGGGGAAATTTTGACTCTGCCACAACATTTCTTTATACACGATATTCGATAACTATTAATTTTCATTATTTTCATTAACCCACTTGAATTACCATTATTTGGAATCATATTCTTCATATTTACCAATTAATTATAAGGAATTATTCTCTCTATTCCCCATACACCCTTCTCGTGTGTGTGCCTATAGAGATGAATGTCATTTATACCGTTAGGTGTCTAAAATATTGCATGAATGCATAACCCATTCCATTATAGCACTGAGAGAAATATTATAATGCATTAATTTCACACCAAATTTGAATAAACCAATGGTGAAATATCATTAAACTCTAAAAACATACATCAAGAACAAATATTCCAACCCAGGGTGGAATGGGATTTACATTGTACATGGGTTAGGGACTCATAATAACATCGACTACTATTAAAGTATCACACTAAAGTGTAATTAACCTATTAATATATTCTCTATGATTGGTTCATCATTTTCCAGAAATAACAAAGGGCACCATATGTCCACAATAAATACATAAAAAAAATCAATTGTTCCTCCTCAATTTAAATCAGGTAGTATTTTATTGCCCATAGGCATATAATACTCCACGAAATCATCATCCAAAATAACTTTTATCATTTAATCACAAAACCATTTTCCTATCAAAAGTATATCCATTTGATAAATATTAGTTTCCAAAATCAACTTATTCTTGATCTATAAAAAAAGAATGTGCATTAATCGGTCTGAAGGGAATAAAAACAAACTAATAATGCCAATATGTGTATTGGAAGGAAGTTTTTGGAAAATCATCATTCTTCACCCTCAATTGATGATAACCAGAACGAAGATCAATCTTAGAGAAAAATTGAGCCCCATGACATTGGTCAAATAAGTCATCAATTCTTGGAAGAGGGTATTTGTTCTTTACTATGATCATATTCAGTTCTCTATAATCAAAACATAGAAACATTAATCCATCCATCTTCTTCACATAGAGAACTCGTGCTCCCCAATGAGACACACGTTGTCAGATAAACCCCTTCTCAAAAGTATATTGGGGTTGTTTCTTTAAATTCATCGACCTCCACATTTTCCATCCAATAGTGGGTATTTGAAATCAACTGATATCCAGGTACGAGTTCAATGTAGAACTCTACCACTCTTTATAGTGGAGGTTCGGGTAACTCCTCCAAAAATATTTTAATGTATTCCAACATGATGGAGACATTTTATAAAAGAATAAATCCTTCGTAAGAGACTTATTTAATTTACAAATCTTTCTACTAAATATGATTTTATTTCTTAAAACTTGAGGCTTATACAATTAGATTTTTTCTATAATTCCTTCATAATGATTCATAAAAATCTTGTGATTCACCAAATATATCCCCCAGGAGTATCATAACCAAGAGTGCAACAAGGCACATTTTCATGTACTAGTTCCCATGTGAGTCTAGCTCAGAGTGGTGTTTTTGGGTTTTACACCTATGTACATTTGTGCCAGAGCCACCTCTAGATGCTCGTATCCAGACAAGGAAGTATTAGCTTGATAAACCACGTACTCAATACTCACCAAAATTCCAGGAAGATTTCATATATTTAAACATTTATATAGGCTTCTTCCTAAAGATTTTATATCCTAATTTCCATAAAGAACTAAACATTACTTTGATTCCATCTATGCCATCCCGCCTTTTTATTACATAAATTTTCATTCCATTTTACATATAGAGGATCTTTAAAGTGTAGTGTATTGGAAATAAAGAACATTATACCTTAAAACAACATAAAAATATCTTCTAATCCAGTTTTATGGCTTCATCATAAGTTAATCCTATGTGAAATTACTGCATCGCATATCCTAGAGACATACATCAATGGAAAGGTTGAGTAGAAGGCCCAGTAAATGTAAATAAAAGAATTAGTGTACTTGTGATATCAATAAGAACATGAATAACAACATAAAGATATGATCAATGGAAGTATAATCATATAATAATGAAAATAACTTGAAACATAACATGAATATGTGGATACAACATTTCATTTAGAAATTCATGAACATATCACCAAGGTTCATCCCCAAGTTGTCATAAAAATTACCAAGGTTATTCACCAAGGTATCGTAAAACATGCCATCAATAGAGATTAAATAATTACCCAATTAATTGGAGTGCTATCATGGAACACAATAAATATGTATTTACATACATGTTATCCACATAGATCATAATCAAAAATTTCATAAATAACCCATATATAATAAATTAAATGGGTTTCATTTCAAAATCGTGATGTTTTAAAAGCTCTTAAAAATGAGAACATTATATCATTTATAACCCATGGAAAGGGAGTGAGCGTTATATGTATGTCAATTATAGAATATAATATACCATATTTATATATTTATGAACACCCATTGAAATGAAATAGGTCTTGTAATTCATATAAACAAACAAAGAAATTTCATGAGAGAAAGAGATAGAAATTTTGAGGCGAACATTCTACAACATAACAACTATATAACATGGTTTTAGAAAACATTGAAATGAAATGGAAAAAGGGTCTCCCACTAATAAATAACTCATAATATAGTATGGGTACTGAATAAAATCATGGTATGGGTATTTTAATGACATACCACATGAAAAGGAAACATGAAAGAAAATAGTTTTTGCGATTTCTTTTACGAGAAATTCGGCAGCCTAATAGCATCACATAAATATTCCGAAAACAAATTGATGAGAGAAGAAAGGGTATCTCATCATTTGGACATAAAATGGACAGTAATAAGAACATATAATAACATACCCTCAACATAAAGAGATGTAAAATATAAGACACAACATGAAGGAGTCATGACATAAAAGAGGTGGGTGAAAGAATCCCTTTCCTTGAAGAGTAACTATGAAAGCACGAAGGTCGGGTCCTTTGGAGGATTGAGGGCACCTTGGGAGGACTCCTTGAGAGGTAAGCAGACATAAAAATCATTGAGGAGCATTTTTAAGTGAATATAATGTGTTAAAGTCTTGGTATTCATAGGTAAAGTGAGGGGACAAGTCATTAATAGCCAAGGGACAGCTCATTGTTGGTATTAAAAAAACGATGGTCTTCCCATGGTATTTGAGCATGGTAATGGCCACTTGGGACACATCATACCTTATCTTACTATTAATAAGTCGGCCAGATTTTGTTTTATAATTAATACATCCTTAATGATTTTACTAAACCCAGGAAACTCAAAACTGTATTTTCACTATTCACCAAAAATTCAACTTTCTGAAAAAAATGCCAAAAACTCACCATAACCAAATATCAATGAACTGAATTCAAAAATGAACTCCATTTTATAAAAATAATTTTCTGAATAATTTTAAAAAAAATTATATAAAAACACAATTCACTAAAAATTCTATTATTTCAGAAAAAATCCCAAAAATTCACCTTATCCAAATATCAATGCTATGAATTCAAAAATGAACTCCATTTTAAAAAAATATTTTTCTAAATATTTTTAATTAAATTTTGAGTTGAAAAAAACTATTCACATAGAAAAAAAAAATTGATTAATAATTTGTAAAACAGTTATTTACCTATTTTACTGAATCTCATTAATTAATCAAGGTGCATACATTATATTAATATTTTTATAAGTATGATTACTAATCCATTTGGTCAAATTAGTAATCATAAGCGTAAAATCACTATTCATAATTTTCTATTCACCAAAAATTATGTTGATCTTAATAGACTATAAATTTTATACCGATCACAACTATAGAAGACCATTTTTTTAAAATCATTTCAAATTTTTAATATTTATGGTTTACACAATTATTTTAAAATAATTTTTTTTCAAATTCATTAATAAAATATCTAACATCCAAAGTAAGTGATGAATAATAGATATTTTTATCTATGACTATTAATGAATTATATATTGTTTTAGAGGCTTAAAATGAAAATAAATCCAATCTTAAGCATGGAATACACTAATATTCTTAAAAGATTGTTTTACTGCCTTTTGATGGAAAACCCTTTTTAAATATATCTTTTGACAATTTTATAACATATGTTTGTCAAAATAAACTTATTAATTATTATTGGGACATCAAAATTTACTTTGTGTGAATTTTTGGTATTTTTCTGACAATGTTCATTTTTAATGAATATTGTAAAATGTTGTATTTTAATTCAAAAACTCTTTTTAATATAATTTATTTATATGATTAGATTAACTTTTGAATTTGTTTTAAAGTGAAATTACAATATATTTTTACCATTTAATCCAATGGTGGTCATTGGAATCAATTTCACTTTGAAATTGGACTTAAACTGGTGTCAATCATTTGATACTTATTGTTTCATAAAAACACGCTATTTGTCATGAAAGCGGGAATTAATTATTATATTAATTAATGTGACTTTTATGTTTTTAATTTTGTAAAATAGACTTCATTTTTGAATTCAGAATATCAAATATAGCTTAGGGTGATGTTTTGGTATTTTTCTAAAAAACGTCAATTTTTGATAAATAGTGAAACCACTAAGTGGTACTTATAAAAACGGATTTTCCGTTTAAATGAAATTTTTCCATCATTGTGTTTTGAATTTCAAAAATACGACATACATGGTTGTCATTAAGAAGTAAAATGCGGTTCAATGTGATTATAATAATTTTTTGGTGAATAGTAACTTATTATGTTTTTAATCGCGATTAGAGGTAATTAGTGTAGTTTAAGGTAAGAATAATGTTTTAATAAAATGAAATGACCTAGACACATGCGCTACCCTTTTTGGATGTATCATGGCCGACCAAGACAATCCATGGGTCAACTTGGGGACCCCATGGATCCACTTTGGTTGGGAAATGACATAAATAACTTTTTATTTAATGTTAAAGTAAAAATGACACAAACATGAGTTATGTTACTAAAACAATTTTTATATGGGGTTATAAAAGTCGTATTTTTGACTATAAATTTTCATTAGAAATCTAAAATTATTTCATACATCATAGTATTTTTTTATAATTTTTAGACATTAAATAAATTAAATTATATATGACATCATGATGATGCAGCAATGAGCTCATTATTTAACGATTTAAATAAAATGGAAAGATAATGTAAAATCTAAGACCTAAACATGTCCAAAACCTATTGGATGAGTGTATTTAGAAACCTTATCACCTTATAATATAATTATATCAATTTGGGACCTTTTGAATCCGAAACTCATTATAAAATAAAGTAACTTATCTTTACTTTCCAAGAGTGCCCCTCCTCTCATCTTATAAAAGGCCCCCACCTCTACCTCCTTACCCACACCCCCAAAGCCTTTGGCTCGGCCAACCCCTGCCCATTTTGGCTCTCCACATCCCTCTCTTACTCATTGAAGCCTCACTTTGGGCAGAAGGCTTCCCAAGGAAGCCTTTGAGCTCAAATCTAAGAGAGTTACCTGATTTTAAGGTAATGTCTTCTTTTGAGTCCTTTTGATTTATTTTGCTTCTCCAACCCCCTAAACTCTTTTTATTCTTTTCTTTTGTAACAACTACAGTATCCTCAATATAATAGGATGTTGTTATAATAAGTATTAGAGCTACACTTACACACACCTACATCTAATGGTTAACGAACATATTGTTTCCGTGGATGGTAAATTTATGCCTCTTGAAACGATGATTGTTCAACATTCTTTTTACACCTTCAAAGGTGGCCATTAAGATGTCACTATATTTATATATGATATATAATATGTTTATGTTTTCCATAAGATTATGTTTTTTTCTTTTTGGGTATACCTTTATAGTTTCCATTATGGGTAAACGTGATATGTTCTTTTAAGGAAGTGCGGACTACCGCCCCCTTAAAGTGATTTGATTCGTTAAATAACATATGTGGGACGTATAAAGGATGGAACTATGATATTATATATGATATCATACTGGAATTGTAATATACATTTATATCATTATGATTCCATTCTATAAAATACAAAATAGAAATGAAAGTAGCGTTCATGCGTACGTACGGCTTACCGTCTCTCTGAACGGTGCATTTCATTTCTTACCTCTATATGATTATGTAATATTATAAATGCATGCATGTACTGGATATATATGACATATATGATATCTACATCATGAATAAAATTCTGGATATAATCGATACATGAACGACTTGTAATTATAAAGGGTTTATTTTTGACTCAAGTACCAATGATCGTTAAAATGACCATTATTAACTTAAATAATTACATAGTGTTCATGACATGACAATAAGTGATATAAAAGAAATAATGAACTTGAAAACGTTTCTTAAATAAGTAGAAATTAACTCAAGTTTATTATTCAGGAAATTAAAGAACGATCGAGTCAAGTCGGACCCGAGGTATGGGACTTCGTCTCAATCTCCTTTCATTGAGGCATATTTTGTTTTATACACAACCTTCTTTTATATGGTGTATAAACCCCTTTTACTTTTACGTTTATCCAGAAGGAATCTTTTTTATACAAATCATTTTACTAAACAACAAAAGGGAATGTTTTTCTCGTACGTATGCGGCAACAACGACTTCTCGACCGCCGTGACAGTTATTTGAGTTTCGGCTTCCCCTACAAGCCATACCTTCTTTTTAAAAGAAAATTAAATACCATGTTTTAATTTTATTTTATTTTGGTACTGAAAATGGTTTTCATAATGTTTTTATATCAATGTGTTTTATTGATATCTTGTGATTGAAAGGTGGAAATGTTATATTTCCTTTATGCATGTTTTATGTGATACGATTATGTTGAGGTTCTTGGGCATTATTATGAAGATGGGTGGTTCCGTGATAAACTAAGGGCGGGTGAGCCCGATATATATCTCCAATGCATTGGGTAACGTGAAGGAGTGAAACATTAAGGTTTCTCCGAAGAGATTTAGGTAATATACTGTGATGGGTATTCCAAATGTAACCAAGAGGGTTACTCCCTACGTAAGAATGTTATGAATGCCTCAATTTACCTTTATGTCTTATGATTTCTATAATTTATTTATGATTTGATGAGGTATGTTAAAGTGCATATGTTTTATGGGTAAAGTATGATTTCATTCTTATGTATATATGTACCCATGTTTCCTTTGCATAATTTTATATACCTTACTGAGCTTTTTATGCTCATCCCATGTTTTTTTGAAATTTTTTTCACAGGTCAAGGGAAAGGTACATGATATGATGATAGTGTCAAGGAAGTGTCAAGAAATAATCCATGTTTTATTTTAAATATGTTTCCATTGATGGTAATGAAGAATACTATCTGTATGTAACCACTTTGTTTATATGTGGAATGTAATGCATGTTTTATGATCTAATTCTCTAAAACTCTAAACCTGAAAAGATCCTCAATGTGTAATCTTGTAATGACTCAAGATTAAGTGATTTTTATGGATGGGGCCTAATAATATAAATCATATATTTATCCGGACATCTAAAAAAACAAACTTCACCACAGGAAAAAATCACAATTTTATTTATCTCAAAGGATTACACAAAGCAGTTAAGGTCTCGTTACATAGCCCCTTATAACACCAGCATATGACCTAAGTGTAATGTGTGATATGGTGATTGAATCGTGGGGTGCCTCATCCATCATTTCCCGAGTGGTGATTTCTATCAGCTTGAACTTCTCACGAATTTGATTTCGTTACAGCGTCACATGATGAAGTTCGTCTTGGGTTTGGTCCAGAGAAAATCCCAGTGGTGCTACCTCCTTCCTAGGTTCCGTTATATGGGCTTTGATCAGCCCGAGACTACTAGATTAGGCCATCTAATATTCTTTCTATATTAATTAACCATGAACACTTGTATTTATAGACAATAATCGCAACATTCAGTTTCCAATGGTTATACTGACCAACGGTCAGATAATAGTCAAAACCCAATAGTCTCATTTTAATTATACTCATTTTATTAAATAAAATAGTTTTGTTGCGTTTAAAATAAAATAAAACACTAAAATTGGAGAAAAATTTATTCAAAATTTTGGGTCATTATATTTACCACATAAAATAATGTCTTTTTATTTTGTCGAATTAATTTTAAAGACTATTTATGATTCCTAAAAAACCTATAATTTATTTTACAGATTATGAATAAACTATTTACAATGTTTAATAACCTAGGAAACACCATATATAATACTTTAATGATACATGAAAATGGTATTATAAAATTATAAAATTCAATATTCATTGGATGAAAATATCAAAATAAAACAAGGGATTTTTTGTGGTATTGATTATTTTATTTTATAAATTCCAAAACCTATATTTTGTAAATAATAAAGACATATACACTATTTTCCTATATAAATGCACCTAATATCTCATTCCACCTAACTCAGATCCTTGAATAAATGACATATAATAACTGATCTTCACTAGATTCATCCCAAGGTCCTCAATATTATGAATAATATCCTCTAAATAAATTTATTCTCCCAAAAATAGTAATAGTACTTCAACTCGTCACTTCAATTCACTCACATTCACGAAAAATATTATTATGAATATCAAATAGGTATATTTTCATGAATATATAAACATAAATTTATTATCCAATTTATATTCATTTAATGATACATATGTTATCCCCATTCAGTTTTATATTTACCTAAACTGTTTTGATGTTGATATTTAGTAAGTGACCTCTCTATTTTCATTTCAATTGACCACCTTCTTTGTAATTATCCTTTTGAATATCAGTTGGTTACATTTAATAGAAATTTTTGGAATACATTTATCGTCAAGTTTATGATATTTTAATTACATATCATTATCCCCCATCATTTTGAAATTACTTAAGCCAATTCTGTGATTAAAATTTATAATGGGTTTTTTTATTTTCATTCCCATTCAAAAACCATCATTGTAATTATCAATTTGAATCTAAATTGGAAATGTTTAAAATGAATTTATAATGATCCCTATACATTCAAATGGATTTACAAGTTATTATAAATCTTTTATCCCTCTAGATTATATCATTTAACTAAGATGTTATTGTGTCGAAAATTTTAAATGGATCATTTAATTCGCTTAAATTTTCAATAATATTCTTCATTTTCTGAATTTTATTTCAAATTCATAATGTTGAGATAATTTATTCTACATCACCCATACATTCATTTTTTTTCCAAGTGATGATATACCCCTTATTATCTAACTAAAACATTTTATGAACCATTATGTGCTACCATTATGATGTTGTAATTTCACATTAATTTTTCCATTCAATAATTCTATGTTGTGAATAACATAACAATTTTCAATCATGGGTATTCACCTATACATACATATAATTATGTTTTTTATTAGTTACATTTATGTAACCCACAATCGTTAATCATGGGATTAAATTTATGGAAATATGTTATTATGTTCAATGAACATTGGGGAATACTTATGCATGTACATTATAAATTATAATTGGTTTACATATATAGTGGTTTAATGAAATGGGTAATGTATTAGTGTCAAGAGACACTATAATTGGTTCATATGAGGTTATATTATGAAAATTTTGTTATAATGTCTTTGTAGTTATCATTGAATTATGCTTATGATATACTGATTAATGATATTGCAACATTTCTCATGTTTCATATTTGTGACCATTTTGTATGATTATTTATTATTTATATTTATGATTCACAAAATGTTTATTTTATGTTGAAAATAATATTTTGTTACTTATAAGAAATTCGTCATTTAATTAATTTTTTATTTCCATACTAGAATTTATAGCTCACCCATTTCATATGAATATCCCAACATTCTCTCATAAGGATAAAAGAATGATGATAAATTATGATCATGTTAAATAATTTTTCAATAATTAAGTTGTACCCAATTATTATGTTATTATATAATGTACCTAATAATATAAAATAACTTTTCTTCTTGATATTATTAGTCTAATTAAGTATACTCTTCGGTAAGAAATCGAAGAATTATTTTTAAGTAAATGCAAGTTTTTTATATCCTGGGTCACTATTATTGGTATTAGTGGAATGGTTTAGTTATCATTTGAAAATAAAAATGGTAAAACATTAGTGATACCCCAAAAGATATTTATATATTTATTACATTTAATTTACCTTAAGATATGTCTATGGAAGAGTCAATGAATTGGATGATGTCCTATAATTTTTTAAGTGTTTTAGATAGTTTTCTACAAGAAATTATGTCCTTATTTGGATTCAATAGGATGATGGGGCTCTGCAAAAGAGATCCCATTGGGTAAAAAAAATTCAAAAAAGAAACATTGATTGGTAATTTATCATCACCTGGTATATGAAAATAACCCATTCTATACAATATGATTGATAATCACCTCTGACATTCATATGAAATTCATAAACATGTTATGAAATATAAGAAATGATTTAAATATATTATTTCTATGAATGAACTAGGATAAAACTATAATGGAATATAATTCAAAATGTTTTCCATATTTTGAAACCCTATTAGTGATTTCATGATTATTTGATTTCCCATTTTGATTTAAATTTATCACACTAGAATTTCTTATTTTACTAAATGGATGGAACAAGAAATTAAATGGCTTATATTGAATTTGAATTTCATTTTTTTAATTACTATTCAAATGGGATGATAAATGGAGTGAATTATTGTATTATTATTCCGAATAAGTTTTCATGGAACATTATAAACAACATATAACTTAAACAACTATCATACTAAAAAAATATAAAAAGGGAAAGATTTCAATGAGATATTGTGTATTAGAGACCAAGGATGAATGAGAATTTGTTTCCTTATGTTTTGGGAATGTGGTAATAAACACAAAAGAGGATGTATAAAAGGAATGATAATATGTTTTGACTGTGGAAAATAAATACCAACAAAATAACTAAAAATTGAAAATGAATTCTATGTTTAACACAATGGATGAGAATAATGGAATCCATCTGATATCATTATTATTTGAATTTGTTAAATGGTTAGGGAATGTGCATTAGAAAATTGAGGTCCTATGAGGAAATTTCATGAATAAAATATGGAGGGTTGAACGACTAATGGGTATATTTCTAATGATGTATATATTAAAAAAATTAGTATGAAAGGATTGATGGGTCAAATAATAATATAAAGAAGCCTAGTTATTGGTTTATTAATTAGTTATATTTATTGAATTTATTATTTATTGAAATTAATGATTTATTTCATATGAATCATGTAATATATTATGATTTTTCAGTGAAACTTCTACATTAAAGATTAGAATGAATATTTTTAAAGAAGATGATGACCTATAAATGTGATTTAATGGAATGGTGATATTCATGGAAAATAGATAACTATAGGAAATATAAACAATAATATGTTCATAATGATGATCTAATGGGGTTTATATTTGATAAGAAGATGATTGGTGTGGATACTGTAAACGGGATCAACTAGATGACCTCATAATAGAAAATGAATTTTTTTTGAAAACCTATTTTTATAACCCCAGATATAGTTTTAAATATTATATAATATATAGAATGTATTGAATAATTTGTGTTCTTGTTCAATAAATAAGGATTAATTACTCTTTTCATTTTTTTTATATAGTAATATTAGTTATTGCCATGCTTCTTTATATTACATGATGATTTTGTTGAAATGTTTTTTAAGTGATAATTAATAGCTGCATCATGTTGTCTATGTGATTAATGATATGTTAATTTTCCAAAAATAGTGTAATTCTCCCTAATTACTCAGATTTTAGTTATTAGTATGGGTCATAAGGATAAAAATTTTTGTAGTGGTTTATGTTGATCCATGGATGAGGCTTTAATCATTAATGTATTAATTTACCATATGAATATTTACGTATAACCTGAAATTGAAATTTTCCTATGATGATAATCAATGATAGAATAAGTGAAATATAAATATTTTAATAGATATTATTATATGTAAGTACTTCTAGAATAGTAAATCAACCATCATTTCTAGGTGTAAGAGATGTTGTGTCAATTTATCAATGCACAACCCAAGGGTGAGATTATGCCTATAAAATATAATTAAATAAAGAATGAATTTATTCTCAAGATAATTTATCTAGTTTTTAAAAATGATCTAAAAATAATATTTTTTCTTAATATCATCATTATTGACAATATCAATTACAGTTTAAATGTATTCTTTATTTATGATTGTTTTGTTTTTATCATTCATTGGATCACTAAAATTATTGGGATTAATGATAATAATGAATCCCAATAATAACACAATCAACCCTTATAGGTCTTAATTTTAACAACCCATATATGTTATCCTATATATAAACCTTGATGTGAGCAATTTAGGTAACATTTATTTTAGCATATTTCCATTTTTAATGGATGATTTAATATTCATTTGTATGATGTGGGTATATATGATGGAATTTCAATTGTTACAAATATAATGATAGAGATGATTTTGGATGTTGAAATTCATTTTAGTTGTATTTAATGTTACACACTGGGATTTTGTGAAATATTTTTTGATTTAATTAATTTTTTTATTTATCATTTCATGAAACAAAGAGTATTTCTTGTGTTACACAAAACATTGAATGTGTACATAACACCCGACATCGAACTTCAGTAAAAATTAAATTGTATTATTTTATTTATAACCCATATATGATATCATTTAAATATTATAGTATTAATTGTATAAACTACATTATTAAATATTTATAAAAGATCATACTTAATAAATATTTATTTATAAATTATTAGTAAATAATCAGAATTTTTTTGTGAAGTAATAATATTCAAAAAATGTATTTATATTCATTAGAACGTGTAAATTATCAATGTATATTATAATTATTTTACCAAATATATTTTTTAAACATAACAATAATTTTGAAATCATCATATGGATATTTACTTATTTTGAAATATTGGGATATTCCTGAAAATGTTGCATTACAATCAATAGTGACAAATAATTTTTTTTTGTGAAACTATAAATTTTCATTAAATAAATTAAGTAATTTAGACGCGTCAATATTTCTTAAATTATAATAAGTATGATTTATTTATAAATAGTCAACTACATTAATTTTTAATCAACTTTCTATTGGATTTATGTATAATTGTGTATTGGTATTTTATTAAAACTTTTTTATTATACATAATGTATCTCTAGTTTATTTAATTAAAATAAAAAATATGAGGGAGGTTAAAAAATATTCATTGTATATATATCAAGTAAATTATAATTTATATTCACGAAATGATCATTATTACACATTGATTTTATATAAATCATCATTGGTAAAAAAACACTTCTTGAAGACACATTTTTTAATGGCCTATGCGTGTTTTGATATAAATTTATATTATTAAAAATTTTAAAAAATTTGTTAAATTAATATTATTTTGAGTAATTAATTAATAAATATTATAATTAATAAATTTCCGAATTTTTTTAAAAAATTTTATTTTATTAAAAGTGAAAATTTTGAATTTTATTTTAAATATATCATGTAAATTAATTTATTTCGGAAGAATAATTATATTTTAATTTTTTATGAAGAATAATTAGTTAAATTATATATCTATAATTACAAATTAGGAAATTTTAATTTGTTACATTTTGATATATGATAAAAACAATGCATACTTTTGATCATTTAGTCTTTACAAATGATTATTTCTCAATGTGTTTGTAGGATTAATTTTATATAACAATTTTCCATGATTTTTTATTAATGTCTAAAACATGATCAATTATTTTTTATTATAATAATTTATATTATTAATAAATTAAATTCTATTTTTTACAAAAAATTATTAGTGAATGGATTACAAAATAATTGACTTGATTAATGTTAACATGGGTTATCCATGATGTTAATGTAAAAAAATAAGGGTATAAGGACCTAAATAATTCCCCAAGAAATATTTAATGGAATTATTTTAACGCTGTGACATATAATTTTAGATAACAGACTAATTTAAATCCTTTTGACATATTAACAATAACGAATTAATAAATTATTTTAGAAAATTCATAGTGTGACTTCTCTGGTACTTATAAAAGGACTCCTTGTCTCCTCTCTCCCCCACATTATAAAAAAAATCATTTTAGAAAATACCATCTAAAATAACATCCCATATACATCCCATTATCTTAGTAGACATAGTATCAATATAAATCATACCATGGATTTTAAAAAAGAGATATAGAGGATATCAAATGAAGATATAACATTCAACCATGACTATTTTTGTATTATTTATTCAGCCACATCGAAAAATTATTATTATAACATGAAGATATAATATAATAATTATATAATATATATAAATATATTATTTTATGATAATTTAATGACATGAAAAAATCTCCACATTTATAATATTGGTTATGAAATCAATATTCAATTGTATATCAGACCAGCACTTCTTCAACCGATGTCATTCATGTTTTCATTAAAACTATTTATAGTTTGAAATAATGATGGATATATTTTTCTGTACAATATTTAAGATAATATTATAATTAAATAATTATTATATCATGCATTCTCTTATTTTATCCATTTTTGGAATAAGATATTCAAGATCGTGTGCATGTTAGACTAATGCCACATGAATCAATGTGATTCATTAACAGCTTTAATGAAATTTATTAAGATGAGTGTAATAGTAATTTTTTGTATTAGACATAAAATTGATTCTGGAAATAAAATATATCATTTCTCTTTTTTTATATGATGCTAAGAATAAAATGAAAACAACATTCATTTGTACGTGCGATCAATCATTTGCAATAACGATTCAATTTCATTTTCTAAATCTAGATATTATGAATTACTATAAATTCGTATATACTATATATATATATATATTTCTTTTCATTTTTTTATCATGGTTATAATTCCTAATTTTTATAAATGTTGATCTATTTAAGAGTTCCATATTAATATCAACCCAATTCATTTACCAAAAATGCATTTTTATCTGGAAATATAACATCAACATGGTTTTATTAATAAAAAGTTTTTGAAAGAAAATAAGAAAATAACATTGTGGATCATGTGTTGATTCAAAAATTTCATTCATTTCCCATTGGTTATGATTATCAAATATATACACTTTTGTGATATTAATGAATAAAATTTTATTTTAATATCCTAAAATAATTAGATTTTTAAATATTTCTTATTGTATTATATTAAAATCATTGAACCACCGGGAATATTTTTTTGAATATACAGGACATGTTTAACCTCATTTAGGAAGCACTGTTCACACACTACATGTGTGGTCGTAGCATAAGGATTCAACTCTATGCTAGATGAATAACATATGGATCATATACCCAATGCATTTGGGAATGTATTTTTTATGAACGCTATCTATATTTGGAACCCTAAAATTATTGAAAACAATATAGGGTACATCATCCCTACATTCTTGATCAATAATACATTGTCAACCCCATAATGGAGTATTGTTATCTTATGAAGGAACCCTACACTAGAATATTAAATAATAGAATATTAAATATAAGGTATTCATATAATAATTCTACAATGGTATAGATATAATTGAGAGTGATTCAATGACTCATTATCATTATTTTACATTCACATATTAATTAGAGTAAACTGTTACTATTCATATTGGGTGTTACAAATATCTTAAAATGTTCAGAATTCAAATATCAATAATATACTATGAGATATTTTCAGATATAATTAGAATGAATATTTTACAAACATGAAGTATAAAAAAATTTGATCTACATATAAATAAAAACATATAATGAAAAATATACTCATGTATACAAATGATATATATTGAAATAATAGTGTGTTTCATTGTCTTTATGAATACACATTTTATATATACATGTTTTGATCTATCTGATCTATTCATTATTTTTATTGATATTATTACTAACACACATTAACAATATATCTTCATCTGCCGGAATGAATAATCGTTTATCAAAGATTAATATTTTATACAGAAATATTATACACATATGTTGTGTTTTCAAAAGCACAGACATAGTTGATGTAGAGCATCAAATGTTATTACAATCTATTGGGTAAGGTTTATATTTATGAACTATGTTTTGGATTTATAATTCCTTATAAAAGAAACATAAGGCATTTTATGTGTAATTGTATAGTTTCCACTACCTATATAAAACTATGATATAAACATCGTGGGATAAGAGGAAGCTGGTAGTGAAATTTCCAAACTCACTAAGAGAGTGATGGTGGTGTGTTTTAGTGAAGCATTATGACATTAAGTACCATATCATGATATTTTTTACTTCCATTATTTATTTACATTGCTCTTTTGTATTTAATATAATTGAAATGGTTCACTTCATAACAAGAGAGTAGTTCAGAATCTATCCATGTTATTAAATTTATTATTCCCAATATCTTTTTTCATTGTCTTTGTAATCATTTTCATGACATAACAGTAGGTATTAAATTCATGGATTTACTAGTATCATCACGATGTTTCTACAATTCTGTTTTATGCATAATCAAAGAGTACATACCGAATATAACAATCCTAAGTAAAATATTCAAATGAAGACATCATTAAAATTTATATTCAAGAGAATTTATGTATATAAAATTAGCTCATTACAATAATTGAGATAATTATAGATTCTTGAATTATTCTATGATCATTTATTTAAAAATCATCAAATAAGGGTATATTTAGTGACATTTAATCTGCATTAGTTTCCTCAAGAAGATGTATAAAAATAGAATAATGATCATCAAATGTTTTATGATTTCAACTCAAAATCCATGAATATTTGTGTGTGTGTATTAAGATCTAATTACATAAAATCAGTTTAAAATTTTCCTTTTGTATATAATATTTTTGAAGATAAGATGTACGTGGATGTTGAAAATGAAATACAACATAAAAAATATTCAATTTAAACTACAATGGATGAATAATCAGATTCTTTCATCCAAATTTGGATACAGATTTATCAAACCTTGATGAAAGTATTGATGTATTTGTAGAATTAAAAAGGTAAGAAATCATGATAAAAGATTACATTAGTGCCACAAAATGGTTATAAAAAGGTAAATTTCTTTTACATAAAGCATAAATAAATGAAAGTTATAAAATAAAATTTACTAAAATCCTAAAGGTTGCATGAATTAATATGTTTGGTTCACAAGATTAATAATATATATATTAGGAGGCATAATATAAAAGAAAAATTGTATGATTTATCACTCATTTTGATGTTTTAAAATCTTGTTTCTCTAAAAAATTTACTTTTAAATTTTTTTCCTATTTTAAATAAAATAATTATGTTTTTTTTCTACAAGATAAATATGAATCACTATGAAAGAACATAGAAAATTTTGTAAATATTATGATACTTTTTTTATAGATAAGAAATTATTTCAAAAATATTTATTGGTTTTAAATCAAATTCCTCTATAAATTACATTCATATAAATTCTTATAAAATAAAATATATATAGGTGCATGTCAGTTATCAAAAAGAAAACTGTAGTGTCCTAATAATGGGAGAAAAAAAATTTAAATCCATTCTTTGGTATGACAAAAATTCATGAAGGAATAAATAAAATAAGAATAAATGGTGAATTATAAACAATATATACAAATTATTTTATTCCTTGTTTAAATAGAATAATTATGCCTATAGTTAAATTTATTTATTGTGTTTTTAATGGTCATGATGGATATTATATAAGTTTATGAAAACTAATAATTTATTGTGTAAAACAAATATACTTGTAGAATTAAATGATTATCTTATATATTATAATTCCTAATAACTGTAAAAATGTTTTGTTACATAATATATATGTTTCTATAACTTTTAGACACAATAACTTATGGGTACCAAAATTCACATTCATTTTATTTTGCAGGAGTATGGTAGTGAAATATATTTTTTAAAAACTGTGTGTATGATTAGTTAATATATGAATGTAATGACCAATGGAGTAATAATCTATAATGCAGTTCGTTAATGAAAATCCACAAAACTAAAAATCTATTATTCATGATGTACTTTATATCCGTCAAATACATGAACAATTTTATACATGGGGAGTGAAAAATCTATTTAAATATTCCTTTACCCTTTAAATTATGGTTTAGATTATATTAATATCTATAATATTTATATCATTTTTTAAAACTGTGAAAATTATATATTATTTCTTGTAAACCTCATTAAATAATTATATTTCATATTTAGTCTTGTTTTCCTACCATGAAAATAGTTATTACAAATTATGTCTTTTCAAAACAATAATTATTATTTCAAATCATGAATATATTTTTTCGTATTCAAAATGTTAGGACATAATATTTCATATTCTTCATATAAAATTTATTTTATCCTATTATTCATCAAAATACCTTGGTTAAATGATTATTGAAAAACCGTTATAGAAAAATTAATATATCAAATTATATAATTTCATATGAATATCTATCTTTAAAAAGAATAAATGTAAATATGGTGTATTATAGGAATAAACATTAGTTTAATTTTCTGAAGATCTATTAGAAATGTCACATAAATGAAATAAAGATGTTCATAATCATTGATAATGTGAATTTTATTCTACAGAAAATCATTTGAAGAGATTATATTAAAAATTTGTACCTCTAAAAATGAAAACGAAGAGTTGTATATTTCTATGTATTCAGCTAAAAATTCTCATGACGAGTTACAAAAAGATTCTCCTTCAATGATATGTTTTGATTCATTACACATGTAATATCTGAATGAAAGGGATACTTCTATTTCTAAGTAGACTATCAATAACTCAAAATAGAAATTTGAAATGAGATGATTCTTCTCAGAAAATAAGATGCAACCAAGACATAAGTTAATAACCTCAAAACTATTTCTAGATGAATAGTGATCTTATTCTTTATATAAACAAACAAAATATCCTAAGAGAAAATTAAAAGATCAATAAAGATTGTTTCCGGATCTAAATTATTAAGATTGATTTTTGGAAATATTGGATGATCCATCAACTTCTTTTTAATCTATTTCATTTATATTTTTTACTATAAATAATTAAAATTCAATATTATTTTATACTTTATTCATTATGTACACATGTTATAAGTTGATTTTTAATTTATTTTTACTATAATCTTAACATTTAATTAATTCATAAATTTAAAAAAATTATAACTTACTAAGGTTTCATCTTTTTATTTAGTTATATACATGTACAAAAGTGATAAATAACATTCTCACACTATTGTTTTCTAAATTAATTTACTAAGTTATTTAATTACAACTAATATTAAATATAATATTATATTTTTATTTAATGAGTAAAAACGTGCCTTATGTATTTTTTTACCACAACCATTTAATCCATTACTAAATGTGTTAATGTGTTCCATTATAAAAATGTGTTTCTCTTAACATTTTGAACATATTGTAAAATTTTATATATAATATAAATGTCCCCAAAAAATTGTAAAAGTAAGGATGCGGGTAATTATTTTAAATATATAACATGTATTAAAATATTTTAATATAAATGAAAAATTATATTCTTTAATATTATTTCTAAAACACTTAATATTCCATTATAATTGTTTTATATGTATTCATGGAACTATTTCCTAATATTTTTCTATTTCAAAATCAAACAATGAATCCCTGTGGAGTTTATATTACAAAATTTATATATTTTTTATAGGGGAAGAACGAATTATAACATCAATTCACAAAACAATTTGTATCATTTTGATGTCATAAAAAGGGGGATATGTTTATAGTATAAATAATCTCTTAGAAATATTTATGCACATCATAAGGATATATTAGGATAAAGTTAGAGAACATTATAGTTTAGAGATATATAGTTTACATATGGGAGTTCATAATATAATAGTTTCTAACATTGTAAAAGTGGAGAAGAGTTGTTAAATTATGAGAATGTTTTTCAATTAATGAAAATTAATTTTCACTATTTTATTTTCATATATGGGTTTTATGATAATAAAAAAGAGGTATATTGTTGAGAAAAAGTTAATTCCATATTTTAAATATTATTTATTTAATTTATGATCAAAAATACCAAAATTTATTTACTAATGAATTTAACTATAATTAAATTTCAAGAAATTAATATTTGTTGATATATTTGTTCTGTAATTACATTCATGTTATTGATGTATTGGGAATATTAATTAATATATACATGAGGTTCTTAATTGAATTCTAGAAACACGGTTTAAACCCATCATGTTTGAGAGTAATGAAAGTAATTAACCATATACATAAAATTGAACATATGGATCATAAACCCAACAATTTTGGGAAAGTATGGTTGAATAACCCTTTATAAATATTGAACCCAAGGATTGATGAATTATAAGTATGTAAAATCACCCCAAATTTTGTGATCAAACAATCATTTTCAACCCTACGTTGAATATTTTTCATCTTATGAACGAACCATATGTTTGAAAATTAAATGATGGTGTTTTAAATATTAAGTATTTATCCGTGATTTCAGCAACAATATCTATATAATTAAGATGAACTCAATTTATTGTTATAATTTTGTAAAGGATCAGATTCATTAGAGTAAATAATTACTACTCTTAAAGAGAATTATGACTCATCTAAATGGGTTTAAATTACAGTATTCTTGGTTTGTTATGTGATATTTCTAGATATGGTTTGACATTATGATCTACAATCTAGAAGTCTAAATATGAAAATTTTCTACATCTAAATACACACAGGTTTAGAAAAAATATACTCATATATAAATTAGAGAGGTCGTTGCCTTTGGGACTAATCTTGGGTGACATATTGGTTTTGATCTATCTGGTTTATTAACTTCTAGTAATGTTGATACTACTATTTCACATTATCATTAAATCAGGTTCTTAATGAATGGGATGATTTTATCAGATATAAACATTGGATATCTACATGTTTATATCTCATTCTGGAGTTTTTTATATCTATATTTGAATAAAATTCTTCTGTGAAATTGATATCTATATGATACTATGAATAATTAATGATTTAAATTTGTTTTTAATTTTATAAGACAATTGTAAAATTTAATAATTTATTTTAAAAAAAATCAATCACTATGGATTTGTTCGAGTTTCAACTACTCGGACTCAGCTGTTTTGGAGTTTCAACACCTCATTCTCATTTGGGGTTATGTGTTAGATTCTTACACAAAGATATTGATTTATGGTTCACAACAAGATAACCAACGTGATTTTTAATTATTATTGTAAGGCTTTATCATCATGCACTTAGTTGTGTTTTAAATTTCTTTTGATAAGAGGACATTGCTAGTGAAATCACCAATCTCATTGAGAGAGTGTTGGTGGAGTGTATTAGGGGATCTTTTTGAGTTGAAGTACTATACATGAATGTTTTCAATTCAATTTTTTATTTTCACTGTTATTTTATCATTAGTAGAATTTTAATCTTTTATATCATATCATGCGAGGTGTTCATAATATATCAATGTTTTGATTTTCAGCACTCACACCCCCCCTCTTGTGTATTTGTATTCACAATCATTATCCTGACCAAGAGCATCCTTGGTATTATATATATTAATAATTTTTGGTATAATATTTAATATAATATCATATTTATTATACAAGTGGTTTTAATTATATAAAGGACATCGAGCCTAATTATAAATGGATTTTTGTGTCTCAAATTTATTTTTAAGAGTCCTATGCCATATTGACCACATGTTTATGTCATGCAATTAATATTCATCCAATGAATGTATTTTTTTATTATTATCCTTGTAATAATGGGTATTTACATATCTATTTTCTTCATCATGTTTTAGGGATTTATGATGAAAAAATTATAAAATCGATAATGGGTTATTGCATCAGTATTCCATTTATGAGAGATATGATTATAGAATTCACCATTCTTCTTATATAAGGTGTATATATATCTTCTTTTACATTTAATTTCATTAATTTAATTATAGATTTTATATGTTAACTTTTTATTAATGTACTTCATCACTTTTATTACATTTCATACATACCAATGTCATATGAGTATAATGTTAGAATCTCAATGTTTATGGGTATTTTTTATGATAATGCTTCTAATGTTGAAATATTATAATATATCAGTCAAAAAAAGTAATTTATTTTCATTTACATAGATTTTTTCATGATAATACTTATTTCCCCTTCACATTCCTCTAATTAAATACTTAGGTTTTACCAATATAATTTATTAAATAAAATTCATATTTTCGATAGAAATCTATTTTTCATACAAAAAAATGAATTTTAAATATATTTCCAATTTTTTTTAAACATTTTCATAGAATGATTTGTGACATAAATAAATACTCATATTTTAATTTTAAATTATTTTTTGTATTAATATTCATGATATTTTAAAAAACAATAAAATTTTGGATTTTACAGAAAAATTGAGAGGTACAATTTTTTAAAAATTATACGGCATAGATGCAACTTCCCACCTTCATGAGCATTATTTCCATTAATATTCCCTTATATTATTTATTGTTTATATTCTAAGATAAATATTTTAAAAATAATTTACATATTAAAATCTTTTCATCAAATTTAAATGTATTTTTTACTACTGGAATGTTTTTATATAATTTTAAATATTACTTATATAATTTCAATTTTATTTTCAAAGACATGGATTTTTGAAATGATTAAAAATTTATTATAAAATTAATGGTTGTTATCCTTATTAAATTCTTTTAATGATTAATAAAAATAATTTATACTCTAAGATAATATCCATCGATTTTACTAAATAATTTTGGGGACACAATCCAAGGATAGTAGTCATATTCTTTCACGAAATGGTTTGTGATGTAAATTTTTTTTTGATAACTACTCCCTTTAATAGGTTATATAAGGATAAAACTCTCATGAAACCCATTTAATTCAATGGGGTTATGTTATGATGAAATTATTAAATGATTATGAAACTTGTATTTTGTCCATAGTTTATGATAATATGAAATTATTATTAAACAGATTTCCTTATATGGGATATAATATGATGATTTTTTAAAATCTACAGGAACATATAAATATGGATTTAATTATGATATGGGAAAGAACTATATCTCCCTCTAATGGATTGGTTAATGAGAATTGTATTATGAACAAAAAGTGTACATGGGTTGTCAACCAAATCCTTAAAAAGTGGTTACAAGGTTGGTTATCCCAACAATAAGAAATATGGGAAAAACGTGGTTTTCCCATGCCCAAAAAATATGGTACAATAGTTTTTATCGTAAGAATCAGTTTGGTACATAGTTGGTCTACTCAAACCCAACATGTTATGAATGTACTGTGGTTACACATTAAAAATATTTTCGTTTCATATGTTTATAAAAAACTTTTATGACTTATGCCAATTCTATTCTCACATGGATCATATTCTGTGAATCACTTTTGATTATTCATATAAACTACCAACATTTATGAAACGACTAAATATTAGGATATTTCAAATTTAGGGTATGGTTATAAAATGTTAGGTTCATGATCTCAAACACTCATGTGCATATTATACTAATTTATCACACTTTTTTTTATTACAAAACATTCGATCAAACCCTTTCACATGCATCTATTCCCATGTAATGTTGAATGTTTAAAACATAGGAGTAGTAATGAGGATGATCATTATGGGAAGCATTAACAATATTCCATGAATATTGAATATATTTTTCAAATATTATAAAGTAACATATCTAGTTATCATGTCATGTGAGTTTTTTATACATAATGAATTATCATATTAAAAAGAAAATATCCATTTATTACAATCCTGGGTCATTATAGTGGACGTTGTGAATGGAATAAAGTGTTCTCCATGTGATTCCACTAATTTTTTAATATATTAAATTCAAGGAACATGGAAATTATCAATACAAACTCTATAATACTTGTTCTCATGATACTAATACAATACGACGAGATACAAAGGAAATTAAATAAGGTAAATAATCTACAACCACCACTAATGAAGGGATTTCAAAAAATTATTTAGAGTTAGGAATACTGATTATCAACCCTTAAAATGTAACCGTTTTTCATTTATCTTATTCATATCACATATTTATAAATAGAACGTTTTCTATGGGAAACATATTATCAACTCAAAGATTTAATATTCATTTATTAATAAAGAATTATGTTTTTTTCACTAATGTAAAGATTTTTTTTGTTATTATAGGAAATTCATTTTTGGAAATATTATTATAATACATTTAGATCAATTTAATGCCTTATTTCCAATAAATTTGTTCTCTACACAAAGAGGAAATCTAGTTTCCAATAAATACATCAGATTTCATATCAACGAATGATGATGTCACGACCCGTCCTTAGGGCCCGTACTGGGACTACCCCAATCCTGCCTTCCTTAGGCTAGGGGCTGTCGACTAGAACCAAAGGCAAATCCCTGGTAAAAGGGAAGGCATCGACTTTTAACATGGAACACAAACAGTCTGAACACAAGCATTAGAGGCATCAACTAGTAAAATAGAAATGTAAACTGTGATGAAAGTAAGTGGGCCTTTATACAAACCCAAATGAACAAAAATTAGAAGTAAAAGTAGAAAATGGAAAATAGCTCATGGATGGTCTACTAGGGAATAATACCAGAAGGGTAGGTACAAAACTCGAACAACTCATCCTTGTGGTACATCCCATCTAGTCCAGCTCTGAGCAGCCTTCGTCTGTCACCCTCAGCCTCGATCACTATTGTCTATCATCTTCACAGAACACAACAAGGTGCGGGCGAAGCCCGTGTAGGGGTGAGTATAACAATACTCACTAGGAGACCCTGAGACCCCCGAAGTTCTCCCTAAATCCCCAAAGGATAAACTATAGTATAAAGATACAGTCACGATGTTTCAACCAACCCATTTTTGGTATATGACCATACATATACCTAAGTTACCAGTCACAGTCCGACTCCAACTCTAGATCCCAAACACAATCTAGTCCACAAAGGAAGTAAAGTCAATCACCATAATGATAATGGTTGAAAGGTAAGACTCAGCTCACATAGGTATACATCTTTCGTAGAGTGACAGAGATGATCAGATGTAGTCATTAATTCATCTATGTTATCAGACCCACACTGAATACAACACCATCTAAGCTGTCAGACCCACACAGGATACAAGACCAGCTATTCTGTCGGACCCACACTGGATACATGAACAATAGACAGAACTGTCAGACCCACAGAGGATCCCAGTACAGTAGTAATTGATTTAGAACCCATGAAGGATTCTGTTTCGGTAGTCATCACTAACGAACACATAGAGTATTATAGTAGAGCAGTCGTCGTTGTCGAACCCACGGAGGATTCTGGTTCAGTAGTCATCGCAACCAGCTCTAGGGTTCTCGCACACAGCACGCTCGTTTCCTAGAGGGTCCGCTCCTCAAACCAAGTTTCAACGCATAATATATCACCAAGTCTCGAGTTTATGTATCCGATAGATCCGAATCATCAAAAGGAACCGAACACGATAGACGAGTCGTCAATCAGACAGTGTGAGAGTTATTGGCATTTATCTTCTAGGGGCATGGTTGGATTTACACTCGATACATACCAAACTATTTTACAAATTCATCCAAAACTAAATTAGATTAACACAAAAGTACCAGCTCATCACGAGGGTCCCCGTGCCAAAGACGGCATGTCAATCGGACGTGCGGTCTTGACGTTATTCACATTTAAGTGATGATGGGTCCGGCCCATCAAACCCAATGGGCTGGCAGATCGGCCCGACCCATTTCGGTGGGTCTGACTGGGATGGGGGGTTGGCCTGATCTGGTGGGGTGCGGCCCACCTGTGGATCCAGCCTATGTTGTTGGCCGATCGGGTTCGCCCGGCGGCGCCACCTCCTCCCTTCCCCGGTCGGCCATAGCCAGCCGGTTCGGCCGGGCGCACGTGGCCCACGATGCGGGCCGCGGTTCTTCCCACACGGCGCCTGCGGGTGCCGCGATTCTCCAGCACGACTGGCCCAGCTAGATGGTTCGCCCATCCGAGCGGGCAAGGGATGCGGGCTACGGTCCCCCTCCATGGGGTTCCTGCAGGCGCGGCGGTCTTCTAGCGGTCCGGCCGGTGCGCCGGTCGGTCCTCCCGCAGTTCGGTTCCATCGCCGGCCGGTCATCCCACAGGCCTGCTGCCCTCCGTGTGGTGCGACAGCACCGCTTCAGGACATGGCTGTGGCCTTTGGCTCCACCACACGGCATGACGGCGCCACACTTCTTCATCCGCCGCGGCCCTCCCAACCTAAGTTGCTCTTTCATCACCCCAGTTACTCTCCGGCAGGGTGCGACGTCACCGCGCCCTTTCAGCTCCGCCTCCAACGTCAAACAACAAGAACCAACTGAGGGGGTTCGGGCCGTGTTGGTTCAGACCGCACCCTCCACATTATGACATACCATGTGGCCCTCATTGATCCCTGACAAACAACAAGGAATGAGGGTACAATTTAATCAATACAAACCCCTACATCGATTCAAATATCGTTGTCGAAGTCGCAGAAGATGGGTGTTACGGAAGAAGAATTCCATTCCGTCAACGTCAGAGGGAGTAGATCTCGGTGAATCTGAGTCGATATGACACCTTCGGTGTACTTTTGGGCGGTGGTTCTCCCCTTCTTTTCTTTGGTTGAAGAAGATAGAAGATGTTGCTTCACGTTCTTCGGTGACATGGAGCGTTAATCATTGAGAGTATGGTGTTCTCTCCAAGAGTTTTCCTAAGCTCTCCCACGATTATGCCAACCCCAAAATAAAATATTATGTTTAATTTTTTTAATTTTGGAATAATTAATTCATATCAATTCAAACACTCATATTAATTAATTATGTTGGTTCACTTAATTATATTCATGGAGTTGGCCATAATTCCAAGGGAATCAATTAATTAATGACAAGGGTGTGCTGGCACATTAATGAGAAGATTTAGAGTTTAAGGGGGTTCAAGGGGTGTTGAGGAGTTTGATGCTCGTGCGGGAGCCACCACATAATATCCACCCATTGGAGGTTATGTAGGGGTGGGACCCACCTCCAACTTCCCCTTGGAGGATAAAACTACCAATTAATTATTATTATGTGACACATAATGTTTATTTAATTTATTAAGAAACCCCAAAAAATAACTTTCACTCCCGATAAAATTCAACTGCAGTAAAGGTCTCCTTAAGCAAATACCGGTACTACGAGTTCATCGGTGTCTTCTGATTTTGATTCCGATAACAGGTTCAAAAGATATGAAAACCTGCACATATATTTACTGAATGTACTAGAATAAAATTTATAAAATTGATTCTGGGCACAGTAGGACTCTGAATCATGTTCCTTCAAAAACTATAAACTCCTAAAATTCCCCTGTATTTATGGAAAGAAAATTCACAGGATTTCTGGGACTTTACATTCTCCCCGCCTCAAGGATTTACATCCCCATAAGCTACAACACACACAAAGGGAATAAATGGGAGTACTGAGCACGCAACTGAGCCTCCCGCTCCCATATTCTCTCATGGAGGTTCCCATTCTGCTAGCGAATTCACACCAGAGGAATCGACCGCCCACATAGGACCCGCACATGTCGATCTTCAATCTCCATTGGAACCTCTGTGAATGACTCTCTGTCATCGATGTCTAGCTCCCCATTTTCGATAATGTGGGATGGGTCGTGCACATATCTCCCAAGCTGAGATACCATAAATATATCATGCACCCGGTGCAATTGAGGTAGAACGGTCTGGCGGTAAGCCACCTCACCTACTCTACCAAGGACCTAAAAAGGTCCGATGAATAGGGGAGATAACTTGCGACCTCATCCAAATATCCATAGACTTCATTGAGGTGAGACTCGTAGGAAGACGTGGTCGCCATCCTATAACTCCAGTGGTCTCAATCCTCTATCAGAATAGGACTTATGTCTGCTCTGTGCAGTCTCCATCTGCTCCTGGATGATCTGCTCCTTCTCTGTCTTAGCCTGTTCCATCTCTGGTGCTAAAACTTTTGACTCCCCTTTGTCAGTCCATCATAGTTGTGATCTATAAGGTCAGTTGTACAGTGCCTCGTAATGTGTCATCCTGATAGTGGAGTGGTAGCTGTTGTTGTACGCAGACTCCATCATGGGTATGTAATCCTCCTATTTGCGACCAAAGTCATGGACACCTGCACGGAGCATATCCTCGAGAGTCTAAATGGTCCTCTATGTCTGACCATCCATCTGGGGATGGAAGGTGGTGCTCATGTGAAGCTGCATCCCAAAAGCCTCCTGCAACACCTTCCGTAGCCAGGGAGTGAAACAAGCATCTGGATCGGAGACGATCATCGATGGCACAAAATGAAGTCGTATGATCTCCTGTACGTAGAGGTGTACCAAGATCTCTACATAACCTTGCACTCATATAGGTTGGAAGTGGTCCGACTTTGTGAGTCGGTCGATAATCACCTAGATAGTGTCGTGTCCTCTTGATTTAGGTGGATGTACCGTCACAAAATCCATGGATATATTGTCCCACTTCACTTTGGGACCTCTAAGGGATGAACCAAGCCTACTGGAAACCGGTGCACTGCCTTCACTTGCTGATAAGTAAGGGAGCTTCATACAAACAATTCTACCGCCTTCATCATACCAAGCTACCATTGCTGTCGTCTGAGGTCCTGATATATCTTCACCACTCCTAGATGTACCAATAGAGATGAAGAGTGGAACTCCATCAAAAATCCTCCTGTAGTGTAACTGGTACCATGTTATATCCTCTAAAGAGGATGACATGCCCCCACCTTCAGAAAATCCATCAGGTGTCTCCCCTAAGGATATCTAAGCACGTCATGTCTCACAGTCAACATCCCCATGCTATGCCTCTCTGAATCGTTGAATAAGTGGAGAAGTGACTGTGAGAGAATGTAGAAAGTCATCTCCATCTCTATCCACAAAGGTTATCTGCAATGCGGCTAGCTGCTTTGTCACCTCTCCTAGTAACTGAATGCAAGATCTCCGGCTGAGAGCATCTGCTTCAACGTTCTCCTTCCCAGGAATATAGACTATCTCGACATCATAGTCTAGGAGGAACTCGAGCCATCGTTGCTGTCTTAGGTTCAGGTCCTTCTGGAAGAAGATATAGCTGAGACACTGGCGGTCCGAGTAGACTTTAAAATGCTTTCCCATTAGATAGTGCCACCACATATTCAAGGTGAAGACCACTACTTATAACTCTAGGTCACGGGTAGCATAGTTCTTCTTGTGCTGTCTCAAATTCTGTGAACCATATTTGATCACTGCTCACTCCTGCATCAAGAAAAACCCGAGTCTGGTCCCTGATGCATCATAGTTAACTACGTACCATGCGCCCTCCTCTTCTAGCTTTAATATGGGCATACTGGTCAACCTCTTCCTTAGCTCCTGAAAGCTCTAGCAGCATCATTCTGACCGCACGACGGGTTTCCCCTTCTTTTTCAACGCTGAAAACGGTGCTGCAACTCTGGAGATGTCTGGAACAAATCTATGTTAGTACCCAGCTAGTCCTAGGAAACTCCGCACCTCCATCACACTCTTGGGTGGATCCCAAGAAAGTACTGCCTCGATCTTCACTGGCTCCACTGCAACTCCAGCCTCTGAGATGACATGTCCTAGAAAATGAACCTCTCAAATCCAGAACTGGCACTTTGAGAGTTTACCATAATGATGGTGATCTCGGAGTATATCCAGTACTACCCACAAATATTAGGCATGCTCCTTCTCTGTAGTCGAGTAAATCAGTATCTCATCGATGGAGACTATGAAAAAATGACCATGGTAAGGCTGGATGATCCTATTCATGAGACTCATGAACACTGCTGGTGTGTTGGTTACGCCGAAGGGAATAACCATGAATTTGTAGTGGCCATACCGACACCATAAGGTTGTCTACTGCACATCCTTGTCTTGAAATCTGAGCTGGTGATAGCCTAACCTAAGGTCTATCTTCAGGAACCATTGTGATCCCATGATCTGATCAAAGAGTTCGTCAATCCTTGGGAGTGGGTACTTGTTCTTCACGGTCACCTGATTCAGGTGACGATAGTCGACACACAGTCCCAACCTCCAATCCGCCTTCTTGGTGAACAAAATCGGAGATGCCCAGGGTGAATCACTGTGTTGGATAAATCCCTTCCCCTGCTTGTCCTCTAGCTATACCTGCATCTCACGAAGCTCGATGGGAGCCATCCGTTATGCTGGAGTAGATATCGATGTCATCCTAGGGTACAGGTCAATGTAGAAGTCTAACTCTCTGTGAGGAGGTAGTCCTGGAATGTCATTAGGGAAAATCTACACGTACTGATCCACCACAATAAGAAAACTCGAACTTTGCACATCAACAACTAAGAGGATGAGACTAGCCAACTAATGTGTCATTGGCTTCCCCCTCCTCCGCGTAAGTCCATCTGGCACTGCAAAGGTTCCCTTCTTGCCGGTGAAGGTGAACCCAGTCCCATTTATGTGGATACACTGCAATTTATGCATAATATAGTCAATCTGAGCGTGAATTGAAGATAACTAGTCCATGCCCAAGATAACGTCCTAAGGCATCGACGCCACTGTAAGAAGATTCCAGTCGAAGCTCTCACCTCCTAGAGTAATCTCACACTGCCGGCCCTAATGTGTAATTGTCATGTCTGCTCCCATAGGAGTATCTAGCCATATAGATCAAGCCAATAGCACTGTCAGACTCTCAAAGTTTCTTGGTATTAGGCCTCAACTATCTGAAGCTGAGCCCACCTCTGTCTACCAGCTCCCTGTGGTCGGGGTGGACCTCATGTTGGTGGTTGTGGTAGATCTTCAAAACATCGTCCACCACCTGCTGCTCGGCCAGCTCCTGTGCCACGTCCGCCTGATCCGGGTGGACCACCACGGTCGAACCTCTGCCTCTGCTTGGGAGGTCCCTCTACTATTTTCAGCTCATCTGCATGGTGGGTCGGGCAGTCACGAGCCATGTGGCTCAGCCCACCGCACGCATAACACTGCATGCTCCTCGTATAGATGGCTCAATCTCGTGTACCCCGCACAACCGAACCTGTATCCTGGGTCACCCACCTAATGGTCTGGTCTCTTTGGACCTCTACGTCATCTGTCTACTACCGGCTGTATAAGACTCTAGTACGTGTCGCCCTGTTGTGGGTCTTGCCACTGGTTACTGTTCAGTGAGAAAAAGCTCAACAAGAAGGGCTCGCTCCAGCACCCCCTCCTACATCAAAATACTGAGGGTAATCTTCGAGGCCCTAATCTCATTCTTGAGTCCTGGCTTAAAGGTCCAGGCCCTGAATAACGGGTCTCGTACCATATCCAAGGAGTAGCATTAGAGGCCGATGATCCTTGTTGAGTACCAAGATGCTATCATGCTACCCTACTGCAGATGAAGTAACTCCTGAATCTACACTGCACGAATGGTGGGTGGAACAAACTCTGAGTGAAAGAGACTCTTGAAGTCTGTCAAGAGTAAGGATGACTCATCCTGCAACTGGAGCATCAGGCTCCACAATCTCCCTGTTGCAGCATGCAGGAGACTCGGGGCAAGGATCACCATGAGTTCAGCTGGTGTCCCTACCAATCTAAAAACTCTCACGACTGCCTCCAACCAATCCTTAGCTGCCTGTGGGTCCGTCTCTCCCTAGAACCTGGGAAGCCTCTAGTGCTGGAACCCATGCAATGCACTCAGGTAGTGTGCAATATCTACTGCTAGATCAGGTGGTATCGGTGGCCCAGTGGGAAGTTCTACCACTAGTACCTCCGTTGCGATGGGGCCCTGCACCGAGGCCACGTTGCTCGGTGGGCTACCATCTCGTATGAAACATGGAACCCTAGTTGGATGCCTTTGTGGGTCTATCCTAAAAAGAAACATATGTACCATGGTTAAAACAATATACCTGGGGAGCTGACACAAATTAATCACAAAGAAAACTTTTTCAACGAAAGACACATGCAGTCAGGGTTTTCGTTTACTGAGTCAGAGATTAGAAGTCAGAGTCCTAGTGTATGGATACGTCCGTCACCGCACCAACACCAGTTTCCCAAAAATAATAATCACAGCCAAAACACTTACCACTATTTCCATTAATAGAATCAATGTCCAAGTTCTATTGTAGAACTGGATCCTCTGATACCAATTTGTCGCAACACGTCCTCGAGGCCTATGTCGTGACTACCCCAAGCCTGCATTCCTTAATCCAGGGGATGGTGACTAGCACCAAAGGCCAATCCCTGATTAAAAAGGGATGTCATTGCCTTTAAACCTATAACACACACACACACAGTCTGAACACAAGAAGTAGAGTTAAGAAGTTATAAAATAGAAAAATACGGTGTGCTGAAATTAAGTTGTACAGTATAAAAACACTACTGAACAACAAGTAAAAGAACAAGTAAAATGGAAAAACAACTCTTGGATCATCCACCGGGAAATCCTACCTGAAGGGTAGGTACAGAACTCAAACAACTCATCCCTGCGGTACATCCCGTCTGGTCCAGCTCTGAGAAACCTCCGACCGTCACCCTCAGCCTCAATCATTGTTGTCTGTCTTCTACAAAGAACCCAACAAGGTGTGCGAGAAGCTTGTGCAGGTGTGAGTATAACAATACCCAGTAGGGGAACATGAGACCCCCAATGTTCTTCTAGAATCTACAAAGGATAATCCATAGTAAAAAGATACAATCCTGATGTATCATCCAAACCTACTTAGATATATGCCTATACATATATCTAAGTTACCGGTCACAGTCTAGCTCCATCTCTCTATCCCAAACACAACCCAGTCCACAAATGAAGTAAAGTTAATCACCACAATGATAATTGTTGAAAGACATGACTAAGCACACAGAGGTTTACATCTTTCATAGAGTGATAGATATGATCAGATGTAGTCACTAATTCATCTATGTTGTCGGACCCACATTGGATATAGGACGAGCTATTCTGTCAGACCCACAAAGGATACATGACTAGCTATTTTGTCGGACCCACAGAGAATACAGGAACAGAAGTTAAAAATATCGGACCCACAGAGGATCCCGGTAAATTAGTAATCATTGTCGAACCCACAGATGATTATGGTTCAGTAGTCATTGCTGTTGAGCCCATAGTGGATTCCGGTAAAGTATTTGTTGCTGTCAAACCCAATGAGGATTCCAGTTCAGTAGTCATCACAACCAGCTCTAGGGTTCCCTCACACAACACGCTCGATTCCGGGAGGGTCCACACCTCGAGTCAAGTGTCGATACATCAACTACCGCTATGTCTCGAGTTGATGAATCTCGTAGTTCCGTCTCATAAAAAGGAACCCAATGTGACAGACAACATTTCAATCGGACACTCGGTCTGAGCGTTATTGGAATTTTCGTTCCAGGGGCCAGGTTGGATTTACGCTCGATCCAAACCCGTCCATTTTCCAAATTTTTCCAAAACTCAATTACATTATCTCAAAAGGGCTACCTCATCACGAGAGTCCCAGTTCCATAGACGACATGTCGATCAGACGCACGGTCTTGATGTTATTCGCATATAAGTTAGGACGGGCCGGCCAGTCAAACATAGTGGGCTAGCGGGTCGGCCCGACCTGGCTGGGGTGTTGGCCCTTATCGGTGGGGTGAGTCCCACCTACAGACCCGACCCACACTGCGAGCTGGTCTGGTTCACCCAACGGCGCCGCCTCCTTCCCTGCCCGGCGGGACGGTTCCGCCCAGCGCACATGGCCCGCGCTACAAGCCACGACTCTTCCCATGCGACACTTACGGGCGCCGTGATTCTCCAGCCCGGCCGGCCATAGCCGGCCGGTTCGCCTAGCCGAGCAGCCCACGGATGCGGGTCGTGGTCTCCCTCCACGAAGCACCTGCATGCGCCACTGTCTTCCAGCGGGTCGTCCGGTCGGCCGGATGGTTGTCCCACAGTACGGTTCCATGGCGGCCGGCTGGGCTGGCCTCCTCGGCACCTCCACCGCGGTGCGACAGCTCCACGGACCTACTTCCCGTCGCACTGCATGACAAAACCACACCACCATATCCGCATCCCGACATGGTCTCAGCCTTTGGTTCCACTGGACGGCGCGACCATGTCGTGCTTCTTCATCCGCCACGGCCCTCCAGGCTGTGTTTCCCCTTTCATCACCGTGGTTCTTCTCCTATGCGGTGCGATGGCACCATGCCCTTTCGGCTCTGCCTGTGACGTCAAACAAAAATAACCAACAGAGGGGAATTGGGCCGTGTTGGTTCGGCCCACACCCTCCACATTAGGAGACAACCTGTGGCCATCATCAATCTCAGACAAACAACGTGGAATGAGGGTACAATTTAATCAAGATTAAACCCCACCTCGATTCAATGTACGCTGTCGAAGTCGAGGAAGACGGGCATCATAGATGACGGATGTTGTTCCGTCAACGTCTGAGGGAGTAGATCATGGAGAAGTAGAGTCGAGACGACACCCTCGGTGTACTTTGTGGTGGAAATGCTCCCCTTCCATGCTCCAGTTTAAGAAGATAGAAGATGTTTCTTCACGTTATTCTGTGACATGGAGAATTATTCATCGAGAGGATAGTGTTTTTTCCTAGAGTTCTCCCATGGTCTCCCACAATTATGCCAACCCCAAAATAAAAGATTATGTTTTCTCTTTTAATGATGGAATAATGAATTCATATGAATTCAAACTCTCAAAATAATTAATTATGGTGGTTCACGTAATTAAATGCATGGAGTTGGCATGAATTCCTGGGGATTCAATTAATTAATGACATGGGTTTGTTTTCACATGTAAGAACCCGGGTTTTCGTACGAGGTAAAAATCCTTTTCTTTTCAGTTTAACTATTATTTTGAGGCCTAATGTGGATGCCTAACTTGACCGATGAAGTTACGGAGGTGTATGGGGCTTGTTCAGAGCCCAAAACCATGTTTTAGGCTAGAAATGGCCTAGCACACGGTTTGTTCATGGCATGAACATGACCTGGGTAAACCGGGTGCCTTGGTGGAGGCCTACCAGAGGCAAGGGCAAGGCCTGCACACGGTTTGAAGAAACCGTGCGGGGGTGGACATGCGGTTGCCCCTTGCCCTCGAGGAAGGTCTGCCCGGTCTCCGCACAGTTTGTCAGGCCGTGTGGGTAAACCGTGCGACCTTCTGCGTCTTTAAATTTAATTAATTTTTAATTAAATAAAATATATTTTTATAAAAACCTAACATAAACCAATTATCTTCAACCGCACAGTAGGGGGAAGCTCTCCAATGATTCTTTGGAGGATTTGAGCCTTCTCCTTCATCTGATCTCTGTTTCCACCATCATTTGTCTCGTTAGATCCACAATAGTATGTCCTCAATTTATTTTTAATCCTTCTCGATTCATCTGGTTATAACAAACACAGATTAGACTAAGGCTCATATGCCCTAATTTATCGTTCTTCTTATGTTCTTCAGATTTCTCCCAAACCGGGACGAATCAGAGCCTGATACATGATGTGCTATCTAGTACGAGCCTAAGGTAGGTGGTATCATGCATTTAGCTGATTGTAAAGCTGTTTATATATGTCGAAGGTCCCCATGCCCACTTTTTGTGTGTCACTTGAACATGAAATTTTCCCCTGTTATTACCTAGCCTATTGTATGTAATATGAATGAGGTGGTATGTGCATGAGTTTGGTTATATACCTTGGACAGGAATCACCCCTTGGGTGCGTCGCCTGGAATGAATCTTTTAAGGTTTTTGACCCAGGATGCATATGAGGCATGCCTTTTCCTTCCCTTGTGGGTTGCTAAAAATGGAAATTGAATATGAATGGAGTTGTAATAAGATGAATTGTAATTGAAATGGTTTCGGGTATGGGATGGAGTTTTTCCCCTTTACCCTTGTATGCAAATTCTTGAATTGCTAGCTCACGCGAGTTAAATGTTTTTGAGCTATTTTAAATGTGAAATAATGTCATGGGTGTACCACTGAACCATTACGAGTTGCCATGGACAGACTCATATGTGACTTGTTACTGATGTGTCGAGTGTATCATGGATCTAGTACTAGATGCCATGGACGGACTCCACAGGGCATAATATGTCATGGGAAATGCTCGTATCCTATTTATAGGATCCCGGGGACGGGCTTAGATGACAGACTATACCTCACCTAGAGAAAGGTTTGGTTCCTAGGAGGTTCGCCGGAACGTGCTCGTAGAGCGATGTTGGGGTCCTAGAGGTTTGACGGAACATGCTTGTGGGGTCTAGTTGGATGTTCTCCCTGAACGATGTCTAGTTTCCAAATTGAGTATTCTAGGAACAGGTTCAAGGAATAGTTTGAACACATGAATGAAGTGATTAATGAATGGAATGGACACTTGAAGAGATGCCAAGACAAATCACAAGCTTGGGTCAGACTTTCTAGTTTCCTTGTTTACTGCTTTCCATATTACACTGCCTATTATATATTCACTGACAGATTAGCATAGATCATGGGTGGTTGCCTACTGGGATTTTTTATCACACCCTGTTTGGGTAATTTTATTGGACCTAAGCAGATTATATTATTTTAGGTATGGATAAGGGGAAAATCCCTAGTAGAGGTACTTAACATGCTGCTCGGAGTAGGAGTGCAGGGGACCAAGCTGATTCTTGCGATGCGACTGGGGATAAACTTTGGTTTCTTTTTGGTATTTGTGTAATTGTACTGTGTTTTATTGACTTGCAGCATCATAAGTATATCAGATCATTCATTTTGGTTATCTATTTCTGATGTCTATGTGTTTCCTATTGGTTACCTTCTTATACTATTGTATGTTTGTAATTCCACTATGATTCTTTGGTAATGATGGAATAGTCTTCCCACAGACTCACCTAGGCCCTCGCTGCTAGTCGGTAGCCTCTTGCATTTGGGGAGATGCACTTGAGGCCATGTGGTGACCGGTCCGGCTACCGGATTGAATGGTATGTCGGGTCGGGACGTTACATAGTGGTATCAGAGGAATTTTATTTTTCTGATTTTACTTACTATTTGGAGACTATAGACAGTAGTAGGAAGGGAAGGGAATTTGGTAATAATCTATTCATGGGAGCTGCAAACCCATATACAGTTAAAATCCAAGTGGCCTCGTATGGAAATGTTTTTCATGTTTTGATTATTACAGTTGTTCCGATTTCATCATTGTGTGACACACATGGTTTTTGCTGATACGATTGATATTATTGTGGGTTCTATTTAGTTGCAACCCAATGAGATGAGGGTTTACCTTCTCATGCATCATATAGGCTCCTTGTTAGGAATCACATGTCATGCATTATTCCATGCTATCTAGGACGCATTAGATTTTTCATGCTGTTCTGATAAGTGTTGTGATAGCTATTGCATACTATTTTGACAGATGATTGATAGGTCTACCTACAGTTGTGTCAGATTGAGTGTAATGAATGAAGAGTGACGTCATCTTTCAATTCATAAGGAGTATGTTCACTTATGGATTGGGAAATGATGCACCAATGGGATGTAAATTCTAAATAAAATTGAATTGCATGGTTATATGGGCATCAAATTTTGATTCATGAGGTGTTGTGGGCCCTTAGGGATTTGAACTTGGTGGACCATTGTTTAATGATTTTGAAGAAAGGTGTGTTAATAGAATGAATGTTGAAGATAGAGCCTAACCTAGACCCGACTTTGGTGTGGGCAACAGGTAGTGACTCTAGTGGTTTTTGGTGACTGTCCCTTATGCAGTCCTAGCATTAGAAGCAGGTTGTTGGTTGACGTGGTTTTTAGGAAGGTCTGGACCTTTCCTGTCCTGGTTCTTGTTCTCGTGAGTTTCGAATCTTGTTAAAAATATTCAACTGAGGCATGTTCTTGGCATTGCAGATTCATGGCACCACAGAGACCTCTAGTCATGTGTCGGGAGAGCGGCGAAAACCATGTTACAAAGATGGTAGGCCCTGGGATACTAGAGGAAACTCCAGTTGTGCCAGCTGTGGCACCAGCGGTTCATCGAGACACAGGTGTTGAGGCACAGTTCTGTGAGAACTTGTTGCATTTTTGCTGACCGTTCAGAGAGCACCGCGACTTGCCCTGACTATGGCAGAGTTGACGCATGAGTTTCAGCCGCAACATCTACCCACCTTTTAAGGGGATGGTAGAACACAAGCCGGTGAGTCATGGTTAGAGGTGATACTAGCTATCTTTGAGCATTTGGAAACTCCTATGGAGAGGAGGGTCAATCTTGTTATGTACATGCTGCGTGATTCCACCAAGAGGTGGTGGGACATGATCACCCAGTCAGATCATCATCGGGAGATGGCTTGGATAGAGTTTCATATGGCCTTCTACAATTTCTTTTATCCCGAGACATTGAGGGCCAATCGATCCTAGTAGTTCTTATGTCTAGAATAGGGCGCATTATCAGTGATGGAATACATGGCCTGTTTTACTGAGCTTCAGTGCTTCTCACCTATCCTAATGGGCGGTGATCTATTGAGGGCCATGCATTTTGAGGATGGTCTGAGATATGACATCTGATCTACAGTAAATGTCTTCAGGTGGACTATGGTTTCTAGAATTGTGAACCAGTAGCTGATCACAGAACGTAACCCAAGAGAGTCTGGAGGTGCGAGCTAGAGCGGTTTGGCACTGAGATCAGGTACTGCAGTGACTATTAATAGGAAGCATCGTCTGGAGCTTCCACATGGTGATTCTAGCATTCATAATCATTCTTCCGTTAACAATCTAACGTGCTACCAGTGCGGTAGGCTAGGAAACACGAAGCCGAAGTGTTCTAGGGACCCAGTCGAGTGTCGATCATGTGGAAATATGGGTCATCTCCAATGTATATGTAGAATGTTTCCACCAGAAGCCATCAATAGAGGGTCCACAACAACTCCATATGTAGGATTAGGGTCAACAGCTCCTTATCAGACAGGGAGTTGGGGGTGCGACTGGCCAATCAGGCCGAGGTAGTGGTCGTCGCAAAGGTATCCAGGCACATGGTACACCAAGACGTCAGAGTGGGCCAGCTCTAGGTAGTGAGGTTGTATCACATGGCCGTGGTTCAAGCCAGATGTATGCAGTGCAACCTACTCTTGAGGATCAGGGAGCGAGACTGTCTATGGTTAGTTGTACAATCTTAGTAGCATATGTTATTTCATCTTCCCACTTTGATATAGGTGCATCAGATAGTTTTATATCTACTCCAATAGTGAAAAGCCTCGGGCTAGTTGTGTTGTCTTCTAATGGTGTCTTGACACTAGGCACACCACTAGGAGTTAGGGCAGAGGTTGTACATAAGTGCAGAGGTTGTCCCCTTGAGGTTGGAGGGTGTCACTTCATATGGGATCTTTAAGTTCTCGAGATGACATGTTTTGACATCATTCTCGGTATGGACTGGCCAGTATCTTACCGAGCGTACGTTGACTGTTACTGCCGGAGGGTGATTTTCACATCACCAGAGGGTGTAGTGTATACTCTTAAGGGAAAGTGGGATCTCCAGGAAAGTCGAGCTGGACCAGAGCATCGTGGGATGGAAGGGATGACAACCCAGATCGCTAGTTTGTTCCTGGATGATCAGGGAGTGAGTCATATGGACCTTCATCCAGTGGTTTAGTGCTTAAGGGATGTTTTTACTAACAAATTTTCATGTTTACCTCCTATGAGAGAGGTGGAATTCTCCATTGAGCTAGTTCCAGGAGCTACACCAGTATCCATTTCTCCTTACATGATGGCTACGATGGAGTTTCAAGTGGTCATGAAATAGCTCGAGGATTTGGAGGAAAAGGGGTTTATTCAAACCAGTACTTCTCCATGGGGTTCACTGGTCCATTTTGCGAAAAGGCGGATAAGACTCTTAGGCTATGTGTAGACTATCAGAAGCTGAACCAACAGACTGTTAAAAACCGATATCCCTTTCCGTGGATAGATGACCTTTTTGATCAGCTTCATGGAGCTAGGTTGTTCTAAAAAATTGATTTGAGGTTAGGGTATCACAAGGTGTGTGTTCGACCTACAGACATACCTCATACAACGTTTTGTAGAAGGTATGATTTATATGAGTATCTAGTTATGCCATTCGGTCTCACAAACGTGCCATCAGTTTTCATGGCTTTGATGAATCACGTGTTCTATCCTTACTTGGACTCATTCGTCATGGTTTTCTTGGACGATATTATGGTAAATTCTAAAAATAGAAAAGACCATGCCAACCATCTTGAGATCGTCCTGAATACAGTAAGAGAGAATCATCTATATGCAAAGCTTTCAAAGTGCCACTTTTGGATGGATCAGATTCCCTTCTTGGGCCATGTTATCTCTGAGAAAACAGTTTCTATAGACCCAGATAAGGTTAGAGTTGTTGTTTCTTGGCAACAACCCAAGAATGTCTTTTCCATACAGAGTTTCTTTGTGATTACTAGTTATTATCATCATTTCATACAAGATTTATCATGCATAGTAGTGCCGCTGACATGCCTGACTATGAAGGGTGTGAAATTTGTATGGTCAAATGATTCTGAAGTAGCCTTTCAGGAGATGAAAGGAAGGTTGACATCCGCACCAGTCCTGATAATGCCAGAACAGTGCAAGAGTTACACGGTCTATTGTGACGCATCAGGTATTGGGCTGTGTATAGTGCTAATGTGGGGAGATAGAGTCGTGGCGTACAGATCTCGGTAGCTGAGGCCACACGATAGGAATTACCCGACGCACGATCTTGAGATAGCATCAGTTGTTCATGCGATGCGCTGTTGGAGAAACAATTTATTGGGAGAGCGTTTTGTGGGGTACAAAGGCCAAAATATCCTCCAATATATCTTTACTCAGCGTGATCTGAATCTGAGGCAGCTACGGTGGGTGGAGTACCTACAGTCCTTTTATTTAGAGCTATATTATATGCCTGGTAGGGGAAATGTTGTGGCCGATGCATTGAGCAGGAGGACTCAAATACAGGCAGTGCAACAGGATATCAACTAATGGAAGCTTACATCCTTGTTATCAAAGATGCATCTTGATGTGTAGAATATCCAACGGCAGTCTTTTCTATCATCTTCAGCTGTGACTTGTACCCTACTGGACAGTGTAAGGATGAGACAACTATCAGATTCGGAAGGCCTAGTTTTATGGGAATGTGTGTCAGGTGAGGACCCTCCTCCTAGTTGGACGATAGGCATGGATTAAGTCTTTCGTATCCATGGACGTTTATGGGTTCCAGTGGATTTTAGAGAGAAGCTGATGCGGGAGTTTCATGCTTCAGTTTGGGCAGTTCATCCCGGAATCACCAAGATGAATCTTGACTTGCACCAATAGTACTGGTGGCCGAGTATGAAAAGAGAAGTCGCTAGTTTTATCATGAGATGTTCCACCTGTCAGCAGGTTAAGGCAGAACACCAGCGGCCAACTGGGCTTTTACAGTAGTTACCTATCCCAGAGTGGAAATGGGATGATGTTGGGATGGACTTTGTGACTGGTCTAACGAGGTCACCTTGAGGTAACGATGCTATGTGGGTTTTGGTTGATAGGATCACGGTGCTTTATCGGTTTTACTGATAAAAGAGACCTTCAGTGTGGATGAGCTGGAAAGGTTGTATATCCGGGAGATAGTAGGACTCCACGGGGTCTCGCACACCATTGTTTCAGATAGGGATGCTCATTTTACATCACACTTCTGGGATAGTTTTCGAAGGGCGCTGGGTACCCAGCTGTTTCTGAGCACAACATACCACCCTCAGACTGATGGCTAGTAAGAGCGTACGACTAAAGTGCTCGATGACATGCTGCGAGCATGCATCCTGGATTTTCGGGGCTCATGGGAGAGGAATATTCCCCTAGTTGATTTTTCCTATTACAACAGTTATCAAGAGACTATATAGACGACACCGTACGAGGCTTTATATGGTAGGACATTCCGATCACCCCTGTGCTGGTTAGAGGTGGGTGAGGATGCTTTACTAGGACCATGTCTGGTTCATGAGACTTCAGAATAGGTCTAGTTGATACAGAATAGGATGGATAATGCACAGTACTATCAAAAGTCAAATGATGATTGCCGTAGATGACCTCTAGAGTTTGAGGTTGGGGATCAGGTTTTCTTGCGCATTTCACCGAGCCTGGGGCATAGACGGATCAAGAGACAGGGTAAGCTATTGCCGAGATATGTTGGGCCTTTTGAGATTCTGGATAGGGTGGGGAAAGTAGCCTATCGGTTGCAGCTACCTCAGAGGTACCGAGCCATGCCTGTCGTGTTCCATGTTTCTCAGTTACGGTGATATTATTCAGACTCGTCTCATACCTTCCAGCCTGAGGAGGTAGAGCTTATGGTAGATGCATCCTTTGAGGAGCATCCGAATCGTATCGTTGATAGGAGCACGAATGTTCTCCGAGGCCGATTAGTTCTTCTATTATGGATGTTATGGTAGCACGACCATTTACAGGATGTGAGTTGGGAGCGGGAGGCCGATGATTGTGCTCAGTGGCAAGAGTTGTTTGCTGAAGAATATTGTGCACCCTTCAAGGAGAAATTCAGGGACGAATTGCTGTAAGGGGGTAAGATTGTAAGAACCCAGGTTTTCGTACGAGGTAAGGATCTTTTTCTTTTCAGTTTATCTATTTGGATGAGGCCTAATGTGGATGCATAACTAGATCGAGGATGTTACGGAGGTGTCTGGGGATTTTTTGGAGCCCAAAACCATGTTTTAGGCTGGAAATGGCATGGCACATAGTTTATGCACGACCTGCGCATGAGCTGGGTAAACCGTGCGCCTTGGTGAAGGCCTGCCAGAGGTAGGGGCACAGCCAGCACATAGTTTGAGGAAACCGTGCAGGGTGGTCGTGTAGTTTCTGCTTGCCTTCCAGGAAGGTATGCACTATCTCCGCACGGTTTGCTAGGTCGTGAGGGTAAATTTTACGACCATTTGTGTTTTGAAATTTAATTAATTTTTAATTAAAATAATTAATTTTTTTTAAAACCTAACCTAAACCTATTCTCTTTAACTCCACAGTAGGCAAAATCTCTCCGAGGAATCTTTAGAGGATTTGAGCCTTCTCCTTCATCTGATCTCCATTTCCACCACTGTTGGTTTCATTAGATCTGCAACGGTAAGTCTTCGATTCCTTTTTAATAATTCTCGATTAATCGGGTCATAACGAATGCAGATTGGATTAAGGCTCATATGCCCTAATTTATCATTCATTGTCTCTTCTTAAGATTTCTACCAAACTGGTATGAATCAGAGCCTGATACTGGACGAGCTATCTAGTACGAGTCTAAGGTTGGTTGTCTCGTGCTTTTTGCTGATTTTCAATCTATTTATATATGTCGGAGTGCAGCGCGCCCACTTTTGTGGTGTCAGTTGAACCTGAAATTTAACCTTGTTATTAACTATCCTGATATAGGTAACCTGAATAGGGTAATATGTGTATGAGTTAGGTAGTATGCTTTGGATAGGAACCACCCCTAGGGTGAGTTGCCTTGAATGACTCTTTTATGGTATTTGACCCTAGATGCCTATGAGGCATGCCTTTTCCTTCCCTTGTGGGTTGTTAAAAATGGAAATAGAATATTAATGGAGTTGCAATAAGATGAATTGTAATTGAAAAGGTTTTGGGTATGGGATGGAGTTTTTCCACTTGACCCTTGTATACAAATTCTTGAATCGGTAGCCCACGTGAGTTAAATTCTTTTGAGCTGTTTTAAATGTGAAATAAAGTCATGGGTGAACAATGGATCAATTATGAGTTTCCATGGACGGACTCATATGAGACTTGTTACTGAAGTGCTAAGTGAATCATGGATCCAGTATGAGATGCCATGGATGGACTCAACAAGGCATAATATGTCATGGGCGATACATGGAACTTATTTATAGGATCCCGGGGACGGGATCAGATGACGTACTATAACGTACCCAGAGCGAGGCTGTGTACCTAGGAGGTCCACCGGAATGGGCTCGTAGAGTGATGTTGGGGTACTAGAGGTTCGCCAGAATGGGCTTGTAGGGTGTAGGAGGATTTTCTCCCTGAAAAATTCCTAGTTTCTGAATTGAGTATTCTAGGAACGGTTTCAAGGAATGGTTTGAACACATGAATTAAGTGATTAATGAATTTAATGGACACTTGAAGAAATTACAAGCCAAAGCACAAGCTTGGTCGGACTTGATAGTTTCCTTATTTACTGCATTTCATATTACACTGCATGTTATATATTCATTGACATATTACCACGGATCAGGGGTGGTTGCCTACTGGGATTTTGTCTCACACCCTATTTGGGTCATGTTTTTGGACCCAATTATATTATATGATTTTAGGTATGGATAAGGGGGAGAGCCCTAGTACAGGTACTTGACTTGATGCTCGGAGTAGGAGTGCATGAGACCGAGCTGATAATTGTTATGCGAGAGGGGATACACTTTGGTTTCTCTTTGGTATTTGTGTACTTGTACTGTGTTGTATTGACTTTTACCATCATATTTACGTTGGATGATCAATTATAGAGTACGTAATTTTTTTGTAATAATTCACATTTTTATGATGTATAAATAAATCAAAGAAAAAAACGTTGACATATAAATGTAATGTTCCCAGTGAAAAAATGTAATTACATTTTAAATAATGAAATTTCTATTTATAATGACTAATAATTATATATTAAATTCTGAAAAATTATGACAGAGTGAAATTTTAATTAATTATAAATAAAATTATAATCGATTCTCTATTTGTTATATATGTTTAGAATGTAAATATAATCAAAATAAGCATATTATTCCCATATATCAGAGATAAAAGTATATTTATCTTAATTCAAAATACCCATTTATAATTTATTTCAGCCAATTTATTAATCATTCGTTGTTGAATTTAATATTATTATGTTAATTATACCATTTTTTCTTTGATAACCACAGTATGGAGGATTTCATACAAGATCATTTTATATTTTTTCATAAACTCTATTATTTCAATGGTGGTTAAATAAGTATGTTTGAAATCACTTTGAAGCACAATGGTCATTTTATTTCTGTTCTATTGTCTACAAATAATGAGGTATTGACAACTCATTTCTTTTGAATTTCAATTAAAAAATGGAATTGATTAAACAAATTAATATACTAACATATAGTAGCATTCATGAATTTTTGAATAATTTTAAACTCATCATTATTATATTATACTGACATTATTTACGTTTTTAGGATCATTCATTATAGAACCAGTATAACACCATTCACGTAGTTGGTACAATCGACCCAAAATGAAATGCAATATGACAAACGAATGATTATCATAATTTCATTTTATAGATATAATGACACCAATATTGAATATTCATTTTTTATTAAGGTGTAATTATAGTGATGATTAATATTTATGAATATGTAAATGAAAAATATAATGTCATTTGATTAGGTAGAATATAATTGTTTTGTTCAATACATGAATCTTTTCTTAGTGAGAATCTCGTAAAAGAGGGGTATGGTACTCCCTACATGTAAAAATGGTTGAAAATAATTAGGGATGATATTTGGGATTGGTTTTTTGTGTTTTAATAAGGATGTGAATTGAAAGAGTTCATTGAGGTTATTAGAGTAATGGTACTTATAAAAGTTATTTTGAGTTTCATAAACTAAGCTCCTTGGTAGGTGAACACTCTTATCTAACCCCATGGGTATCATATTATTCTATGCAATCATTTATATTACACCATAAGTTATTCCCAACTTGAATCTATTATAAATCTAATTAACATCCCCATAGTCCAAAATGTTTCTTTATAATGTTATTTTTCATCACTCACAAATGCATTGGGACACATACTAAGAGGTCACCTATCCTGACTCTAGTTATGGACATGTACACATAACTATAGTTTTTTTTAATAATAATTCTCCTAGAAATAAATATGAACCATATAAACCAGTTTTTTTACCTTTAATTTTTATTTATAACTTTTTAAGGGAATTACACAGTGGAAACTCATATCATTAATACACCTTATTTCATTATTTATTATATAAATATACACATAATAAAATACCAATATATCACGAGTCCATGTATATTTTTTTAATTATCTAAACAAAATAATGAAATGAAACATGGTTATTGTGAGAATATTTAATAATGTTAAAATTTTCAATTTTCATCCACCGATCATCTAATACTACATGAGATAACCTTGGATTCACATACGTAAGCAATGGGCTACAAATCCATTTAATAAAAAATGCCTATAAAAACTAATGTTACCCCTGTTGAACCATACATTGAATAAAATGAGATAAAATGTATATTGAATGAATCATAGAGATTTATAATTATGGGAACATCGATCATAATCATATAATGTTCAATACGTTTTAATGCCACCGAGATCATTTAACATAATTAAACCATGAATCAAATTGAAACCCATGATTATGGAATTCAATTTTAATTCATGAAATTAACAAATACACTTATTATTGGAAATTGTTGGTTAATTCCATTGAGTGAAATTTGGGAATGGTAATTACAAAATAATGATTTTGTGTCAAAAATATTTGGATAATTCCAACTGTATATTGGGTGTAAATACCCCTTTATGGAAGTGGTGAATGCGAGTTAATGGTGGACAATGATTACATTTTTATAATACAGAAAATTGTTGTTTTATAAGACATTAAAAAAAGGAAAATTTAAAATCATAATATCATAGAACAAATAAAGTACTTCAAATAAGAAGGAGAGAAAAGTGGCACTTACTTTGAGATGGGGAAGGTAAAAGCATTTTAAGAGATTCTTAAGAGCTTATGACCACCACGATAGGAATTTATATAGTGAAATAGATCGGATCTGAATTGTAAATTGGTTTTACTAATGTTGAGTGGTATGTTGGATTGGAATTTATAGAAAATTTGATGAGAAATTATAATTAATTTAAATACATTGGTTTTAGACTATATATGTTAAAAGAAAAAAAATAATGTCTACTCATTATTTCCCCCATTTTATATTCCAAATTAATGATTTCAATATTTTGTGACAATAATAATAAATCCATTTAAAAAATATCATTGGTGATGTAAAAGTTAGTCCAGTTCATAAAGAAATTATTTCAAAACCATAAAATATAATATAGGTCCCGAAATATTTATAAAGTCTTCATAGAAATAATCATATAATATAAAATATAAAATAATTTAAATTTAAGAAAAAATATTTCATTATTTAATACTTTTACGGAATTTATTACATCTCTTTTTTGTCCATTCATATTTCATAATAATGACCATATATTAATAAGATATTTAAAATTTACCAAAAAATTCATTTATCATCGAAACATTTTGGAAAATTTTTATATTTTAATTCAAAAATTATGATTCCAAAAAATATATATTTTATCAAAATAAATCAATGGAAATCATAATTTAAAATTTTCAATAAATATATTTATTTACTGAAAACTACTTGTTTTAACGATATTTCCATCTTTTTGAACCATGTAAATATTAAATTGGACAATATTTTAGTATTTATAATTTGTATTTCAATTTTAATTCTCTAATACGAATATTTTATTCAAATATAAAATATTTAGAAAATTATTGATTTTATAAAAATATTTCTTTAATGGAAAATATATAATTCCCAAAAATAAATTTTTTATTTCATTTAGTAAAAATCTAATTTTTATCAAAATAATTTTATTTCCATTATAAGGTAATAGTAATAATGGATAAATATTATCAATATTTTATTAATAAATAAATATTAAAATTCATATTTTTTTGGTATAAATACATATTCCATAATTTCACAAATGTTTACACTAAGGTTAATGTGTCCAGTGGAGGTGATTTCATGGGATGGTTGAATGAAAAATGATTTTTTGGTGATGTCAATAAGCATTAAAATAAAACATAATTTTGTTTATTAATTTTGTAGTTTTTGATTTTAAATATAGGTATGGTTAAGGGTAAATCCCAATGATTCGATAACCCTATAAAGAGTCAATAATTGGGATTCTTAGTATACCATCTTACTATTCGAGGCCATCACACATCCACCTATTCCAATTAGATTTTCTAAAAACCAAATTATATAATAAAAATAACAATGAATATATAATTTCAATATTATAAATAGTTAATATGAATAAAGGTGTTCAAAATCTAGTTAACTATATTTAATAATGGTCCTAAAATAATCAAACAAGTGATTTTGTTGTCTATAAATACATTAATATTAAGGAATTAATTTACTCAAAAAGTGGATTTTTTTTAAAAAAAATTAGTTACATACATTCAGAAACCCATTAAAGAAAAATTTCCAAATTTTAGACCCAAAACATCATAATTATAGATTCTAAATGCACTTTTAGATGAGTATTGGATCATATAGAATTTTTTAATGGCAGACCTCCTCGATCCCAAAAACCGGGAAATTTGACCCCATGGGTGACCTGTAATTCCTCAGTCTAATTTCTTGAACCCCGCAATATCTTACAAACCAAGATCATGTATTAGTCTCACAACAATCCCCACAATCGAACACATATTTTTTCAATTTACATTTTCCTCACTCATAAACACCCCGAGAAACTTCCCAATTATCACCCATCCTAATAATACTCTAGGACTTTCAGTCATAATTAAGGATTTCTAATATGTTTTCTCAAAAAATGGTTCAACATGATGAAATGTGTAATTATATTTAATCCCTTGAGGATCAAATTTATAGGGGCTTTATAATCATACCCCATTTAAGAAACATTTCCCTCATTGCAGACCTCACACATCAAAACATGTCATTTAGTATTTTAGGAATCACTTTTTCATGAGTGTTATGGTGATTGGAATTTTAAAAAACATATAAATTAATGAATGTGTATTGTAATTTATCATGGAATGTGGATCCATTGTTCATAAATATTGGATATATTATAAAAGGATTTAGATAATTCCCTTTTATACACATTTTTAGATAATGATTTTTGATATAATTGGACCTTACCCCTTAGTTAAACCATTTCACCATATCATATATTTAATTTGGTAACACAATTTTTACCGAAATAACTTATTTTAGTTACTATGAATGAAATTAAACTTGATACATAATAAATAAATAATTATTAAATTAATAATTACACATTGTTAGATTAAATTTATAAATATAATAAAAATGTCACAATATTTTATGAATGCATAATTTATTAAGGTAATATTTAAGAGAATGTATTTTTGATTATTAAAATGAACGTAATAATATTAATCTCTCTCAAAAAATCAATATATGAAATTTTTTTAATCAAATATAGATTATATTATTTTAAATAAAATAATTTGGTTGTGGATATATATGTTACACATAAAAATAATAATAAAAAACTCAATATGATTATCATTAATTGATTGTATTTATAATTATTTACATTTTCTAATTTATTTACATGAAACTGACTTAATTAAATCAATATATTTGTATCAAAAAATCCTGTTATTTTAATTAAATTCATTCATTAAATGTAAAATTTTTAGAATTTAAAAATTTAAAAAATTACACATGATTTTGAATATATATGTATATATAAATATCATATATTATATTAATAATTACATAATTATATGATCTAAATTTCAACATAGAAAACCCATCATGTAATATATATACGCCCTATGGGTGGGATAAATAATTATGGAAGACATGGGTTGTCATACATCATTCATTGATCTCATATAGATTTATAAAATCATGAACTTATCTGACTAATATTTTCGTTGATGTAGTAATTGTCGATGTTCATCGTAGGATTTTTATAGGGTAAACCCTATCAATTAAACCTCGTTTAAAATATTAGACAATATACACTTAAAAATATTTCTCATAAAATACAATGTCATTGATTCATATTAATATATAGATTTCATAATGTGCTTGTTTATATTTTTGATATAATATTCAATCACTATGTTAAAATAGTCACATTTATTAATATTCTTATCCCAATAATGCAAAAATTTTCTAAAAAATTCTTATCTTTTACAATGAAAACATCAACAAATATATAATCCATTAAACAATATATAAATTATTCCTATTATATTTCAATATAAAACCTCACAAATCTCTTCAAAATCCATCACACCATTGTCTCGTTTAATTTTTGAATGTTCCAGTCATATTTGTATTGTATTTTTTTTATTTTTCATTTCTGGTCTCAGCCACAATGAATATTAGTATGAGAAGTAGTTAAATAATAGATTATTTTTTATTTTCATTGTGATTTTATATCCTTTTAATATTTATTAATTATATTACATTTATTTATGATTAAATTAATTTAATTTATTCAGTGTTATAACATATTCAATTTTAGAAATGTGTGTTACATCAAATTATGTATGTAAGAAATTATATCATGGCTTTGTAGAAAAAAATGTATCCCTATATTTCAAGGGTGTTAAAATAGTTATACCATCTAAATTATCCCAAAACATTCCGCACCTACACAATCTATTTTTTATTAACCTAAAACCAGTTTTTCCCCAACATAAGTAACATTAGTATTCAAAAACCCACATAGTAGTCTAGTTTTATTTGCGCTAAAAATCAACTTGAATATCCAAATATGAACGTTCACCCATAAAAATTATATTCTATTCCCAAATAAAAATATAATTCATTTTAAAACACACATAATAAAATTATGCAACTAATCTATACTACCCTCATAACATTAATTCCCATAAAATTGAAAAAAACAAATACCAAAATTTAATGATACCTTGGTTAAGTATAATAGAAATTAAATTAACACCCATTTCTACCATTGACAATTTAATATTAAATATATCCTTTGACAAAGTATTCCATGATGGGTCCAAAAAATAAATATCCATATTTTGTAACTAATTATTTAAATATTTTCAAAAAATTCCCCATATATATTAATAAATTAACACTAAAAATATATCAACAATGACCCCTATGTCTCCCATTAAGTATCTGAACTAAGAAGTTAGATCATGTCCCCAACAGTTACATTTTAGATGGATTCCCTCGACTCCCATTCTGGTCTTTTTTGCATGTGTTTACTCTCATAATTAGTTCAATTCACGAAATTAAGATTATATACTAAATTAAATCCCATTAAAACTCACAGGTCAAGGTCATTGACTGCCAACAATTTCGCACTATGTCAACACCTAGAAAAATCATCACCTATGTCCCCTATGTAGACATTGGTTTGTAAAACTACAAAGGATAAGGTAGTTTCCCAGCTTGTAAATCCATCATTGGGGATACATCTACTAAGGGGGTATCCAGGTATATATGTACTCTTTTAAAATATATATTTAAAATAAATAAAAGAAAAATCTATTGTGTTTACATGCACTGTATAGTACCCCTTAATCCACCCCCAATAACTACTATGATGAATCAATAAAAAATCCTACAAAACAATTCATTGTACATTACTACCGCACCTTAATCAATTTTACCAATTCACAATTTCAACACACTACGAATGGAATTACATTCATATATTGTTTATAAAATTAAAGAAACAATTAATATCGTGCATATGAAGCCTTATATTAAAAAACAATATTTTTTGAATCTACATTTAAAAAAAATATTTCAACTACTATTCAAATGTTTTAGTGAATTTTCTAAAAATAGAACATGAAAAATAATGATGCCACATTCAATTTTATTAAAATATTATATTTTAGAAAGAATATAATTATAAAAGTATTTATACTTTAAACTAAATAATTAATTGGATTCCACCAAAACAAAAATAAATTAACATAGGGAAAAAATTTCTTTGGTAGAAATGTTCCATAAACAAATTTTGAGAGACTTTTTTTTTCAATTAATCATAAATTAAGATCATGTCAACTTATATTTTTTAAATAAAAAATTAACCATTAAATTAAAACAAATAAAACATTTACACCCTAATTCAAAAATATGGGACCACGAAAAATCACATGAACAAAAAAATAAATATTTTGATAAAAAATTAACATGAAAGATATAATTCTATGATTGGCTATATATTCTATACTATGTATATAAAAATTTTAATTTCCTTAGAAATAGGAAAATCATAATTTTTCCAAATATGGTGAATGGTCCAAAAAACCCTTTAAAACACATATTTTAAAAAATATTTTTAATTTTTTTAAAGAAAAATATATTAAATCATAATTCATTTATAAAAGTACCCCTTAAAACTATAATATTTCCTCTAAGGGATCAATCTGCCCTTGAAAATTATACTTCGTCCAAATTTTTTAAACAATTTATCAAAAAACATTTTATTTAAATTTATTATTTGCCACTAAATACATTTTCCCCTTATATCTGTCCAATGGAACCCAAGTGTTTTTTATAAGAAAATAAATATTTATCAAATTATTCATTTATAATATTTTAAAACACCAAAATTTCATTTTTTAAATAATAATAATAATAATAATATTTCTCCAAACAATAAATATATTCATAAAAAACTATATTATAAAGTGGATCACTAACATGGAATTTATTATTTATGTACTAAAAAACCATTTAAATATAACCATAAATTACTTTTTAAACCTTAATATACTTTGTGGCATATTCTACATTATAAAATATGAACCAAATCAAATATGCATCAATAATAAATATCAGGATACCAGATGGTGAAACATGAAATTGTATAAAATAATTTTTTTCAAGCATATATATAAATATAAACATCTAAACAAAAAAAATTATGTGTACACTTTCATTCTAATCTACATAAACCTATAAAAATATTTTTCCACATTTATCATATCATAACAATAGTTAATCTCAAAAATTATAGCATTTATTTCTAAAAATTTTATAATAAAGGAATCATGATTACTCTTACTATATTTAAAATATTGAACATAAAATAACACTTCCAAAATAAATATAATATTAGTACGTGGAAAGAAATCCATATAGTAGTAGTATATAATGTGTTGAATGTAAATAATATCTCAATCCGTAGTGTCCATGAAAACTCACTTGGGGAAAATCCCACTAATTTAAAGTCTACTAAAACATAATTTAATTGGAAAAACCTAGAAACATGCGTATCTATATAATTATAATTAATAGTAGTTTTGATAGGTTTCCCCCAATTGTTAAATCATTTTATCACCATTGACAGTAGGCACTGATAAAACTAAATTGGTATCAGGTGTGAAATCAAGACCTAACCAATCTTCTTAAAATCACATCCAATATAAATAAAAACTATTCTCAATCCTTATGGCCAACTGAAATACCACAAAAACATAGCGGATAATCATCAAATTACAACACAAGTCAAAAAGAATTGTAAATAATACATAATATTCAATAAAAATGTTTGAAACATATAAAAATTTGAATTTTAATATGAATGAATACCATATTAAATGAAGTAAAATAAAAATAAACCACAAAATTGAAATATAATAATCATATAATCAACTCCAAATAAATTTTACTCCCATACAACCATGAGTCATCATAAAATAGAATCCAATACATTGTCCATACGTTGTGATGAAATAATCCACAAAAAAACACATCCAAAAAAATCATATTCATGTATAATGACATACATATTCACATGAATCAGTTTACTAACAAAAAACAACAGTTGTTCATTATTAATATATCATAATTCTCATCCATTTCAAATACCAGAATATTATTAAAATATATAAAAACATGATCATCCCAAGAAAAATGATATATTAATATCTAATATATTCATCACTATGAATTTAAAACTATTAATTAAACATTCCATAACACCACTGATTTCAAAATTTCCACAGAAAACTATGTTGATGTGTGATCAATCTATGTAAACCCAACATAACTCATATATTATCTTATTGGAAGAACCCCCACATAGATGAATAGTCTACAATCTATAATAATATATAATGATAAGGCCCAACACACTAAATTATCATCATCTATCCATTCCCAATCCCATAAGACATCAACACTAAACATCTTAACCATTTCATCGACTAATAATAATAAAATTAGTTTTAAAATGTCAATGAAGACGAAGTAAAGAAATTAATAAAGTCATTGTTGAAAAATATTTTTCTAAAACACATATATAAATAAATAATAAACTCTTCTATTTTTTTATGTTTCCATGCATCAAAATCATTGACCACGATGCATTCACCATATTATTAAATAAATTTAAATCAATTAAAAAAAATTATTTGAAAACCCAATATGCATGTTAACATAATTAATCAAATAATATGTTGTATGATAAAATTTTACAATATATCAATTCTATATTTTAATTCCCTTACATCCCTATAACAAAAAATCTTATTCAAAAATATCCTTTTAGAAATACCCAATTATCATTAATGAAATATTTAAAAAATCACCCAAATTATTCTTAAATAGAGAATAACTCGCTAGATGGAATAATAAAAATAGTCTATGATGTAAAAAAATAAATAGTTTTCATATAATCCTCAACTTGTATCCCCAAACAAAATCATTATTTTTTAATGGGTTTTCAACATTTTTATGGAAAAACCCTAAACCAATTCATTATATCCATCCATGTAATGTAATTTGAAGAAGGATTGATGAATGAGGGGAATCATAACTTCTATATATCACCTATACATCAATATATTTAACGGAAAATGTATTTGGAAGTATAAATCTATGAAAATCACCAAAACTAATGATCTAAATTGAAATGATGTGGAATACGGGATTTCATATGAGATTTAGAAAAAACAATATTTTGAGCCACTTTTTTTAATATTTATGTCCAAACTACATGGTATCTATGATCATGCATGTGATTCTATATTAACCTCTCCCTCAAAACCCAATAGTCACATCAAATATTCAAATCATCAAAACTTTGTGTTTAACCACAACATTTTCAATAGATCCACAATTTCAACACTAAAGACTTCAAAACCCCTCTATTCACTAGGTTACACTTACCAAAACCTTAAAATATTTCATATTGATAACAAACACCATCAAGAATGTTCTATCCAAACTAATGATAAATTATTATCATTTTATATCCCAAATCATGACTTCCTATTATACCATTCTTAAAAAAATTGTCTTTGAAAACTTGGTGAAATCGATGATTTTAACTAAATATATAAAATGATGGTTATAAATTATACATGATATACATGTGATATGAGATATCATGATATAATACCAAATTATAAGAGTATCCATAAAATGAATTTGGATAAATAAATTAACTATATTCCTCCCAATTGACATATACATGACATTTACATGAACTATATGAATCACTCATTTGGTATGTGGGACCTAGGAAAAATATAATATCCTCACCCATATTTTATGGGGTACTCATAATGCTCCACGGCCAGTTTTTATCCCATAGGTCACTTTTTTATGATAAAAGGGAGGGGATTAAAATCCAATATGCGTGAGAACAGTACTGAGGTCTCATAATGGGATTATAATTGAACTGGGTCATGATATTGGATAATTTCAATCATTAATAATGAAAATAAGGTGACTTTGTTTACTGAAAAGAATTGAGTAATAGTTACTCGATGGTTGATCGATATATATCAAATAATTATTAAATCAGTAAGATGTTTACATTAGGAATTATTCATTTTTATTACACATCATAATGTGTTATTATAGTTTAAATCATTTTATATTACTTTATTATGTTAATTATAATTAATATATGACTGATTTATGTATATAAAAATAGTACAATAGGAAATTTATAATGTGATTACTTAAATCTTAGAGCATTAAAGAAAATCATGGTAATATGAACCCTTCTTCCTTACAGAGTATGGGATTAATAATATGATCAATGTCATTTTGATCAACAGATTAAGCAAGTGACGTCCAAAATTGAATCTCATTAAATATAACTCAATTTATTACTTATATATGTACTAGTAAATCATGGTTAATTATAAATTCCTATGTATGTGATACATGATACATAAATAATTTATATTATTGTTGGAGGGAAATTCATAATGGTTTTTCTAATAGATCCATCTCAATAATCTTGTAGTTTGTGTTTTAGGTCAATGGAGTAATATATTTCACATATATTTTTAATATATTTTATTTATTTTAATCATCTCTAGGATGGTATTGGTTTTTGGATTATAATTTCCCAAATCAGTTATACATTCTAGAAGTATACAAAACCATTTATTGGTATCATTAAAATTAAGAGTTTTTTTTAGGAATAAAATTAGTTTCTAGGAAAAATATGTCTTTTCTGAATAATATTTATGTTACATAATGTGGTACAGTGATATCACTGCCTGTGATTTGGTAATCACTATATGGGAAAAAAAATTCCATTGTATTATGTATTAGTAATAGTTATCTATCATATTCTTTTCTATAATTTGATACCCTATGTATGATAAAAAATGTTTTTTGGTGATGTGTTTATCAACATAAGGATATCATTTGACATATTACTGAAAAAAACCAAAACTGTGATACCGTTAGTTTTTGATATACAGATAACATTATCTATGAGATAAAATAATGAAATTTATATTGATGAATACATCATGATAAATATGTTTTCTGAAAATTATAAGATGTCATATGGGATTTAGTGGTAATATATGATATTATTAATTTAAATTTATGGTGATATTGGTTTCTCCTATGTTTGGGTAAGGATAGAGTATATATAATTTTTTAAAATAAAGTTCCACATAAAAATGTTTTGTTATTGAGGATCCTTCACTATTGTGGGCCTAGTTATCCCATGTTGAATATAAATGGTGTAATTTACCACATAAAAAATTGGTTTGGAATTTGGGATTTGTTGCTAATATAGTATTTCATGAAAAAGAATTATTAAAATATATGATATTTTAATACAAAATTAATTCCCATATCAAATATTCATGAATATAATTATTCGTTAGCAATAAAATATATATTTTTTATCTAAAAGGATTAAGTCTATTTAAATATTTCATACACTGTATTTATTTCCTTATAAATTCTTTTATTCATTCAAAATATGTGATATAATTTTTTTATTAAAAAATCTATTAGATTTTAATTAATTAATATATTATATTTCTAGAAGAACTGGACCTATGAACCCTTAATGATGAAGAACCTGTTATAAATGACATCGCATCAAAGGATTCTTGAGAGAATATCCATATACTACCCCCTTAATCATTGTAATTCATTCCATCGAAAAACCAAAAAATGTAACTCCAACAATCAAAAAAAATTTATTGCATTGTTTAATTATAATTTTTTGTTTAATATATAATTATATGTTGAAAACTTCAATGTGGTGAATAGAATCACTATTACCTTTATGTTTAGAATATATAAATGGTGTAAATGGTAATGAAATATTGAGATCCCCTAAAAAATTTAAAGTCTCAAGGGACAAGTGATACTATTTGGAAAAAAAATGCGTTCTGGGCCTAAAAATTCTTACATCATGATGAAAACGTTTATGTACCATATGATATATAGTGATCATAATAAAAAATACTTAGGTAAAGGGATTGAACTACGGTGAAAAAATCCCCACTATCATGATCCACCACTCTCTGTTACCAACCAACATGATATTTTCCTCACCAGAAGCATGTGGTGAAGTTATTGGCACAATATGATCAAACGAAGATGGTTGATGATGAACTGTGGTACCTCAACACCTATTCCACAAAACAAAAGACTATTTTCTATTTTATTTTATCTGTGCTCCACTATGGGATCCATAGAAACCCCTTGTTTGGTGATGGATTAATCATCTATGTTGAGTGGTGTGGGAATATAATGTTCTCCTATGAGACTTATGAGAACCACATAAACATAAGGGTGTACATTATCCTGAGGCTCACCACTAACATCATCATCTGATAGCTTTATGGGAATGGTTTTCTTTTAATAATAATTAGAGGAATCTTGAAGCTCCTCTACAAGGAGTGGTGTCTACTGTCCACATCCAACCACTTCCAAAAAAAGCTATCAAAACATAGAATCCAAATTAAACAACTATAATGAAATTCTAAAACGGGAATATATGATTCATAGAAACCACACATAATGTATATTCACAAAAATTTATAGGATTTTTGTATTCTCTCTAAGTTATTTATTTCATCCACTACAATATTATAATAAGAACACATTATCATTTAAATATCATGTTAAACGTATCGGAAAATAAACACTAAAAATTCCAAAATGTTTAAATACATTTCTAAATCCACAATTTTATTTGAAATGAAAAAAAACATTTCATATTATATCTATAATTTTGAAATATGATACACATTATAAATTATAGTTTATATCGATGGAAACTACAAATGCTAAGATTGTCCATTGATTCACATAATGATAAACAATGGACCAATATACCTAGGTGAAAACCTTTATTAATTGCTAATTCATTTGTTTCATAACAACATAAATACCAACATGACATTTTATGAAACAAAATCTTTAATGTAAATAAATGAAGTTCATTAAAATAAATAAAACATGATTGAATCTTCACTGATCATTTGAAAATAAGATAAACTACCTTTTTAATAACCCATTTAAAAATGTGTCAAAAATTAATCATTGTCACACATATACACAACTAAACTATTATAAGTATGGTATATCAAACATAACTAGAAATTAATTCATCCAAATTAATATATTTTAGTTGTTTTTATAGTATAATCCAATTATAAAATGTGATCCACCAATGGTCATGATAAATCGATGTCAACATCTTAGTGATTAATCACAAAAATTTGTGTAGTATATTACATACAGAAATCTATCTATAAGTGATATACTAGAATAATCTTCAATTGTCCGTCGATCACATTCGTCAACCCACTCTGAAACCTCAATGTTAATTTCATTTGACTATATTATTTTATATTTTACTATAATAGTTAATTACTTTCATAGAACATTCATATGATAATAGTCAAACCCTTAATTTATATATTTACATCAAATAATTTGACAAAAAATGTTTTATAAAACAACTAATAATATATGATGAATCTATAATTATTAAATTCATTTTTTTATATTCTAAAAAGAATAAAAAAATTGCATGTACATTATTATTATGAATAAAATATTAAGAAATGTATTTTAAATAATATCGAAACATATAAAATGAAAAGAATATTTTTATAATTTTGAGGGATGTTTATTTACAACTTGTAATATTAAAACTATGAGGTTGAAGTGATCATTATAATTACATCATTATAATAAAACTATAGTAAGAGTAATGTGGCTCCATGTTTAGCATATAACCATCCAATAATATACACACACGAAAATTTCAATAGTATAATGAAATATTGAAAATATTTTATATTTTTAGGTGAATAAGAAATTAATTATATACAATCTTTTCAGAATAAAAATATAATTTATAAAAATGTGAGTATGTTATTTGTTCAAAACAAATAATTTTGATGCAGAAAAAACTGTTTTATTAAACAATATATTTATTCATATGGAAAATATTATTTTGATAAAATGAAATGAAAATTCTATATAACATATAAATATTAGCTGAGGTTTATTCTTGTGATCATATTCCAAAACTATATTTTTTTGTTTAATAGTTAAATAAAGTATTATTAAAACATCAATTTTTATGTATAAATGATTTAATAAAAATTGTAAGTGAATACATAATAAACTATATTAATTTGATAAAAAATATATTTTTTTTTGTATTTAAATGAATTTGAATACATATAATGGTCTATCCATAGTCTAAAAAGAAAATTACATTTTTAAATACAATTCAGCATAGAAAAAAATTACAATTGAAAAAATAAAAATTATATAATGAATTTCACATCTAGAAGGAATAATTAAAAAACCCATTTTATAAATATAATATAGCATGGGTCAAAACAATGGGTTTGAACACAATATTACATTTTCCAAAAAAGATCTCCAATTCATATTTCCCAATATTAATAAATAGTTATTGCCCATTTGAAATAAATAAAAACCCATAAACTCATTACTCATCTCTATATAATAATATATCATGGTTCAAAACTCATTTTTATTATTAATAGTCCTTATATGGACTCATTTCGGTTCTAAGGAGTTGCTTCTCATGTTATATAAAATTTACTTTTAAGATAAGGGTTCTTACAATCATCTATTACTTTATTAGGTGAAATATTTTTAAATTTATCAACATTTTAATATCAATTGTTATTGATATACATTATTATAATTTGATTATTTTAACATGATTGATATATCACCATTTCCATTCATTATAAAACATATAAAATTAATTAAATGATAAAATATTCTATTTAAATAATTCATATTGACAAAATAACATTACATAACCCACACATTCTGTATTATGAATGTATTGTTTATAATAAGGGGACATTTAATTAAATTTTGGTATATATGTAGATAATCAAGCCTATATAAAATCAATATTGTATTAAACTAAATTTTAGTACATTTTATTTATCCTTTTTCTATTAAAGCATACAATCCTAGAATTTTAATCAAGATTAAATTTTCCCTTAATGAAAATAAAATCTAATTTCCCATTCTAAAAATTTATCCTAAGGGATTTTTCTATTATTGAATTTGTCTCATTCAATTTAAAAGACATTTATTTCACTTATAAAAAATATTGATGTCATTATATAATAAAATTTCCCTATAATATTACTCTTTTTTCATTACTTTGATAATAGTACATTATATAAAATTGTGAATATTATATCATTTCAAATATGGTAGAAGGAAGTTCAATGTTTTGTCTCGGTTATTAAATTGATTGTGGAAAAATATCAGTATATATATTTAATGATTCAATATGTTTCATTAAATCTTACTTTTTCATGTTTATATATGATGTTGTTTTGGGATCATTGTGATATGTATTTTTAGCCACTCTTTCTTTATTATTTTCGAATTGGACTTATTATTTGACCCGTCAGTATGATGATAACATAGCTCGTCAAAATATTGGTAGGTCATAAGAGAAAAAAAGTGTTATATTTTTCGTATTTCATCGCATTTGTTTATGTTTCCTTGGAATGCGATATTAATTAAATTGTTATGATATTTGGATTTATTCAATTTATCACTATAGGATTTGTTATTTATTCATGTGGTTATTTATTACTATTTTTACATTATCCACTGCTAAATAATTCCCACGATAAATTTTACAGGGTATTGTTTTATGATTAATTGCTTCTATATATTGCATATAATGTTTTTGGAATGATATATTTTATCATACATTACACTTTGTTATGTTTATTAGCTCACCAATTTATATTTTATCCCCATTACCTTAGTTATCAATAATATTTCTATTTATTATTTAAGGATATATAATAGAGGAAACATAAATTTTATTTAACTCATATTATTTATATTAAATTACCAATATAAGGTAATAATAATTTATATATTTATCCTTATCATACCACTAAAATCATGTATCCATTATATCATCTTATTTTGTATTTTGCATCGTCATACACAATATCCTCCAGACATTGGGTACTAATTTTAGGGATATTATATATGATATCTGAGTAATCTTATCAAAATCATAGAAACTACATATATAAGTACATGGATTTAGAAAATTATTCTATGAATAACCCTTCTGATATTCTAGAAATTAATATAAGATTGTAATAATATTAGATATCCAGTTAATTTTTTTTATACATTGTATACTTTTTATTTTTTATTTCCTATATTTATTCATTAACATAATAATAATACATGAATTTCATACAAATTACATCTAATATAAGGTATATAAACTATGTAAACACACATAATCCATATAGGGAATTCATTGCAGAACAAATCAATTAAGTAGGTGATAGATCTATGATTTTTTTGAAATATAAATGACGTTGATGAATGTTATGTAAAATATCATTTCTCTTTTTGGACAACTGACTCCCCACAATAATATTTAACAATTTGGGATCATTTAATGAGGTGGAAACACCAATAATGTTGTAGAACCTATAATATATATGTGAAAATATAAATAATTTTGTCTATATTGAGGTTGATCCTTGCAATTTGTTATAATGTGTAACACCCCACAATTCATAATAAATTAATATTACTGTAGCATACCATACACGTAACATCGAACTCTAACAAACCAATCTAAAATTTTCAATTATTCATTACAATAACAAACCTGAAAACATTTTTTAAAGCTTATATATATTATCGGATAATGGAAAATGACGTAGTACATTTATTAGTATATGATAATAAACAGTAATTAATATTATATTCACAAACAAAATCCCTCACATCATCTTCATCCATGACATTCAAAAATAACTACAAATAGATATGTTTAGGAAGAAAAACATTAAGGGTTAATTCATTATGATAAACATATAATATAAAATTATAACAGTGCATTGAATTTTTATTATGGATTTCACAAATGATTAAGTAAGTCAGTATACAAATAATAAACCCCATAGTAATAAATATTTCCATTTATGTGTGGTAGTACTATATTTATGATTCTATATTTTATATTGAATATTTTTATTTCTTTTCAAAATTTATTAATTTATTTTATAAAGAATAAATAACGAAACGAAAACATATATTTTTATTATTTTATTAAAAAAATATGTAATTATTGATATTATTAATGAATTATATGATATAAATTAATGAAAAATGTAATTACAATATAATAAAAAAAATTAATAAAATATATGTAATTAAATTATCTTTAGATTTTCATAATTCATCTGATGTAATTAAATTTTGACAAACAATGAAAATGGTGTTTTCACTAAAACTATTGTGTTTTTACTATATTTATTGTGTTTTTACAAAAACTACTGTATTTTTTAATAAACCCAATGAATCATTATCATAGGTATATAGAAACATTTTATTTGAAAAATTATTTATTATATTTGAAAAATTATTCAGTTAATAATACTATTATAAATTTATATATCCTATTCAAATAAGTTCAATAACAAAATTATATTTTCCAACAAAATAATTTTTGTCCTTTATTTCTAATTTATTTGTAAAATAACGTTTTGTTATGATTTAAATCCACTTATTTTTTGTTTTATAATAAACCATTATATTTTATTAAAATAAATATCAATGATACAATTATTCTACACAAAATAGTTTAACTTGAAACAACACTTCATTGTGATAATTTTTTATGTATTAAAATCATTTATATTGAAATTAATCTGTCATGCACATATAATATTTACTTTAAAATTTGTAGGTAATTTCGAAATAATTAGTAAAAATAATAATAATGAAAATTTCATTTTTGGAATAAAAATAATATTACTAGAAATAATGTTTAATTATTACTGTAGTCAAAAAACTAGTATTTTAAAATATATTATTTATTAAAATATTAAAATATTTACCATTAAAATAACTTAATATAGTATTAAAATTTAACTAAATTATTTTTTAATACTATATATAAATTTATTAAAATATTATTAATTGATAATTAAAACAAAAAAATATTAAGAACTCTAATGGTGAAAATAATACTTTTCAATAAAATAGTTATTATATTTTTTAGATGATAGTAAATAAAAGTTAATTATCTATTAAATATAAACTACATCATTAAATATTGAGTTTAAATATACTTTCAAAATAAAATAATTTTATAATAGGGGTAAACATATATTTTAAATAAAATTAATATCACATTGTTACGAACTAGTAATCATGGTGAAAAATGGTAATGTTTTAATATCATGTTATAAATGAACTAAAAAATTGTTAAAACAAGAATAGAAATAAATTTCAGATAATTTATGAACCATATTCTACCATATCATTCATTATTTTCCATTTTGGAGTCTTTAAACCTAGAATAGTACAATACCATTATATAAATGAAAATGGTACTTCAAAAATTACCCATCTCTTCACATATAAATAGGGATGACTTCCCCAAATCATGGAAAACATTTCCATTATTTAATAAATAAAGTACATACATTTTCTCACTGTATAATACAATCTCATCTTAATATCCCTCTTCTTTCAGTTATATTTCTTATGGCGGTATTTCTAATGATATTTCCACGAATAAATTTATGATCATGGAGTGAATATTTATTACTTCATTGAATTTTCATCTTAATATATATCATCGATAAAAATATTCTAGTATCCCATATATAATGGAAAAAGTATTATTAATCTAATTTTTTATTATAATGTTAATAAAAATACCATTATCTAGTGCATTACATCCACTATGATGAAAAACCAGAACAACTGTGTGTACATGCAGACAACAACCTACATGTAATGGTGTATTTGGTTATTTATCATTGTGTCTCTTAGATAGTGAAAATGATTTATTTTATGAACTAATATGATTAAAATTATTCAATTGTGACATTAAAATGTTATATTATCATATTCCTTTATTTCACCCCATTCATTGAGAAATGAAAATATTCATTGTACGTATGTGCAGACTACAACCACCAACAATGAAGAATATTAATTTCCATAACCTTATTATATGGATCTTTATATAAATTAATCTACTGAATCTAAATTAGTTATATTTCGTAATTAATTCTATTTAATGGTTTTATTAATTTTATATGAAACAAATCTCATATAAAATCATTATGAAATTCTCACCTTTTGATCTGTTTTACCACCTATGTGGAAGATGATATAATGATTCAACAATGAATTATTAAATATTATGTTATAATTTTATTATAATTTAATAATAATTTTTTTAGTATTGTTATTTATTTATTTAATTATTATATCAACATCCAATTGTTAAATGTTAAAACTAGTTCATCACAACTTCAATTTTCCGAAATCATACCATTACCAGACAATATAATTTAATATTATTTGGTGAAAAATTTGAATGTCATTGTTATATAATCATGTATTATCAATAATAAATTAACTTTTAGGTAAATAACATGAACAAAAATTACTATTACAAAACCAGTATGAAATCATCAATCAGAGTTTCTATGACCACATGATTAAAATAAAAAATAAATAACTAATATATATTATGTAAATTCATAAAAATTAAATTTTATAATTGAAATATATGTGAATTTGGAACATATATAGATTAAAAAATATATATTTCTTTAAATATGAGAAAATATACTGAATTTTGACTAAAAAGTAATTATCATATGGTTTTTTACGTCTCATCTTTGTTCATTGTGGTATGATGTCTATTAATTTTTCTTACAATTTTAATGTATATATTGGAAATGTATTTTTTTTATAAATTTTTTTAATTAAAAATATGGGATATAATAATCCACACCATGTTCTGCATTTCATTTATTTATAATTTATAGGATTATAACATTACATGGGTTTTCTCTATCAATTTTCATCTGTTGAGATATATTTCATATTATACACCATGTTTAATTTTTCATGGTGTATCTACTACCAATTTAATAATATTTACCATTATCATCTCATTTTTAATGGAAGTGAACATTTTATTTTAAATTATATATTTGAGTAGTGATTTACTAAAAATATTCTATGTATGTAAGTGTTATTTGTATCCATTTTCAATTCAGTGAAGCATGTTTCATGTTGGACACAACATTTACATTTATATATTGTGTTAAACATTGTATTTATTTAATTTTAATTAATATTTTCAATTTAATTATATCTATATATCAATGAATGTTACATTTATTATTACATTTCCATTTCCACATAGGATTTTGTATCACAATTTTGATTTGTTGAATATAAATCATATTCACCACATTTTCCTTTTCATGGTGTATACATTTACCATGGATTAAAATATAATTTGACACATAATATATTATTTTGTGTTATTAGTCTTGTATAAATCCATAAAATATGTTTCCTTTATTGATTATACAGAACATGAAAAAATGATTTTTTTTCTATAGTTTTACCTCTATGAATACATAATCTTCTATTACATAGAATAACATTCTCCATGATACTGATTCGTCAAATTGTTTATAAAATTTCAGATGCAACCATAAACTCATTACATTATAACATATAAATTTTATGATTCATATATACTAATGTATTCAACATATTGATTGTATAAATGTTACCAATTGGTATTATTTTTATTTGTATATGGATGTTTATTGATTTTCAAGGGAAGTTGGATACATAATTTTTATCCACCAACATTCATTATTTTGATGTATTTTTCTCTTAAATTGACTCAGTAATTATTGACATTCTTTATATTTTTATATCATTATGTATATTTATTTATTATGAAATAATTATTATTAAATAGTGATTTAATATTTGTATACCTCACATTGTGAATGAATTATACATAAGGAAGATATTTGTCTAGCATATTATTATATGTCCCCTCAATCCGTAGGATAATATCATAATATTAAAGGTTAGGTAATGTGGTTCTTACATACCAATATAAAAATGATATATTGGTTGTGACCTTGATGAATAGAATGATAACATAGCTACAGTCATGTTGATATGAACAATTTCATTCCTAATACCTTAATGATAAATATCCTAATATGTGAAATTATGTGTTCCATCACCATGCATTAAAATATTTTAATCCATTTAATTATTTATATTGTTAATATTTCCTTTGGAATAGTTTTATTCATTGGTGATATATTGACTAAATCCTTCTAAAAATATTAATACAGAATTTCTAATATTAATGTATATAAATTATAACCCAATGATCATGAAACCCGATGTATTTAGAAGACTATATACATCATAAACTAAGGTATGGAAAAAATAAAACTTATTTTAATCTCCCAACTGGACCCCTAAAACCATTATATATAATAAATAATCATGGGATAATGTGGGGAATATATAGTCATAAATGGGAGAGAAAAGAGTCCTAGTAAGGGAATAATCTTGTCAAGGAATAATAATGTCTGAGTAAAAGATAAAATATGATATAATGAATGATGATGATTAATGTCAGTCACATGGGAGATTAACATAAAGATCATGGTTTCATAACATAATTTCATTGTAGTAAATGTGATAAAAATATATTATATTGATTAATAATCAGTCATGGTTTACATACTAGATAATATGACTTGTAAAAAAAGTCCCCTAGTGGATTAGGTTTACTCCCATATCCCATATATAATGTATCATGTGACCCAAAATAAAACCAAATACATTAAAGATCTATATAGATACACCGATAATAAAATGTTCAAAATCATTTTTTCCTCAAATATATAATAAATTATAAAAGAATAAACAAAATAATTACCCATGAAAATAAATGCGGTTCACAATATTTTGTCATATCAAAATATCAAAAAAATATCAGAATAATGGAATTTCAGAGGTAAACATAAGTCATGTATTTCCCAAAAATTTAAATGGTGAATAATATGTGAATATATGTTACTAAAAAGTATACATAATTTAGATGTAATCAATAACATCAAGGGTATTCATCATTGATGAACATGTGAATATACTATAACATGGAATATTTCTTCAAAAAATACCACATTCAATTTGAAATCACAGTGAAAAAATATGTAAATTTCTAAAATGTTATATAAATAATTTTCATTAAAAATAATAATGCAACATTATAATTGAATCTTAAATGTTTTTATTAGTTTTTAAGGTGGGTCATTATGTACATATGGTATAATTTCAATTAAAAATTCCATTAACACTATTCCAAAATGTTTAAACACTTTGGTAACATAGAATTGTATATGAAGACTGATTTCAAAAAATATTTGAAAATGTAAAACACATGTAAAAATTTATTAAATAATTATATTTATTTGTTGTTAAAAATATTTATGAAAATAGTAATAGAAAACAATGATATTAAATAAAAAGGATTTTCATTCGATGAATGAAATGAATCCATATTTTTATTAAAACATTCTAAAAATTTTCAAGGTCCAAATACAATAAAAGTGAATTATTAATTGAATTTTTCTTGAATAAAAAAATGATATTAAAACGAAATTATTTTAATATGACATGAAAACACAATTTCCTTCAATGATAATTCAATTATAAATAATCTAGAGTAACATTACATTTAAAAATAATTCATTTTCATTATGGTAACTATTAAATCATAATTTCCAATGATTGAAGTATATTATTTGTAACATATAATATCATAATCTATCTATTATTCATGATAATTTTTTTTTCATATTCTAGGAATTGAAAAGAACATATCTAGATAAACCAATATATTTCTCTAAGAATAATTGTCACGAACTGTCCCCTGGGGCCTGTTCCATTACTAACCAATGTCTGCCTTCTATAGGCCCAGGGCTAGCGACTAGGATAGAAGGCATATTATCTAAAACCGGGAAGACATTTCCTTTATTAATTGTGTACTCACAAAAACCAATCACATAGATCAATTGGAAAAAATTTAAGATGTATAGTAAAAATTTTGTGTACAGTATGCAAAAGGGGCATGAATACAAGCCCAACTGGAAAGAACGGGTAAAAATGGAAAGTACAATCGTAACTAAAACAGCTCCTGTGAACACCCACCAAGGATCCTACCTTAATGGGTTGGTATAGCTGTCAAACTATTGTCTCTACGATACACTTCATCAAACAACCACCTCAAGCTACCTCTATTCCTGGTACCCTCATACTCAGTCATCGATGTCTGTCATCTGCACCAAACACAACAAGGTGCAGGCATAACATGTACATGGGTGAGTATAACGATACTCAGTACGGACCCTGAGTCCCTCAAAGGACTCACAAAATCCACAAAGGATAAACCAAAATGTATTAAATCAACCGAAAACCCTACATAAGTATATGCCCATACATATACCTACGTTATCAATTATACCAATCTCATTCATGAGGAAACACAAGGCCCAAACCCTTATCCAACGTACTAATATTCCATGAATGAAAGAATAACACAAAGGTATATACATGATGGTAAATACCCCAATGGTAGGACACACATAAAAATACCACAATCGTATCATCAGAAAAATTATGTACCACAAAGGTACGCCACAAAAAATATTACCACAAAGGTATCACCACTAAGGTAAGTACTTCAAAGGTACACCACACAGAAGTTAACCAGAAAGGTAAAGACTCATCTCACACCAGGTATAACATAGGTACGATAGTAAAGATGATTAGATGTAACTTCTGAATAATCTTACTCTATTAAGAGGCTGACCCACGTAGGATCCTAAATCATCATACCCATGTAGGATCCTAATTCATCGGACCCTTGTAGGATCATAATTCATCAGACCCACATAGGATCCTTGTAAAATAGACCCAGGTAGTATCCTAGTGTAGTTCCACGTTGGCTTCCAAGAGCGGATCCATGTGACACTCTCGAACCCATACCTACATAGGATCCTGAAGCACAGACCCACGTAAGATCCCTTTCTCATGTTACAGCCAGATACATGGTTCCCGCAATAAGCTCATTGTATTCTAGAAGGGTATCTACTCAAGCCACAGGTCGATAATCCAACTACAATAATGTCCCATGATGAAGTATCCCAATGTACCGTCAATTAAAAGGGGTCTCAATGCAACATATGATGCCTTAATCAGACACCCGGTCGATAAGTTATTGACCTTTTAGTCGAGAGGGCCCGGTTGGATTCGTGCTTGATCCAACCCGAACATACCCAAAATATATCCAAAACTCAAGAGCGGTATATCAAATGTAATGTCTTAATCCAAGGTTTCTTTCACCACATACTCTTCGTCAAATGGACGCCCGTAGCTCGTGATATGGCCGAAGGAATGAAAAGGTTGAAACTACTCCGGGTCCGGTCCGACCCGGTCTGACTCGACCTAGGACGTCTGTAGACAATTCAGGTCGGCCCAACCCAATGGGTCCACCCTATCCCACTAGGTCTGGCCCGACCTGCAGTGCGGCTCAGCCCAATGGGTATGTCCTGGCTCGAGTGGTCTGCCCGACCCATGACGTGACCCATCCCATGGTGCGGCCCTGTCCGCTGGGCGGTACGCTCGACAACCCGGTTGGCTGAAAGGCTACCCTCTACCTCTGCACGATGTGGTCATGCACTGTTCCATCACCGGTGACCAGATCTATTAGACTCCCCCTTCACCACTGTGGACTCGGGCTGCAAATCCTGTATAACCGATGGAAGCTGTTGCTGCCTCCCCTTCGCATGGTCGACCGGTGTGCCAGCCTCCTCCCTTGCTGCCCTGCCGCCTTTCATCGGCAGCGCGGTTGAGCTGCCACCTTCATCGTAGCCGCCATGAGTACAAGCCTCTGATCTCGAGTCCCACCGGGTGACATTATTCGGGTTACCGGGTGCACGCCAGGTCCCGTTCATCATTCCGTAGATTTCTGCACTCGTCTCAAATTGTCAGGACCACCAATGATTCCACAAAGGTTACAGAGGGCTCGAGCCATGTTCGTTTGGCCCACACCCTCCGCTTTAGTACAATATAAGGATGAAATATTGTTCATGAGTCAAGGGGGTCTACAATAATGGGGAAAGGGGTATAAATCAACAACAAAGCCTACCTTTATGGTTATGAAGGAGGTGGTGCGAGAAAGATGATGAAGTCGTTGAAGAATGACGACGTTCTTTGCATCCATAACGCTCTTCCGATCCGGGATCGGGGTCGGCTCTTCATGCATCATTGGAGAATGATCGTCATTGGGAGGTGTAATACGTTGTATAGAATGATCCTCCAAAATTTCTCCCCTGTATCTCATCTCCCTTTCCAACGATTTCCCCCCACAATTAAGTGAGGATCCAACATAAATTAAAACAGGTTTATAACATTAATTTACTTTTGAATAATAATTAAATGTATCTATTAATTAAGTAGAGAATTTGAACAATTTATTATTTTATGTATGGGGATTTTCCCCACATTTAGTGGGTTTTGGGTGGTCCACACCACAATGAATTCAATAATGGGGGTTTTCCTAGCTCAGGTGGCCCCCACCATCGAGCATTCAAAAGAGATGTTAAAAATCAAATAAAAGTTTTCCATTATGTTATTTTTATTTCCATGAATAACATGAAAAATAACATTCACTATAGACCCACTATGGTCTAGGTGAAGGTCTCCTTAGGCATATATCGGCACTGCGAGTTCAACGGTGTCCTCAGATTTCAGTTTCGAGCACTGGTTCAAATGTTACAAAAACTCACTCACACGTTTATTGAACGTACCTGAAAAGAAGTTCAAAAATTCGTTTTGGGCACGTCGGGACTCAGAATCAAACTACATCAATTTTTGAAGACTCATAATATTCCCCTATAATTAAAAAAAATTACATGGAAAATCTGAATCTTTACATTCTCCCCACCTTAGGGATTTTCATTCCTGAATTCCACATCAGAGAATCTAGGAAAAAATGTGGGGGGTACTGAGCACATCTCTGAGCCAACCACTCTCATGTGCTCTCCTAGAGGTTCTCATGCTTCCAGTGAAAACACACTAGAGATACCGACCTCCCTTTAAGGACTCTCTCCTGTCAATCCTCAATCTCCACTGGAACCTCTGTAAATGTTTCCCCATCGTCGATGTCTAGGTTGCCCCAATCAATGATGTGTAAAGGGTCGGGCATGTATCTACTCATTTGGGATACCTGGAAGACGTTGTGCCCCCGTTGCAACTGAGGGGGAAGTGCTAGGCACTATGACACCTCTACAACTCAACTGAGGACCTCAAAGGGTCCAAGGAACCTTGGAGATAACATGATACCCCGACCAAATCTCTGCAAACCTCATTGAGGTAAGACCTGTAAAAAATACATGCTAACCCTGCTCGAACTCCATAAGTCTCTATCTTCTATTAACATATGAATTTTTCCTACTCCGTGTAGTCCTCATCCACTCCCAGATGATCTGCAACTTGTCCGTGGTAGCTCGTACCATATCGGGGCCCAGGGGTGCTGACTCCCCTAGGTTAGTCCAGCACAAAATTTGTCTGCAAGGTCTTCAATACAACGCCTTGAATGGTGCCATACCAATGGTAGAGTAATAGGTATTGTTTTAATAAAACTCTACTATGGGAAACCGATTATCCCAGCTCTGACCAAAGACGAGGATGCAAGAATGCAACATGTCCTTGAGGGTCTGAATGGTCCGCTCAGTCTGTCCATCCGTCTTAGGATGGAAGGCAGTGCCTAAACGAAGCTTCATCCCGAAATCCTCTCGCAACTCCATACATATCCAGGAAGTGAATTTTTCATCACGATTGGAGATAATCGTTAAGGGTACTCCATGTAATCACATAATATTCTTCAAATAGAGGTGTCCCAAGATCTCTACTGAGTCTTGGTCTCAGATCGATTAGATGTGGGCTGACTTGGTGAGTCGGTCGACGATCACCCAAATAGTGTTATGAACATTGGATGTATGTGGAAGTCTTGTCACAATGTCCATGGATATTCTGTCCCACTTCTACTCTGGGGCCCCTAAATGCTGAACTAAACCTGCAGGTACCTAATTATCGGCCTTCACTTGCTGACAAGTGAGGCACCAAGAGACAAACTCTGGTAATTCTTACTTCATTCCCGGCCAACAGTGCTATCGTCGGTGGTCATGGTACATATTTTCAACTTATGGATGTACCGATAGAGGTGTTGTGTGGAACAACCTCGACAATTCCTCTCAAAGTGAGAGTGGTACCATGGTATGTCCTTTGAAATGTATGATGTGCTCCCCAAAATCAGAAAATCCATCAGGTTCATGTCTTGTGGATATGTGAGAAAGTCGAGCCTCGTTGTTAGTGTTCTCATGATGCGCCTCCCTGAATCTCTAAAGAATTGGGGGAGTGACTATAAGAGACTCATGAGAAGCTTCTCCATATCGTTCCACAAAAGGATATCTGTAATGCGGCCAGATGCTCAGTCGCCTCACCAAGCAGCTATATACCTGATCTCCTGCTAGGTGTATCTGCTACAACATTCCCCTTCCCAAGAGTATAGACTATATCAAAGTCATAGTCCAATATGAACTCAAGACAACGTCGTTGTCTCAGGTTCAGGTCCTTCTAGAAGAATATATACCTAAGAATCTTTTGGTCCGAGTAGACTATAAAATGTTCACCCATCATTTAATGTAGCCACATAATCAAGGTGCAGACCACTGCTGCTAACTCTAGGTCATGGGTAGCGTAGTTCTTATCATGATGTCTCAGCTTTCATGAACCATACATGATAACTGCTTTTTCTTGCATTAGGAAACATCTATGCCTGGTCCCTGATGTGTCGCAGTAGACTATGTATAAAACACCCTCTTCTAGATGCCTCAAGATGGGGCGCTAGTCAGTCTCTACCACAACATCTGAAAAATCTGCTGACATCTCTCTGACCTCAAAAAGGGTTTCCCCTTCTTCGTCAAAGATGATAAAGTTGATGCAACAATGGATAAATCTTGCACAACTATCCGGTATTATCCATCCAAACCCAAAAAACATCATACCTTCGTCACACTCTTCGATGGATCCCAAGGATGTACCACCTCAATCATCACTAGATCCTCCACAACTCCAGCCTCTGAGATGAAATGTCCCATAAATTGAACCTATCAAATCCAGAACTGGCACTTCAAGTGGTTTCAATAATGTTGTTTCTATATGAGTGTGTCCAAAACTATATACAAATGATATGCATTCTCTACCATAGTAGCTGAGTAGATCAGAATGCCATCGATGAGGACTGCTACGAAGCGATCGAGATATGGATGAAAGATCTTTTCATGAGTCCCATTAAAATTCCAAGAGTGTTGGTTACACCGAATGACATGACCAAAAACTCATAATGGTCGTACCGACATCTAAAATCCATCTTTTTCACATCCTCTTCTCGTACTCTGAGCTAGTGATAGCCTGACCTAAGGTCTATATTCGAGAACCACCGTTCTCCCTTCAGCTGATTAATGAGTTTTTCAATCCTCATAAGTGGGAACTTGTTCTTCATGGTCACATGGTTCATGCACCGATAGTCAACATAATGTCTCAAACTCACAACTGCCTTCTTGGAAAACAAAATCTGGGTTGCCCAATGAGTAACACTGGGCTGAATGATCCCCTTCCCATGTAAGTGCTATAGCTGTACCTGTAGCTCACGAAACTCCACCGGATCCATCCGATACGCTAGTGTAGATATCAGTTCCATCCCCGAGTATAAGTCTATGTAAAATTACACATCTCTGCAAGGAGTTATACCAAGAACATCATCATGAAATACATCCGCGTACTGGTCCACCACTACAGAATAGCTCGGACTCTCCACATCAACAGCTATACGGGTATGGCCAACCAAATGATTAGTGATCGACTACACTCTATTCTTGGTAAGTCCATCCTTTGTTTCTAAGTCTCTCTTCTAGTTGGTGAAGGTTATCTCTGTCCCATCTGTGCAGACATGCCACAATTTATGCCTAATACAGTCAATATGAGCATAGAATGATGATAATCAGTCCATACCCAAGATGACATCGTAAGGGCTCGACGCTGCTACTAAGAGATACCAACTGAAGCCCTCGCTTCCTAGAGTAATATCACACTTCCAGAAAGAGTGTGTAATCATCTAATCCACTCTTGTAGGAGACTCTATCCACAAGGATTGAGCAAACTACTCTGTCAGAATCTCGGAGCATTGAATGAGGGCAGTGTCAATGAATGAATGACTGACACATGTGTCTATAAGTACTGCATCTATGGTGGAATACACATAGATTGTACCTCGTATCATATCCAGAGAAACATGGTTGTAGGCATCACCATCCTGGAGCTGAGCTCTCCCTTGTCCACCTACTCCCTATTGCATGGGTGGACCACCTGGTGGTGGTGGTGGTAATACACCGAATCGTCACCCACTACCAGTTGAACGACCAAATCATCTTATATGCTTGCCTACTCCCTACGTACCACCTCGGTGAAACCTTTTTCTTTGCCTGGTAGGTCCTTCGAATATCTTCTGATCATCTATTTGGAGGGTTGGAGAGTCAGGATCCGTGTGACCCTGCCCGCCGCATGCGTAACATTGCTTGATCCTCGCATGATTGGCTCTGTCTCCTGTGCCACGCACAACCAAACCTGAATCCGGTGGTCACCCACTTATAGGTATGGTCCTCATGAACATCTATATCATCTTTCTCCTCCCAGATACAGAATACTCCCCTATGTAATGCCCGGTGGTGGGTATCACCGATGGTGACTGCTCCGTAAGGAAACTCTCCACTAAGAGGGATCTCTCTAACACCCTCATCTGCATCTGGATGTTGAGAGAATTCATTGAAGCCATGATCTCTAACCTGAGTCCCTTATTGAAGGTACGATCCCTGAAGAATGGGTCTCACCCCAAATCAGTGGAGTAGTGTGGTGGGTCGGTGAACTTCCCTAAGTACTGAGCCATAGTCATGCTACGCTGCTGCAGATGAAGAAGCTCCAGAATTGACACTACGTGAAGCGTCGTTGGAACAAATTCTTCCCGAAACATGCTCTCAAAGTCTTACGAAATGTGCTTCACCTCGTTTTCACCCCGGAGCATCAAGCCCCACCATCTGCCTACTACTTCTTGTAGAAGACCGGCGTCAAGGATCACCGTGAGTTCAACTGGGGTCCCTATTAGTTGGAAGACTCTCACCATAGCCTCCATCCAATCCTCTACCTCCTGTGGGTCTATCTCACCCCTGAACGTGGGTGGCCAGTATCATTGGAACTCAAGGAATTCGCTCAAGATCCGTGAAGACTCTGCTACTGGGGATGGTGGCATCGGTGGCCCAATGCATAATAGTACCGCTAGTGCCCCTACTGATAAAGGGCCATGTACCGAGCCCTCATCACTTGGTGGGATATCATTGTGTACTATACCCAGAACCCTAGCTATCTATCTACGTGGGGGCATCATTAAAAGAATTTTGTTCGCCACAGACAATAAGTTATACCTGGTAAGGTGTTTTAAAAGGGTTCACAAAAAAAATTTCAAAACAAACACACAATCAGTGTTTTCATGCAATGAGTGAGAAATCAGAAGTCACAGTCCTGGTGTTTGGATACGTTGGCCATCACACCAAAAGTGGATTCCCTAAACTGATAACCACAATCGCTAAACATAAATCTTTTTCCATAAAAAATATATGATTCCAATGTTCTACGATAGAACTGACTCCTATGATGCCAATTTGTCATGACCTGTCCCCCAGTGCCCATGCCATGACAACCTCAAGCCCGCCTTCAATAGGCCAGGGGCTGGCGAGTACCATAGAAAGTGTATTCCCTAAATATGGGAAGGAATGACCTTTATAACCTGTGTACTCACAAAAACAAAGAACACATCAAGATACAAACAAAACTAATTTTTATAGTAAAATGAGCTCGTACAGTAAGAACAAGGGGCCAGAATACAAGATCAACTGGAATATAAAGGGAAAACTGGAAAGTACAGGATCAAATGAAATAGCTCATGTGAACACCAGCCAAGGATCCTAATTGATGGGTAAATACAGCTATTGAATAGTTTTCTCTGTGGGATGTCTCATCTAACGTCCACTTCAAGGTACCTATATTCGTGGTACTCTCATCCTCAATCAATGATTTCTGGCGTCTACACAAAACATAGCATGGTATGGGAATAGCCCTTGTAAGAGTGAGTATATTGATACTCCATAAGGACCTCGATACCCTAAAAGGTCTAACAAAATCAACAAAGGATAATCCAAAAAGTATGAAATCAACTGAAAACCTTACTTAGTTATATGCCCATACATATACCTAGGTTGTCAAGTATACCCATCTAATTCATGAATAAAGGAGATGGACCAATCCCTTAGCCAAAGTACAGCTATTCCACGAAGGAATGAATACCATAAAGGTATCCACCAAGAAGGTAAATACCACAAAGGTACACCACACAGAAGAATACCAAAAAGGTATATCCATGAAGGTAAGTAAAAAAATGGTATGCCACAAATAAGATTATCACAAATGTATCACCAAGAAGGTATGTACCTCAAGGGTACACCACACAGAAGATTACCATAAAGGTAAAGACTCAGATCACACTAGCTATAACATAGTTATGGTAGTAAAGTGGATTAGATGTAACTAATGAATCATCTTACCCCGCTAAAAGGAATACCCACATAGGATCCTAAATCATCGGACCAACATAGAATCCTAATTAAGGAGACCCACTTTGGATCCTAATTCATTCAACCCACATAGGATTCTAGTAAAAAATACACAAGTAAGATACTTGAGTCGTTCCATGTCGATTTCCTTGATCATATCTATGTGACACTGTCGAACACAGACCCACATTGGATCCTGAAGCACAATCCCACATAGGATCTCATTCTCATGTTATAACCAAATACAGTTTTCCCATAATAAGCATTTGTGATTCAAAGAGGGTCCACTCCTCAAGCCACGGTTCGATTATCTAACTACCATGAAGTCCCATGCCGAAATGTACCAAATCACCATAACTTAAAAGGGGTCTTAACATTACAGATGATGCCTCAATCGGACGCCCGGTCTTTAAGTTATTGACCTGTTAGTCCCGAGGGCCCAGCTAGATTCGTGATCAATCCAACCCGACCATACCCCAACATTATCCAAAACACAAGTGGGGTAAGTCAAAAGGAAAGTCTTGATCCAAGACTTCTGACACTATAGATGGTTGTTCAAACCGATGACCATAACTAATGATATGGCTGAAAGAATGAAGAAAGTTGAAACCATCCTGGGTCCGACCATCCTGTTCTGACCCAGCCTATGCCGACAAGAGCCAGTTCTGATCGGATTGGCATGGTGGGTCCATCCCAGCCTACTGGGTCCAGCCCCACCTGCGGTGCAGTGTGACCCGACCCGTGGTGTGCCCCAGTTCGCTGGGCGGTCTGCAGTGTGGCCCACGCTGGGCGGTCTTCTCGGCTCCTCGGCATGCCGAACGACCATACTCCTCCACCACGCGGTGCGGTCGCGCGCCACGCCTTCACCGGTGGCTGGGCACCCTCCTTTTTCCTCTTAATCCTTGGTATGCCTATCCAACGTGCCTTGCGGATGTCGTCATCACCTCCCCTGCGTGCGGCCATCTGGCATACCGGCCGACACCCTTTCACTGCCGCAACCCTTCTCTGACATCGCGGTTCCGCCGCCGCCTTCTTCGCATCTGGCCGGAGTGCCGACCACAACTTACATGTCCCACGGGTAATGTCCCTTGGTTTATCGGGCATTCCCCAGTGGCCCGATCTTCATTCCGCCATTTTCCGCACTGGTCCTAGAACATCGTCGTCAATTGAGGACCACCATATATTGCACAAAGGTTTCAGAAGGATCCGACCATGTTCATTTAGCCCACACCATCCACGTTAGAAATATATCAAGCGACAATATTGTTATTCTATCAAGGTGGACGACAATAACAAGGTAAGGGGTATAAATAAACAACAAACCCTACCATGGAGGGTCCGAAGGAGGAGGTGTGAGGAAGAAGATGAAGTCAATGAAGAATGTCGGTGTTCATTGCTTCTGCATGGCACTTCTGATCGGGGCTTAGGGACGGTTTTTTTTCTTCTTTGGAGAATGATCTTCGTTGGGAGGTGTTCTTAGTAGGATATAATGATCCTCCCAAATCTCTCCCATATATCTCCTCTCTCTTTCCATCTATTTCCCCCCATAATTAAGTAAGGAGCCAATATAAATTAAAATAGGGTTATAAAATTAATTTACGTTGGAATAAAAATTAAATGGATACATTAATTAATTGGAGAGCTGACATAATAAATTATTTGAAGTTTGGAGGTCTCCCCCTCATTAAGAGGGGTTCAGGTGTTCCCCACCACCATGAATTCAATAATGGGGTGTTTCCCAGCTCGGGTGGTCCACACCACCGAGCATTCAAAAGGGATGTTAAAAATAAAATAAAATTTGTCCTTTATTTTATTTTTATTTCCACAAAAAACATGAAAACTAAGCTTCACCCTCGACCCACTACAGTTGAGGTGCAGGTTTCCTTAAGAGAATATCAGCCCAGCGAGTTCAACGGTGTCCTCATATTTAAATTCATAGCACTGTTTAAAAAAAATACAAAAACCTGCTAACTTGTTTACTAAACTTACCTGAAAAAACATCAAAAATTCATTCTTAGAACATCGGGCCTCAGAATCATGTGCCATAAATTTTCGCGAACTCGTAATATTACAATATAATTTATTAAAATTACATGTATAATCAGGGTCATTACAATGATGTTCAAAAATGAAACCCTAAATAAGAGCACATGATTTTCATATCATTCTAATATATCCTATATAAAAAAATTCTTGAATTAATGTTTATAAAAAAACTCGTTTAATCTTGAATAAATATACTATTGATATAATTAATTTAAAATATTTGTTAAATAAAAAAATTTATATGTTACCTTAGTCTGTTTTGGGGAATCTTAACTTATAATTTGAAAACAGAATCTTTATAGTGGTCATGGTCAAAGGAGGTATTTCTCCATCATCTATAGAATAATAATAATAAAATAATTATTATTATTATACATGAATAATAATTTTAAAAATAATATTGAAATATTTTTTATGAAAAAAGGATCTATATTATAATGATAGAGATCGTATGGCATATGTTCGCCCAAGTAATGTATTCCATTATCAATGTTCATATTGGTGATAAGGTAATTATTATCTTTATTTAAAAAATTATAACTATTTAATTAATATATAATAATTTTTTACACACACTTTTATACACCATCCATGTGATGCAGTGAAAAAACAATTGTCATTGCTTCATGAGGCAATAATCATTCATACATAGAAATGTGGTAATGAATTTTCAATGAATCATAATGTATTAAGTTATTTTATACGTCACACTTACATAATGATTTATATTTCCTGAATATAATATATATACATCACATAAATTATAATGAATTTTCTTGATAGGGGACGATGGAAAACGAATTACATCAGTTTATGAGGTGGTAGCATGCCGTATGCATGAACGATGGTTTTATTTTAATTTTCTAGAAAATTAAATTGATTAATGTTTTCATGTTAAAATATTAAAATTATTTTAAAGGGTAGAAATTTGTTTTCATTATATCATAATGAATGAGTAATATTATAGGTATTTGAAGAAGAAATAAAATAATGTTTTTTGGTTAAGAATGACTCATCCACTTCAGACCACATCTTTTGTAATAATCCTAAATCCATTCTCTATTGGATTTCAGAAAAAACCATGGACTATATGACATTGTTATAGAACTAGTTAATTGACTTGGGTAAGATTTTTAAAACCTAATTTCTTTTTATTTTTGGAATGAATAAGTGATATTATTAGATTTTATAATTAAGGTGCAATTGTATTTTTGTAAGAACCCTAATCTATTCAACCTTGGGAAGTATGTCTCAAAACATATCCTCTAAAATTGATATTTAATGTTTTATAGGGGTTATATGTTATATCCCAACATCCACCATTGATTATAGTCTTTTTTTAAATGTCTAAATTTATTTATATCTACTGTTTAACACCTAATAATGTAGTTTTTACATTAACTACAATATCAAATGATTACTATTTTTATTATTTATTATGATATATTTTTATGTTTAAAATATGTTATAATATTAATTATTTGTATTTCAAATATTTTATAAACATTATCAAATTAGAATAAAATAATTTATCATTGTTGATTTATAATTCCACAAAAAAATCGTCGTGAGAAATGATATTTGAAAAAAATGCATTTTTAGGAAATAATTGATCTTATATTATAATTATGACAAGTAATAAAAAAATATATCATTTTCAATTCATAAAAATATATTTCTAATATATATTTATAATTTAAAAAATTCATTAATATTTAATATTTTAATTCCTTTATGTAGATAAACATAATGTATTCTACAAATAGTATGCTTAAAACTGTGTGTCTAAGAATAAAACTTATCTTATATAAAAATCATGAAAACTAATGAGAAAAATGAAATTATTTATATTAATATAAATTAAATAGTTTATATTTCACATTAATACAAAATAAAAATTATATTTTATCTTTTAAATTGATTTAGTTAATTAAGTGAAATCGATATATTTGAAGATAATGTAATTTTAAATATTCACTATAAAAATAATCATTTAAAAAAATTAACATTCCCTATAATTTAATTTTTATTATATAATTTATTAATTTTTTCATTTTATAAAATAAATTTTCTAATTATTATGAAAATTATTTATAATTTTCTTTAAAAATTAACAAAAATCATTTTCAAATGTAATTAATTTTATTAGAAAAAAAATATTTATTATGGTTTGTGTGTTTAATTAATAATAAATTTTCAAGGAATTTATATTGATTTTGATCTTTATATATTATTGATAATTTATTTAATACTATTCATAACAGAATAAAAAATCCCTGTTATACTGGTAACATATAAAAAAATATTTTTATATCATATCGTGGTAAGTTTAACCAATTTGTTGCATGTTAAATACAATATACAACATTATGTTATTTTATAATATCTGTGTGTTAAACTATACCCCCTTAAATATATGATGACATTATAATTTCATATTTAGTTTAGTAATTATGGTATTGATATTTTATATTTTTTCTAAAACACAAATCGTAAAATGGGATAAAAAAATTTCCTCTTAAAAAAGGAAATATAAATATATATTGAGGAAATGAAATCACTGGGATTCCACTTGGGGAACATTGGCCATAATAATAAACATTTATTTTGAAATAATAATCATTTTGGAGATACATATATTATATTTTATAGATAATATACAATTTAATTACAAAAAATGAATGTCATTTTTATTTAATGATCAATTTAATAAATTTCATGGATCATTTTACCATATAAAATTCTAATATTCGAATATATACTTATATTAGAAGTCTAATTTCATATCTTAGTCATTTTTACCACAATATCATATGTTACTCAAAGAAATGAGTATTCTAGAAGAAATTTCCATGCCTCGCGTACTAACATAATCATCTAAGAGATCTTATTATTCAATAAGATGATATAAAGATATAACATGTTTCATTAAATATATAAAATAACCTCAAATGGTTAATAGAAGATAAGATATTCCACAAAATTTATTCACTTTTATATTAATCTCAAAATAAAATTTCCAATATAAATCATTGAATATCCTGACATCCAAAATAAGTCAATTTTAAAAACATTATTTTTTTCTCCAAAAATGATCTGTCATACTAAGGTACATATTAGGCATAAGGGTTATATATTGATCAATCCAATGAATTTCCAAAAATATCATTAATCACATATAAATAATAATAATAATAATAATAATAAATATGATTTTATAATATCTTATCAAAAATTAAATCCCGGAAATAATTTATTCATAAAAAAATTTGTAATAATCGGTAAATCAAGTTGGGAGTGGAACGAACTGCACCATTATTTCTCTTAAGGGGTGGGTTTATAAACTGTGGCCTTGCTAGATGTAATTAATGATCAAATTAAATACATTATATATATATATATATTATAAATAAATATAAATAAAATTCATATTGATTTTTAAAATATTTGATGAATGTGACAAAATATAATTGATAATAAAATAAGTTTTTATGAATTATATTATTCAATATATAATTTTTTTTCATTAAATTCAAATTATCATAATTGAATATAATTAAATCACATTAAGGAATATATAAAGGATTATATTTTCCTCAGTTTGGAGTTTTCCACAAAATATTACATTATAATTAATTTATATTTCATGGTTATTAGTTCCATTAATATAACTCTTGAAAACTCTTAATGAATAACTACTACATAACAATTATAAGAATTTTCATGTTTTTTAAAATAAATTACAATATAAAATAATACATCAAAAACATGATTCCCAAATTCCACGACATGAAAACTTTAATCATTCCACATGAATGGTTATAATATCATATAAACTTATAAAATAATATTTTCATTATTGAATTAACTCAAATAATTTCAATGTTCCCCTTAATTTTTATATTGAAATATTATTGGTTCAATTTGTTGATCATCTTTTTTCTATATCTTGTTAGCAATGATAATTATTTTTTAGTAGAAATTATAGGCTTTGTTACCTACTATTCAACACATAAATCACTTTACAATCCAACTATATGAGGTTACATGATTCCACATCTCACATTTCATTATTTAGAGTAAATTGAATATAGTTTAATTTTTTATATTAAACATTTGAACATCCAAGAGATTACATCTCTAGATTGATTTATGTATTTGTATATCCAATTACATTCTAGTTCTTAATAAATGTTGAAGATAGATCATTAAAAAGTATCAAAATTCATTTAAAATTCATTCCAATTATGATAATAATAACTTTATGAGATGAAAAAATTTCGTATCGCATTTGATTTAGGATTGCTTCCCCAATATGTACCATAAGTAATAATATAATGAAAAAATAAGATAATTAATTTTCCTAGCAATTTTATAAATTATAAACATGGAAAAAAGAACATAAAAATGAAAACTACATATTCATACATAATTATATTTTCATTAATGTTGGATATAAATTATAATGCTTCCAATTTCTTTTTATAACATACTATATTTTCTTATCCCTTCATAGTGTTTTATAAATATTTTTTGAATTTAAAAAGAAAAACCTTCGGGAGTGTCATAATAGGTGTGTATAATGTCAAATTTTTTCATATAGAATGTGATGATAGAGTATGTTTAATATGACATTTATTTTTAATTACACCTAGATACAACAATATAAAATACAAATCCACATATAGTATATTAACTGGGACTTATTGTTTTTAAAAAACTTACTATAGGATCACAATTTAGATTTAGAAGATCAAATATATGAGGGTGTTGAATTATAATTTTAAAAACATTTATTTTTGAATCATAGTTTAAAAGAATTAAAATATATGTATTTACAACCACAATTGTATTTGAACAATTAAATCATATAGGCCCCTAAGACTTATTATTATCATAATCAGAAAATTAGAGTATTATTCCACCAAATACTATTTATCGTAATAAAAAATAAGTGGTAATAATCTTATTTACAGTAAATATGATTATTAGAGTATGTAAAATAAATAGATTATAGTATATATAGTATAGGTTCATATTTAATTAGATTAAAAATGATCACAATATAAAAAATAAACAAAATAACATAATTTAGTATATGGAAAATTTATCATAATAAGAGTAATTACAATGAAAATAAGAATTAAATAAGTGAATAGTTTACTTTATATTTAAAATACTAGAAATTAAATATAATTAAATGAAAATGAATAAAATTATTTAAACCCAGAGTGATTCATATCAAACATCATTGGATAAGGGTCCCTTTATTTATACATTCAAAAAGTCTGTCTTACTCACAGTAGGGTTAACCCTCCATACGGTGGTCGGAGTTTTTATTGTTATCTCCACAATCCATTGATCAATATAGTGATCAGAACCTTTATTCATCCTATCCATGGATGCCCTCCATTGTATTCAGCAATAATTGGTGTCTCATGAAGAAAAATAATAACATGATAGTTAAATATATGTGGAATGAGTAGTTCACAATAATATCATTTCAAGACATTGTGAACATATAATATTTGTTATATCTCTCATAGTGTTTTAGTATATCCTAGATCAGAATATTGTGCTCATAAAAATGACCAGATATTTATAGGCATCTTCTCCAATGATCATATTATCCTCCAATTATCAGATTTCTTACTAAATTCTCATAGGTATCGGACATGTGTCACAGTAACGGTCATATTTTAACAGAAACAATGACGCCATTTTATAACACAAATACAAAATAATTACAGAAAATGGTTTTGTTTGACAATTATTCTTTTTTATATAATAATATTTTATGGAAGCGATAGAGTGGGTAAAAAATTACTATGTAATATCTGATAAAATAAAATAGAGAACAATAAATCAATATGATGATTTTTGTTTATAATAGTGAGTATGATTAATCACGAAAGTGCATTTTATTTATTGAGTATGATGAAAATGATATTCAATGATTGAGCTAAAAATCATATATAGATTTTATCTGATGAGTATGATGATGATCATATCATCGATTTTATTGATATTAATATAAAAGGATCATTTCTTATAAATCAAGTGGGTACAATTATTGATGTATAAATATGAAAAAAAATCATAGTTAGAAATTAAAAATATATTAATTAAAATATATGTATTCATTTTAATAATATATTTTTCAATTTCCAAAAAAATGAAAAGAATAGTCAAAAGAATACTTTTGACTCAACAATCTCCCAGTTTTTAGAAAGCACAAATTAGAAGATAAAATTAATAGGTAAATGAAACTGTAGATGTATTTTTTATTCAGGAGAAATATACTTATATCCTTTTGTGTTTTAAAACACTTCTAAATATGATTTAAATATGTATTAATATCCCCCTTAGGATAATAAAATCTATAAGGATCATATTATATAAGAATAAACACCCCTTACTAAAAAATTTCACTTTTTGAGAAATTCTACCCTATATATTCCCCCCCTGAATAATGTATTCTCCACCTTTGTGATTTAAAAAAAGGAATGGGAATGAAATTATAATACCTGAAAAAAGATATAACAAAAAAATATAAAATCTAACAAAAGTTTGGAATATCTAAAATTATTAAGAGAACATTTATCCAAATAAAGGAATCATTCGATTATAAATATATAGATACAAAAAAACCATGTTGAAGGTGTTTCAAATTAAAATGACTAGAGTTAAAAAATAATAATTTTTCATTTTAATTAGTGTTCCCTTTATCCTTCTATTTATTTATTAGGTGTTAAATATCCATCTTCATCTTCTTAAACTCCATCCTATCCTCCATCATCTTGTGATGAGATTCATTCTGATACAGAAGTGTTTGACCTTGATATTCAACACCCTTTTCATGGGTCAAGAATTTTTTGTTCTTATGTTTGTAGATTCTATTCCAAATAAAATATCTGAGTTTTATTAGAATTAATAATTTCTTCCAAGGACTGATAGATTTGTTCCTTAACATCAATATTCTCTTCTAGAACCCTAAGACATTATTTTACCTTTTCCTCTTGAGATTCATATTTTTATTCTATAAATCTGGTTACCTTTTCTAGGATTTATACTATTCTAGTCAGTAATAAAAGATAATATTTTAATTGATGCACTTTAAATATGAGTATTTTGATCTCTATGATGGTTGAAACATTGGATGAATTCGGATTTTCAAAAGCCTTCACTTTGGAATTTCATTCATTGAATAAGTTATTGAAGGCATTTGATAGTTCATTACACATTCTCTTATCATCATAAATCTTTTCCTCATGATGATTGACATTACTATCATTGTTATGTTACCACATATCAACCTTGTTGCAAGCCTTCCTGTGTTCATTAGAACATTCTTCATATACATTTATGATTGATTCGAGTATTATAAATCTTTACATCATGTCTTTTTCGGAGTCAATTCCTCCATTTGGGAGTATTAGAAATAATTTCAATATTTTATTCTATTTTTTGAAGATATGGAATTATCTTTTCAAACCATATTAAGGATTTATCAACTAATTTAACTCTTTTGACTAAAATATTTGAATTAGAATTAGGATCATCCTTGAATACCAGAATATCGCCTTAATTAGTTCCTTCATGCGCATCCTCTATGTTTTGATTTTCACGTTTATCAAGATCTTGTTTATCAACTTGATCAGAGACTTGGATTGCCTAATTATATTTGTGTTTCTAACCATCTTACAATCAGGATTGAGTTCTTGGGGATGGAAATTTTCTTGAATTTCCTTCTGAGGATCGAACTGGTATTGTATTGGTATGATATTTTTGAATTTCACTAGATCCCTTATCTTTTGAATTAAATTTCTCATCCTCACAACTATTCTCATAACTTTATTGCTCATCTTAAATGTGTTCATCTATATCGGGCATTTTATAATCCTCATCTTCCTATATTGTCAATTCTTCTCCAACTTTCTGTATTTTCTTCCCTTTATCATTAATAGAGAGTTTTACAGACCTAATTGGGACTGGATCACTAATTTTTATACTAGCATTCAATATCCCAATGTTTTTCATCATTCAATCTATATCATAACTCTTAATAATTTATTTTTCTAATTTTTTACCCTTAATTAATCCTTGAGAGTATCTTCAGTGAAATTATTTATCGCAAGGACCTCTGTTAGATTGTGACCAAATTGTGGATCCCCTTAAATTATTTGATCATGTTATTTCATTCACTTATCATGCATTCCAGTACTATAAAAACATTTTTCCATTTGTTTAGGAATGATATTAGACTTTTATTTTTTTTATAAAATAACCACCACTTTGGTATCTATAGCTTCTAATTCATCTATCATGCCTAACATCAAAGAATCAGAATCAAAATTTATTTTCATCCTTCTCAATGTATCGTCACTAATTTGAACAATTAGTTGTTTCTTTATATTTATTTAGAGGGATTCTATAAAATGTTAGGAATTCATGAAAAAACATTCATAGACTATCCTGGAACATTATCAATGGTGATTTAATATGTCAAGATTTGATATATTTTATAATCAGAAATCCAAAATAATATGGTAATGAATCTATATCACCTCTATAGAATTATGATTTAGTAAATTCATATAATCATGTATAACGAAAAATTTTATTTTCTAACATAATTGATGGGACAATAACACAACAAATGATAAATATGTATATTACCCTGAAATGTTACCGTTGTTACACCCATTCCATATTTTTTTCTCTAAAAATATAAATCATATGTCTACAAATATAAACTCATAAATTTCCATGGATGAAAAAAATACAAATCCATTGTGATACAATATAGAACCACTCAATATATTCTATTATATTTCTAAAAACTTATACATGGTGAATTTTCTATGGAAAACACCCATCACATATGGATGTAATACAGTTAGAATCCCATCAGAATGCTATGTGAATCACTAGGAATGAGTGGGATCTCCCTAGGAGGGTTCATTTTACATCATGAATGGGAAGTGTGTTGGTTTATAGTGGCTACATGTGTTACATATTTTCCATGATCCTTTTGTTGGGTTGGGTTAGATGAACTGGAGTAGGTCTTACCATTTAACTGACTAGTTGGGGCCATATTTTTTGTATGGAACACTAATGGTAAATAATTGTTTCATTTAAACATTTAATATGTAATATATTTCCATTATAACTATACAATATTGAATTCCCCTAATCTCAACTAGTCCAAGCCTAGTCATCCCACCACTGGGAAATGGACAATAGATTCCTATAAACTGATGTACAATATAATAATTATTTTCATCTAATCCATGATGATTAGAATGATTGTTTAAGTGAACTATAAAAATATACCTTCTACATACTATGTTGAGGCCACCATTGTGATTGTTCTCTACCGAGAATTTCTCTCACATCATTACTCACTGATGCATCCTATCCCTTCTAGAAAACTAAGGACAAAAACAAGAACCTCATTACACTATTGTCATTGCTTTAACATAAATTTCCTTTCATGGCACACTGGAACCTCAAATAATCATACACAATCACCACTATATGTTTAATGACTCTATTTCAACCACATGTAACCTCCCCCAATCTATTGTTAACCATCTCTGAGTTGGAATACCTTGATTTCCAAGTAAAAGAGATTCAAATGGTGGGGTAGTGGAGTCAAGATCAACTAAAACATGAACTATTCATCCGTACTCCATCAATGACAATTTTTGATGGTTCCAGACTATTCCAATAAAGAGAAATGATAAATGTTTTATGGGAAAATGGCTGAAGGACACTTCGTAATAACCCAAACATTCAAGAAATAACATTCCACCTTTTATAATTAAATTTATTATTATGTAATTTTTTTAACGATTAAAAATGTAGTAAATTATTTTTATAATATCTTATCAAATTTTATATACAATTATGTTTAATTATCATTTATAGTATATTCTTTAAATAGTGAACACATGATTCATATAATTATATAGTTTTAACAAATAAAATTTACAATGAAAAATTTATTGATGGCCTCTACAAGAAAGATCATACCTTATGAAGACCATTTATCAGAGTTTCTAAGGGATATAGAATCACTATTCATTTCCCTTGATAAATCCTAATATGATATCCAACTACATATAAAAAAATTCAATCCATGTACATGGGGTGTTCATTCTCATTTGGTTCACACCCCAAACCGTGAATGTCGATCCCACCCATGAATGTCACAAAATCATCCATCTTACTCATAAGGATTTTTATGGTGTATGAAATTGATATGTAACATAAAAATAGGAATATGTGTATTTACATTAATTTTTTCATAAAAATGAATATATTTTCATCATATTATTGAAAAATTATAAATGTTTATTATTTTGATACAATAAAAAAATCGTATTTTTTGGTTTATATTAAAATACATGTAAGGAATTTTATTATTAATTAATTATTTTTTAAAATAAATAAATTTTAAGTAATATATTATTAATAATCTTTTAACGAATTTAAACGACCATATAATTTTTAATTTTGTCAAATATAATTTTTATAAGGGTTCAAAAACAATTATTGTCAATACAACCCATCACTTCATAATAAATATAGAATTTATTTAAAAAGTATTTATTAAAATTTTAATGATACAATTTTAATATATTTATTATTTTTTTGGATTCATAACATCAAAATTATCCAATAGTGAGATTTTCAAAATTTCATGACTCATTAAAATATTCTGGTAAAAATTAAATATTGTATATATATTCTTACTATATTATGACATCATAATGACCAAAAAATGATATAATAGATTCAATAAAATGTATCAACTAAAATTTACCTATTTTAAATTTATTTTAATGTTGTTTTAATTGATTTTATTTGTTTTATAAATCCATTATAAATACTCCAAAGGTGGTAATATATTTATATGTTTTTAATTCATTTCATTAAGAGTTTGACTTACCTCCATATAATTTATGGAATGAATTTCATAAATTCAGAAATTTTAATTTTAGGATAATGAAAACCACAATCATTTGGCTGATAACATTGAAAGAAATCATTTTATGGTTTGTTGTTTTTCATATTTTCTTATATAGAGTCAAAAACTATGTTTGAGAAATATTATTGAAATCCACATTAATTTCCTATATATACCCACAAAACTCTAAAATACCCTGATATAAAATCATTATATCACGCCACTAATCTGACCTACCAACTATAGATTCATCCCAATGTTCCTACATGCTCTCAAGAAGCTCCTCCCAATCATTGGGGACTCATACTCAAGTAATAGATCGTCACCATATCTAATTTATTCAAGATTTTACATTGGATTATTCCTTTTATTTCCAATTACTAATGTTGGGATAGGTAGTTACATATACCAATTAATAATTTTTTTTTTCAAATGATGAGATACAATTTTCCCACAAATGAAACTATATTATAAATTTTTAAATGACGTTGTTATGTTGCATAAAATTCCCCATGATTTTCCATTCCAAAATAATTGTGTAGGGAATAACATAATAATTTTCTATCAATTTTGTTCAAGTTTTTATACATATAATTTTCTTAATTGGTATTTACATATATATATATAAATATATATATATTACACACTAATTATTTTTATATTAAATTTCATTGAAGAATGTATCCACGATGTATGATCTGTGTGGAACAAAAAAGCATGAGAATGAAATGAAAGTGATGAGTGTGAACAGAATTATATAGTGATCAGATTCAATTGGTAAATTTTAGTCTAATGAGATGTCATGTTGGGATAGGGAGTGAACATAACACCATTATTGGTATTTTTCAAACATTACGTCTTGGTATTTATCCTTGAACTATGTTTATGATGCATTGTTTTATGATGTTTCCACACTTCTTAATCTTGACATTGTGATAATCAAGCTATATCATGTCCTATTGTTCATGTTTCAAATTCATACTACATTTTTATATAAATATTGTACAACACGTATTAATCTATTCATTTTATGCCATTTTTCTTTTACTGTTCTTTATGTCTCACCCATTTTTTATGTATTTCCCTTGGTTATCTGATGAAATGTTATGCATGATCATTTTAATATTGTTTAAAATAAATGTGGTGTATTTTCTATTTTATGTTGTTATAAAATGTTCCAAATATTCATAGACTCTAGAATTCATGATCTTTTGGGTTTTAATATGTATAATTTTTTGTAATAAATTATTTATTACTCTAATAATTTGAAGTGTTTTCATTGTAACTACCAATGGAATACTGTAGTACTTTAGTTGGGTTGGATTAGAAAAATATTGTGAATTACCTAAATATAATACTATGTATAATGAAAAATACCTACAATTTTTTAGGTATAGTTTATTTGGTTTATAATGAATATATATCCCTCTATGTATACAAAAACTCAATGTGGTTCAGGAATAGATATATATAGCAGTAAAAACATTGACAATGTGTGTCAGGCCTAACTGAACATATCTTGGTACACAATAATGGGCCATACAACATGCCTAATTTAAAAAACCTTGGTGATATGTTGTGGTAATATCACAATCTCATTATGAACCATTATTATGTGAAAATAGAAATTCCCAATAGAATATATGTCAGGTGATATATTATGGATAACATAGATTGATACCATGAAAATCATATGTTATGGAAATAAATGAAATATATAATTTATTACAAAAATTCCTTTGAAATCATGTTTATATTTTTAAATGTTTAAAAAGTAATCATCCCTATTTTTCCATTTGTTCTAGCCAATGGATGGAAGTTAGAGTAATTTGGAAACCATTCAATGTGACGTGCAATGTGACATCCTCCAACGAAAGATGGTCAGAGCAATGTGAGCATGAATAAAAAACATTATGAGTGTACTCCCTTAGAGAACTCAGATACTAAATAATAATATAGATCAGGAGGACAACTAAATCCCCTTAATAGAGAAGGAGATGCAATTGTGTCATTTATAAGAAAAAGGCCTCTAAATTTAAATGGATAATCACATCCCTTAATTATCTAATAATGGATCAAATCCTCTAATAAGATCTTCTCCATCCAAAAATGGTCTGAACATGGGAATGTTCTGCATTATATCTGTCATACGGAGGGTGAATCATATCATTGGTGAAAATTTAATGTGAATACTGAGTTTGAGGAAGAGATCGAAGCGATGGTGTGAAAGGAATTCTAGAAAATGTTTTTTTAAAAATATATCCCTCACACTCTATTCCTTAATGTTGAATTATATTTCCTTGCACTAATGAAATATAATGAAAAATATAACTATGCATAGAAGGAAATATTTCCAAGAACTATATGATATTACTTCTTCTTATTCATTATCCCCAAATTAATTTTTGACTGCTTTTTGGGGAAAAAACTAGTTTATGAATTGTTATCGTGATCATTGTCATTTATAACTATGATAAAATTGTTCAATGATCCCTCATAGCCAAAATAGAGTTTCTCTATATGAAGGGTACCTTATGGAAAAGAAGATAAAAGTTTATTTTAATTTATGTGGACTCAATGGTAGATTTAATGATGCCATGAAATTTCAACACCCAAATTTTCAAAAGTGAAAAGAACTCTGGAAATTGAGAATGGGGAGTGAGGAAATTCTTTAGGTGTCCGATAGATGGAAAAATATATATTGTTTGATGATAGGATAAAACCAATATTTTTATTCAGAGTTGAACTCTACATTCATCCATTAGGGTATTATTCATGCTTCAAGTACTAGGAACTATATAACATTTCAAACCTATTCACTAAGGCATTGATTTTCAAAGATAACCAGTGACCTCCAAAGCAGCAAGGGTGATCATTTTTTATCACAACTGGTGAGGTGGATAAAAAAAAATGTTTTAACATGTGCTCTATTTATTTATTCTGGGATATAAACTGAAAATGATTATTGTAGTTGTATTCAATAATTCATATAAAAAATGTTTCTTTGATCAATTCAAACACCATCATAAAACAAGTTAGTGGAGTTATTAATTAAATTGGAAAATATGAAAGTTATTCCCTCCCAATAATATAAATAACCCTATCTAAATTTGTGGGTTGAAATTCCTTAAAAATCAATTCATTCGTCTTTTGATAAAATTTAAAATCAATTATGGTAATTAAATGTATTTCCCTACATAGAGACAACATAAATTACTTAGAGAAGGAATTCACTCTATGTAATGTGAATCGACCCCAGATTCTATTTAAATGTATGGAGATAGATGAATTTTATTTAGTAATAACATATTAATCATGGATATTATTAACTTATGAGAAGGAATATCTAGATTAAATTATTTAGTTTATGGATTGGATTATCCTTCAATTCATGCCCACTGTTAGAGAATACACTGATGTGTTTCCATAAGAATTGATTAGACTTCATCCTAGAAGAGAGTTTGAATATTCAGTAGGGCTTATTAATGTTCCATCAACATTATCCCACACTCAGTATAAAATAGATACTGTGGAACATGAGGAGTTCATGAAAAAACAACATGGGATTATGGATAAAGGGTTCTAATTCACAAGTGATTCATTATGGGTTGAACTAGTCCTCTTTTCAATAAGATATTTGGGTCAATGAACATTTTAATTTTTTAATATGAGCTCAACAATATTACAGTAATGATAATGTATCCTTTTCATGGATTAATGACTTGTTCAATAATCTAAAGGGAACATAATACATATCGAAGGTGGATATTTGGATGGGATGATACCAAATTAGGATGAAGAAATATTATATTCCTAAGACCACTTTTCATACAAGTGACGAGAAATTTGTGTTCATTTTGATTCCATTCAGACTAACTAATGATCCTAAAATCTGCAGGGACATTATGAATATATACATTCAATATTACCTTGAAAAATTTATCGTATTAATTATAGGACATATTATTGTATAATCAAAATGATCATAGGATGATTAGAAGAACTCGAAAACAAATCTAATACCCTTAAAAAGATAAGCATTATGATATATACATAAAATAAAATTTATGACTGATGAATGTCTCATTCATAGGGAAAATAATGAAATTATATAATATATAGATAGACCCTAAAAAGACATCAGCAATTTATGGATGTATAAGTCCATATTCTGTGACAAATATCCTTAGTTTTCTTGGACTATATGGGTATTATTATCGATTTGTTAGAAATTCCATATGATGTAAAACCATATAACCACAATTTTTTGGATTATAGTCTTGTTTTCTTTGAATGATAAATTTGATGATATATTTAGGAGTTGAAAAAGAGGTTTACCACTACACTAGTACTGACACTACCCATAATTGGATATATTTTCATATAATTGATATTTTATTCAATTAAGAGATTTGGTTGTGTGTTAATGAAGAATGACTATGTGATAGTGTATGCTTCAATTAGGTGTAAAGTTCAATATATAACTACACCATTCATGATGTATACATTGTTACAGTGGTCATCTATTTGAAAATTTGGAGGCATTATTTCATAAGGGATTATGTGAAATATATATGGTCCAAAAATCATCAACTATATAATTAGTAAAATACAGGAGAATACACAAAAACAAAATGGATATATCTAATCACTGCAAATGACTAGTTAATCGATATCAATCTAGTGAATGTGAATTAATGGTAATACTCTCTGAGTGTAATGGTTGTGAAAATTATATCATTTACTAGAATATATAATAACTATAACTTATATTACATAAAGAGTATAGGCATGGGAATCGATATGGAATAAAATTCCTCAACCCTTTCAAAAATGATTTCTCAACTATATCTTTAGGATATGATAAAATATTCTCAATTATATTATGTGGGTATTATATAAGATGTGGAAACTGTAATAAAAGGGAAATTGTTAGATTTCAATGTTAAAAAATAAAGAGTTGTAATGCATTATTTATGAATATATATACAATTAAATATTGATATATATACATATATATATAAGGAACTATTGGATGAATGACATATTTTAACTTTCAGTATCCATCTAGGAAAAACAAAAATGAATCATGATCCATTATATCTCAATTGGTTAGACAATATAAAGAATGATATATCTATCTATACATAATGATTTCATTTATGTCAACAAGTGATGGATGGAAAGAAAATGATCAATTTGGATTGTGTAACCATTACCCATAACCACATCGATATGGGAAAACATCCCCATAGATGTTTTGACTAGTCTACAAATGGAAACAAGGGTAAATAATGCTCTCAATTTTGGAGGATTTTCTATCAAATACTGAACACATCATTTCCATTCGAGAGGACATCTCGGTCGATCATCTTGATTTATATACGTTACAAAATTGGAGAGGTCGAAAGGAACACCATAATCAATTATATCTAATTGGGATTCATGATTTACCTCCAAGAATTTTAATAATCCTTATCATTATATTAATACTAATTTAAAATTTTTCACGACTCATCAATATCAAATGAATGGAAAATTTGATTAGACTATCTGAACACTCGGGGTCATGTTGAGAGAATGATCAAATTTCATCAATGGAGGATGGGGCCAACATCTTCCTTTAGTCATGTTCTCATATAAAAAATATTTTCCACCCAAGCAACCAAATTTCTGTATATGAATCTCTTTATTGGGGATTAACACATTAATGATGGTTTAATTTTGGGGAAAAAGGATGACGTCCTAAACGTGTCAATGAAATGGTGGAAAAGGACAATACCATTCAATGGTACATCAAGGCTACTTAGAGTCAATAAAAGATCTATGATGGCAATTGATGATAATACCAAGAGTTTGATGTAAGAGACAAGGTAGTCATCTACATATTTCTTTGCAATATAGTCATCATTTTTTATAGGGAGGGAAAATAATTCAAAGATACAATGGCTATGGGATCCTCTATTACATCCGTGCAATGACCCATCAACTAGTACTACCACCAACCTATATCAATTAAATGATATATCTCATGTATCAGTATTGAGGAAGTATATACAATAAAAATCTCACAAAATCAATCTGATGATTGAAAAATTAGTGAATTATCTCTCATATGAGGAGAAACTGGTGATGTTCATAGATCATAGAGCCAATGTTCAACAAAACAATAAAATACACCTTTTTAATGTTATTTGGAGAAATATAATTCTTAATGATGCAACATGGGAACAATAGGAAGTGTTAAATCACAATTAGATACATATGATATAAAGGGTAAAATGGATATTTTGAGGTTGAAATTTCTTATTGGGGAAGATTTTATCGACATAAAGTTTCAATAAATAAAATTATCAATTGTAATTTAATTAATTTTTTTATTATGTGATATACTAATTCAAAAAAAGCACTAAATTGGGATTATTATACCATATTTGGTTTAAAATTCTTTTATGTATCATTAACGTTGATAATATATTTTTTTAACAATAATCACTTTATTAGTATAAATATATGGTTTTAACTAATCCAAATACACATATAAAAGAGGTGATATCCACAACTAGTAGTATCAAACCCGATGAGTCCAATTATCGATGATTCTGAGGGATATATCAACACTAGCCATTACCCTTGATCAAACCCATGTTAATATCCAACCACTTAAGATAGATAGAAACAGTTTATGGGAGAAGTTCATGTCCATCGAGATGACAGACCACACAATGTGCGTAGAAGCACACTATCAAAGTCTCTCCATCGCTCCCCATATTCTTAGGTTGTCTTTTGTTTTAATGAAAGGATATGTATGAAGACCTTATAAATAGGATCACGTGTGATATTATTTTATAGAATAATAAATATATTTTCATCCTATCATTTTCACCAAAAATTTATTTTTATTTCTATACAATAAAATATATATAGTATTTTTGTAAAATATTAATATTAAATATTATAATTTTTTTGAGGAATTAACAATTTTTTTGAAATAAATACAATTTCAGTAAAATATAATTATTATCAAATTTTTTCATATTAAAATGATCTTATAAATTTTTTGAAGTCAAAATTAATTTTCATATGGTTTTGAAATATTTTATTATCCAAATACACAAAAGTTCATAAAAAATGTAGATTTTATTTTTAAAATGATATTTCAAATTTATATAAAATTATTTTGATACTATTATTATTTTTTTAGGAATCGTATTTTCTATATTATCCAAGAGATATTCTTTAATAACTTGTAGTGACAATTGAATTTTCAGCTAAAAATTAAATAACATATAAGAAATCTTTGTGTAGTATGACATCATAATTACCCAAAACTGATGATATAAATACTATAAATGATTTAGAAACCAAAATTTTTAATTTTAAATAAAAATAATTATATTTTTTGTTCATTTGTTTTAGTTTATATATCCTTTATGAGTCCTCCCAAACATACTATATTTTGTAATGTTTTAAAAACATTTATTTAATAGTGTGACTCACAAACACATAATAAATGGAATTGTATAAATAATCTAGGACATTGTCCTTATAATATAATGAAAAAACACACCCATTTGGTAGAATCTTTGGGAAAAATCATGGATGGGTTTGTGGATTTTTTTTATTTTATTATATTGACTCCAATACTTATGTTTCAGAAATATTAATTAAATATCCACAAATTCCCTAATTAAAACAACCCTTGATCCGACTTCACATTGCACAAAATCCATATGTAACATCCTCAATCTACCCTATCCTCCATAGAGTCCTCCAATGGTTCTCCATGCTCTCATGAAGATCCTTCCATGCACTATGAGACACACACTCTGGTAAGGGATCTTCACAATCTCTTCATTATTAATGTTCATTTATTATATTAAATCTTATTTATCAAATTAATATTGATGGGATATGTCATTAAATTTCCTTAATATTATCCATTATATTTCCAAATAATGTTAAATAACATTATCTTTAATAATCCCATTTTATACATTTTTAGATGATGTTGTCATGCTACTGTCACTTCACCTTGATTTTCTATTCCAAAAAATTGTGTATGGACTTCCAAAGCCATTTTCTTATGAGGGTGTTCACATTAATATAATTATATTAATTTGAAATGGAATTTTTATGTATTTAATTCACAATCCATGATCTTGGAATATACTATGATGATGAGGAAATCCATGTGGTATGATCTTTGTAGAACACTTAAGCATTTGAATGAAAAGAAGGTTATTGGTGCACCCTAAATTATATAGAGCTAAAATGAAATGGGTAAGGTTTAGTCTTATGAGATGTCCAGTTGGGAAAGATTGTGGAAAATATTCCTTTATGAGACTTTCTTCATCATGATTTCCTGAAATTTATCCCGGAGATATATTCATGATTTAGTGTTTTATGTTGTTTCCACATTTCTCATGTTTCTTTTATGATTATGTTGTTATAACATGTCTCATTATTCATGAATATGATTCTTACTCATTTTTTATATTTCTATTTTATATCAATTATTATTCAATTCATGAAATGAAATTTTACATTCCTTACTAGGATTTAGGTCTCACCATTTTCTTATGTATTTCTCTTAGTTATCCCATGCATTGTTAAGTACAAACATATTAAGGATGTTTTAAATAATGATGTTGTATTTTATTTTGTTTTTGTCATGTAATTTACCTATTTCGAAAAGACAATATAATTCTCAATCAATTGTGTGGTATTATTAAGTGTAAGTTTATATAAATAATAATTTATTAATGTGTGATAATGTAATGTGTTTTTATACCCACGATCACCAATATCCTATTAAAATTATTCCAAAATTCCAAATAATATTACATTAAATGATTAAATCAAAAAATTCATGTATAGGGGAAATATACAAGATAATGGGGTTAATGAATTTAATCATTCTAAGAATAAAAATAAAAATTGTTCAATATGTAATTAAACAATCTGTACCTCATCAATTTCACAATAATCACTACTATAAAAACGGGCATTAACAGTGCTAAAAACAGGCTTTAACCGCGCTAAAAAAGCACTGTAAAGATCGGTGCCGATAAAGGGTTACATTATCAGCAATAAAAAAGTTCTGATAGAACAACCCTTTATCACCACTAAACAAGCGCTTCTTTAGCACTGATAAAGGTGGAGTCTATCAGTGCCTTTTTAGCGCTGATAAAAGCACGATTTATCAGCGCTAAAAGAGCGCTGATAAATTCCCTCTCTTCTACTACGACAAATCTGCAGTAGCACACCCGAACAACTGCAAAAAAAAGCATCTCAATAAGCCAATTAAAGCAAGAATACCCATACAAAATTAACTCATAAATCATAAGCAAATTAAACCAAGTATACCCATACAACAATTATACTCGTACACCATTAACACATAATCAAAAAGTTAATCAAGTACTTAAAGAAATAAATTCATAATTCATGGGGTTTGGGGGCTGTTCCAGGGTTTGGGGTGGCTGTCCAAGGGGGGTAGGGGGTGACCGGGGGGCTTTCCAGTTCAATCCTAAGGGTCCACATGGGTGTGTTTTACAAATACATAAATCATTGTACTTTTCTCTATCCATTATGCATCATGTTCTCAACCTCAAAGAAGTTATAAGGTTTGTACACACACTGAGGTGCACATATTGGGGGGGGGGGGATGAATCACATTAATACCCCAATATTAAACCTAAAATAGGCTATTGTAAGTGCATGATCAGGAAATATTCACAACCAAGTTGAGAAAGAACACGAATAAAACTAATAAAACATCATCATTGATCCTCAAATATATGACTATGATTAAACCCAAATTAATTCTCCTTGTGCTGAAAATTTACAAAGCATTTCACAAGGATCATGTCGACATTATAAAAATATAGTTTGACCAAGTCCTACCCCATCTACATCAAGACACATTTATTCTAGAGTATTAAAGCTTGATCAATCATACATACTTCATCCAATGTTAGGGTTTCTCTGAGTACATCATAGGAACCACACAAAACATATAATATACCATGGTCTCCCCACTATATACATAATTATCATTGACCTTCAATATGTGAGTTTTATTTATACTCCATCATGGAAATCCACTTATGGGTGTTTTCACATCATGGGAATACCCTCAATAGTATCTCAGACCACCCATATGTGTTCTTCCAATTCCGAGGTATAAGACCTACAAGGATCTCATCCCTATACTATGGGAGTACCCTTATTTAGGGAATAATACTAAGAATCATATATTATTTACCATATAGGAGTATTATCATCCAAATAATAATCCCTAGAAGCAAATCAACCCTCCAATATGGGTGTATTCTCATTTGTGGCATAATCTATATAATCATCTCAGCCCTCTCATATGGGATTATTTTCATTTACTGAATATTCCCGATAAGAATCTCATCCCACTCATGTGGTTGTATTCTCATTTGGGGAATAATACATATATACATCTCATCCCTCCTATATGAGAGTATTCTCATTTATGGAATAAGACCCATAAGCATATCACCCTCCCAAATGGGAGTATTTTTATCCATATAAAAGCACATAAGTATCATAGACCCAAACACATGATTACCCTAGTATATTAGGCCAACCATGACATGATATATACGAGGCCCCTTATAGATCACATTCCCTGACCCCCCCATTTAAATGATCAATGAAATCAAAATGCGTTTGGTCAGATTTCCGTAGGTCAGTTGTTGTTTTCACCTAAAATCTTGTCCATTTTAAACAAAATAGAGACCCTTTGAGTGATATCGGCCACACCGTGCCTCAGATTGAGGTGGGGTTGACTCATACACTTCACCACGAACCCTTGGATCGTTCTTATAAAATATCAATGCAGTCTGAATGCGTTTGGTTGGATTTCCATAGGTCAGTTGTAGTTTTCACTTAAAATCTTGTCCATTTTAAACAAAATAGAGACACTTTGAGTGCTAGCGGCCACACCATGCCTCAGATTGAGGCAGGGTTGACACGTACACATCACCAAGGACCCCTGTATCGTTCTTATAAAAGATCAATGCAATCCAAATGATTTTGGTCGTGTTTCCGTAGGTCAGTTGTTGTTTTCACTTAATATTGTGTCCACTTTAAAAAAAATAGAGACCCTTTGAGTGCTAGCGGCCACACCATGCCTCATATTGAGGCGGGGTTGAATCATACACATCACCAAGGACCCTTGGATCGTTATTATATAATATTAATGCAATCAAAATGCGTTTGGTCAGATTTCCATAGGTCAGTTGTTGTTTTCCCTTAAAATCTTGTCCATTAAAAAACAAAATGAAGACCCTTTTAGTGCTAGCGGCCACACCGTGGCTCGGATTAAGTCGAGGTTGACTTGTACACATCACCAAGGACCCTTGGATCGTTCTTATAAAATATCAATGCAATCAGAATGTGTTTGGTCGGATTTGCGTAGGTCAGTTGTTGTTTTCACTTAAAATCTTTTCCATTTTAAACAAAATAGAGACCCCTTTATTGATAGCGGCCACACCATGCCTCGGATTGAGGCGGGGTTGACTCGTACACATCAACAAGGACCCTTGGATTGTTATTATAAAATATCAATGCAATCTGAATGTGTTTGGTTGGATTTCTGTAGGTCAGTTGTTGTTTTCACTTAAAATCCTGTACATTTTAAACAAAATAGAGACCCTTTGAGTGCTAGTGGCCACACAATGCCTAATATTGAGGCAGGGTTGACTTGTACAAGTCTCCAAGGACCCTTGGATCGTTCCTATAAAATATCAATGCAATATGAATGAGTTTGGTCAGTGTTCCGTAGGATAGTTGTTGTTTTGACATAAAATCATGTCCATTTTAAACAAAATAGAGACCCTTTGAGTGATAGCGGCCCGACCATGCCATAAATTGAGGCGAGGTTGACTCTTACACGTCACCAAGGACCCTTGGATCGTTCTTATAAAAGATAAATGCAATCGGAATGTGTTTGGTCATATTTCCGTAGGTCAATTGTTGTTTTCACTTAAAATCTTGTGCCTTTTAAACAAAATAGAGACCCTTTGAGTGATAGCGGCCACACCGTGCCTCGGATTGAGGCGGGGTTGACTCGTAAACGTCACCAAAGACCCTTGGATCGTTCTTATAAATGATCAATGAAATCTGAATGAGATATACTAATTATTAATTATGCAAAACATAAAGGTACCATTAAATACTTACATTTCCCCAAACACCCATAACACAACCCAACCACAACCTTCATCTCAATGTACTCAACCAATATGAACACCAACATGGATTTTACCCAAGACTATCTAATTCAAAACTCCGATCATGTCATCAACTGACCACTTAATTTATATGGTGCTCCACACTATACCCTTTAGCTCACAAAGACCACCATCTGATGTTTAACACCTCCATCTTTGGGAATGAACCACTAGACCCCAACTAAAACTCCACAACATACCCAACATGTTTTCTAACATACCATCCTTAGACATCCATGAGAACACCAAGAAATGTTATCATCCATCCTTTCCATCAAAACCACTTGTAATGGATGTGAATCCATCATCCATACATGAATCAAGGACAATTCAACTTTTCCTCAAAGGTTGAACCCATTTTCAAAACATAATTAACTATTCAAAACATCAAATAGATGTGGCTTACAACTCACCAACTTTGTTCCTTTTTCCTGGAGGAATTTGAAATGTGCACCACATTGGTTGTAAAAGTAGTATAGGATAGATCTCTTTGATCATACAAAGCAATGAATCCATGTTTATCCTTGAGGAAACTGATGAGTGATGTTTGTGAATTCTTTTTGGAACATGGAACTGACTCGCATGATGAAACACATGAAATATCTTTAAATGTTGCCTCACTTGACGAATCATTGGAACAATTTCCTATATTGTAAGCTCTTAATGTCAGATTTAGCATCCCATCTTGTTCATAAAATGGATTGGTCAACTTCCAAACTATCATGGAGGCTGCCACACCACCTTTAAACGCAACTAATGATCAGAGGCAGCTTGATTTGAAAAACAATCCTGAGGGAACTGGACAAGGAAGATCATGTGGTGCCATAGTTTCTCAGCAACCTCAATTTACCCCACATGATATAAGGCTATTGCATGATGTCCAAGACATAGCGAGAGGAGAAGAGAAGGTGAAAGTCTCGTAGAATAACAACATCAACAATGAGCATCCACAACCCTTTCACTATATACATCAAAATCATATCTTTAAGAACGTCGATGTGAATTTCTATCTTACATCCATCTAGGATGATGCATTTTGGTCATGTTTTTTTAGAAATTGTTTATCTTCATCTGTGCCTTATACTTGCACCTATGAATTTGAATGTGAGTATGCATACATGATAGTTGACCTTCTTAGAGAAGAGTTTCTGGATGAGTATAAGAGAAATGAAGCAATGAAGATCATTAGAGTATTGGAGAAAATGAGGTTGCTACAAACAATGTGGAAATCGGCTTGTGAAACGCGGCTTATGATACAACTTTGAGGTATTGTACTTTATTTTTTTTCTAGAGGGTTTTAGTGTAAATGCATTTTGGAATGATCATTGATATTCATGGACTTTTAGGTTTTTTTTACAGTCTCGGGGAAAGGGTGGGGTCTTCAAACATTGGAGGATATGTCGAAGGGTGACTTTATGGGAAATTACATCCTATATTTCTGCAACATTTCCATACTATCTAACATCTAACCAAATGGCCTCTTTTCCCTTCAAGCTCACCGAACCCCGATCACCATCAGGGTTCGGGGAGCATGATGGGAAAAGAGGCCATTTCTACAACATATTCACACACAAAATCACCCTTCGACATATCCTCCAATGCCTGCAGACCCCACCCTTACCCCTCGGCTGTCAAAAAAACCTAAAAGACAATGAATAGAAATGATCATTCCAAAATGCATTTACATTGAAACCCTATAGAAAAAAATAAAGTACAATACCTGCAATTTGTAACTTAGGCCGCATTTCACAAGCTGATTGCCACATTATTTGTAGAAACCACATTTGTTCCAACACTCAAACGATCTTCATTGCTTCATGTATCTTATACTCTTCCATAAACTCTTCTCTAAGAAGGTAAACTATTGTACACGTCACCAAGGAACCTTGGATCATTCTTATAAAATATCAATGCAATCTGAATACATTTGGTCGGATTTCCGTAGGTCAGTTGTTGTTTTCACTTAAAATCTTGTCCATTTTAAACAAAATAGAGACCCTATGAGTGCTAGCGGCCACACCGCGCCTCGTATTGAGGTGGGGTTGACTCGTACACATCACCGAGGACCCTTGGATAGTTTTTATAAAAGAACAATGCAATCATAATGCGTTTGGTCGGATTTCCATAGGTTAGTTGTTGTTTTCACTTAAAATCTTGTCCATTTTAAACAAAATACAGAACCTTTGAGTGGTATCGGCCACAATGTGCATTAGATTGAGTCAGGGTTGACTCATACATGTCACCAATGACCCTTGGATCGTTGTTATAAAGGATCAATGCAATCCGAATGCGTTTGGTCGGATTTCCTTATGTTATATGATGTTTTCACTGAAAATAATGTCCATTTTAAACAAAATATACACCCTTTGAGTGCTAGAGGCCACACCGTGCCTCAGATTGAGGCAGGGTTGACTCGTACATGTTACCAAGGACCCTTAGATCGTTATTATAAAATATCAATGCAATCCGAATGTGTTTGGTCAGATTTCCGTAGGTCAGTTGTTGTTTTAACTTAAAATCTTGTCCATTTTAAACAAAATATAGACCCTTTGAGTGGTCCAGCATTCATGCATGTTTCTGGTGCATATCATCTATTAAAATGGGAAAATTACTCATTGCAGAAAGGCTGTTTTATTTAATAACAATTAAAATTTTCCTACGAACATTTACATACAACATTGTTTCATCTTCTGAACCCCTTAACACCTCTAAAAAATGACCACAAATTGTATATGTCCCCAAGTCATATCTTCATTGTTTTTGTGTATAATCTTCCATCAGGTATTCATCCCACTCGTTTCTGTACAAATCTATATCATCTTGTGAGTATGAGGCTTTTCATCAGTCATAGTAGTACTGCAAAATAAACAAATAAAGAATTAATAAATAACTTAAAAGAACTAGTAGATGTTTTTAAAAATACCTCTATAGGGATGCTAGTTTGATGATGAGAAATGATCACATTCAGAAATTTACAAACATAATAACAACAATCATTATCGTTTGTTTGTTTTGGACACTGCAAAAAAATTGACCATTAGGAGATTAAGTAACTTGTGTTGAGATGTGTTTGGATCGTGAAATTTTATTATATATACCCTAATATTTGTCCCAACGTAGTACTTTCTTGCCTCCTTATGCTTAGCCCCTGGCCGCATTCCTTTTTCGACGATAATGATACACCTCCCTATCAATAAAAGATAATAAAAATTATATTACTTGATGTTTAAACCTAAAACGTAATATTTAGTATCTTACAGATTCAAAAACTATATCATGTGTGGTCGGTTTGATGGATATCCTTGCTTTGAATCAAAAAAATAAATCTTTGGAGTATCCAAGTTGACCTAAATTAGCAACCAATGTTTCCTAAAAACACAAAAAGGAATAAGTATTAAAAGAAGTGAATATATAATTGATATGCTTTAATCGTAGAGTATTACCCCTGCATTCTTGGTGTTAGGAAAAGTCTGTCATCTGTAATCTTGTGTTCAAATGTTTTCAGCAAGTCGTCCACTATTCCATTCCTTTTTGATGGCTCTATTTTTGTTAGGTGTGTTGATTTGATATGAGGACTAACCAGTCCAAATCTTGGATCATGGAAAAATTCCATCAATTGTTTTTCATAAATGCGTCTGTTAACAATATAAAATGCATTTATTCATAATTTTCACACTAGATCAGCTTTTGGAAAATCAATTCATTGAACAAACCTCATATATACATTTACAACTGTGATGCCTAGCCAACCATTTTCAATGATTTCATTTACATTTTCAGCAGCAACGAAATCTTGACTTTCCTCTGCGTATATATTCTCTTAGAAGACCACTATATGACTATTACCATCTTTTATATTCATATCCACATGAGTCTTCAACACTAGTAAATGTGGAAAGAGAACAGGTGGTGTTATTGTGCTTTTAGTAGCTCCTAGGTATCAGTTGGTCGATCCTTTATATGCTTTTAAGCTAGCGTTTGTCACCCCCTTCCCTTTCTCCGTCTATAACAAAAATCATTGGACCAGACCCTTTTTTCATTAATTTTTAAGGGTTTAGCTTGAAAAGAAAAGGAAATAAGTACCTCTCGGTCTGCATGTACTCTTATAAGTTTTGAAGTCCATGCAATGAATGTCCCAATAGCCTTTTCGACCGTATGAATATCATCATCATCAAGTGGAATAGGTAGCTCTGCCTTTGTCTGATGAGCTATAGTAATCGTCACTTTTAGATGATCTTTCAGAAGTGGTCGATTATACAGTGTTGCATATGGGATATTGAACACTATAGCCCGCGCTACAAGGTGATAGGTGGGTGTTGATAGATATAAATCACAATCATTATCACCCTGTAGAAGATGAGTACAGAAAAATTATCAGTGTTTGTCTAATTCATATTTCATGGGAACAACTATTAGAATATTGATTACCGCTGCTAAGACAGTTCTTTGAGGTGAATGGGTCGCCTCAAAGCTGGTGGGGAATGGGGTGAGATGTTCATGGGGCGGTTGTTCTTGAGTTGTGGCTTCCCATTTCTCCCCACCCATAAAAGTTGCTAGAAACTCTCCCTTCCATTGCAATTGTTCCTAAAGGGTTTCTATTTTTTCCCTCATTTGTTCCAATTTTTCATTTGTATCATCCATTTTTTATTTTTCTAAAAATATACTCGAGGTGTCACCGCAAACCCTACACCTCTGACACGAACTTATTTTTTCTGGATGCTTCAATGTCGTCGATAATAGGTATGTATGAGCTACAGGAGTAGCTGATTGTAGTGACTGTCGGATATAGGAAAATAACTAATTATTTTTATGTAATGGAAATTTTAAACAAATTATTTTATCATTGTGTCATACTTACTCATACTTCCCCCGCATTCTGTGTGTTCTCATCTACATACTTCCTATCTTTGTTCACACGTGCCTCCTTCCATAGCACATGACGTGGGATAGAAGTTCATTTGGTTTTAGACTCATCAATCTACATATAAAAATAGAAAAATAGTTATGATTTTGTTTATTGGCACCTAAAAATATTATTGTAAATTTAAAATACACACCATTTTCTTTTCTAATGAAGCATACCCCATCCCTGATTTATGATAGGGGTATGTTGGTCTTGAAGCACGGTCCTTATTTTCAGTACAGTGTTTCGGTTTCATATATGAAATATTGACAATCAAAGTGATGAATACAGGTATCCTCAAACAACATATTATCACTCACAATGTACTTGAAACTTCTCATCCCCACGATGGACAATAAATGCTTCCCATGCCTATTGGGATATCCTGTGAGCATAGACAATGGGTGGGTGTAGATTTATATTACCTTTAGAATCATTGTGGTGACATCTTGTTAAAATAGTGCGAAAACCTTGATGAATCATTCCTGCAATCCATAGAACATAATCCATGTGTGATAATGGGTGGGTGCGGGTTTATACTATAAATTTACTATGCAAGAGACTGGGAGGAGTAAGACATTGTTTCATTATTTTATTTCTAGTAAATTAAAGAAATAAATTCATAATGTTACCATAATTTCATCCCAGATCACATCCATCAGCCTAAACATAATATGGTGCCATGAATCTATGTCAATCGCCCCGCATTGCTGAGTGAAAACTCTAATGTAGCTGCTAAATATAACCTTGTTGGGATTCACATGTTGGCCTCGTGCATTCCATCAGACTTCAAATTTGATGCCTTTTCTTTTCGCCTTAAGAATTTTGGCTAACACCGTCAACCTTCAACGCACCTCCGATTTCGGCGACGTTGGTCCTTCATTCCCGACCATTTCATCGATATCATCATCATCTATATGTTCATCTAGAATGGTATCAACGACATGTGTTGATGGTTGTTGTACCTCAACACTAAGAGCAGAAGGAGCCGCAATAGGAGGAGTAGCAAGAGGAGCAGCAGGAGGAGCAGCAGCAGCAGGAGCCGCAAAAGGAGGAGCATCAAGAGCAACCAGAGCCGCATTAGGAGCAACAGTAGCAGCAGCATGAGCTGTAGGAGCAGCAGGAGAAACAACAGCAGCAACATGAGCTGTAGGAGCAGCAGTAGCCGTAGCAGCAGCCGCTTGAGATACTTGTTCAGCCTCAAGGTTAGGAGCATCAGAATGTGCTGAAGTCATTCTCTGCAAAAGTGGTTGAACAGTTAATTCAGATTACATAAATTCAGTAATGAGAAGATAATACAATGAGATAACAAGATCTATATTACAAAAAAATATAACATGTTTACTGAACTCTATTTATTTATTTCAATGGTTGAAGGAATTTGACAACTCTATCGACTATCCAAATCCCTTCATTGTGGTCTCCTCTAACATACAAAACATCATCTACATTGGGACTGCTCCAAAATGATTGCGACGTACCACTAAAAGGATCTTCCTCAACTGAATTTTCATCGGAACCTTCAGATGTTTTGGATTATAATAGAACAATCGACCACTTTCGGTTTGTGGGATCTGGAATATAAAAAACATGTACCACTTGTGATTCCATTATAAGCTGTTTGTCTTTGTACCCTTCTTTACTAAAATCAACATTCACAAAACCCCATTCATATATTTTAACACCACTATTGTTATCAACCCATTTGCATTCAAGGATCGGAAATTTGAATGTCGTATAATCCAACTACCATATTAGTTTGATAATGCCAATGTATGACATATTTTCATAAATTGGATTTCTATCCTTACTACCAGAAACATGTATCACTTCAGCCACTAGTGAAACTCCACTATTTTGTATGGTACAATCTTCATCATGTTCATCTGTATAGAATGTATAACCATTAATTACATAACCACTATAAGATAATACATACAAACTAGGTCCAGTAGCTGGCGATCGAAGACAATCAGAAATGGAATTCAGATTTTCATCCAACTGCTTAAAAATATGGTCCTGAAACCATCCTATAAACTGGTGATTATGTGTATATGATAACCATTTTCAGCCCTCAATGGATTCAACTTCCTAATAATTTCTTTGTAAGTTTTAATATATAGAGAAACCTCCGAACTGTTATGAATAACATAAAGATGATCCTTCCCCTGATCTGTAATATTGATTGTCATAAATTCTCTTCCAGAAATTCCATCATCCTCAATGGGTCAAGTGTGACGATATTTCGGGAGACCAATGATTTCCACATCAGATAGGTATTCAGTACAAAATTCAATGGCTTCCTTAACAATATATCTCTCCACTGTACAACCCTCTGGCCGACTTTGATTTTTGACGTACCCTTTCAACATCTTCATATACCGTTCAATAGGATACATCCATCTATATTGCACAGGACCAAAAAGACGAATCTCTCTTACCAAGTGAATCATCCAATAAACCATCATATCAAAGAATGTTGGGAGGAAGAACATTTATAATTAACATAATATGATGAAATTTTTTTCCCTAGATGGAAATTTCCCCTGGTCTAAAACTTTGCTACATATAGCTTTGAAAAAGAAACAAAGTTGGGTTTACGTATGATGATCATTCTTGGAAAAAATGCAATGTACAACTATGGGAATTAGATCTTGCATCAAAGCCTAGAAATAATGTGATTTCAAACCTTTTAACATCAAATAATTCATTGGCACAATGTTGTTGATATTTGATGAGTACCCCAATGGAACCTTTACATCAGTGAAAAAGTTGAAAAACTGATATCTCTCCACCCTAGAAAGAGTATATGCAGCTTGTGGAAGAAACATTCGATTTTCACCCTTCACGGGAGCCAACGCTTCTCGTATTCCCATGTCAACCATGTCCAACCTTGCCTTAATTCCATATTTTGTTTTGCCAGGGGCATTTAGAAACGTTCCGATAACACTGTCACATATATTTTTTTCCACATGCATCACATCAAGAAAATTTCTGACGTACAAACAATTCCAGTACGGTAATTCAAAAAAAACTGATCTCTTTTTCCATCTGATTTTTGTAAGGTTTTTCAAAAATGGTTTACCAAAAATAGTGTTCAGATCTTTTACTTTATTAAACAGCTGATCATCTGTTAGTGGAGACGGTGTTGTGTGTTTTTCTAAACTTCCATTGAATGATGTCATCCAAGATCGGTACTTATGCCGATGAGGTAGAAATCTACGATGTCCTAGAAACATAGAATTCGATGAATGATTCAACATAATTGATTCTGTATCTTCTTCACACACGGGAAAAACTTGAGTTCCTTTAATGCTATAGCCTGAAAAATTTTCATAAGTAGGGAAATCATTTATTGTCCCATACAACATCACTCTCAACGTGAAATATTCACTTTTATAAGCATCATACAACATTACACCTGAGTCCCACAATAACTTCAAATTCTCAATCAAAGGAGCTAGATAAACATAAATATCTTTACCTGGTTGTTTTGGTCCTGTTATAAGAATAGATAACATGATGAATTTCCGCTTCATGCATAACCAGGGTGGCAAGTTATAATTTACCAACATAACAGGCCATGTACTTTGAGTGCTGGTTTGAAAACCAAAAGGGTTCACTCCATCTGTATATAACGCAGGATGAAGGTTTTTAGGCTCATTTCCAAATTCAAGATACTCATTATCAATTTTCTTCCATTGAGGAGAGTCGGTCGGATGACGTAATAACCCATATTTATTTCTTTTATCTGCATGCCACGAAAATTGTCTTTCAGTTTCTTCACTTCCATACAGACGCCTAAACCTTGGAATGATTGGAAAGTAACATAAAACTTTCGTAGGATTGGATTTATCATTCTTGTATCATGAAGCACCACACTTTGGGCATTCTGTATGTGATTTTTTCTCTTTGCGAGACAATATAAAGTCTTACGGGCATGCATGTATTCTTTCAGAAATCATTCCCATTGAGCGTATCATTCGTCTAGCATCATATGTCTGGCTTGGGAGCTCATTATCTTCCAGGAGAATGTCATTCAAGAGAGAAAGAAGTTCTGTAAAACTGAAATCACTCCATCTGTTTCCTACTTTCAATTTATACAACTTCAGTATAGCTGAAAATGTTATATACCTAGAGAGAGAAGCATACAATGGAATCTTTTCACAACTCTTTAACTACTCAAACAATTTTGGGCAATCACGGAGTTCATCTTGAATTGTCTTTGTCATTTCCTCAATATGATCTTCATCATCATTGACATCTGTAATCACATCCTCTATACGGTCTTCTTCATTATCCATATTTGTATTCATAACTAACGATCCATAAAACGTAGTTTTATCCTAGCCAGTAGCTATATTCACTTTTTCTCTATGTTTATTCCATCATTTGTAACTCAGATCTATTCCATGACATATCAAATGTTCTTCCAACTCCTCTGGAGTAAGTAGTGTATAATAATAACAACGTAAACACAGATAAAGGATCTGAGAAGGATCCTTTGTGTGATCCTTTGCAACCTTGATGAACTCTTTCGCTTCGTTCTCGTACTCTATTGTTAAACAACTAGCATCCATCCAATCTTTATTCATCTCAATCCTATTATAATCTCAAATATTAGTATTTATGGTTCAAGTACACAAAACAAGAATTCCATATATAGTAGAAGAGAACCACTTCCATAGAAAAATGGGGATTAATAGAGCCTAACTATTAGTATTTATTCATCATGCCTAAATACTAACTGCTGGTGGAAGTGAAACTGTTCCTGATGATCATGCCAAGAAGAAATGGAAACCAAAAGGGGGGAGTGAATCAAAATACCCAAAACAAGATGGAAAAACTTGGTATTTTAGAATCGATTAGTGGATTTCACGTTGTCTATAAGGAAACCTAATTTATTTCAATGAAAAACGTTAATTCACAACAAGATACCATCCATTCCATATATTATTTTCATTGATAAGGATATTTTGTGCTTCAAAATGATCAAAACATGTCTACCCAAATTCAAAAGGATAAAATATGAATTCATGAAACAAATGAAGCCCAAAAAGAAGATATAGTATAGAAACACCAACTTGGTATCTGAATGAGTCTGCTCAAATAAAGAACATCATACATCTCCAACTACATCGATGCTTTCTCATATACAACGACACCACTAGCTAGATAGTGGCCCTCACCAAGAACATCATACATCTCCAAATTAGATACTACAACCACTAACCATGAAGAACATAATAAGATGGAAATACACCAATAACACATCCCTTCACCCAAATAAGAGACTACAACCACTAACCATGAAGAACCACTAAGAGAATAATCTAAATCCTAAGGAAAGGTACACCCAAAAAATACAAATGAATTCAAATGAAATACTTTATAAACCAATCCATTTAAATCCTCAAATGTTCCTAACATCAAACCCCATCATATCTCCTAATAAAAGTTTTTGATAACACTATTTCATGGCCTATACCCATTTAGACACCTCTATTGGTTAGTATATTATAGTGTAGTGACCCCTAAAACCATCCTCCAACATGCCATGGATTAGTGAATGCACCGAGGGTGTTTCTCACAACCATGTGCAGTGTACTTATAATAATAAATAATTGATATAATTTAACATCAAGTTGTATAGATGATTTTTCAAATGATAACATGTGAAAGTTAGTATGGTAAATATGTGTGATAAGTCATTTTTGGTCTAACTAAAAGGGGATATAGCCAAATGAGTGTATTTTGGATTCACAAAAAATATGACTCTATGTTGTATAGGGGTTTTTCAACTAGTGGGAGTATGGACCACTAAGTGAATATGGTCTTCTATGTGTGGGAGTGTTTTCATTTATATTATGGCCTAATATGCATGGTTCCCATATAATAAGGCCCATTTGAATTGGATATTTGGTCTCATTGCACAAGGTGGATCAAATTTTTCATGTGAGGAAACTACACCAATTTGGTTCATAAAATATAGTCATAGCACATAATGATTTCTATATTGATAAACTAATGAATCATGTTCTTATCACACCAGGTAAGAACATAAGATCATCTACTAAGGGAAGTGTTTAGAGATTGTATGCTCATCACATAGGGGATTTTTTGGCACATCGCCTCAGGAATCTCATGCTTTTCATGTAAGGTATAATCATAGGATCATTACCTAGGAGATGAATAAGATATCTTATGATCTTCACTTAGGGGATTCTTAGGAATATCCCCTAATGATTCTATTTATAATCTCATGAGGTATAATCAAGGCAACATTATTTGGGAGATAAAGAAGATCTCATATTCCCATAACATAGGGACTTCATATTCTTGTCACCTAAGGCAACATAGGATTACCACCTAGAGTTGGATGTTTCCTGAATTAAGAGTTGTCATAGGTTTATATCTCATTAAAGGAACTTTCATATTTGAATTTTAGAAGATGGAACCACATGATACACTCATCGCGTAGGGGGTGAGCATAGTTTTATAGCCACCATTTCATTTTTATCCACGAAGTTATTCAATTCCACCAAATACTTTTCAATTTATCATTAACAACTATATTCTATGTCACTGCGAAACTAAAAGGAAAACCCGTATCAACTAACGATGTCATCTCCCACAAGAACCCACTCATTACATGTTTCTAATAGTGGAAAGGTTGATGCTTCCCCACTGCACGATTTACCACCTCAACAAACTCACATTTCCCCCAATGGAATCTATCACACCCAAACTAATAAAAAACATCTCAAACAAACCCACCAAAAAAATGACGATTTTCAACAAAGAAATTAAACAAGCACCATGTTCTTGCGAAATATAATGAAAATTAGTAAACACATGTGAATAATCCCCTTTACATCATTTTCCATCAAGTATGGTCCATTTTCTTCAATCGGTCAGTCCATAATAGTCACCCATAGAATAAAAAATCATGTTAATAAAATGATATAAAAATGGTAGAGGAGAACAATATTGAAAAAATATTTGGAAAAAATGCCTTAAAGGAGGACCTACAAACCGAAGCTTGAAAGCGTTGCGGTCGGCGGAGGTCCAACAAACTGAAGCTCGAGGGCGACGGAGGTCTGAAAATGAAAACTCAGCAGGCGGCGGAGGTCTGACAATGAGTAGCGAGGGCGGAGGAAGTCTAGAAATGTGATCTTAGCAGGCTCCATAGGGGATTCACAGAGTTCCATTACCGTGAGGGCATTAGGTCGCGATAGAACGAGGGCATTGTGCGACCAACTTTATAAAAAAATGCACTAAGGTTTTATCAGCGCAAAAAATTTAGCACTGATAAAGGTGTCCTTTATCAGAGCTTTTTTAGTGCTGATAATAGTACCCTTTATCAGCGCTACAAAAGCGCTGATAAATTTTTTCTGTATCAGCACTAAAATGTTAGCGCTGATAAATGGTCGTTTTATGAGCACTATTATAGCACTGATAAACGTTGCCTTGTATCAGAACTAAAATATTAGCACTAATAAAGGAGTTCTTTATCAGCGCTTTTATAGCGCTGATATATGGCCTCTTTATTAGTAATAGAAAAGTGCTGATAAAGGCTCCCTATATCAGCGCTACAAAAGCACTCATAATGAACTCCTTTATCAGTGCTAAAATTTTAGCGCTCATTCAAGGTAAACATTATCACCAGTTTTTCTTAGCTCTGATATTAGGGGGCGCTTCCCTTTCCCATTTTTGTAGGAGTGAACTGATAAAGAATTCATTTTCTCAAGAATTATTGCTGATTATTTTGTGATACTGTTTGTCAGATCAAATGTATCTCCCAAAATTCATTTCATATTCCCTCCCTATCCATCTCAGTATATAGTTCTATTAATTAATAACACATGAAAGATATTGTAATAATGAATTCAAATGAGTAATTTGGTCTAACATAGATTATTAAATAAATAAATAATCAATTTATTCTTCCATTGACAACATGGATATAAGTACCACATTGAGATCTAATGTTACACCACTTGTAAGATAAAACCTTTACTATATATGAAATTAATGTGTTGTATTCCATATATTAAACTCCATTTAAATGTAAATATAATTTTCTTATGAATTCTTACTCATTGAAAAGAACAATGTAATCTAGTTTGATTATATTATTTCTCTTTAAAAAAATATAGAAAAGATGATAAATCATAGTGACAAAAACAAAAGATATTATTTAAAATATTCTTAATGATAAAATGGAAATTAAAATTATTTTTACATCCTCCCCATAATTATGACATATCAATTCAAAAAAGAACCTCCATTTTTAATTGGCAAGGGTAATGACCATGTATATGGTTCTCAGTCTCCCATGATCTCTACTAAATGTTTTGAAGAAACCATAGGATGCACACTAATATAAGAAATAATAAAATATTAGTCTGTTTCCAATGGTCCATGATGTGAACTTTGTAATACCCTTTACCCCCTTTATGTATGAACTGTATTAAAAATTTTTGAGTCTCATGTAATTAGATATGATCAATGGTTTTTTAGTGGTAGAAATAAAGAATAGATCATTAATTGGGTTCATGATATGGATTTAGGACTTCATCATGATGATGATGAACCACACTCTATAGAGTGGAAAATTCCCATTTTTATATCCTAGATCCACCTAGAAAACAGATCCCTAGGCCCGACTCATTGGTGGAGGTGACCATCATTATTGAGTTATCCCATGATGAATTTTAATAATGAAAATCCCTATAGTATTACTGTTTCCACCCCTCGTAATAGTAACTTAGAATTTATTTTCCCAAATATCCATTAGTATCTCTCCCATTACTTACTCTCCTCCAATGAATACCATGAGTGACCACCCTTATCCCTGATCCATTTCAATCTATGTTGGGTGTGATCAATAGCCCAAGGTAAGAATAAATTTTCACTATCTTTTATTTTTAATATATTTCACTATCTTATGATATCTTGACCACATAACATAATTTTCCTTATTTTTAGGTAAATTATATGGTTTCTTGATTCCTTCTATTTCAATACAATCAGGGGGTTGATATTTTATGTCAGGTATTCACTATGCATAATGTTGGTGTTCACATAAATTTAACAAATCATTATGGTGGATTTCCATGTGGATTAATGGTGTGGAAAAATTGCCCATATTTTTATAAGTCTTATGCTAAATTAAACATTTTATATTTAGTGTTCCAAAAATAAATAACTCATTTTATATGACTTGAATTTTTGGATATTTGAATTCCAAATGGAATTCATAGCGATGGAGTTACCTTGAAGTATTTTGATGTTGTCAAATGTTTAATTATGTTTTATATTATTATTGTTGAAATTTATGTTTGAATTAATGGTTGAAAATTTTAATTTCACAAAAATAGATTATTAAAAATGGAATTGACCCTATAATTTAATCTAATGGAATAAATAGTTGTGAACTCATTTTTAGGTGTTGTGTTCTTCTGTGAATTTAGTAAATTAAAATGGAAATTCCCTATTATATATTAATAAAATATTTACAAATGTTAATGAAATTATATTAAATAAAATCATTTATAGGATAATTCTAATTTCAGATGATTCAATTATTTATTCAGATGGTAATTATAGAATAGATTCATTTTGAATATAGTTGGTGGAGGTGGTCCCTAATGAGATCATGAAATTTATATCATATGAATGGAATTAAGTGAATGTATATTTTTTTTGTTTCTAATGAATTAGTTAAACATGTTCTATTTTTAAATGAAAATGGGTATTTTATTTTATAGAAGGATTCCATAAATTCTATATAAAACCTACTTGTTTATAAATCTTTCTGAATACCATGGATTTCATTAGAGGACTCATGTTAATTTCACAATGTGATATAAACTTATATAAAATGGACCCTATTGATATTTCATACAATGTGTGGGACATTGGATTCCACTTACAGTCATTATCATGTATTTCATGGGATAAATATCAATTAGTTTAAATAATTTATGTATTTATCAAATTTTATATATTAATTCCATTGATCCTTATAGTGTTAGATGGTGAATACCTTATGACGAGTTCCCCTAATTTGACATGGTTTTTTTTTAATTTCCATACGTGTGAGATGTTTATTCCCATAAAATGACAAATAAAAATTCCAAGAATGGTCCCTTGAGTACAGATAGGTTAATTGATGTTGAGGAATTCCATGGATCAACCCGATTTAGATTCCATATGGGGATTATTGGATAGGAATACCCTATTTATCCAAGTGGATTTACTGAAACAATGTATATTATATGTCCTTTTGTAGTTTACCATGGACCCAAAAGATCCATAATGTATATTATATATAGAAGTATACCAACATTGGCCAAAATGGGTAGTTATGACCTTGAATATCATATTATAGGTTGGGTTTGATGTGCTTTTTTGTTTACTTATTTTTTAGTAAACTAATTTTTTAATATTGGAACTCCCTCATGGTCATGATAAGACGATCCATTTATTTAATAGATTCCATTATTTTTGGAATAATAATTTATTCTCACAACCTAATCAATCCCTTATAGATCATGGTATCCTAAGAATAAAATTATCATTATAATGGATCAGATTTTGGGAAAGTGGCTGTGTTTTGTATTAAATTAGTATGGAATGACTTATTGGGAGTAGATTCTAGATGAGGGGACAAGGAATGAATCAGGATTGGACTATGGTTCATTATGTATTATATTTTTTTGTATTCTTATTTTATCTAGTATGATATTTCACTAGAGGGTCAACAATGGTATTTTTTATAATACTTATTTAAAAAATTTAAATTATTATAATAATTAAAACATTCCATTCTTATTTTGTTTTTTTTCTTATTTTATGTGATTTTTTATTATTTTCATTACTATTATAACTTTTTCATTATGTAATAGTCTCCACATGGTACACATATAGACCATATATGATATTTGTTATCCTTTATTGTATTAGGAGGTGTTCATGATTCCATGTACTGCCACTGGTCTATCTCCTACTCATAGAGATCAGTGGAGGGGTGTTACAAATTGGTATAATAGATATTTAACATTTTAATAATATTTTGACATGATATATAGGATAACATTAATGTGTAGAAAATGGTAATGGTCTCAACCCTAGGATTGCACAACCCAAATATAAGAAACCAATTATTCCATGGATGTGATTTATTGTTTATACAAATATCATATTATAGTTTATATTATTTCACCTTGAGTGAAAAGAATTATTTATGATACCATGATTTATAATTTTTTATCATTTGATGCTATATAATTATATTTTTTGTTTGATTTTTCAAATTCCATGATAGGAATATAGTATCTAGATAACAGTTGTTTATTTATTTTGACTAATAATGTGTTATCTTGGATTTAGGTTTGAATGTGATTTTCATGTCTTATTTATGTATTTCTAGGAAAACAAATTTTTACTACAACAGAGGACGTTGGTTATATGATTTTTTATTAATACCATCTAAGGTGTTTTCAAATATAATTCTATATTAAAATATTAAACGGATAATTCCATGATTGATCTATTGATAATAGGAATATAAATATAAGATTTTAAATCATTGTTTTGATAAAATATGGTTCTTGTAAGAAACATCTATGGTGTCTTCCTTATAGTTTATGAATGGAATAGTATAATAAAATATTTCACAAAATTAAACAATTCTAGTACTTGGGGTGAAAAAAATATAACATCTATTATGATATGAATTTTTTTTAGGATGGTATTGGTATAATATATTTCTAAAAAGAATCCTAAAAGGTTCTTTCTATTATTGTGTGTTAATGAAACCCAATTTACCTAATCCTTAGAATTTAAATAATCATGATATCTATTCTTTATGAATTATAATATTATCATATTCAAATTAAGAACTATATAGATAAATAAATAATTTAAATTCATTGTAAATGATATTATGTATTATTGTGAGAGTTACTTGATATGATTTTATATGTGGATTGACATGTGTATGGGTTTTTGGGCCTTCAATGAGTTTCCATGTTACTAGAACCTTATGAGAAGGGTTGAGATATAACCAATGATGGTGGTGTTAGCAAATATATTTTATTATGTAGGTCCCATGTAATGGTAGATGTGCTAGATATAGAATGTAATATTATGAATACTTCTTGATGCATGGTGAATCAGGTAATATGTTTTTATTACATCATAAATCACTATATAAATGGACTATATTCTTTGTGTTAGACCAAGATGATGATGTGAGTCATTCTCATGGGAGTTAATATTTTCCTATCAGTAGTGAGCATTGAGAAGAATAGATTATGGGGTACAATTTAGCACCCAGTGACCGATGACAATACCATAGGATTATTTGTTCAATGATTTGTGATTTTTTATAGTGAGACAAATATGTTTTTATCATGATTCTATGAGTACATAAGACAATGAAATAATGGGATAATTTTTCCATTACATTCATGATATCTTTGATTATTAAGGGTTCTATAATTAAAAAAATTACATAATGATGTAGGTGAAATTTTTTATTGGTCCCAAGATAATAAGTACGTGTGGAAACCCATAAGGGGTTTTAAAAAATGTAATAAGGTGGATGCCTTGGATTTTGAGTGACGATTCATTGGGGGTGATATTGTAATTCCATGATGCTATTGGTTTATACAAAATTTTTTTTGGGTATGGTGGGTTTATGGAAAATTTAATTATTCTTTGAATAACACCAGTGTGTGGAATGTATGTTTGTTTTAGGGGTGTGATTCAATTTTTCATCAGGAATGGAAAAAATGAATTAGTTTTAAATTTTTTCTATATTCAAGCTACCCTATTTGTCACAATCATTTCTAGAGGATTTTTGATATGTATATTTGAAAAGATACATGGTATAGGGTTTAGGTATGGAAAAGATTTATAGAGTTCTAAAAGTGAATAAACCTTGTATGAATGAACTTGTTTTCAATGTTATATATCATGGGAAGGACATGTTGAGTTCTTCTCCATGTCATGGTTGGTGATATAGGGGATAGACATTTGATATCTTATAATGACACCAGTTTGTGGGAATTCATGTGATGTTTCATAACATAAATGAATTTCATAGTATTTAAGAGGATTATTGAGGGGTATCCATGTTTGGTAAGGATGAAAAGAAAATGAATATGGTTTTTGATTCAGGTGTGTTATTCTAGTTATTATGTAGCAAGATACATTGTATACTGATTTTGGTTATGTTATTAGCTGATGTGAGAATAGATTCTTCTATTGATTTTATGGATCGTCATTTTGAAATTTATCAGGTGTGGTATCTATTTAATTGTTTATTGTGGTTTGGAAGTGTATGAATCAATCGTCCGAGACCTTTTCGAGGTTTATAAGGAATATATTATACGTTATTGGATGAAAAATAAAATGGACCCTCATTTGAGAGGGGAAAATCAAGATGGATTAGAGGGTTAGGACATACTCATTCCATGATATCAATATTGGTTAGGTTATTGAACAATGGTGGGTGTTCCCTGGGCTGAATGTTATGCAAGTGTTTAAGAGAGGACTCATTGGGGATGGTTTCTAAGTAGTAGTGTAAGGAATGAAATTTAGTGGGAGATACCACCATATGTTTTAGGATTTAATCTTACTCAATTTTGGTGGTTCTTTAATGTAATGATTATAGTGTTCTATGATTCATGAACAAATGTCCTTTTATGATTGGAGTTTTAAATTTTTATAAATGAGTTGGCCAGGCCAGATTGTTTTGTTCAGTGAATATTTAAATCAGGGCCACTGATATTAGGGTTTTGACATTAAAGAGTTTGAATAAAAAAATAATATTGTGGGAAATACCATGATGATCATAGTAATTTGAACAACATGAATGGAATGTTCTGGTAGTTTGTGAGCCTTATTTATACATTCACAAATTCATGAAATTCCAGTGAACATTTACATTCATACGAAATGATTTTAATTAGTGGATTTTTTATGTTAATTTCCTTGTGGTGTAATTTAGTGACCATGAATTCGTTTCAGGATCCAGATAAATGGTATGATCTGTAAAATGTTTTGTGTGTTAGCATGTCATTTATCTGGTGAGAGAATTATGAATACTGTGAGTTCATATGGATTCTACAGTGGAAAAATTCATGGGCAAGGGATGAATTTCAATTTTTATTTGGATGATCATGGGATTACATATTTCATCAAGGTATAAAATTATACTAAATTATCAACACACAAGAATCATAGGCCAAAATTTCCTATGATGGCTTCTCTAGAGGTGGTCTGACAAGCGGTTTTACATGGACTTAAATGTGGTGTTTTTGGAACTTAATCATGAACATCAAATGGAATGATATGGATGTAGTTTAATGAAATTTATACTGATATTTAATAAAAAAAATTCAGTCCTATGTGTAGGGTGATAAATAGTCATACAGGTCGAATGGGAACTAGGTGAGAGGGTTGATGTCTGTGTTTTTATCATTGTTCAAGGATGTCGGTGGCATTGATCATGAAATCATGTGGTGGGGTGAATACCACGGAAAATGAAGTGCATGATTCTCATTTTTAAATTTTGTATATATGTCATAAAAAATGTAGTAATGAGACTATCATGGATGTGGTTATGGGTATGTGGTATAACATTAACACTACAATGCATTTTAAAGGTGGTGATATTGAATAAAGATGTGAATGTATCGATTGTTGGGTTTTGGGTTGAATTAGTATGATAAAAAAATTTGGCAATTTATTTTTTGAGATTATGGTAAGATGGTATAACTTAGTGAGATCATTTCGATAAAATCTTGTGGAGTAGACAATCATGTAGACCTATGGTTTTGTAGAATGGATTTCGAACAAATATATTTTGTAAAGGGATCAACTTATAGATTTGTTTGGGAGTTAGACAAGGTGTTTGTATAATCACAATCAGGTGGAGAACTAGTTGGGGAAGACAAAAGACATGTCCAGTGATGTGTATCATCAGAAATGATTGGATACATGTAACACCACTAGTAGTCATACCACATGGATATTTTCTTTGAAATATCATGGTTCCAATGTGTACTACATAAAAAGTGTTTAATAGGAATTTTTTAATTTGGGTTCTATAACCATAAGACCATGATGAATGTGATTGTTGTGTTTGTCTCATCTCCTGAGGATTGGTGATGAATGATGATATAGATTGGGGAAAATATTTAAAATGATGTGGGGATTTTAATATTGAACCCTCCCATGATATATGAATCTATTTTAATAAAATTTAGAATCATGTAATTACCCCTGGTATGTGTAATTTCATTGTAGGATGTGTATAGGGAGTCTTTCATGTGTTCAATACAAACATATTGGACTACAACATAATTATTCAACACCACCGGCTATCTATTTGAAAAAATAAAAACAATGATCTAGTATGGTAATAGTATCCCACAGTTTTTCCAGGACTAGATGGTTGATGGAACATTGACTAGATGATTGAGACAACTAAATGTTTTGGACTCCTGTGTATAAATTTAATATTTTATAACCCTAAAATTTAACCAATTCCACTCCCATATAACATTCTTGAGAATTTTCATATAAAATATCAAGTATCCACTAACTCACATATTCATCACATACATTGAAGGCCATGATATATGTCCCTCTTCTGTGATCTACTACATTATCCATTTTATGTGTGGAAAATCCTAGAATGTTTTTATATGTCTAATACATTTGGTTTTTTATCTCTAAATCATTATTATTATATCAAAGATATAATGTCTAATTTGAACAATTTTAATGGTTTTATGAGTATTTATTTCATCCATTTTATTCTGAATTAATAACTAATATTTGATGTGTGGGATTCACTGATCATATGGTTGGTGACCATTATAATATAGACTATAGTCTCGTTTATTTTTTGAGTTGATGCATAGTAATGTTAGGATGTCCATTCTATGTTTTGACCTTAGTTAAATTATTTGTATTTGATTTATTTTTTCATTTTAAAAAAATCCATTTTAATTTTAATTATATTCCTTGAAAATGTAATTTGATGTAGAAAATTTAGATGTGGTTATTTACATGATGTGGAATGATTCCATCAAATTAAAAATTATTATTTAAATGGGTTAAAAATAAATTTATGATTGAATCAATGATTTTAAAATTTAATTGTAGTACATATTTACTTTCATAAATTTTAATGGAAGGAGACCATGAACATGAACATTAAAGTTATAAATTACATGATGAATCATTATAATTGATGAATTTTTCTTGTTAGCTAATGAATTAGTAAAAATAGTTATTCATTAAATGGACAATGTAATTGGAATTCCATGTATAGATTAAATGGTGTCTATATTATTCTTATTGGTGTTGAATGTTATGAGATGCGCATAGATTTAATTACGTAATTCGTGTTAATTCCATTGGGTGGTGACACCTAGGATTCAAGGAGGTCCAATGCTATGGAATTCCTTGATTACACCATTGGATTCTTCATAGACCCAATTTCATTAATTATATATGGTTAGTTACCCATGGAATAATGAAAATCCAATATTTAATGAAATAGTTGGATTAATTTTATACATTATTCCTAGGTACCATGGTGAATGTTTTAGGATGATCTCCCGAAATATGTCTTGATTTTAATTGGGTGGAATTACATTCCAAGAAGAAAAGGATTACTATCAATCAATTCTACTAAATATAATGGATATTTGATTGAGATTAGAAAGGCCAATTGATATGGAAAATTCCAGGAGACACATCCTTTTGAGCCCCTATGGGATTTTTGGGAAGCGAGTTACTTGTTGAACCCCATGGATTGAAATAATATATTATCATTATGGGTTACCTAGTGGAATACCACAGAACATGAGGACGAAGCCCAAATATAATTGAAAATTATACATTGATTAGTGGATGAAAGAAGTAGCTATAACCTTGGTTGTCATTAAGGATCCCATATGTGGAGGCTTTATTTCTTAATAATTCAATATTAAATAATTTTTTTATCATTGGCACTCATGTATAAAAACATTATATGTATTGGCTATTTTAGGGGAATCATTTTTGGTGGGATAATGTGTTTTATTCCATCCTTCTTATCCCCCAAGGTACCTATGTACCAAACATGATGACACACTATATCTATAAGTAGGTTTTGGGAAAATAACCAGCTTGTTTAAATATTTACTTTCTCATAGAATTGTATGAGTGGAGTATGTTTAATTGGACTAGGTGGGACTCAAGAACCGCTTGAGGTTGATATAATTTTACTTTTGTTTTTTCATTTTGTTATTCATTTTTTATCAACTCATGGGGAAGTGTTTGAGTTATGGAATGTATGATATATTCCATATTATAGAATTCAATATTCTAGTTATTATCAACAAATTCACCTTTTTGAATATGAAGGTTATCCAGATTGATTTATGTGACATGTAATCATTTTCACAATTATTATGTCTCTTGTGAGAGGATCATAAACTCCAATAAAAATATTCAAAGACCATAACTGATATTTGGCAACCATTATCTTAGGCATAGGTCCACATTAGGAAATTTAGTTCCACTAATCTTTCTACGAGAAATATGTAGTTTCGATGGGACGGTACACACTAGGTACTCCTAGAAGGTTAATTTATCACAAATTTCTATCTCACCCAAATTATTGACATGTGATGGGTCAGTAATGTCATTACCCACCCATAATAGGTGGAATAAGGAAAACACTATTTCAATTTTTTGATGAAAAACTAGACAAAAAATAAATAATTCCCATACTGTGCAAGATCTAGAATGGACTGTTGAAATTCATTGTCATGCTCTATAATCATCACCAGGGTAATTATTTCAGTAACACATGATCACCCTCTTCAAACACAAGACGAAAAAATTGTTGATTCTTAGAGGATGATTATCGGCATACATAAGTGGTTGTTACTTTTCTACACACTGAAAAATTGAAGGATCATCATGTAGAGGATGGTGTTGTGAAGGTCTCATCCTCAAGGAGTGTAGATCTCGTAGTGGATTGAAATTTGGATGACCAGAGTTATCGTAGTGGTCCACATAAGTTTTCTGGGGGAAGGTTACATTGTGGGTGCCTCCAAGAGGTGGTGGTGTGACTGCTGGTGTGGTGGCATGCGGCGGTGCGTCGGCAGATGTTGTGGTAGGTGGTGGTTGGGAATAGTCGAAGGAGGCATCATTTTCTAGTGATAGTGGCACAGGGCACCTACTAGGTGGCCATGAAAGCTGAGCATAATGGATTGGGCAGTCAGGTCTAGTCTGAGTTGGTCCAGTTCATTTTGGACCGAGGGTTTTATTAAAATATTTTCTTCTCTCAACCTAAGGGTCTATTTTGTGTTCAATCTATGACCTAAAAATCCTTTCTTGAAGGAAGATTTATTTGAGTCTTCTTTGGGAACAATTTTTTTGGGGCATGATGCACAGTGGTATTAAATATATGTTTTTAATAATAATAATTTATTTATTAATATTTTGAAAATTTCAATTTCATCGTATGTCTTCATAAAAAGTCTGAATGATGCGTCGGTTGATGCATTATGACTGTGGATTTGAGGAAGGCTATTCAAAATTAATTTCGTGTGAATATTCCTTTTTTGGGATTTGGACCCCATGATCGCCATTTTGGGAATTTTGGATTAAATGTCACTTTTTCATTGGGTTTCCATTATGTAATAATGATTAGCCAATCCCATGTGTTTTTGAGGGGATCGTAATGGTTATATATGTTTGATGTATTATGGGATCGAGGGATGGGCCCCACATGGGTACTATTTGTGCAAAGTGTGTTGGAATGAAGTTTCATCACAAGGATTCCCTTTCTGGAGAATGAATAGTCGATCATGTGTGTTGTTTCTTACTGTTCACAATGGTGTGATCCATCTGGTTATTCACATCAATTTTCAGTAGTCATGTCAGTAGAATTACATTTTCTCATTTCGAATTAGTAACAGGAAATGTGCACTCATCTGTATTTTGGCTAGAGATGCCATGTACTCCTAGAGTACACCCGCACGCCTTGGGGGTACTGGTTAATATTTTAGTACATTGGTATTTCTTTGTAAACAACTAGATTATACAGTAGGGACAGATATCATGTGGGCCCCACACGGGTTGTGTACCACTTTATGTATTTTCTATATCTCATATCCTTTTTTTCTAAAAAACAATTTTGACTTGTGAAATGACTATTCTCAGTTTTTTTCTCTTAGAAAGTGATTGTGTATTCTTGTAGTGGATTTCAAGTTATGATGTGAGCCGTTACAAGTGATATTCCTATTTGAGGTGACACTCAATGTCCTGGGCACAAAGCCTGTCTAAGGAGATGATCGATGATGACTGTAATGGTCGTGATGTTTTCAAAAACACCTGGGTTGTATTACCAAATACTCCACCAGGGCTAGGAAGTGAGGTTCATTGCTATCTCTTCTAGGCTTACCATCCAGTGAGGATGGGTTGTGAGGTTGGTCGTTATCTCTTCCAAGATTACCCTCCGGCAAGGATTGATAGGGAGATTTATCGTTCTCTTTTCTGGGCTTCCCCTTCATTGAGGCAGGGTAGTGAGGTTCAACATTATCCCTTTAATGCTTACCATTCAGTGCGATTGGGTAGTAGGGTTCACTAGTTTCACTTTTCGGAAAAACCCTCTTGCGGGGTGGGGTAGTGAGGTTTTTCATTTACTCGTTCGGGCTTACCTCTAGAAAGGCTAGGGATTTGGTTAATTGACGACTCTTCTATTCATACCCTCCAACATGGAAAGGTAGTGGGTTCACGACCCTATGACATGGTCTATCAAGTGTGAGGAATATTGATGAGGCATTCCTGAAGCGACTTTGGACTCTCTAGAAAGTGGGGATATTTTTCCACTAATGATGTGACCTTGTCTTATAAACTAAACCATGTAATAAATAAACACTCTCTCATTGTTGATTGTATCATGATATAGTGTCTGGGACCCTTTTATAAGATGATCAGAGTAGATGTATGTTATGATATGAATTGATGGTTACCTGTGGAACTATTGAAGACACATTTCATGGGGTATGTTGTGATATGGAGATCCCCTTACACTATCATTTGGGATTCCATGGTTGAGCGCATATATATTTATATATATTATTGCAGTACCTACTCCTTGGGATTTGGTTACAATTATTCAATTAAAGGAAAATACACACAGGGAATCCCACATGTGTCATATGCCTAGCTTCTCACTATTGGATGAGACTAATCACATACTATATGTAGAAAAGACTTGAAAATTAGTTAATCTACTCACCATTTGTAGATTATTATTTTTTATCATATTACTTAAATCTCTAGTTGGGTTGACCTGTACTGTTTTACTATGTCATGTTATATCTACTGCTCCCCTCTTCAGTACATCTTTTACGTCTCCCATGAGCCTTCATGGCATCCTACATAGTATTTATATACTCACCCTTACATGGAATTTTCCCACATTTTGTGTGACATTGTAGATGACAAATAGGATGATCAAGACTTTATCATAGTATAGGGAAACATGTTGCTTGGACTGCATGTGGTGTTGGTAGTGTAGGATTCAACATCGGGGCTCTCCTTATTTTTTTTACTTTTCCACCTATTTCCGGGTTATTCCACTTTTTTATGGGTTTTTATTTTTCCCCTTTCCCATTCAGTTTAGTTTACTAAACACGTATTGTTTATAGTTCGATACATATTTGTGGTTTATATATTTAGTACTATTTTATTTTCTTATTCATTTCCCTCTGCATTTTCACATTGAGATGGTTGTGTATGTGTACAGGTACTTATAAAAAGGCATATGCGAGGTTCTAATGCATTCAGTGCTAGTTTTCAGACCAAGGCTATCGAGGTAGACATGGGGTAGTTGCGGTTCATGGCTCGGTATGGGTCTTGTCGTGAAAAATTCGTATCATAGGTGGTTCATTCCTTGAGACATTGCTCTGATGATCCATTAAAAAATATATTGGGTTTTAGGGTAACAATTTCAACCTGTCTTGAGAGAATCTCATAGTCCATGGAGTCTAATGATGTTATCACAGTTGACGTATCCATTAATAAGGACTCTTATTACCCAGATGTTGAATCGACATGCAGAGACACTATTTTCATGCAATAATGGTACATGCATTATATATGATTGCTTCCTTGAATTTCCTTTTTGAGTATTATCCCCATCATTGTTGATATGTATATAACCCCAATTGACCATGGTGCTCCTTTATCAGATTCATGATGCCTCCACGATGACGACCATCTAGGATTCTAGCTCCGGTTTGTGATGATGATTATGTGAGTGATGATGCCTCAGTTCATGATTCGTCATATGACTCCCCTTTCATCGGGAGGAAAGGTAGAAGCACCTCCACCTGTGTAGAAACTTTTATTAATGGTAGCATATGCTGAGGACAAGTGATGGATGATCATGCTCTGTGAGTTCTAGAGTTAGAGACTGGTGAGGTTCTGTCGTGATCCAAACCCTCAGGTAGAGGAGGTTTGGCTTGAGTCTCTAGACCGTCTCTTCATCATTGTTCAGAAACAACATATTATATGGTGTCCTTGGAAGCCATTATTTTTCGACAGAGCAGCTTGGTGTTAGTATATCCAGGTTACTGAAATGCACGATGATTTGGTTCCCGCTTGGAGTTACTTCAACTATCTGTTCCCTGAGGAGGAGTAACCCTCCTACATATGCTCCATCTTATATCAGTATTTTCTAGCGATTCAACAGGGATGGATGATGTTGAATGAGTATGTAAGTATGTTCAAAGTCCTTACATGCTGCTATCTAGACATAATCACTAACTGAAAATTCAAGGTAAGAATGTTTGTGTAGGCTCTCTATAGATGAGATTCACATCTGCGTAGTTCCATTGTGAATCCCCACAAATCTCAGTGTTCTAGGGAAGGAACTATATATATAGATATTGTTGTAAGAGGAGTGCCAATTGGATAGTTTTGGCAGTGTTCACAGTAGAGTTGGTACATCTAACACATCTAGAATACATTAGTCTAGTGGCCCTCGACGTAGGAGGGCTCTGCTTCATAAGACTGAAGAACATGGTTGGGGATATCGTAGAGCATCGAAACATCCCAAGGAGGAATAGTGATATTCTTTTTATGTGAGATGTCACATGGAACGAGACCGCCCAACCATAATTGATGAGATTTCCAAGTAGTTAGATGATCCACCACCGAAAACGAGTCAATTCCATGATCAAGGATCTCCTAGTTGAGGACTGGGTGGTCACCAGGGAAGCAGTGTTAGCAGAAGAGTAGGAAGAACTTTTTTTGGTGGAAAACATTGTGGGGTCCTTCCACCACCACTAGGCGGTCTACAATAGGTTTATGGAGCTGGTATTTTGGGATGGAGGCAGTTGCATGCTATGGTTGTCTACAATCGTGAAGCATGTGATATGATATGAGGTAAACACTATGTATCTTCTCCCATTTTTTGTAGAACATGTTAGACATTGTGTGAGGTAATATTTTCTCCCTACTATTGATTGATGATCTATATGGGTGACATGGACTATTGGTGTATCCATGATTTGGTGTGGTTACATGTATATTAAAATCCATGAGCATGAGGGGTACATCCCCCATCCGGATGTGTTTTTTTGACACGAGAAAATTCGTGAGCGAGCCTCAATATCACCCAAAGTGGATAATATAGATTTTTGGTGGATGAATACCTCTGACTTATGCATTCATAGCAGAGTTGAGTATTGGAGTGTCAGAATATGTCCTGCCTTTTCCAATGGAATTTTTCATGCATGAAATTTTTTCCTTGAGTTATCACGGGTGGGTGTGTATGGGTTTCCGTTTTGGGGATTAAACTACTTCCAAGTGAATCAATGACACATGGGGAATTCCAAATGATTTCCATGTCCGTCTTCTTATGGTTGGATGAGTTTACTCCCATCCTCTATCGATGGGTACCTTATGTGCTCAACGATAATCTTTTTAATTTGGCTATCAATTATAGGTAGAGGTTATTAACCCAACATAATAAAAACTACGTAACTCACTATGTGGTGATGGTATTATTACTCATCACCCTGAGGATGTAGAGGCGCTATCTTCTAGGATAGAAATTTTTTGTTTTCTTTGACAAAAATATTCTTAGGTACATCTTCACCAAGAGAGTCTTGAACCTTATGTGGTGATTATTTTAAAACTTCTTATTGGACTATGACATAAAGGTTGTCTACACTCTGAAAAAAGTAAATGTTGTAGTAGATTACCATTAAAGGAAGTCCCATATTCTCTAAATGTGGGATGTTTCAGAGTAGTTATATTCCCTACAACTGACCTTGGTAGAGCAGGAGGGATTGTTTCCTTCTGTTGGTCGTGTTGAATGCTTCACTTATTGAGATTGTAATAGAGTCTCAGTTGTGATACATACACTATGAAATCCTTCATGGACTGATATCCTTAGGTGTTTCACCCCATGGTTATTTTTTTGGAGGGAGTCACAAGGCCCAAGCCCAGGGACAAATAGTTGATCATGTTTTGATGCGGATAATGGATGAGCACCGGGTTTCTGTGGGTTTCTATGACCACATGAAATCCCAGAGTGGAAATGGTACAACATATCCCATAACATCATCACTTGGTTTCCACGAAGAGAAAAGGTCCATGATGTTATCTAGGTGTTAGTGGACCGACTCAGGAAGAGGGAACAATTCCTTATTATCAGGGATGAGAGTTCAGTGGAGTGTTTGGGAAAGATCTACATATGGTAGATCATTATCATTCATGAGGTACCCTCGAAAATTTTCACTGATCGTCACGCATGGTTTATGACATGATTGTGTGGAGACATGTAAACGGAATTTGGGAACTAGTTTGGATGAGTAGAAGCATTATTTCCCTAGAACAATGAAAAAATTGAGCACACAATCCATGTGATGGAGGACATGCTGAGGAGATGTGTTCACATTTTTCTTTTCAAGTGATTGGTAGGAGTGATCCATACGAGGATAGACCATCCCCTTGGTTTAAATGTTGTCGTAGTATAGAAACATATTGAAGAGAGTTCTTGGTAGTGGGAGAGACAAAAGCGGTCTCAATGTCCCCAGGTGCTACCCCAGATTTCTTTTTGGGGAATAAATCCTGAAATAGGGACTAATGTGGAGACGTAGTTATTATCTTTTCTGACTATTAATATTTTGAAATATATTTCTAGATTTAGGATCATAGACATCAAGAAATTACAATACCCGGTGTGCCTTTGATAAATTAGTCAACAATGTAAAGTCTTTTAAACTAGTCACATGACAGAAATGAGATAACTCTTAAATGGTTGACCACATCAAAAAAATGAGACCATGACTGAGTAAATAAGGTGATGTTTACCCCATGTGAAACATAAAATATTCTAGAAAGGGATGTTTGGACCCCTCACTAATTAGTTATTTGTTAAATGGACGAATTAATTTATTAATTCATTACTTTAATATTTTAAACCCCAATAACAATCCAATGGTACCTCAGATATGATATTTGAGGCCAAATTTGAGTACATAACATGTATTTTACCCATGGTGGGGGATAATTGTTTCAGAATAGGCCTTCTATAAAAATATTCTCATAGGGAAAATATGTAAAAATAATAATTCAATAATTTTTCTAAATGAAATAATAATTAGAATAACATATGAACATGGACTTGGATTAGAAATTTGTGACATTCGTTATGTTAGTATTATTTTAATTTCCATAGAGTTGAACTTGGTTGAGAGGGTGTGGAAGGTTCAACTTTAGAGAGTGAAAAAAGATTCCTATAAATAGTAATTCTTAGAAATGATTCCTTGTTAGCTCATTTCCCTCTCGGATGGCGGAGCTCTAGCCGATGATGATACAACATCCAAACATCATCGGATCATTAAAAAAACATCAGGCGCTAGTAGATCAGAGTGCATGAACACAACAAAATATCCATATTCTAGGTTGGATTTCTAGTTTGGGTTCTACATCTCCCCATTTTAATTTCTATTGATCGAAATAACTTCTGATCTTTTTCCCTTATTTGAAAACCATCATCGATAGAAAAAATAACAATGGCCATCGATCGTTTAATTTATGGATCATCATTTTTTTCATTCTTCGCATTCCTATATAGAAATATTTTCTACATGCTCAAAAATCCTCCAATCATTGAGGAAGACTCATATCTGTGATGATATCAACCCATGGAGTCCCGATCTATGATCGGGTTCGAGTTTCTGGAACTGGAGGATGCACAACAATGAGTTGATGTGGAAGTTACTATGATCTACACATAAATTCCAATAGATCATCAAGCAGAGACTAGAACTATGATGGTGTCATCTTGGGGAGTTTAGATATGGCCTCAGATTAGAATTTGGATCACTGGAGTGAATGTAGTGGATTGTTGATGTTTTTCAATGGAGGGTTCTGGCAAGGGTGGCTCTGATAGATGGCACTGTGATGGATGAGAATAAAGGAAGGTGGCGTTGTGGGTGGGTGGTGGAGGCGGGCTGACTAAGCGAGTCGGACCAGCCTGTCTGGTTGATTTCGGGGCAAGGGTTTTATTAAAATTTTTGTGTCTCTCAAATAAAGGGTTTGTTTCATGTGATGTCTACAGCCACATGACCCTTTCATCGAGGTGGATATTTTGAATCTGTATTGGATCTGTTTTTTTGGGATTTACATTTGGTTGTATGGAACAACCATTTTTAATAATAATAATAATAATATTATTATTTTTCTGAGAACAAGAATCAGACCACATGTCTGCATAAATCATCTAATTGATGAGTTGGCAGAGGTGTTGTGACCCTAGAGTTGAGGAAGACTTCTTAAGTCTAATATCGAGCGCTTAAACCTAATTTTGGTGTGTAGGACCATTATCCCCATTGTGGGTGTTTTTGGTGAAATATCACTTTTTCTTCAACTATTAGTATTGGAAAATTGAATAGTTGATCCCATGTGTTTCTGGTAGAGGATCCAAATGTTGTGATCCATTTTTTGTTTTTAGGGATTGTGGTATGAGATCCATTGAAAACTAATAGAGCACAACGTGATGGAATGTTTTTTATTCTATAGGTGTTTTTGTTGGGTCAATGAACAATCAATACTATGTGTTATTCAATAAGGATCGCAACAGTTTGATCCGTTGAGGTATCTAAGTCCATTTTCAAGTGTAATATCACTAGATTTACATTTTTGTCCTTAAAATCAGTAACATGAAACGTGTGGTCATAATCCTTTTGAAAAAAGATTCTATGTAATATAGAAGTACACTAGAATTTCTTATGGGTACTAGTTCATAGTTTAGTACATTATTATATCTAGGTAAATAAATAGAAAATTAGGCGGGGAAACATGTTTTGCAGCCACCATTCAGGTCATGTACGTAATTACCAATTTTCTACCTCTCATATCTCATTCTTCTAAACTCCCATTTTGGCCTCTGAGTAGCGTATCCTGTGTATTTTTTCTATATAGAATTTGAAGTTTCCATCTATATTGGATTTTGAGGTATGATGAATGATGTTCTATGTGTGATGCTAATATGAGGTTACGATGGATGTTTTGTGAACAACTCCTATCCTTGTCAAGACTCAATGACGATAATTATGGCATATATGTTTTCAAAATCCCCAATATAATACTTGATTACCCTCCAGTATGGCTAGGAACAAGGTTTTCTGTTATCTCTTTTAGGTGTACCCTCCATAGATTCTTGTTATTAAGGAAACATTTTCTCTCTTTTGTACTTACCCTCCAGCATTGATGGGTAGTGAGGATCATCATTCTCTCTTAGGGCATACCCTTTTGCAAGTATGGGTAGTGAGGTTCGTCATTTTCACTTGAGGGATTACACTCCAGCATGAATGGTTAGTGATGTTCTCCAACTACTCTTTTAGTACATACCCTCCAGTGGATCTGGGCACTGAAGTTCGTCATTAAATCTTTTAGGCTTCCCCTCCTTCTAGGTTGGGTTCTAGTTTCTCTGGTGACCCTTCGGATCATAACCTCAAGTGGTGCATTGTATTTGGTCCCCGACATTCTGACATGATCTCTCGAATGTGCAGAATATTGACTATAAGTGATTGACCTATGTTTGGATGGTCAAGAATGAGGGGAACTTTTATAACCAAGACATTTCCTTGTGAGGTGAACTAAAACTGTATTGTCGAGATAGACTAACACAAAGAGGAAAATATCAAGGAGTGGTGATTGATCCCCTTTGAATTACAGTTCAAAGCAGACGTGTGGGAAACTAGGCATCGATGCTTACTCCTATATCTATTGGTGACTCTTTTCCCTTGCTGAGCTATGATCTAGAGATCCTCTAACTCTCAGGTTTGGGATTTATTTGATGATAATATATATATATATACATATATATATATATATATCGTATTGTAGTTCCCACGACATGGCCTTTGGATACTCTCTTTCCTAGAGAGGTGAAGACGCATGGGGTATTCCACATCAATTCCATGTGTATCTTCTCATTGTTGGATGCGCCTAATTTAATACTATAGGTAGAAAAGACATTATGAGAGGTTCATCTTCTCAATATTTCTAGATCCTTGTGTTTGGATGAGAATAGATCACTCTCTAGTTTGGTTGAGTTGTACTCCTTTACTGTACATTGTTCTATCTACTTCTCCAATTTTTTGTGCATCTTTTTCCGTGCCGTTGAGCCTTCGGTGCATCCTACTGAGTATTTTAATACTCACCAATGCTTGGGATTTTCCCAAACTTAGTGTTCCCTTAATGATGATAGACATGTTGATTGTGACTTCAGAGGAGCATAGGTATACACTGTGCATTGTAATGAACCAACCCGGGTTTCCCTCAAACCTATGACATGACCCGATGCGTCACATACCCAATGTGGGTTCTTGATCCGCCCTGGATGGCGACGAGCACCAGAACATCGAACAAAAAAACCAATGGAATGATTTCACCCAACCTTAATGACCACATGGAATATATATTGAACAAAGAAGGGAAATGATAATACTAACAAAATTTATATCCCATAACTATAAGAAAATAGAGGGAAAACAAATATAACTATAGAAAAATCTCAAAAAGACATGTTCGACTATATAGGACTCAAAACCAACCGCTACTCCAATGATGGGATGGATGAACTCCAACCATATCTCCCTAATATACACATCCCAGTTGACACAAACCTCTCCAAATTACTATGGTGCCTTGCCATTCCCTACACAAGAATACAATGAAAGGGTTAATCCCCATCAAAGTAAAGCATATGCTATGATAACATAGCTACATAAGGACCCACATAGTTGTTCCATAACATGTCTACGTATAAAAAATCATATAAGTTAATTTTTAAAAAAATCATGGAATGATAATTAGTAAATATGTTTTATATAAAACATGGAAAACATTCCCAATTAAATAATTCTATAAAAAAGATTTTATGTCATTTTCCAAACCATTTTTTCATATGATTTTTTCACAAGAACCAATATTCATATAATGGAAAACTTACTAATACAACCATTATAAACAAGAAGCACATGTATCACTACACCAATTAATACTATAGGTCTAGGCAGCATAATACTTCTACCAAAATAATGTGGTTCACAAAAGTGATCCAAGAACAATGAGAATCAGAAGTAGAGGAAAACCCCCTGAGTAATCCATGAAAATATCAATATGAATTTTCTAGAACAATGATCCTTAAAAACATAGTAAATTCACAAGACAAACCTCCTTGATAATCAAAAAGTAATGGACGATGACCTCAAGCTAAACTGTCCACCTATGTACACAATGTAACTGACATGCTCTTTTTCACATACGTATTTCAATGTATTGAAAACCATTCAAACCCATTTATAATACATTTTAAAAAATTCAAGGAAAACACATTTTTTCTTTCAAAATCCTTTTTCAACACACCCAAACAATCATTCAATTTAATAAATATATTTATAAATTAATTTTCAAATAAAATCAAGAACATTCATTATCATTGGCTAGAGACAGAACCTCCTAACTCAATGTTTAGGTTTCACTCACCCATAACATAAACCAAAACCATGAATGAAACCCAACAACACCAAATGAGACCCTAGGATCCAATCCGTGATAATATTGATTCAACCATAAATAGAAAAGCTCCTCAAAAATAGGTAAACCACATAACTTGAAGAAGGATGCCCGCTGCAGCACAACTATATAAGGAAAAAGGCTTTTGGAATGAGATCTCACAACGGATCTAGAAGAAGATGAGAATAAAAATCCACCATGGATCAGTGAATCTGATAACACTAGTCTAGGGCGCTATCATGACCAATCTCTAGGAAGAATCAAAGAGATCACTTACCTATAGAGACACAACGTAAAAATAACGATGAACTAGAGCTGATCATATCAATTCAGAAGGAGAGATTCCTCTGAAAAAAAATCCATGGGAGGGTCTTGGGTCAAGAACCATGATTTTTTTAGAGAAAAAAACCGAGATAAACTATATAACTTGTTCCTTTAAACTTGTTGTGGGTGAGGTCATCATGTGTACCCCTTGGTCATGATAGGACGGCCATGCTGAACCTGTTACGCAGAAAAACAAGATGCCTCATATTCAAAAAAAAAAATTTCACCCTACACAATGTGTAATAATCATTCATGAAATGTAAAAGCTCATATCATTACCTCCCCCTTCACTCAATGGTCTCCTAGGAAATGTCATGCCACCAATACCAAGTACACGACATGTACGTTAGGTACTCGGTGTGTACCTATTCTCCAATATGTAGTACACCAAAATCATCACATAAAAAGATTTTAAAATTAGAAGGGAACATATAATGAGGAAAAACTAACCATGTCATAGAAACAAGATTTTACCCACTCACCACCATAATAACTTTCTGTCCCTAAAAAGTCATGTGGATGATTTATCCTCTAGGAAGAGATGAGGTTACTAACCCCTCATAAACAACTCACATTCCCAAGTCTCATGAAAATATAATCATTTTTTACATTGATCTATGACCAACAGAAAACAATTACCATGCTTGAATTTTGATTAACAGTAAACGATCTCAGCTAGTTTCCCCAAAATAGAAGAATATTTCTCAAACACAATTTCTTCCCAAATCAGAATTTTGATCGAGATTCGGGTGATATTTCATGAGCTGAGATATGTGGAAAAGATCACGAATGTTTTTCAACTAAGAATTCAATTCTAAATTATAGGAAAATTTACCAATTAGTTTAGTGATATCAAATGGTACAATGTTTGTCAATGCCAACATTCCCTATTTTCAATGTCGAAGGTGTCCCAAAAAAGGAGAAAATTTAATGAAAAACCAGTCACCAACGGAAAACTCCAAAGGAGGACGCCACCGATATGCAAATGATTTATATCAAAATAGGGATTTAACCAGATGTTGTTGCACCTCCTGAATCTTTTTCGATGTCTCGTGAACCATACATGGTCCATCAAATGATACTTCAACCACTTCATCCTAATAAAGAGGTGATCTGCATGGGTGACCATACAACACCTCAAAAGAATCCATTCTTATCGTCTACTTATAAAAGTTGTTATAATCGAACTCAACCAGTCCCACATGGCTATCCCATGATCTACCAAAATCCAATACATTTCCACAAATAATATCATCTAGGATCTAAATTACACAGTCTACCTAGCCATAAATCTATGGAAAGTATGTTGTCGTCAACATGACCATAGTCGCCATGGCCACTTAAAGACTCCTACAAAACCTTATGGTAAAACATTGGATCATTATCTAAAACAACGGAGATGAAATCCCTTGGTACCTCATGATCTCTTGTAGATAAAAATTACCCAGGTCGTCTACTTTAGTTGTCTCCACGATTAGAATCATGTGAGAAGACTTCTTCATCTGATCAACAACCACTCAGATAGAATTTTTCACTTGGGTCGTCTATGGAAACCCAACAAAAGACTCCATAGACACCTCATCCCACATAGAAACCTGTAGTAGAAGAGGAAATGTCATACTAATGTGTGTCAACTGATCCTCATTTATCTGTTGGAAGGTGTAATATTGGGACACATAATCTATGATGTCGCACTTCTTTCATTGCCACCAAAACTGTCTTCTCATGTAATAATACATATTTGTCGTGACTGTATGAATGGCCTATTAAGATCTATGAATATTAATCATGATTAAACTCTTCATAGATTTTGGTATGAATAATCACTTCATGATGTGATGTATTCCATCTAGATAATGAGACTAACCAGGAACTCTATCCCCACCATAATGGTTTTCCCGAATCTACTGAAACTCATCATTTTTTTGACTTCAAAAGATAGACTCATGGAGAGATTATGACAATTTACCATTGGTCATAACTATCCTTGAATCATCATCTTGTCCATACAAGTTAAACCAAGTGAAGATCCTCGTAAGATTCCACTCCTCCCTTGATTCTAGAATAGCTTGTGATGGTAAAATCCTTCTTAGAGCATTTGAAAAAACATTACCCTTCATCAGGGTGTAGGAGATATCGATGTCAAACATATAAAGGTATTCCAACCATCATCTATATCTGAGATTCATGTCTTTATGGGAAAAAATATAACTTAGACATTTTTTATTAGAGAAAACAATGATATTCCAAAAAATAAAATAGTGCCTCTAACATTTATGTGATTGAATTATAGTTTAATGTCCTAAATCAATAGTGGGGTAGTTATTATAATGTTATAATAGATGAGAAGATCCATAATCTAACACATGATAATATTACATGAGTAACCATATCAAAACAAGAATAGAGTCGTCACAAAATACCATTTACCCAATACCAGGTTCAGGTAAAATCAGAACCGGTACTGATGTCAAATGGCATTTGACTTCATCATTGGAAGAATGACACTTTAAATCCTATGATAATTTAATTTCATTCTTTTTCATAGAATTAAAAGGTGATTCTATCTTAGATAAATCCTTGACGAACCATCGGTAGTATCCAGAAATACCAAGGAAGCATCAAATTTCAATGACATTTCATTATTCCTTCCACAATAAAACAACTTTCTCCTTCTCTAGATCAACTGATAAGCCTTACATAAATATTATGCTCCCCATTAATTTCACTTCCCTAATCCAGAAAAATCATTTTAAATTCTTTACATACATATGGTTATTTATCTTAATCTCTATAACAAAACTATGATGGTGCTCATGCTCACACTTATACATTTAATAATAAAAAATATCATCTATAAAAACTACCAAAAAGAGTGCCATTATATTGGAGGAATATTCAATTCATAAATTCATTAAAAACTACAAGAGTGTTAGACATACTGAAAGGAATCATGATATATTAACAATGGGCAAACCTTCTCTTGATGTTTTTCATTGGAATATTAGACTCTTGGACTCTGAGATAACGATAACCCGACTAAAGGTTGATCATTGAATGCCACATTTATCCCTTAAAAAGAAAAAATAAATATTCCACATGATGTAATGGATTTTTCTTCTTAACCTTCATTTGGTTTAACTTCCAATAGTCCACACATAACCAATGTGATGCATCCACATTCATGGACAAGAGCATAGGGGATGCCCAATGAGAAACACGAGGGAAAACAAAACCGTTCTCTAATAGGCTGTCCAATTGAATCTTGAGCTCCTTCAACTCCACTGGTTCAATATGATAAGAAGGCATCAATATCAGATGATTACTTGGAACTAGGTCAATCGTGAAGTCTAACACTCTATTGGGAGCAATAATAGAGAAGTTTTCATGGAAAATATAAGTAAAATATCAAACAACAAAAAAGGATCCTCGGTAGAAAAAACCCCATCAGGCTAAAACATAACAGGAACTAATAAACTCATGAGATCTTGGTGGGAGGATCCATCACAACCAAACGTCGAGTCCCACTCTCCCAGAAACACATGAGGTTTCCCATCGGCAGCATGAAATGATACATTCCCACGATAAAAATAAACCTCTCCTTGATGAGTGAAAAGCCAATTTATACTGATGTGATGTAAAACAAATCCAGTTCATGAATGAGAAAATCCCATACCAAACCTGTGTCCGCTATTTTGAATGAACTAGAAAGACACCAGAACCCCTACACATTCCTCTTACCATGATATATCACTAACTTCATTTTAAATGGAATTAGTTCGGTTGTATATTTACGAATATCATCAAACTGTGCAGATTTAAACAAGTAGGAGGCACCATTATCAAACAAAAATGTATTTACTAATGCCGCTATAAGGAACATACCTCTCAATATTGTTGGACATGTATCAAAATAAATTGGACACTCATCTACTTTGTGTGTATAATTAACTCCTATAGCCTATGGATAGATCCCTATAGTCATTGAAGCATATGACTTCACCATAGTACCCTTTTGGGTAAAGGGACTCTAAAAAATGAGGTGTATTCACATCTTAACAGAAATGATGTAGATGACCCACACGTCCAAAAATGTTGGACATCTTCATTGACATAGGAGAAGAATTTATAGTGTAACCCCCCTTGCCACAATGGTAGTAAGTTAGAGGCACACTGCCAGCTGAAATGAATTTTGTAGAAGAGGTTCACTACTGACACCGACCTCCACCACATTTGATATGGTCCTTCCACTGCATCTTTTTCCCATGACCGCCACAGAAGTCATCACCAATTGGATGACAAGAGGCAATAGTGGTGACCTCACAAGCCATACCCATCTTTTTTATCATTCCACAATCCACAATATCTGCATAGATAGATAGTTCAAAAAAAACACATTCGATATAAAGAACAGTATGAAACCCTATAGGTACTTCCGCGCCTTCAGCTCATCATTTCATAGCATGTTTAGAGAAAAAATAAAATGTTAATAAAAGTTGGTGTAGGATGACACCGAAGGCTATCTCTGCTACAACTATAAAATATCTATAGATTTTTACAACTTCATAGACACTACAAACAACTGATGAAAGAATATGGTTTTGAAACCCTTCAAATAAAAGCCCACATATCTATCTTCTAGAACCATAGATTCCCACAAACACATTTTGGATGCTTCGATTATAAATGATATTCACACTTATATTCTTAGGTGTCTCCTAGAAGTTGAATATTTTATCGATCCTATCCAGCCAATCCTCTACCTATTGAGGTTTATTTGTGGCTTTAATAGATGTTGTATTCTTGTTCAAGAAATATTTTGATAGATTTATTTATTCTGCAACACCCGGTTGTACATCATACACTGTGTTCTATACTCATGGAATATCCTGACAGACATCACATACTACCTGTACGACAGTCTCAATGAGATCCTGATCTATAGGAGGATTCCCATAAAGAGCATCAGCTACACCTTCTTGATGAACCTGTGGACAATGTTTCAAAGGCATACTGATGTATACCGAAACATTAGAATGATGAGGCACAAAAAAATATCATTTCAATGTAGAAATCCCATCTGCAGAAACATATACTTCAACAGAAAATAACAACACTAGATACATATATACCGACATGTCATGGTATCATGAGTCTCATTATAATAAAATCTTTCTAGAAACTCATCACAATATACCTCTCAAGTCCCCACAATAATATCATCAGCCTTATAGACATCCCAAAAAAAGATTCTTGAGCAAAAAAATTCACATTGATAAAAAACATTAATGAACTGACCTGGGATACCCTCAAACAGACACCCAACCCGATCTGTCACAAACCAAAAGGGCGTTATTGATCCCCACAAGCTGGAGGCAAGCACACTAACATTGAACCACAAAACCGAGGGAATGATTTCACCCAACCATAACAACCACATGGAATATATATATATATATACAAGGATATAAGGGAATTGAGGATGAATAAAAAAATGTATATTCCATAATTGTAAGGAAATGGTGGAAACAAAACAACAATAAAAGTAGGTAAAACCCCAAAAGACATGTTTGACTGCAAGGGACTCAAAAAAAATAGCAACTCCAACCATAGCATGGATGAACTCCAAACATATCACCATGATATACCCACCCCTTATAACAAAAACCATGCCACCTCACTGTGGGGGCTTGCCTTTCCCAGCACTAGAATTCAAATGAAGGTCTACGCACCACCGAATCATTGAGTAGGGTGTGAGGTAATAGAATTAGTAGTATCCCACCAAGGTGTAATATAACTCATCTCTATATAAAGAATCTTGTTTTCTCATTTTTAAATAAAAATGGCATGATGAGTCGTAATTTTTTTTTATAAAAAACATCATAAACATTCCATTTTCCATAAATCTAAACAAAAGAAGGTGTATCAATTTCAAAATAATTTTTACATACCATTTTTTACAAGAATCATTATGCATATCAAGTCCATCATGGAAATCCAAGTAGTATAAACCAAAATTACCAGTATCACAAAACCAAGGAATACTTCATTCCAAGGAAAAAGACTACCTATACCAAAATAATCATGTTCGTAAAATTAATCATAGAACAATGGGGCTACGAAGTAGAGGAAAATCCAAAGAGTAATCCCCCCAAAATGTAAATATCATTCCCCTAGAACAATGGGCCTATGAAATAAAGGAAATACCTAATACAAAAATCTTTGATAATTACATATAAATGGAAAATGGACTCAATGTAAAACGTCCTCCAATGTAGCCACGGTAACCCATTTTCACAATCCCATTTCAATGTATTAAAATCCAATCAAAACAATTTATAATAAAATTTCCATAATCAATGGGAAACCCAATTTTCATTTGAAAACCATTTCTGAACATGCAGAAACATTCATTCTAATTTCATAAATATATTTATAATTTTTTTTGAAAAACATGAAGTTTCATTATCATAGTCTAGAGACAAAAGCACATGCGTCAATGTTATGGTCGAACCCACCCGCAATAGAATCCCAAACCAAGGAAGAAACCCAACAACACCAAAGGGGGCCCTAGGATCCAATCCACAAAAATATTGAATCAAAAATATAAAAAAATGATTGGAAAAGGAGAGTAAAACCAATTATCTTGAAGAAGGAATCCTCATGCACCATAAGCAACAAATGAAAAAGGCCTTTGGAATGAGATCTCACAACTTATCTAGTGAAGAAAACATAAATCAACCAAATTGGATCAATGGATCTCATAACTCAAGGCTATGGAGATATTATGATAAATCAAAAGGATGAATTTGATAGAAAACTTACCTAGAGAGATGCACCATAGAAACAACAATAAACTAGAGCCGATGAGATTGATTTGGAAGGTTTGATGCATCTGAAATAATTCTCAGGGAGGTTCTAGGGACAAGATCCATCAATTTTGGAGAGAAAAGTTCCAATTTAAACTTTATAATTCCTTACTTTAATGTCAAAATGGGATGGGTCAAGACATGTACTACATGGTCATGACATAAAGGAAATTCATGATTAGTTACGCTGAAAAAATCGTCACCTCATATTAAAAAATTACATTTTCACCCTAAAAATCATGTACACGTCATTCAAAACTTCTACATGATCACAATGTGACCACCACCTTCACAACATGGTCTCCCAAGATGTGACATGAAATCAGCACCCATTACATGATGTGAACTACATGTACAAGGAGTGTACATTTCTTGTAGTCTACAGTAAACCTAGAAGAAACAAATAAAATGATTTTAAAACTAGAAGGGATCTTAGAATGATGGAAAACTAACCCTCTCAAGATAATGTGATGTTACATGCTTGGACTAGGTGGGGTGGTCATAGATTGGTATTTAGGAGCAGGTATACGTCAATTTTTTTTATTTTCAACCTGTCGACATGTTGTTTCCCATTTTTGTAATTGGGTGCACATTTTTTCCACTTTAACATTCTGTTTATATTAAATTACTTTTATGTTTTAGAGGATAATGCTTATTTTTGGTATATATATATCAGTATTGTATCTTGTTTTTCATATCCCCATGTGCTTTTTCCATTGAGGGTCCTATGGGTGTGTGTCAAGGTTCTTAGGAAAAGGCCTATAGAGTTTGTTATGTAATTGGTTCTTGTTGCAAGCCCCATAGAATATGGAGGTAGTCTTGGGGTAGTTTTAGCTTGATCCCTTGTATGGGTCGGATTGTGACATGGTAACCCTGAGTTATTCATGGGAAATACATAAGTAAATTGATCTTCAACTACTAGATAACTATAATCATCAATCTCTTAAATTGATGACAATGTCAACTCTTCCAACTAATAAGTGATATTTCCCATAACTGGGGACAACAATATTGTTTAAACATTATTTTCAACCATCCTTCTTTTGAAAGGATGCTTGACGTCTTCCTCATTCATGGAACTAACTTATCTCCAATAATAGTCCATCTGAGCATTGAACATTTTCAAAAAGTCTATTCGTAGAATTACGTCATAGAAATAAATCTATAACAATGGGAGTTCCCATATTATCTCAATTCCATAAATTGTTATACAACATTCTCTACACACAATGTCTTGACAATGTATTTCATCGAGATGAGTATTTTATTGATTTAACACAAATGGAATTATTTCCAATATTGAATATATCTGGTCAATAAAATGAGAAGCAATGGAGGAATGTGATGAACTAGTATAAATCAACACTTGCCCAAAGGTATATTTCAAAAAAATATTACCCCTAACTATAGATGGTCAAGAAAGATCATCCAAAATCATATACTAAACTCTATACAATTGGTTTCTCACTATACTGAACTCTTTTTTCCATTGTTTTGATTTACCTTTCTTAAGAAACATGGAATTCCAATATTATACATGGATATCTCTCCATTTTTTGAGTCTATTTATACTATCCTCACACATTAAAAGCATATGATTCTTATGATATATGAGAAGTGTCTCAAGTACCCGAACTCCGACCACTGTTGCCAATGTTCTTATAGTTTCCAATCTTGTAGAAATTATGGAATTTTCATGGTTTTGTTGTACACTCCCAATTAACGTGGTCAATGGAACCACATTGTTAGCATCCCACATGTCACGTTTTTCATTGAATGATATTTAATTATTTAGCTGTAAGATTTTGATTCTTTCTCCAACAAGAGAAATAATTGTCTCTATTTCACATTCTCCTAGCATTGGAGATTCCACCATTTCCATTATTGATCATCATACTTCGTCCTCCCAATTCTCATGATATGTCTCACTCGAACATCACCACTCTATTCACAATATCTATATAATCATTATCATAGACAACATGAATCTCCTATCTAATTTATTTCCATATCGTAGATTCTATGATGTGTGACTTCAAGGATGCACTCACCACAACATGTAGTGAAAATAACATGAAATTCATGAAGTAAGCCATATATTCTGTGAAATATATATTATCTATCTTCACTCTAGTGGAATCTTTCATCCTCTAGATCTTGACAGAATGATGATATTATTATTTCTTAATCAATTCCTCAAAATACCCCCTAATAAGTCCTTGATCCACTTTAGAATTATGATTTAGTTCCTACAACTGGCATGCATGCTCATTTATTATGTATGTGGCCATCATGAAATTATGCTATGATGGTGTCTTGATTAAATAGAATATCTGATTTATCATGTTTAACCACACCTCCTCTATTTCCACTTCCAAATCACTATAGAGTATGGGAGGATCATACTTCATGAACATGAAGGAATGGTCTACGTGCCTTGTCTCATTCCTATGGTTCCCCATTTTAATGCCTTGAGATTCTTGAATTATACACTGAACCAATACATGGTTCTCCTATGGCTCATGTGCAACCACATTCTTTGCATCTTCTTCTGGTTGGTTACTATGACACCTACATGGTGCCATTTTCTATAACAAAAAAAACATTCTAAATCTCAATCTCTAGTAACTGATATCTTATAAATTAATATTAAATCACATCAACTATCACTACATCTGTTTTCCAAAATCAACCATTTTCCATTTTCGAATTTTTTTGAAAACATTAATTTTTTTGAAAATCAATTTATTTTCAAAATTCAATAACCATTTCACTTTTTGAAATCATTCTATTTAAGAACATTTTAGTTGTTTTTCAAAAATAATACATTTCAACAATATAAATCATTACTCCAAATTATGTATTGACTCCTACTATGAATTCATTCCTCTAATGCATGAGATGCTTGTCTCATTAGATAAACCCAAAACAACGACATTTAAAAATTATAGAACAGCCTCAAAAACAATATATACACAACTCCTTGGTGACTTGATATTCAGAATAAAAGTGTTATATATTTCCTTTTATGCTATAAATTTCATTTTCTGGAAATCCTCGTCATTTCATAGATTCCCATACATGGAATAGACAAGATAGAATTTTATCTCCATGACCAAGACCACGGAAGACTACTTTTTAGGCAAGGATCGAAGAAGATGTTACCATTTTTAATGACCCAATAATTTTCATTGTCTTGCGAATACTAATAGTCATCACACAGCCTTAAGAGACATCGCCAAGATTCTATTGGCTCTATATAAATGATGATTTGTTTCAAATGAATGTGGGGGATGATTTTCCATTTATGAATAAACCCATTAACCCAACCAACAATAATAAAATAGCTCACTATATGTTGCGTGAGAAATGAAATTAATCTCAATGACATTATTTATGGCATCCAATGCTAAATATGACTAGATATTAAATAATTTTAGATTAATATTTAGTATAGTGTAAAAATATATGCAAGTGGAATGTAATAATTTAGTGTCTTTGGAAGCATTGAAACAAAATATTCTAACATGGTGAAAGGTCTTCAACATATCCCAGAAATATATAAATGATTTGAACTTCTACATATATCCTTTCTTCATTACCTAGAAAATGGAAACATTAGAATGGGATGATCTCAGATTCTCTGTAAGGGAAATCATGGTGGACATGTAAGAATAAAAACGAACACAGTGGTATGATAACGTCATCGTAACATTGAGAGATTATACCCTGCATTTCAAAGGTTATAATCAAGAGCTATGAGATAAATCATGGCAGTTCATAAGACATGAATCATAAGGAAATAACCATCATTATGCATGGAATCATATCTAAAGAATAATACATTGTATTTTTGGTATACATATAAGAATAAAAATTTATGTCTGGAAAACCTACCATGACCTTTATAACATGTAAGGCTTGGTCTATGACCCGTGTACCTACATTAGGATTGGGATAGAAACCCATATACCCACTTTTTATACTTGGGATATAAAAAATGTAACTTCTTCTTATCGGTCTTGGGACACTAATCATGTAACTTCTTTCCTTTAGGCATGAGCTACAACCTGTACACACTCATTCTTTTTTGGGATTGGGCTACAACCGAAATTCCAAATTTCTTTTAGGGCTCTATAAACAACCTGTGTACACTTTGATCCCATATAAAACATATAATTACTTAATGGATAGTTGGTAGATATAGTACCCACCCATCTCATTGTAAAATCATTCAAATATGTGCCACAAGATAATAAAAAATTCATCATGTCATGACCCATAAAGAGATATAGTTATTATAAACAACAAATAATGTCCCATAAAATGAAATTGGTATCACTAAGAATTCATAACATCATAACATACAGAAAATAGATTGGTTTCCCAACCATTTATTTTATTTAATAATCGTGAATGTGAAATGGATTTCATGAACATATAACCCGTGAAAGATAAAGATGTTTCATAAAGACCATGAAATTAAGAGTGACCCATTCATAGAAATTATAAGAATGGACACTATATAGAATTTCCAAAATTGTTTTCAGTGACATCAATGGATGTCATATTATATTTGAAATTGGTTTTAAATGTTGTTAAAAAAATGTTTCTTGATGAAAATATCCTTTGCTTTTTGAAAATTCCATGTTAATACAAAAAACCAATTTACAAATCATTTTATAATAAAATACGTTCAGAACATATAATAAACACATGAATTTTTTTTAAATAATTATCCTTGAAAATTAATTTCTGAACTATTTCATTAACATTATCCTTTTTAAATTGAAAAGTAATGTTTAATGTAATTATGGTGGGTAATTATGTAAAATTCGTACGAAGTAAAAAAGGAAAATTCCTTTTTCACTATAAAATAGTTAGAAGTAATGAATTATTCAGTAAGAGAAAAGATTATCCCATTTATGAAATTGGTAAAAAAGGATAAAAATATATTTAATTTCATATTGGATGATGTTATAATATTATTGGAATCCCTTTTTAGATAATAAATAATTTTTACTGAATAATGGGTAAAGTAAGGATTTACTAAAAACAAATTCTTTAATATATTATGTACCATAGGGTAAAATGTTTTACTACTAAATGACTACATCAGTAGATAAAATATGATAATTAAAATCATAAATTTTCTTGAGATATGGATGATAATATTTCATCAAGGGAAGAAACAACATAATCAATCTCGAAAATTGAATAAATTGTATCAACAAAATCGTATTACTCGGTAATTTGAGAACATAATATCCATGTAAAAATGGAAACTAAAAGATGAAAAATATATCATTAAAATAATTATATTTATGATATAACAGGTAAAATGGAATTATATGCACCTAAAATAAGAGTTTATGTTCATAATAAAACCCGAAACTCCAAGAAGGAAAATTTAGGGAAAGCTGTTTTAAAGATATGTTATCTTTTGAAATCTGAACCCCATAGAAGAAGAACCATTAAATGGGAATTTGAACACACAAAATTTCATGTAAAATACACATATAATATAGTCATGAGTATTAAATGTTCCACATGAATGTAAATAGCAGTGAACGTAGCTTGTATCATGCAGAAATGAAAAGTGGGAATAAATCCCCTTATCTTGTGTATTGACCCTCTATATACTCGTACAAGATTACTGTATAAAAAATATAACTATATTATACATATTTTGATGAATAATATTATTGTATATATTACTCTATATGTTTTATTATAAAAATATATTATCCTCTTCTTAATTTTATTATGATAAGGATTCACTTCATGTAATATTCACTTGGTTCTTCACATGTGTCTTAATTTTTACAAATTTAGTCCTTATAATTATATCATGAGTCCATAATGTAGATCATGATATAAATATCAGTTTTATATAGTATATTTAAAATATAATAATTTATATAATAAGGAATTATGTAACGAAATACACAATTCTGGGAGACAGTAAGCCATATGTACGCATGAACATGAGTTTTTCGGTTTTTATTACCATATTGATGTAATGTATGTAAATGAAAAATTTATATATATAGAATTATTAACTTATAATTAATATATCATATATATCATATAACTTCATTAATTCTATCATTAATACAATATATGAGTTGTGATAATGAATCACATCACTTTGAGGGGGCAGTAGTCCACACTTCCTCAAATGAGATTATCGTATTAACAACAAATGGAAGAAAAAATGATGTGTGTTGTAAAAGGAATAAATATGTTTAAATACATAGTAAATATAATAAATTAAATATATATATATAAATATATTTCCATCATAATATCTACCATGATTGGAGGTAATGTTTAAATGAACATTATTCCTTTTCATGAGGCAGTAGTTCATTGTACAAAGAAATAGTTTGTTGAACTTCCATTAAATGGAGGTCTGTGTAATTTTAGCTTAGAAAAAATTCATAAAGACAACCTAGTATATATACGGTACTTTTTATGTAACATATTAATGTAATAATGTTATTTGTGGGGGTGGAATAAGAAATTAATGAAAAGGAACATGAGAGATGATGTTACCACTTAATCAGGTACCTCCTTTTGGTTTGTGCCGAAAGTCTTCCTTGGTAGGGTTTCTTCCCATATGTAGGATTGTAGATATAAGGGAGGATTTTTGGGAGCCTTATTTTTAAAATCATTGAATAACAAAAAACCTTCTGAGATGTGTGAGGAATAGGTAGAGGTGGTGGCCTTCTATAGGAACGTAAAAGAACTCACATGGAATTTTTAGAAATAAATTAGGTGCGCACATGTTCTTACATTCAAAAAGTCATACCAAACCATCAAAAATCAATAATGGAAGGTTTATAGCCGAACTACGGGATGAAAACATGTTTATAACAATTTTATATTTCATTTTTCCTTATTTTTAATGTCTAGTCCCTAGTTATGATTAATTTGTCTTTAACCGTTGTGATTATTTTTATTCACTTTTACAAATAATTTTGGTAACAATTTACAGGTTCTTATTAGACTCTAAATATTTGACATAATAAAATGGTTTCTATAATATTTTTTAATTTTCAATCACATATGTGTAAAAATAAAAAATACTAGTAATCTTGTAGACGGTGTAAAATAATGGGGTTTTGATGTAGCAAAATGTTCAAAAGTTTGTGAATATATATATATATTCAGTTTCAAAGGGAAGTTTATCCAAATGGATCTAATTGTATTATTTGATGTAATATTCATCAGATTTTACATTAAAACTTATTTATAATATCATTTATAATTAATATCTAATTAGGGAAATATGTATTTTTTAACTAAAAATAGTATTTTTCACTATTCATAAAAAATTATGTTTTTAAAAAATCCTGAAAATACACCCTAAGAATATTTGAAAATTCTAAATTCAAAAATGAAATTTATTTTATCAAATTAAATTTCTAAATGTGTTTAAAATAGCTTATATTATTATGATATTGAAAGCTATTTATTTTTGAAAATGTTATTTTTAAATATCTAGGGACTTTACCAATAATCATATCATTTATTGTCAATATGTTCTTTTTAAATAAAAAAATTGAATAAAAAATTTAAACATTTTTATTAATATTAATATTATGTTATATAAATATGTAAAACAATAAAATGATATTTTTTTTTGAAACTCTGTGTTGCATGCATCGTACTCCAACTTAGTGTTGCGTGAATATTACGCCTAGTCATTGTTACATGTAGCGCAAGCCATATTGTTATTGTGTGTAGCACAAGAAAAGATGGTATTTCCTTTGATATGAATGTTTTATATAGTGTCTTTATATTTTGAAATATAATGAACTCTTTCCAGTTTCATGTGAAATGATAAATATTGAAATGATAAATTAATTCGAAAAAAAATTCTCAAAATCTCGCATTGTTACATTCCACCCCCTATAAATTGAATTTCACCCTTGATAATCATCTGTGCTATAAAAGGTAAAATACACGAATGTTTTACACATAGAATCCAACATCGTAAAAATGGATCCAAAAGCCTCCCATAAAATGGGAAATTCTGAACCATAACTATTACACAAAGTAACATATGACTGAGTTTCCACATCAAGGAACATAGGTTGGGTGTAAAGATTGGGAAATGATGGAAAACATAAATATTTATATGGATTGATTGTTTTCAACAAAAACAAACAATTGAATGTTCAAAGGAATGTTGAGGGCCTCAAAGTCATAAATCCTTGATGATTCCACAAGCCATTAGTTCAACAAAATTTAAGGTATAAAGAAAACATATTTTTGATCACTTTCAGAATGTTGTGTAATTATTGATAAATTTATATAAAAAATTTCATTCATGTGTTTTTCTATGAATTTTTTTTAATTCATCCATTATCTCAAGGAATTAATGTGTATAAATTAACATCTATGAATAAATCACTAAAATATGACTTTAATGGATCTTAAGGCTCATAAAAGAATAAAAAGTCTAACTGTTTGTCTCTTAGAGAACAGTATGTATTAATCTATAAAAATGATCAATAATAGTTCATCATAAGTATTTATTCATTAAAAATAAATACACATTAACCAGGACATCACGTAGGCCAGTGGTATGTTTGAAACCCTTATTGTCCATCAATCAAGGGTTTAAGATACACGAACTTTTAGTATTTCATTGGTTGTCACCCAATATAAATGATGTCATTTTCAAAAAAAATAGAAATGATAGTCATCCTTGAAATAATTTTAATCACTGATTATCCATTTAACCATGGTTTCCAATAAAAATCAACTGCACAAATACTTCAACTAATTCATAAACTAAATAGTTAATTAACATATAACCATTTAATCCTTTGAAATGTTAAAAATCCAAAACATTATATTGAGATTCAAAAAATCATCATAAAATTCATTCCCTTGTATATCATAAAGTTGCTTTTGGGTTTCACATTCCAAAAAATTAAATAACCTCATCATATATTCTCTACAAATATTATAATAACCTGAATTACCATATATCATATTGGGAAACATGAATACTTCCTTATTCCAATAATTACTAGATGCATCCTTTAAATACAAGAATAGGTGAACTTCATCTTGGATTACATAGATCATTTTTTAAATAATCAATTACATGGAAATATGTATCATCCAAATTAATTTTTCATATATAGTATATCATTATAAAAACAACATTATCATGGCATGAGGAATTAATTAAGGATTGCCATACCTTAATCAGAATGTGACCTTTCCATGCAATCAATTTTATAGTCCATAATTACCATTCAAGATATTATTGTATATCCATAGTAAAAACAAAAAAAAACATCCCTACATAATTCAACATTCATAATTATATAATGCAATTACATAAATACTTCAATCCTTTAACATTATTTTTTGGAATGGAAGTGGTCCTTTCTAATTTTATAAGTAAATACTTATCTCAGAGAATTATGTTGATTAATAAAAATGTTCTCCACAGATAATATATTAAAATCCATGACACCTCATCACTTTCTAACCCTTTTATCCACTCATATAACATCTTCCCCGCCAAGTGAGGTATTTTCCATGGTTCTTCATCAATTAGTCTTGACATGGAGGAAGATGAATGTTCTATCATTTTTGTTCCTTACCATGAACGTACATCTATATCTTATTCGACCAATTATAAATATCACCAAATGTATCATTGATAATCATATACTTTGATAGTATATTCTGTGTTATCACGATATCCTTTTCTCCACTGACTATCCCATTTGACATCTCATCATAAAATCTACCACCACATTCAACCATAATCTTGTTTCCTCTTGTCATTACATTTGACTAAAACTATTATAATAGTGATATCAATACTTATCATAGTGAAAACCACATAGTTATGAAAATAATTACTTATAGGATGTCTAAATCATGAAACCATCCATACTCTACAACACTATATGTTTATTCTATTTTATCCATATCTAACTTATATCTATATCCTTCATTATGATTCTTGTAGTGTTTGTTCATTACAAAAGAATATTCTGCAGGTGTGTCAAAAATTGTGTGAAACAATGCCCATTATTGTGTACTAGAATACCCCAAGTCTAGCTCAGCACATCTTGTCAGAGTTATTAATCCAAGGTATATATATGACAGAGCCACATCCAGTTGTAGTATCCATACATGGATTTATTTCTTGGAAACAACTCACTTTTACCTTTACCAATATTGAAGGATATTTTCCAAAACAATATATCATCCTTATACATATTCATAGTGACATCCCTAGAGATATCCCCAAAAATATACCTAGGGATATCACTAATATTTTCTCATCCAAGATTCCAAAGATTGTTTAATCCTTTCCTTTAATACAAACTATACAATCCTAGTGTTAACAAACATGGATATTACAACATTTTAGATGAATATTCAATACATATCAAAAATAAATTCCATAGGACCATACTAGTTTAATGTCTTTGGAAATATGGAAACAAAATCATCTATCCAGCTGAATGATCATCAACATCTCCAATAAATATCTACAACATTGTCACATCTACCTAAAACCATTCTTCATAACCCCGAGAAAGTAAACATAAGAAAGGGGTGAGATTAGATACATACTAATGGTAAACAAAGGATACATGTATGCATAAATAGGACTATAATTGTATGATAACTCGATTGTATTATAAGGAGATTATATTCTACATATCAAGGACATAAACAAGAGCTATTGGAAAAAAATTTCATTTTCATAAGACATGAACAATATGGAAACAAGCATCATGAGACATAAAATCATAACTAAGGAACATGTCATTGAATTTGTGGAATACATATAATAATAAAAAAATTTATGTCAAGGATACGTAATAAGACCTTTATAACATGTTAGGATTCGGTATAACCCTTGTACAATCTTTTTGCTTGTGAAAAAAACCAGTGTACCCACATTCTATTCGGATTGGTCTACAACCCATAAACCTTTTTGTTTTTAGGCTTGGGATACTACCCGTGTACCCTTATTCATTTAGTCTTGGGCTACAACCCATACACAATCTTTCATTTTGGGATTGGGATAAAACCCAAAAACCCTCTTCCTTTTTGGGTTTGGGCTAAAACCCATGTTCCCTTTGATCTCATATAAAACATATCGTTACCCAATTAATAGGAGGGATATATAGGTCCCACCCATATCATATTAAAATCATTCATTAATGTGCCACAATATAATAAAACATTCACTATATTAGGACCCTTAAAATGATAAAAGTATTATAATCCTCAAAACATGACCCATAGAATGAAATGGGAATCATTAAAATTTTAACACATAATAACCTTTGGGAAAGAGAGAGTATTCATAATCATTTCATCAAATCACAACCCATGAAAGAGAAACAAATTTCATAAACATATAACCTGTGAAAGAGAAATAGGTTTTATAAAGACCGTTAAATTAAGAAGGAACCATTCATAGAATAGATATAAATAAAACATTTATTTAATATCCAAAAAGGTTATGATTTAACTAAATTAATGTCATCATATAGAGAAAATAGTTTTAAAATATCATTCAAAAACCTTTCTTGAAGTAAATATCCCTTTTTATTTGACAACGAGTTGTTATTACATAAAACCATATATTAATAATTTTATCACAAAATAACATGAGAACATATAGAGATAACATGAAACCATTTTTAAAACTATTTTCCTTGAAAATTACTTTTAATTTTTTTTTGTAAATATTGATCATTTATCAATGAAAATGAAGCTTTTGAGGAATGATTGTGGGAATATTTGTACATGTCGTACGAAGTAAATATGAACATTCTTTTACAGGGTAAAAATGGTTGAATAAATTCCTTGTTCAGAAAGAGACTAAATGATTAACTTGAAGATATAGGTGAAATAAAAAATCTTAATATTTATTTTAAAAATGTATAGGACAATGGTATAATATTCCTGGAAACACTTTTTATAAATCATATTTTTTTGACCGACGAAAGGGTCAAGTAGGGATTTACTAAATTTTTTTCATAATTATTTCACATATCAAGAGTAGAATATGTTACTAATACATGTTTATATCAAGAAATAAAAATTCATAAGTAATATAATGAATATTCTTGATATATGGATCGTAATATAAAATCATGGGAAGCAATAACATAAACAATATTGGAAAGAGATGATATTGTCTCATTAATCTTTTATAACTCATTAACTTGGGATCATATTTGTAATGTCACGGGTTCTTGGAGGTCCATTAATTGTTAAAAATATGATGTTGGGTGTTCTGGGTAGTCTGGGGAAGTGATCAAGGCTTCTCGGAGAATTTTGACCCCTACGGTAGGCCTACGGGTGGCCTTAGCCTACCGGTAGCAGGCCTACCGGTAGCTTGGCCTACCGGTAGATGCCGCCTACTGGTAGGTCAGCCTACCAGTATATTAGTCTACCAGTAGCCGCTGCCTACCGGTAGCTCGGCTACCGGTAGCCGCAGCCTACGTGTAGCTCAGCCTACCGCTAGCTGTGGCCTACCGGTAGCTTGGCCTAACGGTAGCCACCACCTACTGGTAGCCACCACCTACCAGAAGCTCGGCCTACCGGTAGCTCGGCTTACGGGCCGCTTGGCCTACTGGTATCTCGGTCTACTGGTAGCCACAGCCTACCAGTATCTCGGCTTATCGGTAACTAAGACTACTGATAAGAACAGCCTATTGCTAGCTCGGATAACTGGTGGACCCGCCTAACCCCCACGAGGTTTTTTCTAGTGGCGCCTCCTTGGCACAAATTAGGTTTTAATGACTATTTTGACCCCCCTTTTAAATCCCATTAATTCCCATTAATGGCGTTTAATTTTTTGATAAGGTACCCTCGTGGGCATCAGTTTTAACCGACCCTAAATGTGGGGACCTTTAATGACGTGTGGGGTCGCGTGGTCATCCCATGACCCTTCTCCTTACACGGTTTCGCGTACCTATCTCCATATCTCAACCTTCCCCGAACCATATAAACCAAAGGGTTATCCATGGGTTTCCTTTTCTCAGCCACCCTGCGATCGATTCGTCTGCTCGTCCTTGAGTTCCCGAGGTCACAACGCTGCAAATTCAGTATCCTCTGTTCCTCGCCCATGAATAGAAGCATCAATATTTGATCAATCAAGTAGGGTCTCTCCTTCGTCTCTCCATTTTGTGTATCATGCGGGGTGGGAATGCTTTTAATTCTGTAGAATTGGATGAACCAAACCTTAATGAAGATAATGAACGGATTCTAATGAATGAAGGGGGAGGTGTGTGACTGATGTTGATGCATTTTTCTATGATCTTCCATGATTAATGACTTCTGAATTGTGCAGGCATACGCCTACCGATAATCATGGCCGTTGGTGGTCTTTCTCTGTGCAATAATGAACTATTACCTCTGATTTTTAAATGGATTATATGTGGTTGTGAACCCTTGTTGTGTAAAGGAATTTGGTTAATTACATATATTCAGCTAAATAAATTAAAATCACTAGGATCAACCCTTTTCTGTGATAACCCTGGTTAATGTACAACGATGTTGAAATCATGGAGTGGGTTAAATCCTTTAAATCTGAAAATACTGGCATGGTAAATATTTGTGTTGATGGTGGTGGCTGGGTTGTTTTTCCTTCATGGGCCAATTTTTGGGTGATGTGAGAGGGGATGGGATCCCTTGTTGTTGTGGTTTTTTTGGTTGTGAATTTGAGGTCGTGCGTTACTTTTCTTATATCACGAATTGGAGTTGGATCCTTTGTTGTTGAGAATCCGTTGGCTCATGGATCTGGGGTACGTGGGGCTGTAACTTGAGATTTTCTTTGGTTCCAGTACTTTGAGGGATCTCACTTATCCATTTATTGTTGTGACATTACTTAAGAACCAAGTGTGAATGTTTAAATTGATGTTTGACTATATTCTTTCATTGGATTGTGCATATTCTTACTAGTTGCCCAAGTAGGTGGAGAAACTCATTTACACATTTTTTATGACCATGAAAACAAGGATGGGACAAATGGGTTTTGGGTTTGGTGCGAGTTGTGTCTTGGACACATGTCCTGAGTGTGTTCTTTAGGATGGCTGAAGAAAAACCTAGATTGGGTGAGTGCTTGTTACCTATACATGTACTTGTAGTTTTTGTGTTTCTAATTTTCTCCACACCCAAGTTGGAAACATATTGCCGAACACCCCAATTTCAAGGGGGACTGTGTTTTTTCCAACACTTCTATTAGTGGCTAGTTATTAGCTTCATTCTGCATCTTTTTCCGGATAGCCCATGCATCTTCGGGCTGGTTATGGAAGCCTGAGGTCCATTATTAGCCCAAGAATCTTTGGGCAGGGTAGTGTGGTGGTTGTCCTAGGTGTGTGTGGGTAGGTGGATTCCCAAGTATCTTCGGGATGAGGCCTAGGTGTCTTCGGGCGTGGCAGTTGATCTTCTAGCCCAGGTGTCTTCGGGCATAGGGGTGGTTGTTTTGGACTAGGTTTTTCCAGGTGTGGTTACGTGTGACAGTTGTGTCCTAGGTGTTTGCGGGCGGGGTTTGGTAGTGGGACTGCGTGAGGATGTGGCTCAGGTGTGTGCCTGTGGGGTGAGGCAGTGGGACTGCGGTGAGAATGGTGGGATTTGTTCGATGCATAGGATGTCTTCAACAACCCGTGGGAAAGTCACACATGGTACCAAACCATAGATGTGCTATTACTATACATCACATGACTTGCATTATTAGGGGAGTGTGCCTTGGTTAGTCTTGGGTGGTTAGTTTTCCTTTCTAAGTGCTTGGTTATCTCTTTTCTCACAGGGCATTAGTATGCCTCCCCAATTGTGCAAGAGAGCGTTAGGTTTTTCCCTACTGAGTATACTTGTATGCTCACCCTACGTATATAAAAATGCTTTCAGGTTTCCAGTAGGACTTCGAGGATCGCGCGGGACCATTCTAGTGCAGACCATTGGGACGACTGCTGTTGTTGTTTTTCTTTTCATTGTATTCTTTTTACCCTTGGGGTTTTTTGACTTGTATCATTTTCCTTTTGAACATGCATTTGAGAATGGTTTATTTTTCATCCGTACTAGATTTTTTAGTTTTGGTGTTGTGGGATTTTCTATCTTATCTCCCAATCCTATTAAAAGAAAAATGGTAATTCCTTCCATTTAGTGTGCGATTCTATGCCCTTGGTGCTGGTCACCACTCCGAGACCTATTCAAGGCGGGTTTAGGGGGTCATTATATCTACTTCAACTTAAAGAAGGAAGGGTCTGGAAATCTATTGACCCTTCCCTCCTTTTGGTGAAGGTGGGTCATGAAAGAATGGTATCAGAGAAAAGTTGAGGGATAGAATGGAGTCTGGAGTTATGCATAGTAAGGATTGCATGGGATGGTTGGGAGATAGTGTTGGGTGGCCTCGGTGCGGGAATTAGGCCAGGGAAGACCGGTTAGGACCCAGGATTTTAGGGCCCCCTGTGATCCGATGCAAGGACTCTGGGCCTACCGAACGACCATGTGAGGCCACGCTGATTGTAGGGTAGAGACCCTAGGAAAGGTATATTCATCATAATGACTTGTTTTCTCATGTTTCTAGGGTGTTTTGGTAATTTTGAAATAAATAATATGTTAAATATGTTTTAAGAAGAAATATTCTACACTACTAGGGATTAGGAATTCCTTGTTTATCTTGCAGCTATGGCACCTGGGAGCCAACCATGTGTGGTGTGAGAGATTGAGGCCCAGTAAGCTACCATGGCCAATCGGCAGATAGCAGACCGAGAGGAGGTGGGCATCCAGTGGAAGAAGATGTTATGAGCCTTCCAGCAACAGACCCTCAAGAAGTATAATGGCATCACCTCTGACATGAAGACGGAGAGCTGGCTAGAAGAGCTGGTGATATTATTAGGCCGGATTCGGGCCCCGACCGAGTACTGGGTTCCTCTATCCGTCATCCAGATGCGGGGAGCGGCATGTCAGTGGTGGACGCTTTACCTGGGGGAGAGGAGAGAGGCTAGGGTAGCATGGGGTGATTTCTAGAAGGAGTTCTGGGCGGAATTCCTATCATCTACGATGAAGGCGGGGAAGAGGCAGGAGCTACTCTCCCTCCAGCAGGGGAGTTTGTCAGTAAGGGAGATGGGAATCATGTTCAAGGACCACCTATGTTTTTCTCCGGACGACTTTCCAGACAAGGAGTCTCCGGAAAGAAGTTTAGAGGAGGCGCTCCGACCCTCCCTTCAGTATGCTGTTACCCCCTTCACACTACCGACATACTTGGAGGTCCAGAAGAAGGTTGATGTTTTGGAGAGGATGCATGATCTAGGAGGTGTGACACGGGAGGGGATCTAGCTGGTATCATCGAAGTGGAAGGCTATTAGCACCATACCACCAGCATCAGGACCATCTCGGTTTTGAACAGCAGGGAGTAGGCCACATCAGTTACAGTTCTGGTCCCTCAGTCCTCACCATTTTCCTTCAGGCCCAGGACCAAGGTGCTTTGTCTGTGGGAGATATGTACATCTCCAGAGTCAGTGCCCAGACCAAGTTTAGTACGACAGTGGCGGACAGGCTCAGCACCCGCCTCAGCAGCACCTTCCAGCTAGGCCCTTCCAGCAGCAGCAGCAGGGGAAGCGAGCACCCTCTCCTCCGAGGGTAGACGTTTCAGGGGGAGGCCGGCCTCAGGGTGATCCTCAGGGATCCCAACCAGGGCGTGGTCGGGGAGGTGACAAACAGCCGAGGGGAAAAGGAGCTGGGCATGGACAGTTGCATTCCATGGAGGCAGAAGTTCTAGCGGGACCAGAGGTTGTTCGAGGTACGATCATTTTGTTCATTACCCTTTCATACACCTTGTTCGATACCTGAGATTCAAACTCCTTTGATACACCTAGTATGGACCATGCTCTGGGTCTAGACACCGAGATACATCCAGCGCCCCTAGTGCTGAGCACACCAGTTGGAGTTCAGACCGACTTGTCATATTTTTGTAGAGGATGCAGAATGATGATAGAGCCACATCAGTCGGTCAGTGATCTAATACTACTACAGATACAGCCATACGATGTCATCCTAGTCATCGAATGGTTATACTCTGTGTGTGTTGTCATCGACTATTTTTGAGGAATGGTTATGTTCTCAGACATGGGTGGTCGTCGTGTTACATTCACCGGCAAGAGTAGGAGTCAGAAGGGCAACAGGCGAGAGGAAACCCTCCTCTCCCTGTTAGCCAAGCTGTCAGTAGAGTCAGTAGATGCTGAGATGGTAGAGGTTCCAGGAATCGAAATTCAGTTTCTGGATATCTTTCCTGAGGAGGTAACGATTCTACCCCCTCGCCATGATTTCGAGTTTGGGATAGATTTGCAGCCTGATGCTCATCCGATTTTTATGGCTCCTTACCAGATGGAAGCTTTGGAGCTACAAGAGTTGTGGATTCAGATTGATGATCTGATGAAGAGGGGTTATGTTCTACCAAGTGCATCATCAAGGGGTGCTCCAGTCTAGTTCTCAAAGAAGGCAGATGGTGGTCTGAGGTTGTGCATAGACTACAGGAGGCTCAATCAGGTGACGATCAAGAATCACTACCCTCTTCTGAGGATAAACAGTCTTTTAGATGAAGTGAAAGGGGCAGGATGGTTCGTGAAGATCGACCTACAGTATTGATATCACCGGTTGAGGGTGAAGGAGGGAGACACCTCAGAGATGAACTTCATGTGCAGATATGGGCACTTTGAGTTTGTGGTCATGCCTTTAGGTGTTACGAATGCCCCGACTGTGTTCATGGGGCTTATGAACTCCTTCTTATGGGGGTACCTATATCTGTTCGTAGTTGTGTTCATCGACGAAATCTTGATCTATTCAAGATCACAGGAGGACCACGCAGAGCACCTGAGGATGGTTTTGGAGGTCCTCCAACAGCACCAGCTCTATGGAAAGTTGTCGAAATGCAAGTTCTTGACGCGATAAATGCACTTCCTTGGGCACGTAGTTTCCGAGCGGGGGTAGTGGTGGACCCATCGAAGTTTAAGGTGGTTTGTCCTTGGGATTCACCCAAGAATGTGGCATAGGTCCGTAGTTTCCTCGGGCAGGCATGTTACTATGGGAGGTTTGTACCCAACGTCTCTCGAGTAGTAGAACCTTTGATAGCATTGACCAAGAAGGACCAGGTTATTGTAAGGGGAGAGAAATGTGAGGTGGACTTAAACTCTCTAAAGGAGAAATTGGTTAGTGCCACAGTTCTCATATTACGAGAAGAAGGGGCGGCATATGAGGTGTTCAGTGACGCTTCAGGGAAGGGCCTCAGATGTGTGTTGATGCAGCGACAATGGGTGATCTGGTATGGGTCTAGGAATCTACGACCTCATGAGCGTAATTATGCCACCCATGATCTAGAGCTTATAGTAGTCGTATTCGCTCTAAATTTGGGGTGGCATTACCTCATCGTAGAACACTTTTTGGCTTTCACGAATCACAAAATCTTGAGGTATATATTCTCCCAGCGGGACCTAAACTTGCAGTAGTGAAGGTGTATGGAGTCCCTCTAGGATTATGACTTCGAGATTTCATAAACCTCAGGGAAAGGAAACATGGTGGATGATTCCTTGAGCAGGAAATCGCAGAAGGATGTGGTCCGAGAGTCAGCGGACGCCTGGAAGGGAATGGACGAGTTGGCTGCCTTGAACCTGGATGTGAGGATGGATCGGGGTAGATGTTTCCTGTATCAGATTACAGTGCAGTCACCTCTGTTTCAGAAAGTGAATGATTCTCAATGGGGAGACTCAGAGTGTGAATTGATACATGACCAAGATGACGAGGGCAATGCTTCAGAAGGATGGACAGAGGATGGTCAAAACAAGATGATTTTCTTGGGAAAGCTGTTTGTTCCACAGGAGATGCACGGAAAGGATCTTATTGAGATCCACAACTCACCCCATGCGGTGAAACCAAGAGTTTCCAAGATGTACCAGGGCCTAAAGAGATAGTTTGGGTGGGCCGGAGTAAATCGAGCAGTGGTAGAGATTGTGGCCATGTGCCTAGTGTGTCAGCAGGTGAAGGCTGAACACTGAGTTCCATGTGGCCTGCTATAGTCTCTAGATGTCCCCGAGTGGAAGTGGGAGGAAATATCGATGGATTTCGTCACGGGACTACCCATGGTTCAAGGGGGATACGATTCCATCTGGGTAGTAGTGGACCGGTTGACGAAATTGGCTCACTTTTTGGTGATTAAGGAGTCAAGTGCAGTGGATGATTTGGAACGAAGGTATGTGGATGAGGTGGTGCGGTTGCATGTGGTTAAGAGGTCCATAATCTTGGATAGGGATGCATGGTTTACCTCATGAGTTTGGAGAGGATTGCATCATGCTTTCGGCTCACAAATACATCTTAGAACTACTTTCCCTCACTAGACAGATGGACAGACAGAGCGCACCATCCAGACCTTGGAGGATATGTTGCGGGCATGTGTTATGGACTCAGGAGTATTGTGGGTATGACACTTACCATTGATATAGTTCACCTACAATAATAGCTATCACTCCACCATTGGTATGGACCTATTTGAAGCCTTTTACGGGAGGCCATGCCACTCACCTATGTGTTGGACCAAATTCGGAGAGGCGGGCATCCTTGGCCTGGAGGTGTTGTAGAGTATGACGTAGAAGGTTCATCTTATACGAGAAAGCATGAAGGCGGATCCGGAACAACAGAAGTTGTATGTTGATACCAGGAGAAGGCCCTTATAGTTTGATGTTGGAGACCACATGTTCTTAAAGTTCTCCCCTCGGCGTGGACAACAGAAGTTAGGCAAGGGGAGTATTCTTTCTCCCAGGTTCATCGGACCCTTAGAAGTGTTGCGGAGGGTCGGAAAAGTGTCTTATCAGCTAGAGTTACCACCGCCTCTATTGAGGATACATGACGTCTTCCATGTGTCCCAAATCCATCTGTATCTGCACGACGATTCACACGTCCTCGACTGGGTAGAGCTAGATATCGAGGATGATGTGACCTTTGTGGAAAGACCATTTATGATCGTGGATCGTGATGAGAAAGTGCTTCATGGGCGAACCATTCCCTTGGTTCTTGTGTTATGGAGATATGGTGTGATTGAGGAGTGTACGTGGGAAAGGGAAGCACATATGCGTGCCCCGTACCCAGAGTTGTTTTGAGTTTGTACTGTTCTATTTATACTTGTTGTGTTGGATCGTTTTACATTATTGGCTATGAAATATGTGGTTTTCATTCCTCCAAATGTGTGTGAAAAGTCTTGGCTTTGAAGAGGGGAGGACCGGACCCCTAATCAAGACGAATTATGGTGGATGCGATTAAACCCATGTGGGCGAGTCAGTGCTGCCCAAAGCGGATAGTATATTAACATGAGGTAAGAGACTCCCCAACCCACATGAATGGGTAGTTTGACATGGTATGTTTCTTGGTTCTTGAGAGAAAGGAATTTTTAGTTAACAAGGAGGTTCACTCCTGAGAGGTATTTTTCGAGGTGGTTGTTCGGACCCTCTCTTTTCTTATGGGTCATTTTGATTCTCGGGGGAGAGAATAGTTTGGGATTTATCTGATGTGATGGCCTGGGTTCATGGAGGTTCATTACTATAAAAAATATGATGTTTGGTGTTCTGGGTAGTCTGGGGAAGTTATCAAGCCTTCTCGGTGATGTTTGACCCCTACGAGAGGCCTACCGGTAGCTCGGCCTACATGTAGCCACAGGATACCGGTAGCTCGAACTACTGGTAGCTCGGCCTACTGCTAGCTCGGTCTACTGCTAGCTCGGTCTACTGGTGGCCACAGCCTACCAGTACCTCGACCTACCGGTAGCTCTCCCAACCGGTAGCTGCATCCTACCGGTAGCTCGGCCTACCTATAGCCACATCCCACCAGTAGCTCGGCCTATCGGTAGGCTGGTCTATCGGTAGCTGCGGCCTACCGGTAGCTCAGCTAACCGGTGGACCAACCTAACCCTAGTGGGGTTTTTTTTCCAGTGGCGTCTTCTTGGCACAAATTAGGTTTTAAATCCTGTTTTGACCCCCCATTTTATGCCAATTAACGCCCATTAATGGCGTCTAATTTTTTTTCTAAGGTACCCTCATGGGTGTCGGTTTTAACTGACCCTAAATGCGGGGAGCTTTAATGACATGTGGGGCCGCGTGGACAACCCATGACCCCACTCCATACGCGGTTTCGCGTTCCTATCTCAATATCTCAACCGTCCCCGTCCCCTATAAACCAAATGGTTCTCCCTGGGTTTCCTTTTCTCGGCCACCCTGCGATCGATTCGTCTGCTCGTCCTTGAGTTCCCGAGGTCACACCACTTCAATTTCAGCATCCACTATTCCTTGCCCGTGAATAGAAGCTTCGATCGCTGATAAATCAAGTAGGGTTTCTCCTTCATCTCTCCCTTTTGTGTATCATGCGGGGTGGGAATTCTTTTGATTCTGTAGAATTGGATGATCAAACTATAATGATGATGATTAATGGATTCTAATGAATGAAGGGGGAGGGGTGTGATCGATGTTGCTGCTTTGTTCTATGATCATCCGTGATTAATGACTTCTGAATTGTGCGGGCTTACGCTTACTGAAAATCATGGCCTTTGGTGGTCTTTCATTGTGCATTAAAGAACCCTTACCTCTGGTTATTAAATGGAATGTATGTGGTTGTGAACCCTTATTATGTAATGGAATTTGGTTAATTACCTATATTCAGCTAAATAAATTGAACGCACCTGGATCAACCCTTTTCTGTGATAACCCCGGTTAATGTACAGTGAAGTTGAAATCATGGAGTGTGTTAAATACTTTGAATATGAAAATACCTGCATGGTCAAGATTTTTGTTGATGGTGGTGGTTGGGTTTTTTTACATCACGGGTCGATTTGTGGGTGATGTGAGTGGGGATGTGATCCCCTGTTGTTATGGTTTCGTTGGTTGTGAATTTAAGGTCATGCGTTAATTTGCTTATATCACGAATTGGTGTAGGATCTTCTGTTGTTGAGAATCTGTTTTCTCCTGGATCATGGGGACATGTGCCTGTATCTTTGGGGTTTCTTTGGTTCTAGTACTTCGAGGGATCTCACTTATCCCTTTGTTGTTTTGACTTTACAAGAGAACCGGGTGTGAATATTTAAGTTGATGTTTGACTGTATTCTTTCCTTGTCTTGTGATTATGATTACTAGTTCCCCAATTAGGTGTAGAAACTCATTTAAACATTTTTGATGAATATGAAAACAAGGATGGGAAAAATGGGTGTTGGGATTGGTGCGAGTTGTGACTTGGACATAGGTCCTGAGTGTGTTCTTTAGGCTGGGTGATGAAAAACCTAGATTGGGTTAGTGCTTGTTACCTATACATATACTTATAGTGTTTGTGTTTCTAATTTACGCCCCACCCAATTTGGGAACATAGTGCCGAACACCCACATTTCTTGGGGGATGGTGTTTTTCCCAACACTTCTATTAGTTGCTAGTTATTAGATCTTTTCTGCTCCCTTTCCAAGATAGCCCAATTATTTTCGGGTAGGCTGTGGTGGCCTGAGGTCCATTATTAGCCCAACAATCATCTGGCAGGGTAGTCTGGTGGTTGGCCCTGGTGTGTGCATGCAGGTTGTTTCCCAAGTATATTCAGGATGAGGCCCAAGTGTCTTCGGGCGTGGCAGTAGATCTTCTAGCCCATGTGTCTTTGGGCATGGCAGTGGTTGTTCTGGCCTAGGTGTTTGTAGGCATGGTTACATGTGACAGTTATCGCCCATGTGTTTGTGGGTGGGATTTGGCAGTTGAACTACGTGAGGATGTGGCCCAGGTGTGTGTGGGTGGGGTGAGGAAGTGGGACTACGGTGAGAATGGCGTGATCGGTTTGATGCATAGGATGTCTTCAATAACCAGTGGGAAAGTGTCGTGGGGTACCCAAACATCGATGTTCTATTACTATACATTACTTGACATGCGTTATTTGGGGAGTGTTCCTTAGTGAGGCTTGGGTGGTTATTTTTCCTTTCTAGGTGCTTGTTTATCTCTTTTATCATTGGGCATTAGTATGCCTCCCCCCTTGTGAATGAGAGCTTTAGGTTTTCCCTATTGAGTATACTTGTATGCTCACCCTAAGTATATAAAACTGCTTTAAAGTTTCTTGGAGGACTTCGGGGATCGCGCAAGACCATAATAGCGTGGTCCTTTGGGACGGCTGCTGTTGTTGTTTTTCTTTTCTTGGTATTATTGTTACCCTTGGAGTTTTGTGACTTCTATCTTTTACCTTTTTAACATGCATTTGGGAATGGTTTATTTTTCAGTTTTACATGAACTTTTAGTTTTGGTGTTTTTGGAATTTCTATTTTATCATTCAATCCTATTAAAATAAAAAGGGTAATTTATTCCATTTAGTGTGTGATTATATGCCCTTGGCACTGGTCTCCACTCTGGGACCTATTGAAGGCGGGTTTCATGGGTCATTATCTCTCCTTCAACATAAAGAAGGAAGGGCCTAGCAATCAGCTGACCCTTCCCTCCTTTTGGTGAAGGTGGGTCTTGACAATATTCTCCATGTAAAAATAGAAATTAAATGAACCTTAATATATCATTGAAATAACTTTATTAATAATAGATCATGTAAATTGGATGTTTATACACCTCAAATAATATTTTAAGTTCATTAAAAGAAGACAATCCTCAAATAATTAAAATTAAGATAAAAACCTTTTTACAGATATGGTAACATTTGAATGCTAAACCCCATGGAAGAAGTGTCATAAAATGGGAATGTGAATACAAAAATATTTATGTACATTTTACATTTAATAAAATAATTTTTTGAATATAAACCACACAAAACTAAATAGTGGTGAACACGGCTTTTTTCTCGGAGAAATTAAAATTGAGATGAAATCCCATTACCTTATATCTCGACCCTCTCGATAATCATACATGATTCCTCTATAACTAATATAATTTTATTATACATATTTTACAAAAGAATATTATTATATATATTACCATATATTCTTATATTATAACCTTGTATTACCAACTTTTTAATGATCTTATTTTATGGTTTCACATCATGTAATATTCCATTTGTTCTTCACATGTGTCTTAATTTTTACATCGTTGTTCCTTATACATATTTCATGATTCTATATTGTATAAAACTATATAAATATTAGTTTTATAAAGTATAATTATATTATAATTATCTTTATCACACCAATTTATGAAATGTAGTACACCGTTCATGGAGATGGTAAGTCATATGTATGTCTGAACACTATTTTCCATCATTATTGCCAAATTGAAAGAAAGTATGTAAATGAAACATGAATATAAATGTATATATATATCATTATTATAGTATATTTAATATTTCACATATATCATATATTTTCATTAAACCCATCCTTAATACATTATATGTGGTGTGTGAAGGAATCATATAACTCTGAGAGTGTGGTAGTCCACACTTCCTCAAATGACAGTATCATATTAACACCAAATGGAAGGTAAAAATATGTGTGTCTTAAAAGAAATAAATAATAATATCAAAATAATAAATATAACATATTACCTATATAAATATACTCTGAATCATAATGGCCACCATTATTAGTGGAAATGTAGAAATGAACAGTCACTGTTTTGGCAGACAGTAGTTCGTCGTAAATAGAAACAGTGTGTTGAACATCCATTAGATAGAGGTGTGTGTAAGTGTATGTAATAAAAATTACATTAAAATATCCTATTATATTTATGGTTCTATTTTTTTCACATCATTATTTAATAAATATATTTGAGGGTGTATATGAAAAATTAAGGAACAAAGATTCAGAGAAGACATTACTACTTAATCAGGTAACTACATCTTGTTTGTGCCAAAAGGCTGCCTTGAGAGATTTTCTGCACAAAGGGATTCTTTAAGGGTGAAGAGAGTATTTTTAAGAGGCTAAATGGGAAGATATTGGATGAACATAAATGGTTGGACAGGGATGAAAAACATTTGAGGAACATAAAATTTGTGAGGAATTGGTAGAGGTTTTTAGCTTTTATAGGTAAGGAAAAGGACTCACCTAGAATTTCTAGAAATAAATTAGTTATGCACATGTTAAAACCTAAAAAATATAAAAAAAACCAACCCAAAAAAATAATTGAATTCTTTTGACCGTACAATGGACATACAATGGATTTTTTACATGTGTCTAGGTCATTGGGACAAGTAATTTTATTGTTTAGTCCCAAATAATGCATAATTTTTCCTTAAGTGATGTGATTAATTTTAATCAATTTTACTATGAATTTTGGTAAAAAAAATTAACATGATCTTATTAAAATATAAATTTTAGTCAGCATAATGTTATTTATATCATATTATTTATGTTACAATCACAAAAGATGAAAAAAAATATTAGTTTTAAGCCCTTACACATGACAAAATAACATGGTTTTAATATAGGGAAATGTTCCAATGTTTCGTAATACTCTTTATTCAGTTTCAAATTGATGTTGATCATAATTTATTTAATTATAAAATTATATGTAATATTCATATAATATGACCTTATAACATATTAATAATATCATTTATCATTAATATTTAATTAGAAAAAATGAAGCTTTCAATTAAATAACATTATGTTTCACTATTCATCAAAAAAATATGTTCCTTAGAAAAATCCCAAAAACACATCCTAGGAAAACATCTACGGTTTGAATTAAATAATATATATGATTTTATAAACTATATTTATAAATTTTTCAGAAATTACAAACATTAGAAGGTAATTAAAAGCTATTTATTTAAGAAAACGATATTTTTCATAATAGATGGACATTAGCAATAATCATATCTTTAATTAGAAAATTGATTTATTTATAAAACAATTATATAAATATTTGAAAAGTAATTATTAATATTAATATTATCTTATTTAAATATTTACATCAATAATCAATGATTTTTTTAGAAACACATTGTTGCATGTATCGTATACTAACTCAGTGTTACGTGCCTCATACTCCAAGTTGGTGTTGTATGAAGCGCAAGACAAATTGGTTATATCTAGTTAAAGGAATGTTTTCTTTAGTGTGTATATATTAATTTTTCTAGTGTCATGGGAAATTAAAATTAACTAATAGTTTAATAAATTTGAAAAAATTTCACAAAATCCTGGGGTGTTACATTATTCATATCAAAACAATTACAAAATTTGATAATAAAGATGAAAAAACCAATATCATAGTAAACAGGGGATAGAAATTAAATACAGTAACAAGATCACAAGACTCCTTGGTCCATAATATCCATGCTCTACAATCCCCAAATAGCCTGAGTATCACAAAGTGGATCTAAAAATATGTGATATGTTACGTTTTCAACTAACCTACAAAATATCCTTTGAAAAATAACCAAATTTCCAAAAAACACTGGTGAGTATAAAAGATAGTAGGTTTCCCCAATGAAATACCTACTAACACCTCTAGGATTGAAGAGTTAGCATCATTTATATAAAATAGTTTATATAAAAAATTTCCTAATACAGTTTATAACTAAATATAAACATGTTCCAAAAACCATTTCAACCAAAAGTACAGAAGTTAATTTTAAACAAATTTTCCATCAAGTTATCATTCCATAAAAAGACTAATAATTATTTAATACCATTTCAAAATATTCTATTTGAATACCCGATCAATTCCACACATTCATACTACGAAACAAACATGCTTGATTATGAATGATCAATACTCATGAACAGTTTCTCATTAATCTACCATGTTGTCAAAAGGTAATTATATTCCATTTACCATTAACACTTTTTCACCTAGAACAAGGTCATTTTTCAACCAATTCCAATATTTTCAATATGATATCATACACCAATATAGAAAATGATAATTCCAAAACACATTTTCCATAAAACCACCTTTTTATTGAAAACCATTTTACCATAAAAACCATTTCTAAGATAAGACATATCAATAAAATTCCATTTTTATTGAAAAAACATTCCCAAAAAACGATTTAGAGATTCCATCAAAAAAAAATTAAAATAACTATTTCAAATTAAAAAATCATAAACAATTTTCACAACAAATCACCACGATTAGCCAATATCAAAAAAAAATCATCACTAAAGAAGATTTATTCCATGATTTGGACCAATAATTTAAAATAAATTTCATTTATTTTAGTAAATTTTTATCTTTACCAATGAATTCTAGTAAGAGAATATGATAGTGAATACACCTAAATAAAAGGCTTTGACAAAATAAAAAAGGTCATGAAGTACATGAAAGATGTCAGGTTTATTTTCCAAAAATATAGCCTTAGATCTCTTATCCAATAAGAAAACCAAACCTTAAATTTTTTGGAATTCATAAAACTATATCTAACTATAACAGCCATATATATGTGAAACTAGGAAATATGAGAATTTTATCTATGAATATGTTAGAATAATGATGAACCACAATAATAAACTGTAATAGACACATACCTGGAGAGACGCACCATAGTCACAATGAAGATACAATGATGATCATATAAATCCAGAAGAAGGGGACCCACTAAAAATATCTTGGGGGTATCCTAGGGTCCAGATAAATTATATTTTTTAAGTATGGGATGAGTTAAACTACAAAACAAATTTTTTTTACCTAGGAGCAGGCTGAGTCATTACGTTAACTACATGGTCACATCGTATAGCCCAGGATGGATATATAAAAATAAAAACCCATCACCTCGGATTAGAAATGTGATATTTAAACCCTACATGATTTTTACCTAATGTACATGACATGTAACTGCTCACAGTGTGACTACCCCATTGACGACTTGTATCTAGTAAGCAATACACATCGTGTACCACTAGTACACGGTGTGTAATTTTAGTAGGCAATGTGTACCTCTAGTACACAGTGTGTTCCAACACTAAAACCTGTATAGAAACTAGAAACCAACTAATAAGTAAATTTAATAAAAGGTTAACCTATAATGAATGAAAACAAACCCAATCAAGGGAACATTATGTTACATGCGTTCTCAGTATCCTAAGTTGTTTGATTATTTTTTCGTTTTGGGAACATAAATCTTGTTGGAGTGAATGATGTAGTGACTTCATTTTTTTATTGTATGACATTGAATCATTTATAAATATTTTACAACCACTAGGCGCTGATATGACATATTATTACAAGGCTCCATGTTCTTAGAATTGACATTATAAATTGATTAAAAATGTTTTATATGGTGCATGAGAAATTAATTAAATATAATGAGATAACAATCAAATGGATTATGATATTGGAAATAAAATACCATAGTTGAGTTTGGAACATGGTGTTTTCCTTAGGTGTGAAATTAAATGGTTCTGTGTTAGACTTCCTGACCCCTCTCTTATTAGAAGCACAACTAAAATATTTATTTAATTAAGGTAATTAATTGATTAAATCCCATTTTAACCAAATTAATGTGTATGAAATACATAGTTATGAGGTTTTCGAAAAAAACAATGATATTTTCTAATAATATTCCAACTCCCCACTTCTTATTCTTATTGGTGAATGAATAATGATGAAGAACTACTGATTCAATGCGGAACGATGTATAGTTAATGCTCAGGTTCCTACGAAACCTGTTGGTGAGCATGTTCTTCACCATCAATCTATAAAAAATAAATATGACTCTTATTTTGTGTTATTAAATCATTGTTTAAAAACTGGGAATGTTGATAATTGAATTTTCAATCATTTCTACATTGCACATACCGAATATCTTGAAATTAACATTTTCTCAATTGTTCATCTAATCCTGGAAACCATTTTAGGCTTTTAGGCAAGAACGATTGTACAAAGATGTTAAAAACATGGTTTATAGTGCCATTATACCTTTTTTCTTCGTGTTCTTAACCATGGAATCCCCATGGATCCCGGTTTGGTAGTTACTGAAAAAATACCATTCAAATTAGGTATCGAGATTCAAGGTGAATGGACGAAGCTTGGATATTTTGTTAATAGAAATATAGATCAAGAATGCTCACGAGGTAGGCAAGACCTATCCAGTGTGTAAGTATCAAGATCTAGGATAAAAAGGTGCGGAATCTTGAATAATGTGGATGAAATGATTCTTCATCTAATAGATGGATTCCTAGTGAATAGTGTTTCAAAAATGTGATTTTCAGATAGATCAATAGTATTTGTGGTTTTTTGTAGCCAGCTATGTTGTGTCAGGGCATATTGAATAATTTTAATACTACTGGAATAATCCATAATTCATTCCATGGAGTATGAAGAACACATGGTGTGTATCCTCCCTTAGTGGCGTCGCTAGGGTTTCAAGGAATATAAGGATGGCACAACATGTACTCATCATGACACAACATGATGTATCCTTTCTATGGGAACATTAAATGTGAGGATCACATGGAAAAGTACACGCCATGTTCTAAAAACATGGGTTGGCCACACTGGTTGCATTTTATGTTGACCAGTATTCAATGTACCAGATTACACAAACATGGGGTCCGAATATATCTACATGGCCAACATACATGAATCGGTTCCCAGATATCTAGGACACAGCATGTAGTTCACCTACATGACATACCCTACTACTTGGTATTAGAAACATGCACCGCCAATGACATTTATAAGAAGAGTATATGAACCACGCATTATCTGGGTCCCCTCACATGTCTTGTACTTTTGAGTACAACCAAGTGATCTTCAAATACCAATATCTCCATCATCTGAACTCAGATTTTTCCTTATGTGACACTTATCCTATGTGTTTTTCATGTAGAACATGATGGTTCCCTCAAAATAAGAGTTCATGATAAGAGATGACTTTTCCGTGTTTGGCATGCATAATGTAGATACCAGATGATTGAGGCAATCAGACAGAACTACCATAGTTTTTCTAGGATTACCCTCCAGCTGGGATTGGTGGTGGTGTTCCTCGATGGAAGTACCCGGATTACCCTCAAACTGAATTAGTATGTAGAGTTCCCTAATGATATTTTCAAGTTACCCTCTTGTAGAATCTTTTAATTGGAGTTCCAAATTGTTTGGGGCTTACCCTCTTGCTGGGTAGGGCGGTGGTGTTTCCTAATGACCTTCCTTGAATAAAATTCAAACTAGGATGGTTAGTGTGGATCAAATGATGACATACAAGGCATATTCTCTAGTAATGTCTAGGCAGTGGTGTTCCTAGATGATTTCCCCTAGTGGTACCCTCTAGACGGGCTGCACAGTGTAATTCCTCAGTGGCTACAAGAGAAGACCCTCGACTCTGAAAAACAATGGAGAGGTTTGGTTTGACTTACCTAAGAACTCATGAGAAAGAGGGGTGATTTATCCATCAATGCATGTTCTTGAAATGAGACCCAAATCCATGTGTGAGAGTATGTTCCCCCTATGTGGATAGTATCAAGGTGTTGTGATTTTATCACCTTTTAATTTTGACTCTTTTGAAGATGCATGAGGTTTTCTACATTGTAGATGATTGTACTGCAGTGATGTAGTTTACTCACATTCATCACATGATATATGATATAGAGATCCCATTACTCCCTCATTTGGGTTTCCGTGACATCGAATATATATCCTATTACTGTACCCTACTCATAGGATCATTATTACTCACCTTCCATGGGTGGTGAAGATGTGTGGGGTATTCCACTTTCTTCCTATGACTAGAGTATCATGGTGGGATGTGTCTAAACTATAGAAATATGTAACGAAGGCTCGTTTAGTAGTTCTTCTCCTCAATGATTCGAACTCAATGTGTTTGGACGAGTCTTGTTTCACACTCATGATGTCTTGAAATGATTTTTTTTATGTCAACATTCAGCGTGAATTTTTTCCTCCATTGCTTTCATATATAGTGTTTATCTTATTGATCCCACAATCACCATTTTTGTATTTTCTACAAGGTGTGTATATAATCACAACTGAATGGGATTTTTCAAATAGCTGTCATGTATTTTATAGACTATGGAAAGCATGAGTGTATTTTCGGAGGAGCTTTCTGTTATGGACTAGTTGGACTGTGTACGGTGGTTGTAGATGGGATATAAGTGTATGTACCTCTATTAACATAATCATTTTAGTTTACTTCTATTTGGGACTTGATTCTATTTTTGGGGTGTTTTTTCCCGTTACATATTAGTTGACACTACCGTACTCTTGTAACATTTATTAAGAAAAGGCCTCCCCTAGTTTATTATTTTGGCGGTGCATGTATCCAACAACTAGAATATGGTGGATGGTATGTTGTAGTTACGAAAAGAGACCCATCTTGGGTTGGTTCATAAAAAAATTCCCTTCATACTACTTTTATATCAATGTCAATGTAAATTTAATGTACTATAAACAATATTGACATTGAGAAAATATTTAATAATTAAATCCTTAAAAATTGAATGTATTCCATACCACATTGAACACATAAATAATAATCCGCATTATCAAATAATATTTAACAAAACATTATATAAAATTATAGTAGATATAATATATATATGGAATGTAAGCTGGATTTTATATACACATTATAAAGTAAAAAAGTAGTGTATCACCAAGAAATGTGTCATTGAAAGGATATTGAGAGGAAGTACCTTACGTTGAGACTATCTCATCATGTATGTTATTTATCATTATAAATAATAAAAATTAGTTAATTATTTGATTTTCTGAGATTGATTTTCAATTTTATTGTTTCTTTTTACCATGATATGAAAATTACATAATTATTACATTCAATGTTGGACGTTTTGATGAGATTTTCCATGAGTCCAAAATGAAATCAGTATGAGTTCAATAGTCAAAGTGTTCATAAGTCCATCATCTCAAAAATATTATTTTAGACATAATAATCACTATTATACCAAAATTTCACTTTTGAATCAAACCATTATTTAGGGTTATGAAAAATGAACAATTTTATAATCATGGACATGGTAAGCCATATGTACACAAGAGTAAAATTTTTATTTTTCACTAGGCACTATAAAAAGAAGTAAAATATTATTTTATATTACCATAATGTTCATTATTTCCTTAGTATGATATTAATCATTTAAATATACAAATATATATTATCAATGGGATTCATTGATTAAAAATGAAACACATTGCTTCGTGGAGATTTTTAGTAAATTATGTCATACTCATACATAGTAAACTCATACATTACAAGTGAAAACTAACACTAATTTTGAACTTTTTCACTAATAAAAAGATTATAAAAACATGTCTTATTTTCAATACATGACTTCAATTCATTTAACATCTTATCTTCATTGTTCTATCTAATATTATGACCCATTATTGACATTTTAAAATAGAGGATGAACACACCAATCTCAATAAGGGAAACAATGAATGTAAATCGTTAGTCAAATGAAAATAAGATAACCCATTAAATTAATTTTCACAAATATATTATTTTAAAATATAAAACATATGATATTTAAAATACATAATTAATTCATATGTTTTTTGAAAAAATAAAAAAATTAATAAAGGTAACATCTAGAATCAATTTTATATCACACATAAATTGTATATTTCATTTCTTCATATGATTTAACCTTGTCTATTATATTTGGAATACCCACTGCCGTATATCCCTGAATGTCTAACGTAACATCCTACCAATTTACTCTGCCTCATTACACAATGTTTTGGAGAGATACCATAAGCTCATCGGCCCTAGGTTTATCATAGAACCACATGTATTTATAGTAAATTACCAATAAACATATCATTATAATAACACATAAAATATTTTAAATTTCGTCCTTATGCTCTTAGAATTTCCATAGAAATTATAAGAAAAAATTTCAGGATATTGAAATAATCAAAGCATTTTCAATACAAAAATAACAAAAATATGGTATAATACATTCATTTTTCTATTAAAAATATAATGTTTTGTAGAGGAATCTAAATATAAAATAACAGTCATAAGGAAAGAGAATTTGTAATAACTGAATATGTAAAAAACATTAATTTTTTGATTTCTAAAAATTATAACATTCCGTAAATAAAATATAAAATTATTCCCATTAAAAAAAGTTGATTGATATTAAAAATAAACATAAAATTTCTTTAATAACCCTAGTATATCCATTTAAATAAATATTTAGAAAAATATCTAAAATATTGACAGGGAGACAAAAAATATTATTTATATAAATAACAATTCAATGTGTCTCTTACCACATTGAACATTTAAATCATAAGACAGATCAAGAAAAAATTTTAGAAAAAATTAAATTAATTTGTAAAAGATATAATATGTATATGGAATTTCGAATGGTGTGTGTGTAAATTTTATAAAATAAAAATAGGTGTGTATAATACAGAGAAGTCTCAATAAAATGAGAATTAGATGATTCCCCTTACACAATGTTTGTTTCAACATGTATGGTATTTATCATCTGGAATAATAAGAATATGTTAATTATTTACACGATTGAGAAAAAATTTCATTTTTATTATCACTTTTTTCCATGTTGTAACAATTACATCTTTATTAATGATTACATTGGACATTTTAATGATATCTGGTACTTCTTTCAAAAATGAAATCGGTATGATTTTAATAGAAATAGTTGTCATACATAAATCAAATACAGAATAATATTAATAAAATATAATCAAAATTATTCAAAATTTATTATTTTAAATCAAAGCATTATTTATGGTTGTGAAAAATGAACAATGGTATAATCATGGAGTTGTTAAGCCGTACTTATGTTTGAGAGTCATTTTCATTTTTCAGTAATCATTATGGAATGAAGTTAAATATTATTTTACCCTTCTAAGTTGATAATAATATTTTTGACTTCATATTATTCATTTAAATATAATTATACATATTATCAATATAATTTCGTGATTAAAAAAGAAACACATCGCTACGTGGAGGTGATAGTAGGCATGTACGCACAAACAAAATTATCATTGTTTGGTTCATGTAATATTAGATAATTAATGATATATTTCTCTCTGATAATTAAAAATATATATTGAGTATCATATATAAACAATAATTGTATCATTATAACTATTATTGAGATATTGTCATGGTAAATGAGTTAAATTGGTTTTTGGACGTGATAGTTCACATGCAAACACAGACAAAAAATTATTTTCCCATTTTACTAAAGTGAAGAATTATTTTGGTTATGTTATTAAAATAATAAAACCTACATATATTAAGGATACATTATATTTTTATTCATCATCGATTAAAAATGTTTGAAGGAAATGGAAGATGAAATAATATAAAATCACATAACAAAAAATGATACCTATTTTCAGATGATCTCCTTTCATTACAACATTTATTCCATTAACGACTACATTGAACTGAAATAATTTCCTTTATAAAATGGGTAGGTAGTGTAGAAATGTATATGGTTAGAACATAACAAATCTAATGGGTTTTTATGTTTGATTAAAATAATATAATATGTGCCCTTATATAATATAGGTTATGGGACATATGGGAATTCCTCAAAGTATTAAATTTATATAAATTTATATTAAATTCAAAATATTAGAAAAATTATTTATTTGGAATAATGTATTTTTTTTTTGGTAAAATAAATTTTATTAAAAGGAATTTAGATATGTTTTTTTATATTTTTATTATTAGATTTTTGTTTGAACAGTTATTTTACAATTTTAAAACAAACCATTATATTATGTAATTTACACCTTATGGGTTGATATAGTTACTATAACTTTTAAAATGACCAATTAACGAGTCATTGAAAAATTTTATGGCATATCCCAATCAGTTTTTTGATATTCGGATTTCTAAAAATTTTATATCATTTAATAAAATATTTTATATTTTAAGAAATCATACATGAATATTTTGACACTACTCAACAAAAGAATTTTTTTAAAATTTCATGTTACCATTTTATTGAAATAAATACTATATCCAATTACTGAAATGAAAAATTCGTCCATAAATTTGTTCTTGGTATCAATTTTTCAAATAATATTTCTTTTAATTTTATTAGTATCATTTTTTAATTCTTCCATTTATAAATGAATTACTCCATTATCACTGTGTCACCCTTTAAGGTACAGATATTATAAATACATATAATAAATAAATTAACTACATTTAGATAATTATTTTATCGTACCAGTTTTTTATAATTTATCATCACACATATATTACATCGTATTAAAAATATTTCACTTGTTAAAAACATATGCGTAAGAAAATTGATTTTCATTAAATATAATATTATAAATGTATTATTGTCAACCAAGTGGTTCAATTTTGTCCAAAATATACCCATGGAATATTTTGGTTGATACAAACTCATAAAATTAAATTAGAACATGATTAGTGTAATTTTATAATTCTTATAAAATTATTTTTACACATGATTACCAATTTTACTGTTAGTCGTGTTAAAAATATAAAAAATCTATCTATTCAGAAAAAATTATGTTGTTCTAAATAGTTAAAAAATCATACAAATTACAACCATATATTTCCATTTAACAATATTGGAAACACTTCTGTTATTAAAATGAAATTAAAATTCTTCTCACTAATAGATTCAGAAAAAATGTTTTTAAAGAAAAAAATTTACAATATTGTTACATTATTATCTCTAAATATAAAATGACATTATTTACAATGACCATCATATGATTAAAGGATAAAAAATGATCTCATTATTATTTATACCCAATTAAAAATATAATTTACATATATCAATTAAATAATAAAAAATGATGTTTTGAAAAAAAAAATCAAGTATTTTTCAATATTCATTAATGAATTATTCATTTCAGGAAAATAAAAACATATCTAGTGTAAATTTTGTGTCCCATATAAAAAGAATAATTACTTTTTGGTAAAATAAATTTTAAAATTTAACAAATATATATTTAAAATAATTACTCCATTAAAAGGCGGGAAACATCCTTTTCTGAAAAACACATCTTTTTAATAGATGAAGATGAATTTTTTCAGTTATCACATCTAGAAAACACTTATGATGAATTTTAAACGTTATATTTCATATATTTTACTTATATAACATTAAATAAAGACAAAAAAGTGATTTCATTATTTTATAAATATAATTATTCGCATTTAATTAGTTTTTTCTACAATCATATCATTTAAATTAAATTGGTGTTTTTTATTTATAATTAAATTTGAAACTAGTGAATCCTTATTTAAACATTTTAAATTTCTATTTTTATAATATAGATAATTTGTTTTCATTCCATCCATTATAAATACTATGTTATATTGGTAAAAGTTAAAAAATAATATCAAGTAGTTCATTTTAGATCGATATGGCATATCATGTTCATAATTAAACAATGTATTTCCTTTTTAAAAACACTAGATGCTACATTGTGAGGCATTGTGTGGTATTCCATTCTAGTAATCCCTTTTCTGGTTATAGGCGGGTTAGACTACTTTACATGGAATTCATCTTGAGCCTGAGACTTCTCCGTAAGTCCTGTAGATCAGGAAGCAGACACATACACCAAAGTAATGAAAAAAATATTACACAAATCAACATGGTTACCCTCTAGAGTTTTATTAAATGTATTGGGTCTTATTAAATATCTTATAAATGTATTGACATAGAAAAATTAGGTGATATTGTATTTTTTCACTATGATATGTTTGTTTTTTTGAGATTCTAAAGTGATTTAGGCCAGTTGACTATCATCTAATCTTTCTATAGATGAATTGAGCCATGGAAAATGTCTTACAAATACCTCATATGTTTCATTATCACTGAAACCCATCTCATATACATCATCTAAAGGTGTAAAATTTATCAGTATATGAATATTTTGTGGAGAATCTTGTACATGTCCTTGGATGCAACATACGGGTTCTCCATGTTTAGTTAGTTCCTCCCGTACGTGTTGTAGGAAGAATGTGATATTAAATGATGAGACCTTGGAGTAGGAGGATGAAATACATTCCAAATTTTCATATTTATACTCAAGATATTCCTGAATTGTCTTTATTGGGATATTTGTAGATGACATGTTTTTAAGGGGGATGATTTTAAGTTTGTAGGTTTACATATGAGGTACATAACTCTTTGTTTTCAATTTAAATTCATGTTTATTTCCGAATAGGTTTTCCAATTGTGGTCATGAGTGTATCCGAATTGTACATTCCATGTTCAGTTCCTAGAAAAATCATTTTAAAAAAATGAATAGTCATATGGTTCATAGAAATATTTTAGGCCATGAAATTGGTTTATCAAACAATGTGGGCCAAGGTTGTGGGTTTAATGGTCCCACATAGTTTGATAAATCTTGCATAAGAATTAAAAAACTAGTGTGATGGCCTCTATAGTTTGGAAATTGTGTGGGGAATAAATTTTTCTTAGTTTGTGAAACAATTCACTAGAACCAAATAATGTCCTCCTAAAGGATTTGGGGTGCATATATGGTGCAAGGTTTGACCAACAATGGGTCCGAACTATGTAGCATAGTATCATTGGATGACATTAAAATTTCACAATAAATATAATTGGAACTCAAATTCCACTTATTTCGTCCTCGGTTGGGAATCACTATAACATGGGATCCTTTCATTGAAGCTATTCAGTAGGAATTGATCTTGTTTCTCTATCAAAAATAAAACTCTAACACATTCAATATTTGTGGATTCCAGAAGGAATTTTTTTTGGTCAATTTGTGTAATTCTTTATTTTACATCCCATTGATAGATTTTTTTTGTGAAAACAAATATTTTATATATTATGGTCCATCATTATTTCTTCTTATTCATTCAGATTTAGATCGTATTAAAAATTGATATTGGATGTTTTCTAAATTAAGGAATTATAGAAGGATGTCCATGAATATGCCTCAGGTTTGGGTGATTTATTGGAATATTTATTTTTCTTCACCTTCCTCACATTACAGTTGTTCCCTAAAAATATATTTAATTCCATGATTAGATGAACTGAAATGAGATTAGGATTCCCATTAGTTTATTTGATTCTATTGGATGTTTCTTCCCCAAACTAGGCTACCAATGTGGTGTTCCTTTGTATTCACCCTTTTTTATACCACAAATGAGGTGTTTCTACACATTCCTTGTTAGTGTAAGACCTTAATGAATTAAATTTAATTGTTTGAGATGATAATTAAGTGGACATCATATTTTAAAATGTTATAAAATATTTGAATTGTTTAACTATTTCAATGATGGTAGTTATATGAGTTGGATTAACACATGTAATTTTATGGATTATTAATTGATGAATGAATGTGAATAATTGAAATTGTAACGAATTACATGGTTGATATAACTTTGATCTATTTCCATTAGATTCCATGGATGTTACCTCAACATATGATGATAATGGTAGTGGATGAATTGGATTAGATTTCTATGTGGGACTGGATTTTCTAGGATTCCCTGGGCCTTGAAACCCCATGAGTCTAGATTACAAGTACTCTCATGAAATGTCACTTATTTTTATAGATATTCTCCTAGAACTGAATGAGGATAAATTGGAATTCTATACTGTGGATCCATCCCTTCATGAAATGTCACTTATTTTTATATATTTATGACATTATTGATGACCTAATAATACAACAGGACATCATAAACATATTTATTTTATTTTATATCATGGATGAGATGGAACATTTGGAATATTTTATATATAGACTGGGTACGACTATCAGATTACTATTTTAAAAAAGGACATGATTTATTATACTTTTATGTTTACACCTACCATATAATTTTATTTGGTTGTTTATTGCAAGGATCCTTGTTAGGATGGTAAAAACCTTCAGTCACGCTCACATTACATTCCTTATTATCATGTATGTTATATATTTAACAGTACATTAGCTTGTTTTTCAATGACTAGATTACTATAGACAATTTTGGTGGTGGACTACTATGTGTTATCCCACATCAGGGTCGAGCCTCTATTATAAACATGGAATGTTAAACTAGATGAAATTACAAACTAGGTAAAGAACACACTATAGGAGAATAATTCATTTTATGCTTATGAATGGGTGGGGGAGCATGGGACCAGGTTATGGAACATGATGATTCCTAGGATAGATTCTTTTGGTCATCTAGTTATATTGATACATGTATTGTAATGATAAGGGTATACACATTTCAGATGTTTTGTAGTTACATTTCATGAAATATCATTTGAATATGATATTTTATACGGAATTTTTATATTTTCATGTTGAATATACTTTTTATTTTATATAGATTATCTAATTCATCAACCATTGACTATTATTTTACATATGTTATCTTACACTCGGACATAATGTCAGAATGTACCCATAGACATTCCCTATGACCTCACTACTAGTCAATAGCCTCTAGATTTTGGGGATATGCACTTTAGGACATGTGAAAAACTACACCGAGGCACTGTTTAGTGGAATATAGGTCTAGAAATTAACCCATGAAAAGGGTTTTCATTGGCATATGACATTAACTTTCAAGCTAATCCAATGCATGGGTGAGTATAACAATACCCATTCAAAGACACAAGAATAAAAAATCATAAAAAATAAATATTATTAGTCTCATCAATACAGATGTATATCAACAAGTTATGAGATTTGGAAATAATAAAATCCTATATATACTCATAATATAAAAATTGTCTCAAGGGGTTTTAAACAACATTGACCGTCAAAAGATAATAGTTTAAATACAATAAAACACTCATTTTGGAACATTTCATTCATTGTAGAATTTTCTCATATACTAAACTCATATGAGCGGTCATTATCATCTATTCTTGTAAAAAAATTAATGAATGAACATTTAATATATCACATCCCAGATAAAGGATCACACTGGGGACCATTGGTGGGATTCTTCCAACCATACAAGATCAATCTACTGGATAAGTAAAGGATTCATTGTTCATGGTTTTCACGCTTATAACATAAACCCCACCAAGGTATTATATGATATAAGATAATACCCCAGGAAATATAGTGGGATAACACAAACTATATATGAATAATAATATGAATATTAAATCAAAAACATATTCCTTGGATGTAATATCTCATTGAACACTATTATGGGTGGAATAAGGATCTATAATCAACTGAAAAAGATCAAAACATAGGGAATGATGGATTTCAATCTATTTTAGAGAAATAACATTAATTTTATATATGATATTTGACATGTAATTGTGACCCTGAACCTCCCCACATTTGTGCCTGTGTTCATCTATCGCAGATCATGTACTCCTTGCCATGCCCATGTACTGTGGCTTGCACATATACTTAAATATGTTAACATTCTAACTCATAACCATTTAAATAAATCATGCCCATTTACCATGATGTGACTGTGACCATGTAATCTAGATGTAGATAATGGGATTCTACCTTCATGTCAAATAGTGTGTCACATTTGATATTCATTTTTCATTAGAAATGCTAACTTCGCAAATTCATCTATAAGGTGTGTTATTTTATTGAGGACCCACCATGTACTGTGGAATTTTTCTTGATTCTATTATTCCTTCATGTGTCTATTCTCATTCCATCATCCTACAATATAGTTATTATAATCACTGGTGATTGTAAATCAATGTTGACTATGCCTCTCCATCACCACACATCAAATTATAGAGATTTTTCTATTATTAATTCACAAATTGTCACATCAAACTTTAATCATGTTTATAAATATGAAGAAATATAGTTAATAGATTTACCTTAATCACATCTCTTATCATTAAAGCTTGATCACATGATATATTAATTATCAAACACTTGGTATTGATCAGTTATGCTATGGAATGGTCATGGGTTGATCGAATATTAGGTATTTGTTGAATCACTATCAAAATAAACTACCCATGATAAATGTGAAAAGAAATAGCTGAGAAATGTAAGGAGTATAAAGGAGGAATGAACCAGCAGAAATTTTTGAGTTGGCCTCGATCCAATACCATTATAATGATTACCATTTAAAAAATGATATCTCTTCTTTGAATAGTCTCATTTATTTACTACCTTAACACCTCTAAGGAGGGTGTTCTACCAAAACTACAACATATAGAATAAGGTGATGTATTAAATAAAGGGAATTGGGATGAACATGGCTGTATGAAACATGTTTTTATGTATGATGAAATGTTTATAATTAGTTTATTTTTATAGGATCAGAGATGGGAACACTTGGAATTCCATAATGTATTAAATTATTATAAATTATTATTCAATTCCAATTGGCCCTAAACTAATTTATTACTAATATTTGATGATTTTTGTCTAATAAAATTCATCTAATAAATATGAGTCATGTTTTTCTTTTTAAATCATTTACTATTTGTTTTAACCCATTTTTATCCTTTTAATACTCACTATTATATTATTTAATTTATACTTTATGGGTTAATATAATTACTATAAATTGAAAATATACCAATGAATGAGTCATTGATTAAATTTTATGAAATATGCTAATCTGTTTGTTGAATTTTATATTTTTATTAATTTTAAATCAATTAATAATATATTTTATATTTTAAAAATCATAAATGTTACCTTTGACATTATTCACTATTTGACTTTTTAATAGAATCATAAGAACTTGATTCCTTAAAAATCAACATTTAACTATCCTAATCAAGTCATTGTAATCCATAAAATTTATGGATGACATAAAATATCTCAAAATATTTTTATTTTTATATTATTAATACCACTTATTCTATTCATTCATTATTAAATCAATTACTAAATCATCATGGTGTCACCATTTAAAAAAATTATCGTAAGACTAAAAATTACAAAAAAATACCATGATGTATATAGATCCTTTAAAATTAAAATTAATATTTATAGATGAACATATAACCTACATAACCTCACATTATAAATATATTACTTGAAAAAAAGTGTATTGAAATGGTATTTTCTAAAAATATAATATTATAAATGTATTAATGTCTTCCATGTGGTTCTATGTGGTCCCAAAATATACATAATGATTATTTGGTATGAAAAAATATCATACAATTAAATTATGAAAAGTCTTTGGGTAATTTTTTGATGCTTATAATAATATTTCAACCCTTTATTTCCAGATTTACCCATAATTGACGTAAAAATATAAAATATTTAATATTAAATAGAAATTATGTGATTCTTATTTGACCAAAAATTTCATACTAATTAAAAGAATTTATGTCCCTTTAAATAAATTCAAAACCAAAAATAGTCAAATCAAATTATAAATTAATCCTGTTAATAGTATCCGAAAATTAGGTTTTATAGTAAAAACATTCAAAAGTTCACTATATCTTTTTATAAATAAATAATTTCTAATTGTTTCCAATTTCATACCTTGTATTACCAAATAAAAATTATCTTATTATACATTTAAACTAATTAAAAATATAAAATTTCTATGTAAATAAATTATACAAAAAATCATGTTTGATTTAAAATGATGCCTTTTAAGATATTCACTAAATATTTAATCTTGTCCTAAATAAAGGAAAATATTATCCAGTATAAATATTAATGTCCCACTTATAAATAGGCAGTTTATTTTGTCAATTATAATTTATATAATTTTAAAAATTGTATTTTAAAAAGGGTTCCATCAAAATAATGAAACCCACATTTTCTAGAAATTATATCATTAATTCATAAAATTAATGATGTTATTATATCATATATATATGACACAATATATGATTTTTCAAAATTATATGGAATATATTATACATATATTACATTCATATATTTCAACAAGAGTGAATTTAATATTATATAAATAGAATTATTCACATTTATTTGTTTTTCCTAAAATCACCTTTATTAAATACAACTATTTTTAATTTTTATATATAATTAATTTTATAACCAACTAATCATTATATAAACATGTTTAAACCATATTTTCAAAATTCAAGGAATTTTATTCATTCCCACTATTCTGAAAGCTATGTTATAATGGTAAAATTTAAATAATAATATTACGTTGTTCATTTATGTTTATTTTTAGTTTTTTCATGTGTGCAATTAAACACAATAATTAAATTATAACGGAAGGGTATGTTAAATTCTCCCCCTTTAATGAATTTATTACTAACAATTTGAATTCCGGATAAAAAACCTAGTGTTTTAATTTTCAAAATACCTTAATTTAAATCCCGCATCTAAAAAAGGATTAGGGGATCTTGCGACATAAAATAAAGAAAGGAAGTTAATAAGGACACTTGAGATAAAATAATAGGGTTACTTGTAGGAAAACAATTAAATTAATGATAAAAAAGTATCATGTTCTTATGGATACTCATAGAGAACATGTTCTTGATAAAATTAATAATCACTAAACTGAATGTTTGTTATGTGTAAAAATTTCATTGATATCATAGTATGAAATGTAAACGGAAAATATTTTTGATTCAAATATTTTTTGTAAATTTTGATAAGTTATTTTACTACTTAGACTATGAACAAAGGTAAATTTACTTACTTGACATATAATGTTTCATATATTAATCAATTTACCCCAAAATCTTATCTTTTATCTTCTAATAATGTGTATTGAAGATAATCCTTCATGTATGAAGCACTATAATTGACCAATATAGAATCCAATAATCCACAACATATTAAATATATATTGTTCTTACCTTTATATATTAAAAATCCTAAATGTGTTTTTCTGATAAAACATTTATCAAAAAATAATTATTCATTATATGATGAAAAAAAATTTTTATTCCCATAATTCAAAAAGTATACCCAATGTTAAAATTAGTAAATTCAATAAAAAAAACCCCTAAAATTCTTCAACATAATCCAAATGATTTATGGAACCCAAAATTCAGGAAAATTTGATGACATATTCTTAGAAGATAAATTTTTTCATATATCTCCAAATAACATCCATCACTCATAATATTTCATACCAAACATGCAGTTATCCAATTCACATATTTTCCAAAATAGGTTAAATATTTCTGTAATTAACTTGAAAGTCTATAAAATCAAATTTTCCTTTAAAATATAATTAATGATTTATTTCTCTAATACAATCCAAAAAACTATATTTAAATCAATCATTTTAATTTTCCAAAATAGTTAATGTCTTCTACGATATTATTAATCTCTTAATCTCTAAATAATAATCATATTATAATAGTTATCTCTTAAATAAATGTTATATCCCCAAAATCATCATATTAATCTTCCAAAAAAATGATGTAACTAAAAATAATAATTCATTCTATTAGGTATATCATCTAGTTTAGTGGTAGGTGATATAATCATATGTCCCTATCGGTTGTGGGTTCGATTCCTAGGGTCATGTAGGAAGTAATGGGATTCCACCCATCCCGTGGGTTGACCTTTTTATAAAACTATATAATTAATATAACATTCTAAAAATGTTATAAATTCCTCAAAAATAACCATAACATTTTGAGCGTCATACATTATCACATACCTTTCATTTTGCATCCGAAAATGTTGTAACCCATAATTACCTCAATACAAAATGTTTTAGATAATACCACTAATAAACTTATCATTTCATAACATAAAGCCCATAAAAGGTTTTATAAGACATTAGAAATATGATCAACCTAAAAATTATAATCCCATCATGATATTCATATCCCATAAGAGAAATTCATATTCTATATATTTGACTAAACCCTAATCTGATGCCGAAAATAAGGTCATGACAATATACATAACTTATTATAGTAACTTTTGATTCTATTTTATTCTAATTTTTTCTTAATTATATTTTAGGACTATATTATCACGCTGTTTTGTTATACTCTTACATATTACAACCACACATTACTAGTGGATACACTCACAAATTATTCATTTTTTCAGTAATGAAACCCTTTAAAAACATTATTTCTTCTAAAGAAACCTCTTCAATACTTTCAACATAACATAATCATTAACCTGACGAATATTAAGACCTATCAATGAAATATTAAAACATTTAATGACCACACAGTGCTCATTATGAGAAATAGTGAATGTAAATTGTTAGTCCATTAAAAACATGAAATCCCATTATAAACAATTTCACAAATATATACTTTCACCTATAAAAAATAATCTCTTTAACATACATCATGAATTATTATGTTTCTTGAAAATAAAACAAAAACACATAAAGGTATATTGGGGCATCAATTATATATCAAACTTATATTTTATATTTAATTTCATCATAGGGAGTAACCTTCTTGGTAACATTTGTAATACCCACTACCTTATATTATCTGAATATCTTAGGAGAAATACTACAGATTAACTATGCCTCATTACACAATGAATTGGAGAGATATGATGGGCTCACCTACCCTTGGACTTTTATGGATCCACCAGTATTCGTAAGCAATTCCCAGCAACCATAACATTATCATAACAAATAAAATATTTCAATTTTAAACATCACACTAATAAAATTTTATTTGAAATTATAATAAATTATTTCATAATATTGAAGTAATATTACTATTAAAACCCATTATCAATACCAAAATACTCAAAATATCGAATAATATATTTATATATTGAATTAATTTATTTAGCGATGTAGAGGGATGATAATATAAAATAACATCCATGTCGGCAGAGAAGTTTCTATCACCGTATACGTAAGAAAACATTCATTTTTCATTTTTCAAAATCTACAACATTCTATAATGAATAGATAAAAATATTCCAAATGAAAAACATTGAACCAAATGAAAAATATACATTCAATTCCCCTTATAATCATTTTATATCCCTATAAATAAATATGTAAAATAAATAAAAATACAGACATTGATAAAATGATTGAATAATTAAATCATTATTAATTCAAAATTTCCCATAACACTTTAATCTTTTAAATCCTATTGTATAATAAGTAAAAACATTATAAAAATAAATAAAATTATAATTTATATAAAATGAACGTGGAAAGTAAAAGGGGTGGTATGTACACACTAAAAAGAATGGTGATTATCATCAAGAGATGTCACTATAAAAGAAGATTGATATGAATCCCCTTACCTCGAGTTTGTTTCATAGTGTATGTTATTTATAATCCAAAATAATAAAAATATTCCAATTATTTACATGATTTGGAACCTTTTTCATGTTTATTATCACTTTTTACCTTTTTGGAATAATTACACAATTATAAAATTTTATTTCATATATTTTTATGATATTTGGTACTTGTGTCTAAAATGAAATAGGCATTATATTAATAGTCATAGTGATAATAAATCCATCGTATCTGGTATAATATTCAGGACAGAATAATCAAAAATATTTATAATTTTTTATTTTAAATCAAATCATTTTCTGTGGTTATAAAATTTGAACAATGTTATAATCATGTAGATGTAAATCTGTAAATACGAATGAGTAAAATTTTCATTATTTTGTAATTATTATGGAATGAATTTAATAATTTATTTTATATTTCGAAATTGATAAAAATATCATCAATATAATTTTATTTATTTAAATATTCTTATATATATATATTATCCTTTAGATTTGGGTATTAAAAATGAATCACATCGCTTGTGGATGTGATATTACACATGTACGCACGAATGACATTATAATTTTTATGTACATATAATACAAGGAAATAACTGATATAATACAAAATAATAATTACTAATATGTCATGAATAAAATATATAAAAATTTAATAAATCAATATAATCCCTCTTGATATATGGCCATGGAATAAAAATCAAATAGGTTCGTAGAGGTGATAGTTCACACGTACACACAAACAATAAATTCATTTCGTATTTTATTTAAGGGGGGATTTATTTAGTTTATCATATTATAATAATATTATCACTATATATTTAGGATAATTTTGATATTATTTGATAATATTTGAATGAAATGGAAGAATAAATAATATAAAAACAAATAATTAAAAATGATACATCTTTTTCTGAATGTATCCTTTGAGTACAACCATAACACATTTATAGTTGTTGTTATTTCAAAATTAAGGACTCTAGAATATGGGTTAGTGATCTATGAAGTTATATGGGTATAATATGGCCGATCCAATTTTTTTTGGTTTGTGATGAAAAGATTAAAATTTTTGGCCTTTTATAGGAGAGGAAAGGGGCACTCTTGGAATTACTCATTGTAATAAATTAATATTAATTAATTTTCAATTAAAAATGTTCCAAAATTTATTTATATTGAATATAGGATGATTTTTCATAATTTAAAATTCTTTCAATAAAAATTAATCATGTTTTGATTATTTTTTTATCCATATATATTTTTAAAAAAATTATTTTTATTTTTTTTGAAACATGCCATTATATCATATCATATACATTTTATGGGTTAATATAAATACGATAAAATGTCATAAATCCAATTAATGAGTTATTGATGACATGTTATGGCTTATCTCAATCATTTTTTCATAATTGGTATTTTTATAAATTTAATATCATTTAATAAATTATTTATTATCTTAAAATATCATAAATTTCAATTTTGACAAATTTCACAAATTAAAATATTTTGAAATATCATGGAAACATTATTTTTTTAGTAAAAACTAATATATTATATAACTAGCATGTCATATGAATCCATAAATTTTTTTATGGACAAAAATAATTCAGATTATATTTATTTTCATATTCATAATATCGTATGGTTAATTAATCACTTAATAAATCAAATACCACATCGTCATTTTGTCAAAATTTAAGGCAATTATATTACAACTAAATATTATAAATTAAAAACCATAAAGTAGATAAATCATTTATATTTCCATTTGACATTTGTAGTGAAACCTATCAACTATATAACCTCATATTAATAAAATATGACTTGTTAAAAACAAGTGTACAAAATTTGGATTTTCCTTAAATATAGTATTACAAATGTATTAAAGTAATACCATTGGTTCCATCTTGTATAAAAATATACCCAATTATTATATTATTAAAAACACACTCATCCAATTAAATTCAGAGAGTTTTAGTGTAATTTTTTTATTGTTTATAATATTATTTTTCACCCAATATTTTCTTATTTACTAATAACCGAGGTTAAAAAATACCAAAGTAAATATTCATAAACAATTTCATTGTTCCTAATATAAATAAAATAATAATAACTAAAACCATGTAAGTCAATTTATCAAAATTCAAAGCATAGATGTGGATAAAATTAATTGAAAATTTATCTCGATGACGGATGGATAAAATTAGTTTTTAAAGGAATACATTTTAAAGTTATCTATGTTTTTATATCAATATATAATATGAAATTGATTCCAATGAGATATAATGAATTAAATGATAAAAAATGATCTATTTAAAATTGTTAAACATTTAAAAACATAATATACCTATATTAATTACATAGAAAAAAAATGGAATTTTGAATAAAAAGTTTACATTTATTACTCTTCATTTAAAAATAAATCTTATCATAAATAAATAATTATCTAGAGTATATTTTGATGTCCCTGTTCCAAATAAGATCTATATTGTGCCAAATATAATTTATCAATGTGTCAAAACAATATTTAAAAAAATTGTTCCTTCAAAATGTGGTAAAAATTCCTTTTAAAATTAATATTAATATATGAAATTAAATTTATTCTTATATAATATCTACGAAACAAAAATGATTAATTTTAAACATATTAGTTAATATTTTATAATTATATATCATTAATATAATCCAAAAATTTATTATATTATTTTATAAGGATAATTATTATCATTTAATTTTTGTTCTTATAGTCACATCATCAAAATTCAGTAGTTTTTTATTTTCATTTATAAATAATTTTTTGAAAAATTAATCATAATATAAACATGTGTACACCATATGTTCATAATATAAAAAATTCATTCCTTCAAATACAAAATCAATGTTATAATGTTAAAATATATATTATAATAATATTTAGTTCGTTTTAGCTTGATGTGTCATATCATGACCGCAATTAAACATTTTTATTCTTTTTAAAAAACTAGACATGTTACATTAATAGTATTTATGTGTTAGGACATTACAGTCACCACTTATCCAATATTTGGTGGTTTTTGAAACATTTTTTGGAATTCATCTTGTGCATGAGACTTCTCAGTAGGTCTAGTTGATCTGAAAGAAGATGGATAATCTAAAGTAGTGAAACAAATATTAAACTGATGACCAAACTCAACTCATTAGTTTGGGTTTTGCTATTGGTTATTATTTGTTATCTAATCTATGTTTTGAAAAAGAAAAATTATGTGATAGGTTATGTTTTCACCATGATATGTCGGTATGTTTGAGATTATAGAGAGTGTTGGGCATGTATACTATCTGTTGAAGATACCATAATGGTATAGATATTTGAAAAACATGCTACACATTTCTCATATATTCCATTATCACTGAAACACATCTCATATGCATAATCTAATTTTTGTAAATTTATATATTGTTGAGCACATTGAAGATAATCCTCTAGGATTCAAATGATGTTTAACACAGTTTCTCTAAATTTTTTAGTTTATCATGTATGGGTTCTATAGAATAATGGCCTTTTATATAATGAGACTTGGGAGTTGGAGGATAACATACAATCCCTGTGGTAATATTTGTACTCAAGAGATTTTGACCAAAAATGGGAGGGAAATTTGTGAAGGAATTTCTTTAAGGGGGTTGATTTGAAGATATTGAGTTTTTCTCTGAGATACATAACTTTTTTTCAGTCTAAATTATTATTTATGGCCAAATACGAGTAGAAATTTCGGTTATGTGTGTATAGAAAGTATACGTGGCTTGTATAGATCCTATAACCCAACTTTTTTTAAAAAAAGATGGAATGTTGTATGGTTCATACAAACAATCCAGTGCAAGATTCAGGGTTTACCTAACTATGTCGGCATGGGATGTTGGATGAAGGCTCCCGGACAGTTTGATAAATGTGTAGAAGAAGAGCATACCGGTGTGAGGGCCTATACATTTTTTGATATTAGTGGGGAATTTTTTAAATGGTTTTGGAAATATTTTATAGAAACCATATGATATTCATCTTTATTGGATTGGATAGTGAACAGTTGGTGCACAGTTTGACAAACCATGTACACAAACTATGTAGCGTACTATCATTTTGGTATATTACAATTTCTCATTATAATTATTTAATCTCAGATTAATTTTATTTCTTCTAATTTTTGGGAATAATTTAATCATGGGAGATCTCAATTGATGCTATGGGATAGGCATGGAGCACATTTCTCAATCCAAAATAGTAATCAAACATATTCAATATCATTGGTTACAAGATGGTATGTTTTTTGTTCAACATGTATTATCCTTTTTCTGACATCATATTGACAAAGTTAATTTATTTGAAGCTAATTTTCAATATTTTCAAGTTCCTCATTTAGTCTTATTATTCCATCCTATATAGATCGAATTAAAAACTTATATAGTTAAATTTCTATACTAAATCCATAAATTAATATGTACATTCCTATCTATCAGGGTTGGTTTGTTTTATAATAATAGTTATCATTATTAACATTCCACAAAATTCAATTGGTTCCCCTAAAATAGGTTGAATTCCATCATTAAATGATCAGAAATTAGATTAGGTTTCCCCCTAGGTTTGATGATTAAAGTTAGGGTTTCTTTCCTATCCTAGGGGAACCATATGTATGTCCTTCAAATTTTACCTTTTTGTTACTCCAATCATTGGGTGTGTATGTTCTTTCATTCTCAGTGGAATTCCTTACTAAATTTAATTGAATTGTTTGACATGATTATTTCATAGATTTACTATTTTAAAATGTTATAAAATGTGTGAATTGTTTAATTTCTTCAATGAGAATTGATATATGAGTAGATGAACAAATGGAATGCAATGGAATGTGAATTGATGAATGATTGTCTTTAATTGAAGTGGTTTTTAATTCCTTGGATGATATACATTGGATCCTGATTCCATTATATTCATGTGATGTTACCTCCCCATATCATGATTGTGGTAGTGGAGGAATTGGATGAGATTTCTCCATGGGGAATGATTTGGTACGATGCCTTTGGCCTTGATAGCCCTTGGATCTATGTTTCTTAGACTATCTTTGGACATGTGTTGTTGACATTCTCTTTGGAATCCACCCATATCTAACAGAGCACCCATAGAGATACTACTATAACATGAGGAGGAGGAAATTTTTTATACCTTAAATATATAACATCATAACATGGAACTTTTTTTATATAGAGATGAAATTAATGATGTCATAGTTATACAACATGTCACGAAAAAATTATTCCTTGTTTTTACATCATGGATGAGGTGGACATTTTGCAATTTATTACTTATAGCCTAGGTATCGTTATCATATTAAAATTGTTAAAAAGTATAGGTTTTCTTGTATTTTAATTTTTTTACATCAACATGGTCATTGTATTTGGATATAGTTTTCAAAGACCATAGGAAGGAATGATATTACTACTTGAGAAGATCACATTAGATTCATTAATATAATGTCTGTTATATGTTTCACAAAACATTTGCATGAATATCAGACTATATTACTATTGAAAAATGTTTATGGTGCCACACTATGTTTTATCACACACCCTATTCCAAAATCTATTGAATACATAGAATGTATACCTGGAAAAATAATGACCATGAAAATCTCCCACAATATGAGGATTGAATTATTCTATTCTTATGAAATAGGGGAGCATGAGACCGAGCGAAAGTAGAAGATGCTTCCTGGGATATATTATTTTGGAATATTAGCTGTTTTTATACATGTATTATAATGAATATGGAATTCCTTTTTTGGGTGTATTTTAGATACATGTCCTCCTATTGAATAATGTGTTTCAGGTGTTAAAACACAATATTTCTCAATGGAATGTGGTTTACCAATCACTGATTGGTGGGTCATGTCATTGGCTAATTAGTACTAATTTGCGATATCATGGTTCATTTTTTTTCAAGATTCATAGAAATAATTATTCAATTCATGTTCACATGGTTATAAATTTATATTTGGGTGAGATGAAATGAGATTTAACTTTTAAACTCTCTCAATATTTTCAATTTCATCCGTCGACCACAATAGTAATTAGTGTCTTTAGTTGATTGTATGAATCCTACTATGTAATTATACACAAGGTTACCCATTCACCTAGAATATGTTATTACATACATTGGTAGACCATCATGATTTATTTCAGGAATAAATGTGTTCATGGTGATAGACATATTACATTGTATATGCATCGTATTCAACGTCGAGGATTCAGTGTGATGCAGTAATATGAAGTTGGACTGATGACATTATATATTTAATTATAGTTCTTTTTTTCTATTTGAAAAATCCATTTTTATAGAATGATAATTTATATATCTAATTCTTATTATTTATATAAGCTAATGTTTCCATATTATTTTTTAGCACTTATTATAATCTATTTACTTCTTTAATATTCTGTATTGTGGGGGTAACACCATTAGGATATGGAATATATTTTCTAAAAAATAATATTATATATAGTAAATTTATCCAAAAATTAAAAAGAATAAAAATGATCAATGATATATTATATAGGATTTATTAAAATATTTTAAAATTTATATCACTTCTATTAATTAATAATATTGTAATCAATTAAAATCTATATTGTTTATAGGTTAAATATTTTATAATATTTGTTTTTTTCATTTTCAAACGTACCATTTTATGTGTAATTAAATAAAACCAAACACTAAAAATGATTAATATGATAATATATGATAAAATATATATTTAATAATATATTAAAATTATTTTCATTATGTATTAATAGGAAATTGTAATAATAAATATTTTTGCAGTAAAACATCAGTTTTCAATATATGTACATTTTAGTTATATTATGGATTAGAAATCAAGAATCCTAGAATTGAAATTTAAGAAAAGAAATTATTTTATTTCCACATTTCAAAATTTTATAAACATTACTTGTTTGGGAGTTTCTGAAATAATTGATTTTTATTTGAATAGTTAAAGAAATTTGTTCTTACAAAAAAATTAAAGATTATAGAATTATTAAGAATTATGTAAAACATAATAAATAATTCAATAAAATTGGATAAAAGTTTCTAAAAATAAAAAAAATATATTTAAAATTGATAAAAATTCGAAACCATTTTTTAACAATATTAGTAATATTTTTTAATAAATAATCAATTTGATAATTTATATTAATAAAATACCATTCTGGTATAATCTTGTTTTTTATGTACTCAAAATGAAATAATTTATTATTATAATATAAATTATCAAACAAAAAAATCAATGAATCAGAAAATTTTATCCAATAAGTAAATTTTATTTATAAAGATAACATTCAAAAGAGACGTGTTTTTACTGCTTATATTTTCTGAAATTAAAATAAGATTTTTAGACATTGAGAAATTTTATCTGAAAAATGAATTTTATATTTTCATTCATTGTGTGAAAATTAATTAAATGTTCATTTTTGTTTTTACGAATTAATTTAATTTACAAGGTATATATTTGTTTCCTTGACAGGACAAAAACTTTAAAAGTAAAATATCTAAGAGAATATAACTTCAAAATGGGTAAAATTTGTTTGAAAATGAATTCTTTATGTTTTATTTTAATCATAAAATCCCCTAATAAATTCTTATCAATTTTATGTGTCCTTGATTTGTGTTACAGGTGCTATCATTATATTGTGCTAAAACATCTTGCAAAAACATGTTTTGACCACTTAATAAATGGTCCTCTTACCACCCAGTCAAGACCAATCATATAGTTATGTTTACTCTTTAAAATCTACACTTTAGAAATCCCATATAGTTATCATCATTTAAAGTGATTAGTTAGATGTCAGGACTTGGTTTAAGTCCACTATTTTACATGAATCCTTCATGGAAAACATCTAGATTTCAACGTGTGTACTTGTTATCTGTAGGATATTTTATTTTTTATATTTTTTATTAAATTATAAATTTTTCATTAATATATATTGAATTTATTATTTTAAATAATGAATATATTTTATGCTATGGTAACAATTATTACCCACATTTCTCATTACCTCTTATAAAAAATAAAACTACCATTTATGCATTGTGTGGGCTACAACATCTATGAAGAAAATTATTCAGTGTTTAACTGACCTCTGTGATTTATTATTATATTAGTTAATTTGATAAAATAATGAAAACAAATAATATAAATATTATTATGATGATACAAATTATATCTGTCATTCCTTCCCACACATTCTCGAGAAATGAAAACATTAGTTTTTATTGTGTCAAATACCACGTTAACGATTAAAAAAATATCATTATTCATCATGGTTATTTCATATGTATTAAAAGAGTTCAGTATATAAATCAATGAAAATAGAAATATATAAATAATAAAATTTCACTTATGTAATAATTATATTATTAAAAATCATACCCTTTTCAAAATCATTATCATATATTAATTATTGATTGATTTTTTTGGGACAACCAAACCTCCTATTGAAAAAATAATATAAAATAATATCTTGGATTAATATAGGTAATTAATTTTTTATAATTTATTATATAACAATTAAAATAATATATTTTTGGTCCAATAATTTATGATTTAGTTTTAAAATCATTAATTTAGTTCCCAACATTCGTTTGATAAAAATTATTGAAAAATTCTTGTCACCCATTCCAAGTATAATATCCTCAACTAGAAACTGCATACAATTGAAAAAAATATATAAATAACTATAAACAATCATTTCTACTATATTTTTTTTAATTTTTAAACGATGATTTTTTTTGGTGAAGAATATATAAAACCACTATTATGAAAAATATCAAAATATATAAGAATAATCACACAATATATTTAAAATAATTTGTATCTATGTTATATTAATGTACATAAATATTATATATAATGATTATAAATATTTATATATATTAATAAGGTTATGAAATAGTTGAATTAGAGAGTAATTTTTCAAAAATAGAAATTAATGGACATTCTTAGAAGTTAGAAATTATTGTATGTGCGTTCTTTGTCTAAAATTTAATTTAAGGAGTTATATTTCTTATTTTTTTCATCGACATCCATTATATAGTTTTATTATATCATAGTGAATATATTTTACCTTTTAAATTTAATTAATGGGGTTTAATGGTCAACATAATTTTATTTCTATGAATGGACTTATATATAAGAGATTCCAAAATAGTAAGGGTTTTTGTTAAACCAACTCCCTTCATTAGTATATAATTCATTGATTAAATTTCATTATTTTATGATCTGTTTCATACACCATAATATTTTAATCAATTTTAGATTTCCTTACCCACTAAATAGAAATAAGTTTAAATTCAAATATCTTACCAGGATTAATTTCTTCATAAAAAAGTAATTCATTATTTATGATAACACACATTCAGTCTAGTGGAGGTTTACCCTCTTTTTCCAAATATTACATTCGCTACATTATTATCTTATATAATTGGAAACATATTAATATTTTAAATAATTTGATCTCAAAATTTACCTTCTATAACATTGAAAATTAAAATCTAATAACTTTTTTTATGATGTGGGTTTCTAGTAAAGGTATTTCAATATATATTTCAATTCATTCAAAAAAATATGATTTCTATTTTACTGCATATTTCTAATGATTATATTTATATAATTCTATGGACCGGTTTTTTATGTTTCATTGAATTATGTTATGTTTTTTGAATCATTTAGATCATAGTTTTTAGTAATTATGTTTTTTTCAAGGAACAATTACAAAACGTTATTTTCAAAATTAAATAATTTATCAATAGCTTTTTAAAAAATCTATGTATTTAAAGAAATTATTATTAAGGTAAATTTACAAATTCTAATTAAAAATATTCCATATTTTTAAATGCTAAAAATTAAAATTTTAAAAAATGACATTTACTGTGACTATAACACCATGTTCTATGAAAAATATATAAATAACTTTTTGTAATACAACTATTTCAACAATATCACCAAATGAGCTATAATATTCAAAAAAATTAGAAAAGTTATTTTGAATGATTTTACATAGTAATATATATTTTGTGATTTTGTTATGGGAATCATCTAATTGAGATAATGTGTTAAATTTTTGTGATTCGATCATGAAATTTTGAAATACGCATTTCTAATTACATGGGGGGTTTTAGGTGGTTAATGATTATTTTCATAAGGTACACATTTACATGGATGATAATATTTGGGGTCCTATATCATCCATCAAATTTTTTTTAATAATTTATATCTCATGAGACAATAATAAGAATTATGTATGAATGATCACTTCACTATTGGAATTAGGAAGTGATACCTAACCCAAAATATTAATTAGAAATAGGTATGGATTCCATATACACATTACATATGGGAATAGTATAGTGATTACTACTACACTATGTGAATTAACCAGTGGTTTTTGATACCCCATGTTATGAGAATTGAGTAATTATTCACTCTCCACTATATTAATATTTCTATAACTTTTAAATTGATTTTTTTAATTTTAATGTTCTATTTCAAAGAGATGTAACATCATGGTGTCAATTATTACAGTATATAGAATATGTTTATTGTATCTTGTTAATATTGATTTATTTCAAGATATATATTTTTTAAATTGAGATTACATGTTTTGTTATCATGTAATATATAAAACTATTATTATTAATGGTTGACTTTACATGGTTGTTTGAGCCGAGTCATTTTTTCTGATATACTTTTGATCTGACCCATGATAAAATGTTTATTTATTTTTCCCATAACAAGTGTTAGAGGTCACCAGTTTTTAATCTTTAAATTCCCTATCTAATGAATTTGAGTATATCTTATAATTATTCTATAATGGAATTTATTATGTTTTGATTATGAATAAATATTTTCATGTTTATTAAAATATGTTTTATATGTATTTAATATTAAAAAACACTAATATTTTTGTTCTCGTGTTTTTGATACTTTTGTGAATAAAATTATTATTCATGTAAAATATTTAAATAAGAGTTTTTATTTATCTTGGGAAACCCTAGATGGTATTATAATATCTTTTACTTATTTCGTGAATTTTTTTATATATCATTAATGAATCCCATATAGATTTTTCCATGGGAAATGTCAAGGTATAAGATAATATCCTGAAGTCTCTTGGCCAGACCCACCAGATCCCCCCACACTACATATGAAGGTATGTTGAGTGTGTCTCCAAAATTATTCCTCTAGACGTCTTGGGGATGATGACTAATATAGATTAGGAATATCATAGACATTAGATGAATTTTCTAATGGTACCTTAAAGAAAAGATGCACACACACACTCAGAAACACACATCTTTAAATAACCAACCTTTAGTGACAGGTAAAAAACTAATTGAAAATATTTTCATAAAAATAATTACGACATTTAGAGTTTGGAAAAAAATTATTGGAAACCATAAATGGACAAATAAAATCATATAAATAATGAATATGGGTACAATATGTTAGTTGATGGGGAATGCTATCATAATAAACACTTCGAATGAACCATGGTCTTTTTTATACCTTTTATCTTCCCAATCTTGTTCATTCATAGACTTGTTAAAATGAATCTCAATTTTCAGATGAATTGATATATTTTGGAATATCCCTTATCAGGGGGAGTATACCAACACATATAATTATGAAACAAAATAAATAAACATAAAACATCATGAATGAATTTAGATCATTATTTTGAAGATATGTTAACATAATTATGAGACATAAAAAATGAACAAACCTAGATATACCCACAATTGACACCAATTATCAAAGCGGAATAAACCATACAATTATTCATTAGAATTTTCATGAGGATTCAATATAATTATAATCAAAGAAAACATACTCCACAATACATTATATCATTGAGGGATCTATTTTGAGTGGTCATGTTCAACAAGACACAAAAAATAATTAATTTATTTATCTACACATATGTTGAAACATAGATATAGTATCTTTAATGGGACTTTATGTATTCAAATATCAACCTTGAATAAAATTATATCTAGGGGATCATTAACCCATATAATATTGGCATGATGAATCTTCAATCCTAACTCATGGAATTTGAAAAGATGACAGAGTATGAAACCAGAGGCCACTCAAAGGGATTCTGAAAAACTATCTCAGAGTTACCTCATATAGAAGATCACATCTTATAATGATGATTCAATTTCTCTCTATACATTAATGAGAGTCAACTATGTGAAAACATTCAACTAAAAAATCACCAACACATAAACGTTATAGGACTTCAATCATCTGTACATAATGTACAAGCTGGGTAATTGGTGTAATCAAATGTCTCGTATGCCACTAGTCTATGATTATATCAAAATCTGATAAATAATGTCTTCCTCAATATATGTGGTGTTTCCTCTTGGGGTGAATTACATTATGAGATTTTGTAAGAAGTTATTTTGTGTGTCTTATAAGTGTTATTGTACTCTATTCATGCCCAAACACATTATTTAATTCACATATACTATGTCCATCCACAGTTACATGACCTTGTTTGAGTGCTTGGATTCAACAACATATTGTTTCCTTTCATGTGTTCTTAACGGTGCATATGCCTAGTAAACCCATTGGTAAAGATCGTACCACCATCCATGGCACACATGGAATGTGATAGGTACCACATGGAATGTTTTATTTATTTCTAGGTATACTCATTAACATCATAACATGGTGTATAAAATATGTTTTCTTCTATTGTAAACACCATGTAGAATATGAATTTGTTAAAAGAGATAATATTTATGTGTTCCTCCCCATTACTCCACCACATAGATCCAACCAACAATCATAAAAAAAATATTATATATGGGGTTGAATTAACATCCCTTCATTGGTATCAAGATTCTATCCAAACCCAACCCTTGGGAATCACCACCCTTCAAAACGCGCCAACACCACATGAAAAAAAATCAAATGGTGTTTCCTAAATCTGATCGAAAGGGACTTCCTATCATCAACTATTATCACCAAACCACGAAAACTTCATTGATAGAAATCATAATCTTATTGTGATGATCCATTTCATTAATGAATTATGAAAAAAAATCATTCAATGGTTATTAGTTAAACAACCATCCAAAGAAAACATTGATTGTGAACTTCAAAATAATGGAAAAATAAATTACCAAAATAATTCTAGAGGTATTACCGTTATCCTTTTTCCATGTTTTACACAACTAATTTTAATTAGTACAATGATAAAATTACATATTATAAATTAAATATTATATTTTTGACTCCCTAGAGTTGTAAAAGTGACTCAATCAAGTCAGAAATTGATTAACAATTCAATCATGTTTAAGGGATTTACTTTTTTCATCATGGGATAAAAAAGAGGATAAAATATAGAAAACAAGTTACTATGTCTTTTATAGATCAATCAATAGTAATGTGGAGTCTTATTTTGTTTTAATTGGTAAATTCACTAACTATGTTGACATAGATGTCGCCAGTGCCACATATCTATTGGAATTTGATCTATCAATACCACTATGTACTCACCAATTTTTTAAATCAACTGCCCCAAGAAATATAGAGAACAATAGGATTTATGATAACTATGCATAAATAAATATAGGATAGGTATAGAAGAATAAATAAATAAATTGATTATATAATTTACCACTCCTCCCATGACTCTTTTTTACTGGACACCAATCAATGAAAAAGGATATACTGCATTTAGTGTTAAAATCACATTTGAAATTCAATGATAGTCTTAGATTTGAAATTCATGACTCCATTAATAAATTATTATCATTATTTAATAAAAAATAATTTTATATGAAATTATGTATTGAATAAATTAATCTTATAATAATTGTGCCTACTTCATATCCGGAATTAATTTCTATCCCAGTGAGGTGTTTCAAACATATTATTTATAATACACTAAAGAATATAAAACAAATATTTTCATTACATTTTCCTGACATCTGTGATTTTCTAAAAAAATGAAAAATACTACTAAATATTATGATGATACATAGCTCATATCTTTTCATCCCACTACATGATGAACTTTTTTATATTATCATGTTTCCACCAAACATGCACCAAGGGAATAATATTCCCCCAAATGATGCTCTCATATTGATACCCTATATCTATTGAAAACTATAAAAAGGTGGGACATACTTAATTTCTATCTCATAAATGCGGAAAAACTCTAATTGGTCATGCCCATATTTACTCATCTATGATACATGGAAGATATCTTATAGCAGGTATTAATATGGATATAGGGTCATGTAATATGCCACATTACACAACCTGTGATGTATATGTTGTTGGTCTGTAAACCTTATAGACAACATTCGTCCAGGTAGAAATATCTATAATCAACATCGAGGTCATAATTTTATGAATGCATAGTCTCCATTATACAACATAAATGCCCTATTTCCTAAGACTATTATTGGAATCTAATGGATTTGGTAGTCATCATCCATAATGGGAAGATATACAACACCACTATAAAAAATTTGCACAAAATGGTATCATGAGTGCAGACTAAATTGGACCATTCCATAATATTTTTAACATAAATGGTGGGTTCAATCATCTATTAGGGGAGGAGTTATATATATAATTGTTTTTTATAAATGATTATATATGAGATTCTACTACATCCTTAGGATAGTATGACCATGACATAGTATTTTTATAAGTTCAAAAACTTCTCCTGAGATTCATTATATATGGTTCTAGATTCATTATCCTAAGAACATAAAATAGATAAAGGTATATCATGAGATTCTTGGACCCGAATTGTAACATCCCAAGAAATTAATGAATAATAGATATTTTTATCTATGTCTATTAATGAATTATATAGTGTTTTAGAGGCTTAAAATGAAAATAAATCCAATCTTAAGCATGGAATACACTAATATTCTTAAAAGATTATTTTACTGCCTTTTGATGGAAAACCCTTTTTAAATCAATATTTTGACAATTTTATAATCTATATTTGACAAAATAAACATATTCATTATTATTGGGACATTGAATTTTACATTGGATAAATTTTTGGTATTTTTCTGACAATGTTCATTTTTTAATGAATAGTGAAAAATACTGCATTTTACATCAACACTTCTTTTTAATATAATTTATTTATATGATTAGATTATCTTTTGAATTGGTTTTGAAGTTAAATTAGAATATATTTTTACCATTAAATCCAATGGTGGTCATTGGAATCAATTTCACTTTGAAATTGGACTTAAACTGGTGTCAATCTTTTGATACTTATTGTTTCCTAAAAACACGCTATTTGTCATGACAGCGGGAATTAATTATTAAATTAATTAATGTGACTTATATGTTTTGAATTGTGTAAAATAGACTTCATTTTTGAATTCGGAATATCAAATATATCTTAGGGTGAAATTTTGCTAATTTTCTGAAAAACTTCAATTTTTGATGAATAGTGAAACCACTAAGTGGTACTTATAAAAACTGATTTTTCCGTTTAAATGAAATTTTGCCATCATTGTGTTTTGAATTTCAAAAATTCGACATACATGGTTGTCATTAAGAAGTAAAATGTGGTTCAATGGGATTAAAATAATTTTTTGGTGAAAAGTAACTTATTAAGTTTTTAATCGCGATTAGAGGTAATTAGTGAAGTTTAAGGTAAGAATAATGTTTTAATAAAATTAAAGGACCTAGACACATGTCCTACCCTCATTGTATGTGTCATGGCCGACTGATACAAGCCATGGGTCATCTTGGGGACCCCATGGAGCCACTTTGTTTGGGAAATGACATAAATAACTTTTTATTTAATGATAAAGTAAAAATGACACAAACATTAGTTATGTTAATAAAACAATTTTTATATGGGGATATACAAGTCATATTTTTGACTATAAATATTAATTAGAATGATAAAAAGATTTCATACATCATAGAATTTTTTTTATAATTTTTAGACATTAAATAAATTAAATTATTTATGACATCATGATGATGCAGCGATGACCTCATTATTTAACAATTTAAATAAAATGTAAAGTTAAGGTAAAATCTAAAACCTACACATTGCCAAACCCAATTGGATGAGTTTATCTCGAAACAATATCACCTCATCATCTAATTATATCAATGTGGGACCTTTTGAATCCCAAATTAATTTTAAAATAATGTAACTTATCTTTACTTTCCAAGAGTGCCCCTCCTCTCCTCTTATAAAAGGCCCCCACATCTACCTCCTTACCCACACTCCCAAAGCCTTTGGCTCGGCCAACCCCTGACCATTTTGGCTCTCCACATCCCTATCTTACTCCTTGAAGCCTCACTTTGGGCAGAAGTCTTCCCAAGGAAGCCTTTGAGCTCAAATCTAAGAGAGTTACCTGATTTTAAGGTAATGTCTTCTTTTGAGTCCATTTGTTTTATTTCGCTTCTCCGACCCCCTAAACTCTTTTTATTTTTTTCTTTTGTAACAACTCCATTATAATCAATATACTAGGATGTTTTTATAAAATGGATTTGAGCTACACTTACACACACCTAAATCTAATGGTTAACAAACATACTGATTCCGTGGATGGTAAATTTATGCCTCCCGAAACGATGATTGTTCAACATTATTTTAACACCTTCAAAGGTGGCCATTAAGATGTTACTATATTTATATATGATATATAATATGTTTATGTTTTCCTTAAGCTTCTGTTTTTTTTCTTTTTGGTTATACTTTTATGGTTTCCATTATTGGTAAACGCGATATCTTCATTTAAGGAAGTGCGGACTAACGCCCCCTAAAAGTGATTTGATTCGTTAAATACCATATGTGGGACGTATAATGGATGGAACTATGATATTATATATGATATTATAATGTAATTATAATATAACTTTATATCATTATGATTCCATTCTATAAAATATGAAATAGAAATGAAAGTAGCATTCATGCGTACTTACGGCTTACCGTCTCCATGAACGGTGCATTTCATTTGTTACCTCTAAATGATTATGTAATATTATAAAAACATGCATGTACTGGATATATATGACATATATGATATATACATCATGAATACCATTCTGGATATAATCGATACATGAACGACTTGTAATTATAAAGGGTTTATTTTTGACTCAAGTACCAATGATCTTTAAAATAACCATTATTAACTTAAATAATTACATAGTGTTCATGACATGACAATTAGTGATATAAAAGGAATAATGAACTTGAAAAAGGTTCTTAAAGAAGTACCAATTAACTCAAGTTTATTATTCATGACATTAAAGAACGATCGAGTCAAGTCGGACCCGAGGTATGGGTCTTCGTCTCAATCTCCTTTCATTGAGGCATATTTTGTTTTATACACAACCTTCTTTCATACGGTGTATAGAACCCTTTGACTTTTACATTTATCCAATAGGAATCTTGTTTATACGAAGCGTTTTACTGAACGACAAAAGGGAATGTTTTTGTCATACATATGCGGTGACAACGACTTCTCTGCTACCGTGACCGTTATATGAGTTTCAGCTTACACTACAAGCCATACCTTCTTTTTAAAAGAATAATAAATACCATGTTTTAATTTTCTTTTATTTTGGTTTTGAAAATGGGTTTCATAATTTTTTTATATCAATGTGTTGTATTGATATCTTGTGATTGAAAGGTGGAAATGTTATGTTTCCTTTATGCATGTTTTATGTGATAAGATTATGTTGAGGTTCTTGGGCATTATTATGAAGACGGATGGTTCCGTGATAAAGTAAGGACGGGTGAGCCGAATATATCTCTCCAATTCATTGGGTAATTTGACGGAGTGAAACTTTAAGGTTTCTCCGAAGAGATTTAGGGAATATACTGTGATGGGTATTCCAAACGTAACCAAGAGGGTTACTCCCTACATAAGAATGTTATGAATGCCTCAAGTTACCTTTATGTCTTATGATTTCTATAATATATTCATGATTTGATGAGGTATGTTGAAGTGCTTATTATTTATGGGTAAAGTATGATTTCATTCTTATGTATATATGTACCCATGTTTCCTTTCCATATTTTTATATCCCTTACTGAGCTTTTTATGCTCATCCCAAGTTTTTTTGAAATGTTTTTCACAGGTCAAGGGAAAGGTACATGATATGATGATAGTGTCAAGGAAGTGTCAAGAAAGAATCCATGTTTTATTTTAAATATGTATCTATTGATGGGAAAGAAAAATACTATCTTTATTTAACCACTTTGTTTATATGTGGAATGTAATTCATGTTTTATGATCTAATTCTCTAAAACTCTAAACCCAAAAATATCTTCAATGTGTAATCTTGTAATAACTAAAGATTAAGTAAGGTTTAAGGCTGGGGCCTTATAGTTGGTATCAGAGGTCGTTTTAGATAACTTTTGGAGTTAGAATTTTATTAAATGATTATCCAAAAATTTTTTATGGTCAAATTGAAATGATATAGCATTTGAAGATTACCATGTTTCTTCTTCTAAGACATGATTGTTCAAAATGGTTTTCCGCAGAGGAAACAGGGAAGCAGTGCTAGGAAGGCATGCAGAAGGAAATAACCTTCCGAATCAGCATCCTGAGATGGTCGGAATTGGAACTGAACAGTTTGTTGCAGTAATGGCGCAGTTGACTCAAGTGATAAATGGTGGTGGTATCCATACACGAGATCATCCAGATCAACTGCAGAGGAACATGTCAGTGGTTGAACATTTCATGAGGCAACATTTCCCATCATTCAGAGGATCATCTGACCCTGTGTTAGCTGAAGGGTGGATTAACGCACTGGAGAAGATTTTCGATGTCATGGGGTGTTCAGACAATCAAAAGGTTAGTCTTGCTATTTACCGTTTGGAGGGTGAGGCAGATCAGTGGTGGTCTATGGTTAAAAATATCAGGGACGCCGATGAGATTGATGCTCTTGATTGGGATGAATTCAAAGGTATGTTTCTTGAGATGTATTTTCCTAAGGCTGTTCGACATAGGATGGAAAAGCAATTCATGGAATTGAGGCAAGAGGAAGACTCAGTGGCTACTTATGAAGAATGGTTCACTCGATTGGCAAGGTATGCTCCAAATTTTTTCCGAGACCTTGATAGTAAAATCAATCGTTTTTACTTAGGATTAAAGCCAAAATATCGAAGGGAATTACCTTCTCGTGAGTTTAAAAGTTATGAATAGCTTGTTCGATGTGCTGAGAAGGTGGAAATGGAGTTTGCTGATGATCAAGTGTTCTATAACAACCAACAGAAGAAGAGACCGAGGTGGCAGGAGAATGGTAATAATTCTTCACAAAAGTCTGATGGTAAGAAAACTAAGTTTCCAGTTTGTGATAAATGTGGCAAAAGGCATGCTGGGGAATGTCTTATGAATTCTAGAAAGTGCTACCGATGTGGTAAGATGGGACATAAGGCTCATGATTACACTGAAAACGATCAAGGTGAAGGTAAGACCAAATTTGATTTACAGTTAGTGAAATGTTATAAGGGAAATGAGATGGGTCACTATGCAAACGAGTGTCTGACAAAGAGCTTTAGTGATGGGAAGCAGTTAGACTACAAGTAGAAAGGGGTGGTGAAATCCTTTGCAACTACTTCAGCAGATGTCGGTCCATCAAATGAAGTTGTATCAGGTACATTGTTTTTTCAGATTATGCCAGTGTGTTGTTTGACTTGGGGTCTGCACATTCTTTCATCGATGAAACCTTTTCTATTAAAATGGGAATACCATCTCATGAAATGACTCCTAAACATATGGTAAAAACACCTGGGGGGAATGTTGAGGCAAAAAGAATTTATAAGAATCTTCCTATCCTTATCTGTGGAAAGAACCTACTTGAAAATCTTATTGTTTTACCTCTAGTAGTGTTTGATGTTATCCTGGGTATGGATTGGCTCTCTATTTACCATGCAAAGATTGACTGTAGAGCTAAAGAAGTTTCATTTCAGAAAGACTTTCAGTTTTTTTACAAGAATGAACCCTTACTTTTGATAACATATCAAGAGGCCGAGAAACTTGTAAAAGATGGAAATAAATGTTACCCTGCACACATCGTTGAAAATAAAGGAACTATTCAGATTAATGATGTGCCAGTGGTAAACGAGTATCCTGATGTTTTTCCTGATGAGTTGCCAGGAATAATACCAGATCGGGAAGTTGAGTTAACTATTGACTTAGTTCCTGATGCTAAGCCAATTTCCAAACCCCCTTATCGAATGGCTCAATTTGAACTTTTAGAGTTGAAGGAGCAATTACAAGATTTATTAGATAAAGGTTTCATTCAACCTAGCACATCACCATGGGGTGCTCCTGTCTTGTTTGTTAAAAAGAAAGATGGTTCAATGAGACTTTGCATTGATTATAGAGCCTTGAATAATATCACTGTTAAGAACAAATATCCTTTGCCTCATATCAATGATTTGTTTGATCAGATCCATGGAGCTCAGTATTTTTCAAAGATTGACTTGAGATCGGGGTACCATCAGCTGAAGGTAAAGGAAGAAGATGTTCCGAAGACTGTGTTCCATACAAGATATGGCCACTATGAATTTGTTGTAATGCCTTTTGGGCTAACCAATGCAGCTGCTGTATACATGGAATTAATGAATAGAATTTTCCATGAGTTCTTGGATAAGTTTGTGGTGGTTTTTATTGATGATATTTTGGTGTTTTCTAAAAGTAAAGAGGAGCATTAAATACATTTAAGGGTTATCTTTCAAACCTTAAAAGAAAATAAATTGTATGGGAAATTCATCAAGTGTGAGTTTTGGTTGCAAAAAAATTCATTCCGTGGTCACAGTTTTTCTAAAGATGGGATAACTATTGATCCTGCAAAAACAAAAGTTGTGGAAGACTGGACAAGACCCACAAATGTAATTGAGATTTGTAGCTTCCTGGGTTTGGAAGGCTATTACCGAAGGTTTTTTAGAAAGTTTTCAAGATTATCTAGTCCAATGACTAAGCTAACTCGGAAGGGTGTTAAGTTTATCTGGAAAAAAGAATGTGCTGATTGTTTTCAAGAATTGAAAAGAAGATTGGTGAATGCTCTAGTTTTGGAACTACCTTCCAGGAATGGTGAGTTTGTTATCTACAGTGATGATTAATTTAAAGGACTTGGTTGCGTCCTAATGCAGAATGATCAGGTAATTGCTTATGCTTCACGACAGTTGAAAACTCATGAGGTAAATTACCCTACACATGATTTTGAATTAGCTGCTATTGTTTTTTCTTTAAAATTTTGGAGGCATCATTTGTATGGAGTAAAGTGTGAAATATATACCGATCACAAAAGTTTAAAGTATATATTCACTCAGAAAGAATTGAACATGAGAAAAAGGAGATTTCTAGAATTAATCAAGGATTATGATTGTACAATTCATTACCATCCGGGAAAAGCAAATAAAGTGGCTGATGCTTTGAGTCGAAAAATTAATGCTTCATTAGCAATGTTGCGTTTGGAACGTGATCCTTTGGTTAAGGATCTGATGAAATTTGGCATAGAATTTGTTGGTGTAGGAAGTTCTTCTGTTTTGTTTCAGGTATTAGTGAGATCATCTTTATCAGATAGAATCAAGAAAGCACAGAAGAAAGACAGTGAGTTGCAGAAAAAGGTAGAGCTGGTTCAGAAAGGTATGTTGCCGGAATTCAACATTGATAATGATTGCGTTTTGAGATTTGGGAAGTGATTGTGTATGCCTTGTGATTCACAGTTGAAGAGAGAGTTGTTATGTGATGCTCATAGTGTCCGTTTTCAGTTCATCCTCACAATATTAAGATATATAGAGATCTGCGGGAGTATTACTGGTGGGATGGAATGAAAAGAGATATTGCTGATTTTACTATGAAGTTTTTGACTTGTCAGCAGGTTAAAGGAGAGCGACAGTTACCGAAAGGGATGCTTCAGCATTTACCAGTGCCAGAGTGGAAATGAGAGAATATATCCATGGACTTTTTTGTGGGATTACCGAAGACATCTAGAGGTAATAATGAAATATGGGTTATTGTTGATCACTTGACCAAATCTGCTCGTTTCCTTGATATACGAGATACTTTTTCCCTAGATCAACTTTCCTGTTTTTATCTTAAAGAGATAGTCAGGTTAAATGGAGTTCCTCTCTCCATTGTATCTGATCGTGATCCTAGGTTCACTTCTAACTTTTGGAAAGGCCTTCAAAAGTCGTTGGGTAACGAACTAAATTTTAGTACAGCTTTTCATCCTCAATCGGATGGGCAGTCAGAACGAACAATTCAGACATTGAAGGATATGCTACATTCTTGCTCTATGGATTATCAGGGAAGTTGGGACCAACATCTTTCTTTGGTTGAACTTTCATATAATAACAGTTTTCATTCCAGTATACAGATGGCACCATTTCAGGCATTATATGGGAAGCAGTGTCGAACTCCAGCTTTCTGGGATGAAGTGGGTGAAAGGAAGTTGATGGGACCAGAATTGGAAGAAGAGATGGCAGAAAAAGTTCAGCAGATTCAGAAGCACATGAGAACAACTCAGAGCAGGCAGAAGAGTTATGCGAATAATCGGAGGAAGGATCAATCTTTCTAGGTAGGTGATCATGTTTTTTACAAGGTTTTCTCCTTGGAAAAGTGTGATGAGATTTGGTATGAATGGAAAGCTGAGTCCAATGTTTATTGGACCATATGAAATTCTGGAGAGAGTTGGATCAGTTGCATACCGGGTGGCTTCACCTCGGAGTTTATCTCAAGTACACAATGTTTTTCACGTTTTGATGTTGAGAAAGTATATGCCAGATCCATCTCATGTTTTGAGTCTAGAGGTAGTTCAGCTGGAAGAGAACCTATCTTATGAGGAACAACCGGTCCAGATTCTTGACCACAGGGAGTAATTGTTACGGAATAAGGTGATTAATCTGGTAAAGGTTTTGTGGAAAAACTACATGATGGAAGAGGCAACATTGGAATCTGAAAATGCAATGAGGGATAAGTACCCCCATTTATTTGATATGTAAATAAATTGCGGGGACACAATTTTCTAAAGGGGGGAAGGATGTAACATCTCAAGTACGTAATGAATAATATATATTTTTATCTATGTCTATTAATTAATTATATATTGTTTTAGAGGCTTAAAATGAAAATAAATCCAATCTTAAGCATGGAATACACTAATATTCTTAAAAGATTGTTTTACTACCTTTTGATGGAAAAACCATATTAAATCAATATTTTTACAATTTTATAATATATATTTGTCAAAATAAATATATTCATTATGATTGGGACATTGAATTTTACATTGGATAAATGTTTGGTATTTTTCTGACAATTTTCATTTTTTAATGATTAGTGAAAAATACTGCATTTTACATCAAAAATGATTTTTAATCTAATTTATTTATATGATTAGATTATCTTTTGAAATGGTTTTTAAGTGAAATTAGAATATATTTTTACCATTTAATCCAATGGTGGTCATTGGAATCAGTTTCACGTTGAAATTGGACTTAAACTGGTGTCAATCTTTTGATACTTATTGTTTCATAAAAACACGCTATTTATCATGACATCGGGAATTAATTATTAAATTAATTAATGTGACTTACATGTTTTGAATTTTGTAAAATACACTTTATTTTTTAATTTGGAATATCAATTATAGCTTAGGGTGAATTTTTGGTAATTTTCTGAAAAACATAAATTTTTGATGAATAGTGAAACCACTAAGTGGTACTTATAAAAACTGATTTTTCCGTTTAAATGATATTTTTCCATAATTTTGTTTTGAATTTAAAAAATCCAATATACATGGTTGTCATTAAGACGTAAAATGTGGTTCAATGGGATTAAAATAATTTTTTGGTGAATAGTAACTTATTAAGTTCTTAATCGCGATTAGAGGTAATTAGTGTAGTTTAAGGTAATAATAATGTTTTAATAAAATGAAATGACCTAGACACATGTTCTACCCTCCTTTTATGTGTCATGGCCGACCAAGAAAAGCCATGGGTCAACTTGGGGACCCAATAGAGTCACTTTGTTTGGGAAATGACATAAATAACTTTTTATTTAATGATAAAGTAAAAATGACACAAACATGAGTTATGTTACTAAAACAATTTTTATATGATGTTATACAAGTAATATTTTTGACTATATATATTAATTAGAAAGCTAAAAATGTTTCCTACATCATAGTATTTTATTTATAATTTGTAGACATTAAATAAATTAAATTATTTATGACATCGTGATGATGCAGCGATGACCTCATTATTTAACGATTTAAATAAAATGGAAATTTAATGTAAAATCTAAAACCTACACATGGGAAAAACCAATTAGATGAGTGGATTTAGAAATATTATCACCTTATCATCGAATTATATCAATGTGGGACCTTTTGAATACGAAAATCATTTTAAAATAAAGTAACTTATCTTTACTTTCCAAGAGTGCCCCTCCTCTCCTCTTATAAAAGGCCCCCACCTCTACCTCCTTACCCACACTCCCAAAGCCTTTGGATCGGCCAAAACCTTCCCTTTTTGGATCTCCACATCCCTATCTTACTCCTCGAAACCTCACATTGGGATGAAGTCTTTCCAACGAAGCCTTTGATCTCAAATCTAAGAGAGTTACCCGATTTTAAGGTAATGTCTTCTTTTGAGTCCTTTTGTTTTATTTGGCTTCTCCAACCCCCTAAACTCATTTTATGATTTTCTTTTGTAACAACTCCAGTATACTAAATATACTAGGATTTTGTTATAATATGGATTCGAGGTACACTTACACACACCTACATCTAATGGTAAATGAACATATTGTTTCCGTGGATGGTAAATTTATGCCTCCCGAAACGATGATTGTTCAAAATTCTTTTAACACATTCAATGGAGGCCATTAAGATGACACTATATTTATATATGATATATAATATGTTTATGTTTTCCTTAATCTTCTGTTTTTTTCTTTTTGGGTATACCTTTATGGTTTCCATTATGGGTAAACGCGATATCTTCATTTAAGGAAGTGCGGACTACTGCCCTCTCAAAGTGATTTGATTCGTTAAATACCATATGTGGGACGTATAAAGGATGGAACTATGATATTATATAAGATATTATACTGTAATTATAACATACCTTTATATCATTTTGATTCCATTATATAAAATACTAAATAGAAATGAAAGTAGTGTTCATGCGTACGTACGGCTTACCGTCTCCATGAACGGTGCATTTCATTTCTTACCTCTAAATGATTATGTAATATTATAAATGCATTCATGTACTGTATATATATGACATATATGATATCTACATCATGAATACCATTCTGGATATAATCGATACATGAATGACTTATAATTATAAATGGTTTATTTTTGACTCAAGTACCAATGATCGTTAAAATGACCATTATTAACTTAAATAATTACATAGTGTTCATGGCATGACAATAAGTGATATAAAAGGAATAATGAACTTGAAAAATGTTCTTAAAGAAATAGAAATTAACTCAAGTTTATTATTCAGGACATTAAAGAACTATCGAGTCAAGTCGGACCCGAGTTATGGGACTTCGTCTCAATCTCCTTTCATTGATGCATATTTTGTTTTATACACATCTTTCTTTTATACGGTGTATAAACCCCTTTCAATTTTACGTTTATCCAAAAGGAATCTATTTTATATGAATCGTTTTACTAAATGACCGAAGGGAATGTTTTTTCGTACATATGCGGCGACAACGACTTCTCTGCCGTTGTGACCGTTATTTGAGTTTCAGTTTCCTCTACAAGCCATACCTTCTTCTTAAAAGAAAAATAAATACCATGTTTTAATTTTCATTTATTTTGTTATTGAAAATAGTTTTCATATTATTTTCATATCAATGTGTCGTATTGATATCTTGTGATTGAAAGGTGGAAATGTTATGTTTCCTTTATGCATGTTTTATGTGATACGATTATGATGAGGTTCTTGGGCATTATTATGAAGACGGGTGGTTCTGTGATAAACTAAGGGCGAGTGAGCCTGATATATCTCTCCAATGCATTGGGTAATGCGAAGGAGTGAAATGTTATGGTTTCTACGAAGAGATTTAGGGAATATACTATAATGGGTATTCCAAACGTAACCAAGAGGGTTACTCCCTACGTAAGAATGTTATGAATGCTGCAAGTTACCTTTATGTCTTATGATTTCTATGATTTATTCATGATTTGATGAAGTACGTTGAAGTGCTAATGTTTTATGGGTAATGTATGATTTCATTCTTATGGATATATGTACCCATGATTCCTTTCCATATTTTTATATCCCTTACTGAGCTTTTTATGCTCATCCCAAGTTTTTTTGAAATGTTTTTCACATGTCAAGGGAAAGCTACATGATATGATGATAGTGTCAAGGAAGTGTCAAGAAAGAATACATGTTTTATTTTAAATATGTTTCCATTGATGGGAAAGAAGAATAATATCTTTATGTAACCAATTTGTTTATATGTGGAATGTAATGCAAGTTTTATGATCTAATTCTCTAAAACTCTAAACCCGAAAAGATCATCATTGTGTAATCATGTAATAACTCAAGATTAAGTAAGGTTTAAGGCTGGGTCCTTATAAGAATTATAACTCATTATATTCTAAACTATGATTGTCTCCTTGAGAAATCCTTGTAATTAAAGAGACTTCTGGCCATGATGTTGGTAAAATATTATGTAGATATTGTGCACATCAGATGATAAACATTAGATGTTGGTAGTTGATAGTAGATAAAGGGTTCCAGGAATGAAATTAAATTTATAATATTATAAATGGATGTGGTTATATGGTTTATGGATCTCTGGATGGATATAGTAAACTTTGACAGAGGTGTTTATACCCATTCAATGGTCAGGGACATCTCGCATGAGATTATTTGACCTCCACGTTACTGAATGAGAAAATGTCAATGGAATGCCTAGATAATCGGTTAAAAAGGTTAATGGATGTACACATGGTGATATACATGGATTATGAGAATGTATAGATGTATGAGGTTTTAGACGGTTTGACCTATTCCCAGAACAACCCCAGGTGCTTCACATCAGGCTCATGGAGTGGGTGGTGAGGTATATAGAGAGATATAGTCTATGAAGACATAAAAAATAAATGCCATTTATAATTATAGGTGTTATATATGAATTATATACTTTATCTAACAAAACCATAGACACATTTTACATCCATTGTCTTATTTTTACTTTTTTGTTTCATGTATTAAATATTCCAGTTAATCCCTTTCCTGGAACCATTCCTTTGTAGAATCCAAGAAGAGTGCATTCCATGATCACAAAAATTACCTAACAGTGAGAAATATATAAAGTATAATAGAAAATAATATTATATCTAAATTTATTAATGATGAGGCCTTAGGACATCATATTATTTATGGAATACTTATCAATAATTTAGGCCCATAATGGCTATTTTAGGAAGTGTATGTGGTTCTTATCCAATAAGGGGAAGTGGAATTCCATCATGTGTGTCATGGAAAACCAATATGATAATGATGAACTCGTACAACTGAGGATGAAACTATTTACTCATTACTTGGTTAGAATTAACCATAGAGAAGGGGACTATATAATATTTTTTCTTCCTAATGTGGTTAAAGAATATGAAAATATTCTTCCTAAGGATGATTCAGACCTTACTACCCACCAAGATATGCAATTATGTATATAATTTAACCTACGGAATTCCATAATATCTAAGATAGTATATCAAATATTTTCCATTGGACATTGTCATCTAAGAGTGAATTTGGAATTCTTGTTGAATTGATTTCTTATACCCCATGTTTCCCCTTGAGAAGCCTTATTTATATTCATTGATGATTTTGGAAGGGAGATTTAAATTTTGTGTGGATTACTATCACCTGAATCAATATAACATAATTAATTTGTATCTACTACATAGTTATGGGGACCACTCTATACAGTTTATGGGAGATATTTGATTATTTATGATTCTCCTTTGATTTGGATTTCACTATAATTATATAAGATATGAGTATATAATAAAGAAAAATATTTCATGCCACTATGTTCTTCATGAGTAATTTGTTACTCATTACTAAATGGATAATGTAGAACCATTGTTCCTGGGAAACATTTATTTAACCATTTATCAATTATGATATGGGTTTTTTGGTGTTCTTCATCAATGAAATCCTAGTTTACTTATTATTTTATGTGGAGAATAAGAAAGACTTCTAGATTCCCCTAGACATACATCATGTAAACAAGATTAATTAAAATCTCTAAATGAGTCAATTCATGATTTTAGATGTCTAAAATCTAGGATATGAAATCATAGTTTAGGGATTATTAGTGGACCTATAGAAAGGTGTGGTGGTATTAGTTGGTTTCTACCAAAGAGTGTTTTATGGTTAGGGGATTCTATGGGTTGGTTGGAACATTTAGGGTATGTGTTCCTAATTTTTCTGGGATATCATCACCATGGACTATAGTGACCTAAAAATAGCATCCTTTCATTTGGATGAAGAGGATACAAGATGTTTTTTAGGAGTTTTTACAGACACTAATGATCGCACCAATATTTAGAATTATGGAGCAGTGTGTTGAGTATGTAGTGTTCTAATATTTCACTAGAACCATGATTGGATGTATTCAGATATAAGGACCCGACCTTAAAATTTTTCCTAATACTAAGTTTTTTACAAGAACATACATTCTTACACAATGAGGAATTCTTAGGGTTATATTTTTATGTAATTAGGACATAAAACATACAAAATATCTCATAACCATACATGTGGATTCTATTAAAACAATATCCATTATGTTAAAATACTAAACATTTAAATTAAAACCCAATTTGAGTATCAATTTTTCATGAAATTTAAATTGTATTCCATAATTAAATTACACAATATTATATCCATTGAATGACATTTAAAATCTAGTGATGAGCACAAAAAGCTCAGTAAGTTATATAAGGAATGAATTCATTAGTCAAGTGATAACACAACACCAAATAAAACAAAGTTCATAATAACTTGTTTACATGCATGTAAACATCATTTATTATTCTTAGAAAATATTTACCTTATCAAACTAACAATCACCCTTATACATGGAATAACCATTTGGTCAAATTCCACCTCCGGAGTACCCAATGCACTGTTGAGTTATAATGGGGCTCACCCGTCATATCATGAGAAATAATTGGAAAAACACAACATATCATGACATATAATGGAATAAACCCAGAATAAAAAATGTTCAAGGAACATATCATTGTAATTATGTATCTTAAAATTGAGAAAAGCCATGTAGTCCATAAAGACAATCCTTTTTTTAATTTTATTAATGTGAGTTTTAAAATGATTAAAAAGGAATGCCCCATAAAATTTAGTTGGAGTGAGAATTAATAGAATGGAATGGATATGAAATAAACTATAAATACACATATTTGAAAATAATATTAAAAAAATTCATCACAACAATAATATTAATACCACGTAATGAATGAAGAAGAAGGTTAACCCAAATAATGGAAATTGGGTTAAGAATTCCATTACATTAGGTTATTCATACTTAAAATGTATTTAATAAGAAATTTTAATGGTTAAATGAGTATTATTATTACCTTAATTAAACATATTCATGTTTATAACACATTATATAATCATTTTATAAGATCATTTGACACATTTATTAAAAATATTTTGTTATTTATATTTTTTTGGGTGCATTCTTTACATGGTTTCCATGATCGGTTCATGATGGATATTCCATTCGATTGGAAGATAAGCTATAGAATTGTATTTGAATGGTATTTATATAATATCTTAGCCATAAATTAAACAATTTTTAATTTTTAATTCGATCAGTATGATGATTCATATGTTGAAACATTATTCATATTTGTTTAGCTCATTTTGGTGATTCTTTGATCATAATGAACTAATTTTGTTTCATAAAATAATAACATGTGTAAAAATTGATTCCAGAACCATATATATTATAAAATAAATAAATTATAATATTTTTCAACCATAAAAATTGTTTCATGTCCTGCCTTTAAGGAATTAAATGTAATTAAAATCACATCATCCATGATGTCGGTAAATATTCACATCACGAACGATGTTTTAATTTCTTGAATAAGTGGGAGTGGAGAAAAAGTATAATGGTGAATATTACATAAAAATGATGAAATAATTAATATTTAAGATATTGTATCATTTATTCCTCTTGGATAATGGATTTGTGGGGAACAAAGAATAAAATAATGGTACCTAAAATAAAAGAAAAGTTGGGAAATCCTTTACGAAAACTCAGCAGCCTAATAATGTCACTTAAAATTTCATAAAATATCTAGATGAGAGAAAAATGGTATATCATAACTAATACAGTATATTGAATTTAATGGGGATATGGAATGAAATATCCAAATATATTACAATTTAAAAAAACATACTAATATAATAAGAGTGGTTGGAAAAGAGTGACATTTTGAGAGAGAAATGTACAGCATAACGTCTATGCCACATGGATTTAGAAAACATTAGAAAAATAGGTCATAAGGATCATCCATACATAAATAAATAATAGTACTATAAATAGAAATAATAAAATGGAAATAAAAACATGGTATGGAAACATGAATGTTATACCAAATAAAAGTGAACTTGAATGAAAGAAAGAAGTTCATAATTTTCTTACCATGTAGAGTAACTCCTAAGACTTCATGGATGGGACCTTCTGGTATTTAGGATACTGTGGGAAGACTAATAGGGAGGTATAAAGAACCTATATTTTTTGCAGAATAATTTCGAATGAATGGATTTAATTAATGTGTTGGTATTTATAGAAAAACTGAGGGAATATTTTATTAATTTCCATGGGACCACTTATTAGTAGTATTAGAAAAAACATGGGCATTCCAATGGTATTTCCCATGGTATTGGACATTATGGAAACCTCATAACATAATTTATTCCTCAATAGTTTACCAGAATTATTAAATCATTATTAACCCATATATGATTTCATTAAACTTACCAAAAACTGAAAACTGTATTTTTACTATTCACCGAAAATTCAACTATATCTGAAAAATCTTCAAAATTCACCCAAACTACGTTATGATATGGAGAAATAAAAAATGGACTCCATTTTTTAAAAATAATTTACAAAATATTATTAAATTATGTTTTAAATAAAAAAATAATTTAAACAAAAATAAAAAATTTAAAACTATAACTATTTATTTATCACCATGAAAAATTAATCAACATCTCATTATCAAAAATCCATAAGTAAATAAAATAATAATACAATTTAATATTAATTAAGTTAATATTAAAATTCTTATTACAATTCATTTGGGTAGGTTACTATTCACCAAAAATCAGGTTGCTTCCATTAGACTCAAAATAACATATTGATCACAATTGTGGATGACTATTTTTCGAAATTCAAACCATAGAAGATTGAAATTAATGTTTAAATGATAGATATAAATATCTACAGAAAACAATTTTTCATGAATTTCGATTAATATATTAAAACCATGAGGTGTTACATTATCCCTAACTTCTATAAATTGAGTGCATCCATATTTTTTTACTCATTAATCAATTGAGGGTACTTTTACCTCATAGCATTTTTAGATTCCCATGTTGCTTCCTCAACCTTGTGGTCTCTCAAAAAAAACCTTTACCTAGTGGATTAACTTATTTTGTAATACCTATTTCCTTCAATCATTAATCTTAACTGGTTTCTCTTTATAAGAAATGTTCTCTTCCAACATAAATGCTTCTGGGCTCAAGACACATGATGAATCTGGCACATACTTTCTCAACATCTAAACATGAAAAACATTGTGTACCTAAGATAAATTTGGAGGTAAATATACACAGTAAGAGATTGTTCCAACATTAACTAGAAATTAATAATTTACATAGAATCGTGGACTTAGTATTCCTTTCTTAACAAATCACATTGCACTTTTCCTTGGTGACATTCTAATAATAGTATGATCACCTACCTCTAAACAAAAGACCTTCTTTCTCTTCTCTGCATAATTTTTCTACATTCTATGAGCTATCCTAATGTGATTCTAGATCAAATTCACATTCTGATACATTTCCTCAAGTAAGTATGGTCCTATAAACATCATTTCCCCAATTTCATCCAAAAAAGACAGAGTTCGACACCACTTCCCATACAATTCCTCAAATAGTTCCATCTATATACTAGAGTGAAAAATATTATTATAAGAATAAAAAAATAAAAAAATATGTTCATCAAAACTTCTCTATAAGTCCATTGTACAAGATCAAATATTAACTTCCAAATTATGAATCATTTGATCATACTGACCATCTAATTGAGGATAACAGGAGGTACTTAAAATTAATTATGTTCCCAAAAACATCTTAAGGCCCTTACAAAAATTAAAAGATAACCTAGGATCCTAATCAGAAACAACGTAAAGAGGTAATCCATGAAAATTGGTAGTAATTTTAGGTCCAATCAAGATAGATGATCCAATGACATTGTATCTCAAATAGAAATAAAATGTGCAAATTTTTCAGCAGATAAAAAATAACCCAGATCACATTATAAACATAATTAGTCATAGGTAGTCCCCCCACAAAGACCATGGATATATTCTCTTATTTACAATATAGGAATGGAAAAGGCTGAAGTATCCGCTTTGCTAACTGCTTCTCTGCTATAACCAATTAACATGTCAAACATTTCACTGAGAATTATGGAATATTCATTTTCATTCCATCCCCCCAATATAAGTATTTATGGTATTTGTACATCTTATAATATCCAAGATGAACTAAAAATGGAAAATTATGAGCTTCACAAAAAAAAACTTTCATCAACTAGGAATCACAAGGCACACACTACATTTTTACAAATCAAAAAACACAATATTTATCAAGATTAAATTCTAGAAACATAACCATTTTAACCAATTCAACAATTTTCTATATCTCACAATCATCCTTATACACATTATTAATTCTATGTGATAATGATAACTGCACTGATACCTGAATCAAAACATATGTATTTCCTACAACAATAACTTCTATTCCAAAATTCATCAAACCATTAATAAAGTGATCCTTTTCCAAACATAACATGGTTAATGATACTTGGTGTTTTTGACTAAAGGAATATGAATCTTTTTTTTCTTTTCCTGGATGGTTATTGATCATATAATCATAAAACTTTTTTAGTTCAAGCCATATTGTCACCTCTTGTTTAATTACGTCTGAGAGAATATATATTTTAGACATTTATAGTGAGTACATATTTGACATTTGCATCCGTAAAAATGGTGCCTCAAAATTTTCAAAGTAAAAAAACATATATTCTAATTCCAAATCATGTGTGGGGTAATTTAATTCATGATGTTTTAGTTTTATTGAAGAAGAATCAATTAAATGATCATTCTGCATCATAAAACAACCATGTCCCATCATTAAAGCATCAGTTTATATGAAAAACAAACCATTTTGGAAAGGCAAGGCCAAAACTGGTGAATTCACCAATCTCTTCTTCATTTCCTAAATAAAAACATCAAATTATTATATCCAAAAAAATTAACCCTTTTTCGTGGTAACATAGTTAGAAGGATGGAGAACCATTAAATTTTTTAACAAACTGTCAGTAATAACCTGCTAATCCCTGAAAACAATGAATCTCTGCATCATTTTTATGTCTTCTCCACTCATTAAGCACTTTTTTGGCAGGAACAATTGTTATTCTGTCCTTATATTTTTTTTATGAAAAGAGTTATGTTTCAACCAAAAACCACACATTCTGAATTTTCCTTACAGTTAATTTTTTTTATGTTGTTAAAACAACCCTCAGATGTTTTTCATTCTTCTATTTACATCAGTAATATAACATAATTCCATTAATAAACACAACCATAAACATATCCATAAACTCATGAAATATTCTATTTAAAATATCCATTATTACAGTAGGTGAATTAGTTATCCCAAAAGTTATAACTACAAATTCATAATGACCACATCTAGTATGGAACATAGTCTTCAGGATGACTTTATCCTTTACATTCAAATGATTGTACCTTGACGTCTAGTCAACCTTTGAAAAATACTATTCTCCCTAGATTTGTTCCAAAAAAATCATCCATTTGAATAAAATGATCCATGTTTTTTATAGTAATGTTATTCGAGGATCTAAAATCAATGCAAGTCCTCATTGAACCATCTTTCTTCTCAACAAAAAAGATAGGATCACCTTATGGTGATGTTCTAGGTCTGATTAATCCTTTATCATATAATTCATGCAACTTCTTTTTTTATTATAGATGATCCATCTTTGGAATTCGAAAAGAGGGTTTAGAAATCGTCTTAGCATCATGAACTAATTCAATAGTAAACTCAACCTCTCGATTAGGAATAAAACTAGGAAAATAATCAAGAAAATTATCTAGTTATTCACTTACCACCGATATATTATTAATCATGATATTTCCCTTATCATAAAAAATATTTCCATATAACTTTCATTTCCTTATTTTATCAATTTCATAGCATTCTGATATGTTATCAATGGTATGGCTTCATTCCGGTATATAATCTAAAATTATTTCTGGAAAGGAAATATTTTTTATCTGCTGTCTATCTTAGAATTATAGAAATAATGTCATTCCATACCATGAATTACATATAACTCTACTACAGGAAAAACAAAAATGTTTTCAGGTAACGTATTTCCACATACATGGATAGGTAGATTTAATATGTTATTTTTTCCACAATATTTCCTCTAGGTGTTTTTACCATGATATCCGATTTCATTTCATTTACAGGAATTCTTAAATTTTCAAAAAATTTCTCAGAAATGGGAAAATTTTGTATACCTAAATCAAACAACACATTTAAAAAAAATTTAAAAATAAGAAATGGAACTGATACAACCTCATTTGATGGATCAACATCTATCTAAGTATTTGCAATGATTTTACCAAAACCTTCTTGATTGAATCTTTTTGCTTCTCTACTTGAGTGACTAGCTTCAGAAAGACATTACGAAAATGACCCAATTCCATATTGTTAATTTATCACAACATCAGAATCTCATTAATTTTTGGACCATTTTCCTTGAACTCATGAGACATGTGTCTAAACGTTCAACATAGGTAGCATTTCCAAGAACTTAAATGACATTCACCAGGATTCCATTAACCACACTTTTCATATTAAGGGAAATTCATTTTCTTACCTCCATATTTATTTGATTAATTCTTACATAAAGTCTTACAACCTGACCGATTATTATTATTATCATAATTAGGCACATACATGTCATAAAACACCATCTCCACTTTTTCACAACAACATACAAGTTTCTCATACATTTAAAACCCTCGTGAAGACAAATCTCTTCACAAAAATGGTTTCAAACCAGAGTAAAATCTATTAATTATATTCTCAAAAAATAGAGTATGATCATGTACATACATTTCTATACTTGTAAAATAGGCTACATATGCATCCATAGAAACATAATCTGTCTTATTTAATTACATGAATTGGTTCTCCATTTTGAGTCAAATAGTTTTGGGAAAATGTTTTTTAAGAAAAAGACTCTAAAAATAATCCCATTGAAGATTGACATGATTATCTATGTCTCTCGAATTCTTGACCAAATACCAATATTAATTAGCATCACCTTTTGAACAATAAATGGATAGTACTACCTTTTTACGTTCTAAACATCCCATGACCTCAAATACATTTTCTATAGAATTGATCAATCCTTGATCCATCACTGTAACCATGGTTTCACTGAAAGTAGGAGGATCATGACACATAAAATGCACCACAAAAGAAATGTTTCATCATGGTAGATCATGTTACTATCTAGCATGGATTCAACCATTATTTTTTTCTGGATAATTCAGATCCATTAATGTCACAAACAGCGTGGTTCTAATTCCCACTATCCAGGTTTGTAGATTAAGATAAACATCAGCCCCTTGGGGTCTTCCTAAAATTAATTCACTATTTCATCTATGTAAAACAATTCTGAACTAACATATAAAAGATAATGAAACATGTTAATCCTTAAATTATAAAACAATTTAAATTACCATAGAGTAAAATTTATTTATTGTATTCTTTTAACAACATTATAACCCCTTATGTTATCTAAACCATCCATTCATACGAACTATAAAGAACTGGATTGAAAAAAATTAATAATCCTAATTTTTAGACAAGAAAATATTTTCTTACATAATGAGGATATTTTCAGGTTTATACTTTTTAGGTAATTATGACATAAAACATACATAACATCTCATAACCATACATGTGGATTCTATTAAAACAATATGCATTTTTCTTAAATATAAAACTTTTCATGTAAAACATAATTATTTTGAAAAATATTCATGACATTTAAATTGTCTTACTCCCTTCTCATACACTTCTTTATAACCTATTAAAAAAATATCAAAATGTGGGATGTGCCCAATGTACTCTGTAAGGTGTATAAGGATTGAATTCATTAGTCACTTGCTAACATAAAAAAAATAAAACCCATTTCATAGAAACATGTTAATAGGTATAGAACATCATATATTTTCATTAGGACATATTTACCATATCACTCTTAAAATCACCCTTACACAAGTAATAACCATTTTTTAAAATTCCACCTCCAGAGTACCCAATGCATTGCAGAGCTATAATGGGGATCACCTGTCATATCATGACCTATATTGGGATCAAACCCCCATTTCCTGAGATACAAATGGATTAAACCAACATAAATAATATACATGTAACAAATCAAGTTAATTATGTATCATAAAATTAGGAGAAACCACTCATCCCTAAAAAAAATCCTATTTATATTTATTAAATAGAGTTTTAAATAGCTTTTAAATGGAAAGTACATTAGAATATAATTTTTGTGAGAACAAATAGTGTAAAATGGATTAGAGTATACACTATTAATACTCATAGTGAAACATAATATAATAAAAAATTCAATACACCAATAATCATAATACAACATAATGAATTTAGAAGAAGGCTAACACACAGAATGGAGATTGAGTTATGAATTCCATTACCTCAAGTTAATATTACTTATAATTCTGCTAATACTCATGTATAGTGGTTTAAATTGTTTTATTAACAACTTAACGAAACATATTAATGTTTATATCAACTTCTATGATCATTTTAAAAAATTATTCGACACATATATTTCAAATATTATGTTATTTATATTTTTTCGAGTGTGTTCTAAACATGGTTTCCTTGATCGGTTCATGATGGATATTCATGTTGATTGGAAGTGAAACTCTAGAACTGGAATGGAATTGTATTTAAATATTTTCAAAACAAAAAATTATACCATTTATAAATTTTAATACTGAAATGATGATTATTTATATGTTAAAACATTATTTATATTTGTTTCGGTCATTTTGGCGATTCTTTGATCGTAATGAACTCATTTTTTTATAAATTATTCACATTTTTAAAAAATTATTCCAGAACCTTAAATAAAATATAATAAACAATTTATAATCTTTTTAAACCATAAAAATGGTTTCATTTCATTTCTTTGAATATGTAACTGAAATTGAAATCACATCCTCCATGATATCGGTAAATAAACACGTCACATACGATGTTTTAATTTCAAGAATTAGTGGGAGAGAAGAAGAATTATAATGGTTAATAATTCATAATAAATGGTGAAATATATAATATTTAAGATACAGTATGATTCATGCCTCTAGGATAAGAGGAGGTGAGGAAAGAATAAAAAACTAATGGAACATGAAAGAAAAGAAAAGTTGAGAAATCCATTATAAAAATTATATAGCCTGATGGAATTAGTAAAAATTTCATAAAATATTTTGATTACAGAAAAAGGGTATCTCATCACCAATAAATGGTATAGAAATTATGGGGTATATATAATAACATTTTTCAACATAATCCAATTTAATTTAAATCATAACAACCACATAAGTGTGCTTGAAAAGAGAGAGATTCTGTGAAAACATTCTGCAGCATAACAGCTACGCAACATGGAATTAGAAAACATCAAAAAGACATGTTTTGGGGATAAAACATACATATATGAAACCAAATTCAGTATAGTTAAATAATAAAATGTAAATTATAACATGTTACGGAGACATGAATTTTATAACACATAAAAGGTAAATTAAAAGAAAAAAGAAGGTGATAATTCTCATTTCTTATAGAGTTAGTCCTCAGTCTTGACAGTTGGGACCTTGGGTGCCAGAGGATAACTTGGTAGGAATACTAGGGAGTTTCAAAGACCATAAATTCATTGTGTATCAATTTAGAATGATTTTATTGATGTTACTGGTTTGTATTTATAGCAAAATTGAGGGAATATTTTATTAATTTCCAAGGGACACCTCATTAGTGGTATTTGCAAAACCATCGGATTGACCATCTTATTTTCACATGGTATTGACCACATGTGACACCTAATAAAATATTTTATTCCTCAAGAGTAAAAAATAATAATTAAGTAATTATTACTTAATTAATACTATCATTAAACATATAGAAAACATAAAACTGTATTTTTACTATTCACAAAAATTCATCTATTTCAGTAAAATCCTAAAAATAAATCCTATCCTTTTTTCAACATATAGAATTTAAAAATGAACTCCATTTTTTGAAAATAATTTTCTAAATATTATTAATTTAATTTTTAAATAAAATAATATTTTATTCAAAAATAGCAATTTAAAATCTATAAATCCATTTTTAACACCTAGAAAAATTAATCAAATTCTCATTATCATATAACCATAGGATGTAAAATACTCCGTAGGAACATATTACTATTTATATTACTATTAATAAGTGTAGGATACTATTATGAAAAAAATCATGTTCGTTACATTAGACAACAAATAACATACTAATCACAATTGTATATTAGCATTTTCAAATTCAAAACAGGGATGCAGAAAAATTGTATTTAAAGGATAGTTATAAATATATACTTAAAGGATGTTTCATGAATTTCAATTTGTATTTTAAAAACATGGTGATTTACATAAAATACAGAAAAAGTTACCGATAAATTATTGGACCATAAATTTTTGACCTTATGAGATGAACTATGAGACCCACAATCTAGTGTTTTTAGTAGTAATATTAGCCTTAAATATGTGGTGGAAATATCATTTTGGTGAGAATAATTTAATCTATTTTGAAAAAAATTAAATCAAATATATATTATAACAAAATAATTGTAATCTATCATAGAGGTGATAAGTAGAGTTCCATTTTTATTATTCCTTTGAGATAAAAAATACTCTCACGAAGGGGAATTTGGGTGTCTTTGATCTGAGTAAGATATCATGCTCATAGTCTTTGATCAAGTAATTAGAGTAACCTATCATATTATTGTTGTATATAGTGGTTTTTTATTGTAAATATTTACTCCAATCAATGATTATTAAACCAAATATTATACAACATTCGAAGTAGTCTTAGATTTGGGATACGAACAATGGGGCCCTCTATGTTAATAAATCATTTATACATTCTTCTAATTCATTTACATAGGGTTTGGAGAACATTTTTCTTTTTATATGATGTATGGGGGTATTGGTGACATTTTGTGTGGATGATGTGAGTATTCTTCATACAACCCCTCTGGAGGAAGATTTATCTGTAGGAATGATGTACCAAAAAATTCAACGTCACCTGTAGGGGCTTCAAATGAATTGTGGTGCTGTGGATTTCATCTCTTCATCCCTCACATGTTAGTAGGTGAATTATTTGAACCGTGTTTCGGATATTTTGGCTCAGTTCCATGAGGTTATAGATTTGAAGTGGGAATGTTTATCTATAGAATTTAAATGGGGTGGAAATGATATTTTAAGGGATGTAATGACATATGTGTGATCATAGAACCACACACCATGTCAACCCACTTACTAGTTATCAATCAATATAGTCTAGTTGAGATCTTGTTATGAATTAATGTATAGTTGATATTATATCTTCACAGAGTTCCCTCAATTATTGTTTTAGACCACAATTCTCACCTCAGGTTAATGTTTAGAAAAGACAGAAAGTAGTTTTTGGGACTCAGATGAATCTAAGCTTGACATTTCACCCCCAAAATTATGTCTAGACAGAGTAAACCATTCAATAATAGGGCGACATGCTTTAATAATTCATTTTGGTCTTGGGATGTAGTTCAGTGGATCACCTACCATTGGTGGAGTCTACATATAAAATAGATATCATTCCACCATATGTAAGATATGTTTTTAGGGGATGATCAAATCCTTCCAAGACATGGATCTAATTCTTCACATTTTTATATGTGATTCAACAATATAAAAACTCAAATACACATATCTTCATTTAGGTCCACTATAACTGTTACTGATGGTCTTGGTATATCTTTTCCAAACCCGGATGTACAACTAGGGGATTTCTATAAAACTCCATATGATTATAATATAAAATTATTTGACCCATTGTGTCTATTTTATTTAGTGGTAATCATATTATGGCACCCAAATCCAACCTTCAATAGGTTTGGGGCTTCCGACCAACAGTGAGTTGGAATATCACACACAAAGGAGGAATTAAACTAATGTAGTTTCACACAAACATAGCCAAATAAAAATTTAATGATTAAAGGTAAGATAAATAATATGAAACTCATAAAAAATATATATACCCCGTTATTAGAGTGTGAAAAGTCTTTTCAAAACCATATAGGGACAAATAAAGGATCACTAAATATTGAAAATGTGTCCAACATTCTAGAATGAGTGAACTGCTATCAAAATTATGAAAATCAAACTATGATTTATCATGTTAACTATTTACCACCAAATCTTGGTCCACCAAAGGTTCTATAAAATAATTTATTTCCCTTATAAGACATTACATTTGTAGGATGAGCCTTTTTAGGGGATTTTATATCAATTATGATTTGAAAACGCCAAAATAACCAAAATTTCAACATCAAGAGAGCATCCAGTTCATCATCATTATGATATGTCATTCTGTATATGAGATAAAAAAATTAGAACAAAAATAAATATAGTCATATAATATAGAAATAATGAATGATGAATTAAACATAATACCAAAAAATTGATTATTCCAAAGGAGTAATGGTAGAGTTCATCCCATAGAACTGACCAAACAATCTATGAAATCACCAATCACATTCATCTGAGAGAACATAATCATCTATTATTTACAAATATTTTATGATCTAGATATATAGATTAGATATTACACCAATGGGATTTGGGTATTCTATACCCTACCTAAAATAACCTATTATGTTTGGGATTGAAAGCATGTGTAGGTTGATAATGATTGTTCATGAAACCCCATTTAGTAATTGTTATTAGATGATAGAGAATCACATCATTGGTAACACATGCAGATTCAAAAAATTTATCTCAAATTTACCACATTGAGGGGATAACATCCCATGCTTATGATATCGGGACACATTTTACCATCATGTGGATGAATGAAGTAAAAAAAACCCACGAAAACTAGTATTCAACAAAGTGTTAGTGGAAATCATCCTTCCCTAATGTATATAGAAAATTGTGACTAAGTGGTCATCATGCATATTTTATTCTCTGGAAATAACCATATCCACTTATCTCTAAATAGTTCTACATATACAATGTGTATCTTCATGTGGAACATATAATGTTGTTATTGGGATGACACTCAACATCTTATCCCTACATGAGTCAATTTATTCTTGTAGTTATAATTTCATTTGGGCCATGTTCATGAGCCCTGTCCATGCATATATGCATGAATATGTCCATGTAGTAGGTCATTTATTTGTATTTGGTCGTTCAATTCCCTTCTACCCCTAGGGTAAATTCTGATATTTCAACAATGATTCTGACAACTTATATTAGGTACAATACTATAAATCATGTTTTTCATTAGATGCAATCCCTACGGATATTGTAGGTCCCACATTACATGTGGTATTCTAGAGTTAATGTAGTATAATGAGTTATTTTATAGATATTTTAAGTACTCACACATTTCCACCCTCTCTACTCCTACATTAATCCATCCTTCAATGAAGTCCGGAAATTATGGATCTTCACCTAACTGTACATTTCTCACCTGTGGTCAAATTTTACCCATACCCTCAACTCATGAATAACCTCCCGTAGAACCACACCATCGTTTTATGCTGAAACACAAATGGGGTCTCCAAAATCTAATCAATGGACACATCTTATCAACTACTTTAATCCCCACACCATATTTTATTTTGGTGAAAATGAACCCACACATGTGTCAGTGATCTATTATAATAACATATGACCCCTCAATGATTGATCACTAAATATTTTTTTTATCCAATTTCAAATGAAAGACATTGGTTGGGAACATGTGAAGAACCATGGTATAAATGAAAAAATTGAAAAAGTGGAATGAATACCAATAATTATTAAGGTATTACTTTACTCATTTCCATAGAATGAACAATGAATAACCATGAAATAATCAATTAATATCAATTATGATTCTCTAGTTATATAATAAGGATAGTGATAAATTTTACATAATGATATTAATTAATATTGTTAGAAATATTTATAGTTCTCTTCCATGGAATGAGGACACCTTGATGAAATCCACAAAACCTCATCCGACCATGAGTATGGATCATCCGCTGAAAAAAAGCACATAAAATTCATTGTTGTTTGTGAGATATGAGAAATCTATTGGTGTAGATGATCCTAGTTATATTGAATCGTTAGTCATTAATCCATCAATATCTTATAATTTCCACTATTTATCCTCTAATATCCACATGTTTAAGAATCTACACCTATAATTTTTTAACATATATAATTAAATAAGAAGAGGCTAGGTCCTGTGAAATTAATAAACATATGAATTAATTAATTTACTAATCCAAATTAGATATTTTTTATACATACACTCAATGATAATGACTATTATGTCATGAAAATGGTAAAACTTGAATTGTAAATTAAAATTTGGTATCAAAATTATGATATGAGATACCTTTTATGAGTTGTTTAATTTTATCAATAAAAATATTAAATTAATATATAATATAAATAATATTTTTTATTATATATAAATCTTGTTTACAATTAATTTCAAATCCTATTCTAAATGTGCACCATGATTCAATGATATTCTATAAAATATTCCGATGAAAAACATGGTAAAAATATTTATTTCCAGTTTGTTTGATACTTTGAGATTTTTTATTTTTCCTATGAAACAATTCACTCCCTAGATACTATATGTGGTTTCATAATATTGAATAGATATACATATGGTTAATGTCCCTAAAATTTAATTTTTGATTATTAACATAGTTATTACTTGGTGGATGGAATAGTGAACGAATTGCTTAGTAGGATTGACACTAAGGGGTGATATGTATAGAGAATCTAATTTTCATTAAAATTTATTATTAATGATTTATTATTATATTGAATATGGATAAGAAATATGATAGAACATATCTTAATGAATTATCTATTATACCGAGATTGATTTTGGATTAAATTAATGATAATTTAATGACATTGAAGTGTAAATCATTTTGATGTTGAGTTTTTATCCCTAGAAAAATTACCATATCATTATAATTTTTCACTAATAACATAAATATAATTTTTTATTAAAGGGATAGATCTAGGGAAACATTTTAATGATGTATGTCATGTAAAATAAAAATATTTTCATAAAAATTTAAACTATTAGATAAAAGTTGTTGTTGAAAATATTTTGGTTATGTGCACCCAAAAATTATCAGATTTGATTAATAACATCAATTATTTTATACATATAAACACACCAATGAATACAAGGTTGAGTATTTATTTATGATTAGGTGATGATGATGATAAAATAATGGTGAATAAATATCTTATGTGTTAATAATATTAGATAAAGTACCTAAGGGAATGAATGAAAGGGAAAATTATTATGTTTCATGTGTGGAAGTATTGACAATTGATATCTTGAATATAGAACTTTGTTATGTATCCATTCAGTTAAATGGGTGTGAGGGAACTAAAATTATTACAATTTAAGGAGTTTTGGATTAAATAAATCAATTCCCTGAAACAATGTTTAAAATTTTAGTAGACCTCAAAACTTCATAAATCATGAGAATATGGTAAATCATATTAAAGTACAAATATCAATGTAGATAGTGGTAATTTCATGGTGGTATGTATTTTTGACTCTCAATTTTTGGAAGTATTATGTCATATAAGTTAAAACAACTATTTGGAATCAATTATTAAATAAAAATTTAATAGTGGTATCATTGTTATACTCAATGATTGTGTATCATTTTCAAGGATCAAATCATTTTTAATCATCATGGTATTATTCTCATTAGTTTAAAATAGTTTAATATGTTTTTTAAATAGATTAACTACCTTTAATAAAACAATACATTTAAAGAAATTATTAGGAGATAACATTTCAACGAAAATTATAATAATCCACTAGTTAAAGGACAATTATTATCATTCTTGGAAAACTAATTCATCTATAGTATTTATGATAATTAATAATTATGGACATTATCATAAAAAATAAATAAAAAACAATATCAATAAAAATAAAATTTTAATGAAAACATATTTTCTCTATAATTATAAGGATTATAATTATCTATGAATTATAGATTGATTAATTAAAATCATTTTAGTTCCCTTATATAACATCACCAATATGTTATAGTGAAAATTTTATGATCACAATTTATCTAAGGGGGAGGGGAAAATTTAACACCATGAGATTTAGAGGCATTTATTCTAGGTTAATACTGGGTTCAGTTGCTTACTCTAGATGCATTACCATACTAAAATGATCAATGATACATCATATGAATAGTATTATGAAATAATATTATGAATAAAACATGTAGTTAATAAATATAGATTAGTAAATAAATGCTTCTTATATTTAGAGGATAAATAGTTTCTATGGGTTATTGGTTTTTTCAAAAAAAATAATTTAAATTTTTACTAGAATAAATCAAAAACGATAAAAATATTAGTATTATAATATATGATTTTAAAATATATGAAATTATATATCAAAATTAATTAAATTAGAAATTGATGGGAAATAACATTATAAATATTTTTTATTTAAAAACATCAGATTTAGGTATAAGTTTTTTTCCATTATATAATTTATTTAAATTTATAAATCTTGAATTATAATTATATAATTTTTTCTTCATTTTCTAATTCCACAAAAAAAAATATATGATGAGTTTGTATTGAAATTTCAATCAAAGAATTGTATTTTATATAAATAGTTAAAATTTATATTTTTCAATAAAACATAGCCTTTATATAAATATCAAGAAGTAATAATTATTTAAAAAAATTATGAAACATTTTTTATAATCATTTAAATAATTATAGTTTATAAAATTACATATAAAATACACTTCTGAATTTATGAATCATATACTAGACAACATATGTAATATTTGAAAAAAAAACATTTACACAATTAAATTATGTCATTATTGTTTTAAAAAAAAGTCAATTTTCAATATTTTACAAATTGAAATATTAATATTTTTTTTGTAAAAAAATTGTGGAAAATTAATTTAATTGATTGAATTTTTCATGAACAAAATTTTTAATATTAAAATATTATTATTTTTAAATAAATATATACATATTACATTAAATTATATTAAAATTAATTTTATTCATCAATCAAAGTATTATTTGATAAATTGAAATTTATATATTTAATAATTATTCAATATGGGTTGTTTTATTTTTATGCATCAAAACTAACATACCTATGAAAATATTTTATATTACGGAAAAAAAATTATAAAAGTGAAAATTCAAAGACTAAATGGCTTAAAACATGTTTACAATGAATTTTATGAGAGATTAATGAAATTAGTACAACCACACAACTTTGTTATTTAATTTTTACCATTTTATTTAATTTTTAAACATGTGATACCATTATATTTAGAAGGTGTATTTTCCCAAAATCCCAATCTCTCTACTTAAAAAAGGGGATCACGCATCCCCTAAATAAAAGTTAAATAATTTTGTTTAATCTTAAATCATTGTCATTATTGGATTCTATTATTTTCAAATTTCTAATCCTTCAGCATTTGTTCGATGTAAATTTTCATAATACATCATTTTACAAATACAATATAAAAATTTATTATTATTATTTTACCTAATGTTATTATTCAAATGGAATACATATTAACTACATTTCTTAATTTTAATTAAATATAATAACGAAATCATTCGTTTATTGTGTGGGATTCCATCTCATTAAAGAAATGTTTTTTTCATCTATGCATATATTTACTAATTATATTGGTCAAGCTAAAATATTAGTGTTTCATATATAATAAAATTAACATTATTAGAAAATTTTGAATCCACCTTTTTCCCTATTTTTTCATGAAATAAAAATGTTTATTGTGAATTTGGAGGCTTATAAACTAGAAGAAGTTATGTATAACATTTTTCATCAATATTCAAATATTTATAAAAATATCATCAAATAGGATTAAAATCCTTATATGTGTCTAAAAATTATCAATAGTCTTTTATAATAATGATACCAGGGAAAAAATAATGCTCATTCAAAACCTCAATCATCCATCAATTGTGGTATGTTCTAATGTGAGGTAGTTAAAACACTAACTATAAAAATTATATTATATAATATAATTTATTAATAAGAGAGCTTAATTTCTAATAATATATATTAAAAATAATAAAATGATTATTTTTTAGTTTTAAAATTGAAATGTAATTATTAAACTCATTAATTAGGATACTAACATTCATTTTGTATAAAAACAAATAAAACCACTATGATTATGGAACATGTTTAAAAAAATCAAGATTAGTGACAACATTTACATGAAATATATAATAAATAACTAATATACCTATAGAGAGTGATTATAAATTACATTAATAAAAAATATACATAAAAGAATAAGATTCTGAAATTGGTGAACAATGGAGATAATATTTTATATAGAAAATTCTTGTGCTTGAGTGAAAATTAGGAATAATTATAAGGGGTTTTTTTATCAAAAATTTAATTTAAGGAGACTTATTTAATATTGTGGACAATGAAATCATTGATTTGGTTTTATTAATTCCTCATTATTATATTTTAACATATTATTTTATTTCACTAATTTTTATGTTCTATGTTATGTTCTATATTTAAATGGAATTCGATTAAAATGATATCAATGTTGAAAGGTTTTTTGATAACTTCACTACATTTATAGTGTTATAATACTTATTCATTAAATACATTCTTACATGATTGTTTTCTTGAAACTTATTATTTTATAATAGTTTACACTATCATTCAATCTGGGTAGAGTATATTTTTAATTCATGTAATCAATGTAAATGAGTTTCTTCCTCAAAATATATATCATTAACGAGCGTAACTCCCACCATCCTAAATGAAGGTTTACCCATATTATGAATATTTTTCAGTCCCACCAATGTTATCCTTTATAATTTGAAAGATAATTATTTTTTATATGTTGTATCATTCATAATTACATTCTCCTTTCATCAAAAATAATATTTATTAACCCTTTTTATGATTACAGTTTTCAATTATGGAATTACCAGTATATTTTTCCATCCCTTAAAAAATATTTTATCTTCCACTCCAAATCTCATCTAAAAACCACTATTTCATTTAAAAGTTCTATTATTGATGTTAATTTTTCAAAATGTTGTGTTTTAATAATCATTCACTTCATAAAACTTCACCATTATTTCTTTTAGAAGGGTCATTATTTAATAATCTTTTAAAAAAATCATTTTTATATTATATACATTTCATGTTTTTAGAACCCTATTTCCATAATAATGATTCTTTAATTAAATTACATTCTAATCCATTTTTTTCAAATAAATTATTTTTTATTTCAAAAAATTGATCAATTAGAAAATGACATTCAATGTGAATATTACTTCACCTTTTATGAAAAATATTAAAAAAATCTCAATACCTTTTTACGATTTCACCACTATTTATTATTTATGAATAAATTGATTATTTTATAGGTAATTATTTTTCCTGAAACACCCTATAATTTTTCTTATGACATAAATGTTTTTTTTTGAGTTATGTGAATAAATCTGTTATATTCATTAGGTCCATTTGGATAATAACATCTAAAAACAATTCAATATCAATATTCTATTCCATGGGTTATTTATAATTTGATTATTGATAGTTTATAAGTGGCACAGATGTATGTCTATAATGATTTATAGGTTATATATTTTCATTCCATGAATTGTATAATGATTTATATATCATGATATAATTACATGAATTGATTATTGATGTTGACTCTACTATAAGAATGAGTAATTGTTTCCATCTCAAGATTGTTATCAGAATCAAGTAGCGATGTACGATCCAATTAATGTATAGGAATCAAGTTTTGATGCCGAATACTATAGAATAATAATGTAGTATTTGATAAAGAACAATTTTATCAGAAATAGGTTGTGATTCTCACACTAATATTTTATGATTTATACCCCCATGTTAGTGTTAAATATTAAATTTATACATAATTTCCATTAAAATTTATGTCATTATATCTATTATTATTCTACATGGATCATTTTCATGTTAGCCTGTTTCCACACCATTATGAAGTGGAATATGTTTTTACTTTTGAGATTAAATATCTATTTGTTATGGATTAACAAGAACCCTTGTTATTTTATGCTCATTTTAATATGTTATTTTTCCCTACTCATGTTTTCTAATATGACTATGATGTAACATGTGATAACATGTTGGCGGTTTTTTCCTTTATTGGCTATTTGAGCTAACTCGATTATTATGATTCAATTAATTAGGGTTTGAGGTTGAGTATTGAATATAATATTTATATAAGAAAGTATATCATGGTTTAATTTGGATCAATGTTCACATGTATTGTGAAATAATATTTATATGTATATAATCATTCAATAACCAAATTTTTTTCTACATTTTGTTTTTTTTATTTGGGATTGAAATGATTATTCATGTAAACTAATAAAATAAGCGTATAAATATGATTATGAATTTCTCAATGGGGACATATTATATCTTTATTAATATCAATATTCTATGGGGTTTTCTATTACGTGGACATGTCATTATGAATATTCATTATAGTTGGGCATGAAACATGAAATTTTCATTCATGTGAATATTATCCCCAAAATATTATTAGGACATGTCCTCTATTAAACAATTGTTATCATATTGTAATGAAAATATATTGTCTTGAAACACCCACTTATAAGGTTCTAGTTGGTCATTATGGGTGGGGGAATTTCCAACAGCATAGAATTTCCTTCTTTCTATTTATTCAAATGAAATTTTTCCATCAATAAACTTATTTTACACTATTATTCATATTGTCTGAAAATATGATCCATTTTTACTCGTGGAATCATCTATTACATTATTGATACATGTATTATGGGACAACAGTAAATAAAATGTCTAAGGATATTCCACCAACCTTAATTTCATTATTTTCAAATCCCATTGTTAGAAATATACCTAAAAATATGTAATGTGTAGCATTGTAAGCCTCTCGTAATATGAATCCATCTCTTCCTGGAATGGATAAAAACCACCAAATCCAAATCAAGGATGAGTTATTATATTTCATGTGGTCAAATCAACTTCAATCCATAAAAAATAAAAATATTCCATTTTTTAGTGGACACCACATTCCAAATCAAGATGCATGAAATTGAAATTACATATCATCACATGACTCTTCAAAGATATATAAGACCTTATTTATCATCCAATTATTTATATCTCATAATTTTCCCTATCATTTATTATTTGTCAAAATAACCACACATTTTAAAATTAATATTTTCACTAAATATTTTATCATCCAATATACATGTATAAATCATTAATAATAATCATTAAATCTATGGATAATATGAATCTAGAAAATATTTGTCGGATACTCTCCAGAAATATCCAATTTGATGTTCTCAATGTACACTATGACCCCATTCATAAAAACCCAAATCATAAAACATAATGGATATAATAATAATGCGGAAATTAAAAATAATAAACTATATAAATAACAACTTATAATTCTCATACATTACTAAAAAATATATCATTGTAATGTAAATATCATCATCCCTTAATAGATCATATCTGAATTGTAGTCCTATATTTTCTGAAAACCTTATTCCTATCAAATAATTAATAAAATCATTTATTTTATAATGATCAAATTTTTTTTGTTATAACCTAATTCATCTACTAGTAGTCAATGTATTGTCAAAAACGACCATTTCCCATATTGGTTAATATAATAAACACTTTAATGGAGAAATAGGAATTCATATAATTTTATTTACCTGAAGTCTTATGGGTGAATATTTCACTTCTATATGTATATAAAATGACGTGATATGATGGAAATGGGATCAGAAACATCATTATAAAATATCAATGGAAGTCTCTAAATCTCAATATACTGGATGTTCATAGAATTAATCTAGGTAAACAACTATTAAATATTATACAATTATCATCAATTGATGTAAATTATTAGATTCTATAAATCCATCCACTAAGCATACAAGCTACAAAAAAACATATCCCTTAATTCAATAATGAATATATCATCCAAAATGTAAAACATATTCATATTCTCCTTATAACGTGTGAAAACAACCATCATGGTATGTGAAGTAAACCTTAAAACCATAACATTTAACATGGTCCTTGAACATAATAGTCAAATAAATTCTAACCTATAAATGTTTAATGAGTATTTATATAAAAAATAGTCCTTATAGTAATTGAAAATTAAAGATAAAAATGGAATTATATAAACTAATAATCACCAGTTCTACCCATTCCCTTGGTGGAATGCTGGTTATCATGGAACATCCAATGATTCCAACATGAAAATTCAGATATATTTATAATAATGAATATATTAATGAATTGCACAAAAATGTATCAAAAATATATAAAATAATACTAGGAGGAATATTCAATTATTCTCTCACTATAGTACATCCAACATCATAATTCCCAAATTCATGATCTCTAAATACTTATTTACACCTGATTCAACAAAGTGTAATGTTTTCAAGGGTTACTATTAGTATTCTAATAAATAATAGATCCATCATACATTAATTTCATTACATAAAGATTTGGTTGAAATTTATGTTCATAAAAACCAAAAATGTATTTCAACCAAAAATATAATTGTACTACTTCATTATCTTCATGTGATTAGAAAAGTAATATCTCATAGAGTAACCAGTAACATTCCATTATTTTTATATACTCCCAACATTTAATAAAATATGTACCACATCATCTCTTAAAATAATTAGTTCCTCCCTTAAGTTAATATAAAATCACATATAACCCTCACATACATCATGTTTTCCTCATTCATTGCTATCAATTTGACTATTTTCACATATATAGGAAGATCATGATAAATAACATGTCATCATATCATATCTTGATGAATCATCTAAAACCCACATTGTAACACCCCAAGCTTCTACAAAATGCTTCCCTTTGAATAATGTAATAGCATGTGTTGTACGCAACATCGAGTTCTAACACACACCACAACCGACCAAACTAGCCGTTATGAATATTAATACCAGCTTTTTGAAATTTTTTCTCTCAAAATGAACTCCATTTTTGGATTCATAGTATCGAATTTAGCCTAAGATGAAATTTTGGTACTTTTCAGATAACTTTAATATTTAAATGAATAGTGAACATTACTAAATTTTAATTAAAAATAACTTTTTTAATCAAAATAATTAATAGTGATAAATTATGAATTTGATTGGTATTAAAGTATATCTACAATATATTTTTTCCATTTAATACTATTTTTTTCATTGGACATAATTACACAATTAAACCGAACATAAACAAGTATCAATCTTTTGATAGTTATTATATCTTAAAAACAGGCTTTTTGTTTTGACAACGGGAATTAATTTTAAATTAATTTCTGCCACTTCTTTGTTTTTAATTAGAAAAAATGGATTCCATATTTGGAATCAGGATGTTCATATTTTGTAAATAGGTATCTTTTAGTTTTATACATTTTGAATAATTATTTCAGTAAATATTTTATTTACCATGGTTAAAGGGTAAATCCGGTAAATAAGGGCTAAAAAATAATATTATAATAATAAAAAATTACCCTAAAACGTGTCCTAACCTTATTGGTTTATACATGTCCGACCATGGGCATCTTTGGGTCGATTTAGAGACCTCATGGTGCCACTTGTAAGTGATAGGGACACATTATTTTAATTAAGATAAAATGAATACAAAAATGACACAAGCATATATCTTTTAGAAAAACAATATTTACATAGGGTTATATAGGTTGGATTTTCAACTATAAACATTCATTAGAAATATAAAACGATTTCCTACATAATTGTATTTTATTTATAATTTTTTACATTAAATAATTTAATTTATTTATGACACAATTATGATTCAATAATTACCATAATACTAAAAAATTAAAATGATTGATATTGTAGATACCCAAATAAATATAATTTGAGACTTTTTATGAATTAAACTAATTTTATAGGTTAATATGACATTATATAAATGATTTAATTAACTTTTTTCTAAGTAATCATTTTGTTATGATTTTTACAAAAAATAAATTATTGAATAGTGTCAAAATTGACATAAAAGAGTTTTTAAAACAAATAGTATATTATTAATTGATATTAAATTCCTAAAAATATAAGGTTCAGCCAAGATACTTATATAATGATAGGTGTATAATTAATGGACCACTTGGGAGTCTCTTTTTTGTTTATAGTAAGTTTATAAACCATATAATATAAATATACAAAGAGACATTGTAAAATTGAGACTAATTAACTAAGAGTTAATACTTAAAGATAAGGTTAATATAGTAACCCAACCCTGTCTAAATTCTATTGGTTGAGTGGTTTTCGACCCATCCCCACCATAACCTTTAAATAATATACTTTCGAGCCATTAGAAACAGAATGTGAATTTATTATAAAATAATATTTCTAGCTTTTCCAAAGGTGCCCCTCACCCCTCTTATAAAAGGGAACTCTCCCTTCCCATTAACTTACACCTTCAAAGGCTTTTGGTTCAGCAAAACTCGGACCAAATACTCTCTAAACTTCCCTCAATTAATCCTAGAGGCCTTCCATTAGTCATAAAGACAACTTAACGAGCCCTTTTGATCAAATCAAAAGGAAGAACCCAAAGAAGAGGTAATGATTTCACCACCCTTTTTCAAGTTCCTTTCTTCTTCCACATCTTATTTATTTGTTATTACCATTCTAAAATAACAAATCCAATATATTATATATACTATGATGTTATTAATAAATATGGTACAATCATATTCAGTATTCTATCCATCCTTTGAATAACATTTCACCATACATGCGTACGTACGACTTACCGTCTCCACACCGTGGTGTAATTGTTATTCAATAAATTATTATTTGGATAGTTATAATAATGATGTGTAATTCATGTAAATAATAAATGTAACATGATAATGATTCTTTATATATGATTTAATATCCAATTATATATTATTTTAATATCAAAATAATGATATTGTCGCTCGTGCGTACGTACGGACTACCGTCTCCACGAACGCTATGAGATTCATTCTCAATCGTATCCATTCAAGTCTAAATCTCATTTGATGATTAATAATAGTATCTAAGGACTTGATATCATTCTAGATATTAATAAGATACAAAATATCCCTGACAAACATGTCTTACGTAACAAAACATATAAAACAAAACGAGTAAGTTAACACCCGAGACAATGATAATACTAAGATATTATTATCAAATCAATGTTAAAAGATCATATATGATATCATATTAATGTATATGATTATATTATAATTTAATAACAATTATTTCTCCATTATACAGGAGATTAACTTACCCCCAACAAAGGAAAATTACAAGGTATGTTTTATTTCACATTCTCTACATTATCCGAGGTTGTTTATACGTAATAATATACTGGGATCTCTTTATCATCCACATCCATGTTTCTAAAAAATGTATTCCAAAACATTTCTACTATTTTAAAGTAATATGGGTTAAAGTCATTTATACCCTTGTTTTAATTTTTATAAGAGTTTTATAAAGGAATATTTCTGTCATTTTCCAAACAAGGTGCTTTTTAACTTATTCAACAGAATTAATGTAAGAATGTTTTTTAACTTATACGGCGGGTATGGCTATTTTCTGCAGTCATAAAATCATCAATGTTTCCCTTACAAGATTATAAGAATATTTTCAGTGAAAATGTTTTATTTTATAAATAGATGACTCTTAAATGATTTCAAAATAGAAAGAGATATCTCTCTAAAAAGAGTTTTGATTTCATCTATGTCAACATCTTTTGATGAATTTTACGCTTATTTGAAGTTGATTTATTATGATACAAAAATTCTATATTGTATTGAAGGTTTTGTGATATGTTTGACTATGGATGTGTTATTTTTATACCATTCATAGTTTATGGATGAAGTATTTACATTTCGTAGGCTAGTTTTAATACAATTGTTTATGTTATGTTTAAACCTTTTCATATGGGAATGCATTGGACTTAATATGAGACGGGTGGAGCCCTCTATAGCTCTTCGATGCATCGGTAGGTCTCATGAGACAAACTAGTGTCTTGGCACAAGGCCTTGAAAAAATCCTATTTGTAGTCTTGGCACGAGGCCTTGGCTCTGTGGTTATGATAGTCTGTAATTATGCATTCCATCATTATAAAAGTGGTTGTTGATATTGCATCTGATTATTCGATTAGTAAAATATCCATGTGAATAAGTAAATGGCATTATTTAATTTTATTTTTTCTATACTATGTTGATGTTCAAGTTTAAAAGGCTTTTGTTTTAGTTATACATTTCCTTAAATGTGAATTATTATTTATGAAAGTTTCCGCTATATTGTTATCCATACTGGGCATTTGACATCACCCCTTTTTTATGTTTTATTTTTACCAGGATGTGAAGAAGTAAATTATGAATGAACTGCAGGGATATTATGAGGGTATACTAGTGTGTAATATGGAGACAATATGTTGTTGTAGTAGTTTTTCACTTTATGATGTAATGTAAAACATTATGAATATATCTAATGTTTCCAAGCCTACAAAACCAATCAGTCTTTCGAGATTTGATCTTTCTTGTGATCATGCCAATGTTATGTAATAATGAACCGACTCTGGATAACTGGGGTCGGGGCATTACAGTTGGTATCGGAGGAAGTTTAGTACAAACCTTGGAAGCCAGATTTAGATAAACTCTGATTAGAGCATATAGACCAAATATGGACTTTGAGGATTAGTATATAATAACTTCCTAGAATTTCGGTATTGTATAGATTTTGTGAGTTTTCTGAGCAATACATCCATGTATGGATACGAGTAGGTAGAGGCGGCTCTGGCACAGATGTACCTAGGGGTAAAACCCAAAAATACCGCTTTGAGCTAGACTCGAACGGGAACTGGTGCAGGACAACGGGCCTTGCTGCACTCTTGGTTACAACACTCCCGAGGGATATGCTTAGGATAACTCTCATTTTATTTATAAATAATTATTAAGGGTTTATGAGTATATAAATCCTCAAAGAAAACATTTTTTATGATCATGGTTTTTATCCATAAATAGTTCAATGTATGTTAAGTGTTTTATAAGTATGGAATTATGTATTTTGATTCATAAACTGATCTAGTTTATTCCATTGTTCAGAAATGGCGCCTAGTGGATGAAATGGAAACCGTATTAATGCACGCAATACATGTAGGTATTTCCCTCATACTCATGATAATTATAGGGGAGCTGGTGAGGCAATTAGTGTCGATCAGCTAATCACCATACTGGGACAACTCACTCAGGTTATGAATAATAACCTTACCCCTATGGAGCACCCTGATCCGCAGCGTGTAGGATCAATTTTAAATAGATTCATGAGGAAACAACCACCAAAGTTCAATGGGAGTACAAATCCCTTAGTAGTTGTGAAATGGATAAATTCCCTAGAGAAATTTTTTCAGGCTTTGGGGAGTAGTGAAAGGGAAAAAGTTATCATGGCAGTTTACCGCCTCACTGCAGTTGCTGATCAATGGTGGTCATTGATTCAAAACATGAAGGAAGAGGATGAAGTATAAAATATGGAATGGAGGGAGTTCAAAGATATGTTTTTATAAAAATACTTTCCTCGCGACCATCGAGCAGATATGGAAAGGCAATTTTTGAGTCTGAGACAAAAGTAGGATGAGAATGTCACAAAGTATGAGGATAAATATACAAGGATAGAAAGGTATGATGGAGATTATATATGTAATACATGAATATAGATTTATCGTTTCTTTGATGGCTTAAAACCATTTCACCGTGGAGCATTAGTCTCACAATCCTTCTCGTCGTACGAAGACATTGTCTCATTTGCTATCAAGACAGAAAATGAAATCTCTATGTCTTATGACTTTAAATCAAAGCAACAGAAGAAGAGATCTGTTGATCAATCTGGAAATGGAAATAAGGGGAAGAAGGGAAATATTGAATATCCATACTGTGGTAAATGTGAGAAGAAACACCCCGGTACTTGCTTGAAGGGAATGGGCGTCTATTACAAATGTGGTGAAAAAGGCCACCAAGCTCGTGATTGAAAAGGGAAGAAGGAAGCTACCAATGTTCTGTGCTACAATTGCAGGGAGATGGGACATTATGAAAATGAATTTCCCAATCATCAGAGGAAATTACCTCAGAAAAGGCCAAGGTATCAAGGCCGAGCTTTTTCTATCACTACTAATGAGGTAGAAGCTCCAAAAGACGTGGTGGTAGGTAATTTAATGGTTTCCTCAAGTTTAGAAATGCACTATTTGATTATGGATCATTGCATTATGTCATATCTTCCCAGTTTGCTAAGAAAATTAGATATTTCCAATTTGATTTATCAAGGGAGTTGTCAGTTAAAACTCTTAAGGGAAGTATCATTGCAACAATGTTTTGTGAATAAATCCCCATTAGATCACATAAATGTTCTTTATCCGCTGATCTCATCGTCATACCTATGATTGATTTTGATATAATCCTCGGTATGGGTTGGATTTCGTATTATCATGCAATGATTTATTGTAAGAAGAAGGAGGTTACGATTTTTGATGATGATGATAAGGAACACCTTATCTTTAGAGATGAATCATCACCACCTAATTCTTATCTAGATCCACCCCCAGTAGCTCAACTAAATTCAATTATTGGGAAGGAAGAGAATGAAATGAATGTGGGTGAGGAAAGGAATGTTCAAATAGACGATGTACCTGTTGTGAAAGAATATGTAGTTGTATTTCCGGAAGATTTACCTAGACATCCTCTAGAACGAGAAGTTGAGTTTTCCATTGATTTAATTCCAAGATCAAGGCCTATATCGAAGACCCCTTATAGAATAGCCACTGTGTAATTAGTCTAACTAAAGAAACAACTAGAGGAATTGAGTAATATGAGATTTATTCTCCCTAGTGTTTCTCCATGGGGAGCCCCTATTCTTTTTGTTAAAAAGAAATATGGATCGATGAGGTTATGTATCGACTATAGGGAGATCAATGCTACAACAATAAAGAACATGTATCCCCTACCTCGCATTGATGATTTATTTGACCAACTTCATGGAGCTCAATACTTGTAAAATATTGAACTTCGATCTGGATACCATCAGTTGTGTGTGAAGAAGGAAGACATTCCAAATACAGCATTTTGAACCAGGTATGGAAATTACGAGTTTACAGTAATGCATTTTGGATTGACTAATGCACCCTCTGTATTCGTGGATCTGATGAATAGAGTTTTCAAGGAGTATCTCGATGAATTTATGGTGGTATTTATTGATGATATCTTGGTATACTCAAAAAGCTATGAAGATCATGAAAATCACTTGCGCATTATCCTGAAGACTCTGAGAATACATGAATTATATGGGATGTTTAGCAAGTGTGAATTATGGCTTCAAGAGATTTCCTTTCTTGGAAATATTGTCTCTAAAGATGGAATCTCTATGGATCCTTATAAGACCAAGGCAATCCATGAATGGACAGCACCTAAGAGTATAACTGAGGTACACATTTTTATTGGTTTGGCAGGTTATTATCGATGTTTCGTCCAGAATTTTTCCCAATTGGCTATCCCATTAACGAAGCTCACACGTAAAGGGGTTAAATTTGTTCGGAAAAAAGAGTATGAAGAATGTTTCAAAGTACTGAAGAGAAGATTAGTCAATGCTCATATATTGACTCTCCCATCGGGGAATTATGGGTTCGTTATTTATAGTGATGCATCAAATAAAGGACTTGGTTGTGTCCTTATGAAAAATGATAGGGTTATTGCCTATGCATCACGACGGTTGAAAATTCATGAGAAAAACTATCCTACTCATGATCTAGAGTAAGCAGCTCTGATCTTTTCTTTGAAGATATGGAGGCACTACCTCTATGGTGAAAAATGTGATATTTATACTGATCACAAGATTTTGAAGTATATATTCTCACAAAAATAACTCAATATGAGGCAAAGGATATGGATTGAATTACTCAAGGATTATGATTGTACGATACACTACCACCCGAGAAAATCAAACATGGTGGAAAATACTTTGAGCAGAAAATACCATGGAGTTTTGAATAATATGAGAATTGAAAGGGATCCAATATTCATGGATCTGGTGAAGATGGACATGGGAATAACCAGGGAAGGAGAAATATTAATGCTTTTTTAAATGGTTGCCAGACCATCTTTACTAGAAAGGATTAAGAGTTCTCAGACCGATGATGAAGAATTACAAAAGAAAATTAAAGCTTTGAATGATGGGAGATTGTGAGACTTTGTGTATGAAGGTGGAATTTTGAAATTCGGGATGAGACTTTGTGTTCCCAAATACCTGATCTAAAAAGGTAATTGTTGGATGATGGTCATATTTCCAATTTCTCTATACACCATGGGAGCACCAAAATGTATAGATATTTGAAGGAAAATTTTTGGTGGGACAACATGAAGAGGGAGATTGCTGATTTTGTTTCAAGATGTATGGTTTGTCAACAAGTGAAAGCTGGATGGCAACAACCTGGAGGAGTAATGCAACCTATTCACATACCTGAGTGGGAATGGGTCAATATTACGATGGAATTTTTCATGGGGCTACCAAAGACTACTAGAAGGAACGATGAAAAATGGGTCGTTGTTGATCGTCTTACCAAGTCAGCACATTTTATTTCTATAAGAGAAGATCTACCACTGGAACGTCTAGAGAGACTATATATTAATGAATTTGTGAGACTCATGTATTACCCCTATCGATTGTTTCAGATCGTGATCCCTGTTTTACTTCATGATTCTGGAAGAGTCTTCAGAAATACCTGGATACTGAACTTCATTTGAGCACTGCCTACCACTCTCAAACGGATGGGCAGTCATAACGAACTATTGAAACCTTAGAAGACATGTTGAGATCCTACTCTCTTTACTTTCAGGGTTTGTGGGATCAGTATTTACCTCTGGTAGAATTTTCCTACAACAATAGATTCCATTCGAGTATTCAGATTGCACCATATGAAGCGTTATACCGAAAGAGATGTCGTAAACCAACCTTTTGGGATGACGTTGGTGAAAGAAAACATGTAGGCCCAGAACTGGTGGAGGAAATGATGGAAAAGGTGAAGGTAATCCAAAATCACATCAAAGCATCTCAAAGTAGGCAGAAGAGCTATGCCAATAATCGAAGGAAGGATTTGGAATTTCATGTCGGTGATCATGTTTTCTTGAAGGTATCTCCATGGAAGGGAGTCATACATTTTGGTAAGAAAGGTAAATTGAGTCCCTGGTATATCGTACCTTTCGAAATTCTAGAACGAATTGGGGTTGTAGCTTACCAATTGGCAATGCCGCCACGACTCTCCAAAGTTCACGATGTGTTCCACATATCTCTATTGAGAAAATACAAGCCTGACCCAACACATGTACTCACCTACAATGAATTAGAACTGGAACCCGATCTGTCTTATTGCGAAGATCCTGTCAGGATTCTTGATATGAGAGAACAAGTACTGAGAAACCAGATGACGTGTCTGGTAAAAGTTTTGTGGAGAAAACATAAGATGGAAGAGGCAGCGTGGGAACCCATGGAACTTATGATGAAGAACCACCTGAGTCTTTTCATGCGGTAGTATTATATAAATTTTGAGGATGAAATTATTTGAAGGAGGGGAGAATGTAACACCCCAAGCTTCTACGGTACGATTCTCTTTGAATAATGCAATAGCATGTGTTGTACGCAACATCAATTTCTAACACACACCACAACTGATCAAACTAGCCGTTATCAATAGTAATACCTACTTTTTGAAATTTTATCTCTCAAAATGGACTTAATTTTTGGATTCGGAGTATCGAATTTAGCTTAAGGTGAAATTTTGGTACTTTTTGGATAACTTTAATATTTTGATGAATAGTGTAAATTAATAAATTTTAATTAAAAACAACTTTATTATTCAAAATAATTAATAGTGATAAATTATGAATTTGATTGGTTTTAAAGTATATTTAAATTATATTTTTACCATTTCATACAATGTTATCCATTGGACATAATTCCACAATTAAACCAAACATAACAAGTATCAATCTTTTGATAGTTATTATATAATAAAAACACGTTTTTTCTTTTGACAGCGGGAATTAATTTTAAATTAATTTCTGCCACTTATGTGTTTTTAATTTGGAAAAATTGATTACATATTTGGAATCATGATGTTCAAATTGTTTAAAAAGGTAACTTTTATTTTTAGACATTTTGAATAATTATTTCGGTAAATATATTATTTACCATGGTTAAAGGGTAAATCTGGTAAATAAGGGTTAAAAAATAATATTATAATAAAAAAAAATTACACCAAAACGAGTCCTAACCATATTGGTTGATACATGTCCGACCATGGGAATATTTGGGTCAACTTTGGGACCCCATGGTGCCACTTGTAAGTGATAGGAACACTTTTATTTAATTAAGTTAAAATGGATTCAAAAATGACACAAGCATATATCTTTTAGCGAAACAATTTTTACATAGGGTTATATATGTTTGATTTTCGACTATAAATATTCATTAGAAACATAAAAAGATTTATTACATAATGGTAGTTTATATTAAATTTTTATACATTAAATAAATTAATTTATCTATGACACAATTATGAAGCAATAATTACCATAATAGTAAAAAAATAAAATGATTGATATTGTAGATACCCAAATATATATAATTTTTTACATTTTATGAGTTAAAATAATTTTCTAGGTTAATATGACATATTAGGAATTATTTATTTAACTTTTTTCTAACTAATCATTCTGCTATGAATTTTAGAAAAATCAATTATTGAATAGTGTCAAAATTGACATAAAAGATTTTTTAAAACAAATAGTATATTATTAATTGATATTAAAATCCTAAAAATCTAAGGTTCAGACAAGAGACTTATATAATGATAGTTTTATCATTAATGGACCACTTGGTGGGTATCTTGGATGTTTGTAGTAAGTTTATTAACAATATAATATAAAAATACAAAGAGACACTGTAAAAGTGAAACTAATTAAATAAGAGTTAATACTTAATGATAAGGTTAATATAGTAACCCAAACCTGTCTAAATTCTATTGGTTGAGTGGGTTGCGACCCATCCCCACCTTAACTATTAAATAATCTACTTTTGTGCCATTAGTAAACGAATTTTAATTTATTATAAAATATTATTTCTAGCTTTTCCAAAGGTGCCCCTCACTACTCTTATAAAAGGGCACTCTCCCTTCTCTTTAACTCACACCTTAAAAGCCTTTTGGTTCGGCCAAACTCTTCCCAAATACTCTATAAAAATCCCTCAATTCATCATAGAGGCCTTCCATTAGTCATAAATCCAACTTATGGAGCCCTTTTGATCAAATCAAAAGAAAGAACCCAAAGAAGAGGTAATGATTTCACCACCTTTTTTTAAGTTACTTTCTTCTTCCACTTCTTCTTTCATTGTTATTACCATTCTAAAATAATAAATCCAGTATCTTATATATACTTTGATGTTATTATAAATATGGTACAATCATATTTAGTATTCTATCCATCCTTTGAATAACATGTCACCATACGTGCGTACATACGACTTACCGTCTCCAAGTCGTAGTGTAATTGTTATTCAATAAATTATTATTTGGATGGGTATAATAATGATGTGTAATTAATGTAAATAATAAATGTAACATGATAATGATTCTTTATATATGATATACCATCCAATTATATATTACTTTAATATCAAAATAATGATATTTTCGCTCGTGCGTACGTACGAACTACCATCTCCACGAACGCGATAAGATTCATTCTCCATCGTATCCATTCAAGTCTAAATCTCATTTTATTATTAATAATAGTATCTAAGGACTTGAAATCATTATGGATATGAATATGATACAACCTATCCATTATAAACATGTCTTATGTAACAAAACATATAAAATAAAACGAGTAAGTTAACACCCGAAACAATGATAATACTAAGATATTATTAACAAATCAATGTTAAAAGATCATATATGATATCATATTAATTTATATGATTCTTGTAAAATTTAATACCAATTATTTCACCACTATACCAGAGTTTAACAAACCCCCAACCAAGGAAATGTACAGGGTAAGGGTTATTTCACAATCTCTTCATTATCCGAGGTTGTTTATACAGAATAATCTACTGGGATCACTTTATCATCCACATCCATGTTTCTTAAAAATGTATTTCAAAAAGTTTTTACAATTTTTAAGTAATATGGGTTAAAGTAATTTATACCCTTGTTTGACTTTTTATAATAGTTTTATAAAGGAATCTTTCCGTCGTTTTCCAAACAAGGTTCTTTTTAACCTTTTCGACAGAATTACAGTAAGAATGTTTTTTTAACTTATACGGCGGGTACAACTATTTTCCGCTGTTATAAAATCGTTGAATCTTCCCTTACAATATTATAATAATATTTCCAAAGAAATTTTTTTATTTTATAAATATATGACTCTTAAATGATTTGAAAATAGAAAGATATATTTTTCTAAAAAGAGTTTTGATTTTATCTATGTCAACATCCATTGATGGATTTTACGCTTATTTGAAGTTGATATATTATGGTACAAAACATATATGCTGTATTGAAGGTTTTGCGATATGTTTGACTGTGGATGTGTTATTTTTATACCATTAATAGCTTATGGATGAAGTATTTACATTTCGTATGCTAGTTTTAATACGAATGTTTATGTTATGTTTAAACCTTTTCATATGGGAATGCATTGGACTTAATATGTGACAGGTGGAGCCCGCTATAGATTCTTGATGCATCGGTAGGTCGCATGTGACAAACTAGTGTCTTGGCACATGGCCATGACAAAATCTTATTTGTAGTCTTGGCACGAGGCCTTGGCTATGTGGTTATGATTGTCTGGAATTATGCATTCCATCATTATGAATGTGGTTATTGATATTGCATGTGATTATTCGATTAGTAGAATATCCATGTGAATAAGTAAATGACATTATTTCATTTTATTTTTGCCATACTATGATGAAGTTCAAGTTTGAATGGATATTGTTTTAGTTATAAATTTCCTTAAAGGATTATTCTTATTTATGAAATTTCCCGCTATATTGTTATCCTTACTAGGCATTTGAGCTCACCCCTTTTCTATGTTTTATTTTTCCTATGATGTGAAGAAGTAAATTATGAATGACCTGCAGTGATATTATGAGGGGATGATAGTTTGGACTATTGAGACAATATGTTGTTGTAGTAGTTTTTCACTTTATGATGTAATGTAAAACATTATGAATATATATAGTGTTTCCAAGGCTACTAAACCAATCGATCTTTTGAGATTTGATCTTTCTTGTGATCATGCTAATTTAATGTAATAATGCACCGACTCTGGGTAACTGGGGTCGGGGCGTTATGCACATTACATTATACTTTAATTATTAATTATCTCTTGTTCAGAGAAAGCTAGCCCAAAATATGATCTCTATAAAATAGAACTGTCATGTTCTGCAACTCCAACTCTAGAAAATCGTATGAATTCTCAACATCAAAATATCAAAATAGAATTTTTAATTAAATATCTTCCATGATTTATCCGATCAATGATCAAAATACATATTCACATCCAAATCCATATACCAAAACCTAAGATATTCCTCCAATAGTATTCATGTTTATAACTACAGCTTTTGAAACCTTTTGATATGATGTAAATACACAATTTGGTTGATTCCTTCTAATTAATACAGAACTTTAAATACCAAACCATCATAAAAAATGAAATGATATTTGTACATATATAAATCAAATGGATGATATGATTATTTAGGAACCTCATAACTTGGTACCATTTGTAGTAATTTAATAACATGGTATTGGGTTTTCAAGAGATTAATAAATGCCACCATATTCATATAACATGGCTTATGTGTGGGATCACTATATATTAACATGTCACCATTTACATGAACTTGAACTACACATGGACTCATATGTACATCATTAAAAACCAAAATATTAAATAATAAATATTACTAAAAGTATTATATATATATATATATTAGGGTCCTAAATGATGTTGTATTTTTCATAAACCAAGGTTTATCTATTGAAAAACCTAGGATTAACTCTTTACTAAGACATATTACTAAAATAGGAATAACAAAAATTATGAATTTTAAATAAAATGAATATATATAATAATATATATAGATTAATTTTTAGAAAAATAATTCATATTTTAAAAATAAATTTTGTAAGTGTAACACCATGCCCCTACCTCATTGGCTTTAGGAGGCGGGGAGGGCTACTTGGACTTGAGTGACGTTCCCAAGATGCCAAAGGCTGGAAATAAATGTCAAGGGCTTCATGATCAAGTTGGGGAATGATTTTCCCTTAAGACAAAACCAACCAAACCATCCACTAACAGCCATTATATGATGCATGTCAATTAAATTACCCACCCATGCATTCCCAAAACACAACCAACATGATCCAAAACCCAAATCAAAACCAATACAACCAGACATGTCCACACAACATCAGAGTATATTACAGAAACTAAACAACCAAACACCACAAGCCATGACACCACCATAGCTCCACACCAAGCTCCAAGCTACCAGTTCCTCCATGAAATCACAATGCTCCGCCAAAGGAGGGTGATGCCATACCTTTTCCCACATCACAGTACACAACATCTGCAAAGACACCAACATGCCAAAGCAGGGGTTGAGTACTAAAACTCAATAGGATTTCCCCAAATAACATCCCTACACATTCCACTAGGATAAAATAGTTAGCACATTTATATAAAATAGTATATATAAAATAATCACAAGTGGAACCATTTCCATAAGATAAACATGCCCTTACCAATCCATCACACCAAAACCTAGAAACCAAGGGAAGGCCAAACAGACATGCCACAAGCCATATCATCATGTACACATTAGCAAAAAAATTTCCAACATGGAAATAAATTCATATCATACAACCAAACGGTGAGACTTCATCCCAACTCGTTCACCCATTCACACCAAAACAACCAAAATGGTAGGACTTCCGCCCAAACTGTTCACCCATTCACAATTACTAGTACTTCCAGACCACAACTAAATGGTGGGAATTCCGCCCAACACATTAACCCATTCACAACTAGTGGTACATCTGGACCACAACCAAATGGTGGGACTTCTGCCCAACTCATAATAGTGGGACTTCATGCCCAACTCATTCACCATTTATAGTGAGACTTCCCACCCACTTCCCCACAACCAACACAAGCCATAACAAATCAAGTATCCCTTCAAAGGCCACAATAATACGCAATTCAGCATTTCAATTACATGTTAATAAATCAAACATTTAATGAAAAAAACGTTCAATCATTTTCCATACCCAACCAAATTTCACTAATACAACACTTTTTATTGAAAACCATTTTCTCAAATCAACCAAATAATAAAAACAGAACAACTAAATTTAAAATCCCATTCTTAAAATCACATCAAGATCATTTCTCCACAAGCCCTTTTCCTAAAAATGCCCAAACTGTCCCCAAAAGGATTTCCATCCAATTTCACAAATCAAAAACACAATTAATTTTTAGCAACACAAATTAATTGGTACCAAAACCACTAGTTCTAACCAAGTGGAGTCGAGAGAGAATCCACCTACCCTTAGGGTTCCGGAGAAATCGACCCCCAAGAAACCACACCACATATCCGGAAAACGCACCATCGAAACCTCCCTAGATCCCCTTATCTATCCTTCACAAGCCTTAAAATCAACATCCAAGGAAACCAAAACCCTATATCAACACAAATCGGGTGTACATCTAGAGAACCGAGAGATACTGAGATGTAGATGCAGAGGAAAACACAAAGGAACCAAGAGGAGAAACTTACCCGGGAGAAACCACGTTCACACTGTCAATAAACCTCTTCAAAATGATTCCAAAATTAGTGGGAGAGCCCCTATAACCATTGAAAACCAAATAACCTGAGTGAGGCTCGAGTGGGAGGATGTTTGGAGAGGAATGAGGCACGACCGAGTGAGGCCGGGGTTTAAAACCCTATTATTAAGTAGCTACATGGTTTGGAAAACCGTGCACTAACCGTGTGTATGCTACTCCCTCGAGAGCAAGGGTCTACATGGTTTCCTTGCGTGGTTTGGAAAACCGTGCATAGGACATGAGAAGCCTACTATCACCCCCTGCACATTTTCCTTGAGAATCTGCACGGTTTCTGCTAACTATGCTCAAACCGTGCTCCCTTCAAAAAGCCTCCTAACTCATTCAAAACCATTCCAAACTCTCCAAACCACTTCCCAACTCATATCATGCACTCTAAAAACAAAAAAAAAATAAAAAATTCTACATACCTCAAACAGGGTGTACTAAATTCTCCCCACCATTGGCTTCTCCTTCCTCGGAAAGTAGTGAACCCATCCTTTGCCGAAAGAGTTTGGGTCATTGCTTGACCATCTCTTTCTCCCACTCTCATGTATCCTCATCAATATGAACATGTTGCCAAAAAAGCTAACTAAACTGATGCTTTTACCATGCAAGAAATTCTATTTCCTATCCATAACCTGCACTGGCACATGCACCAACGAAGCATACAATTCTGGCTCAACATGATCCTAACGAATCACATGGTCAGGATCTGGCTGATACTGTTTCAACTACGTCAAATGAAACACATTTTGCACCGAACTAAACCTAGGTGGAAAAGACAAACGATAATCTACCACACCAACCCACTCATGAATCTAAAAATGTCCAATATACCTTGGAGATAACTTTCCCTGCTTCCCAAACCGACGATGTCCCAGCCTTGGAGAGATCCTTAAGAAAATATGATCACTCAACTCGAACAACAATGGTTGTCAATGATGATCTGCATATGCTTTCTGATGACTCTCATCCATCTCCATTCTCTTCTTAATCATCTTGATCTTCTCCGTATTCTTCTGGACAAGGTTAGGTCCGACCATCAAGGACTCACTTTTGTCCACCCAACATAGTGGGGAATGACATGGCCGCCCATACAACGCTTTAAAGGGAGGCATTTGTATGGAGTCCTGATAACTGTTATTATATGAGAACTCAAACATCGTCATGTGATCCTCCCACGATACCCCAAAATCCATGACACAAGCCTGTATCATATTTTCTAGAGTTTGTTTTGTCCTCTCGGATTGACCATCCGTCTGAGTGTGATATGACATGCTCATTGTCAACTGTGTCCCAAGGGCTTGCTGTACGGATTTCCAGAAACATGATGTAAACCTCCAATATCTATCGGATACGATCAAAATTTGAACACCATGCCCCATTACCACCTCGCAGATATAGATTTTGGACAGAACCTCCACCATATGAGATTCACAAATTGGAATGAAATGGGAAGACTTCAGTAGCCGATCCACTATAACCCAAATGGAATGGTGAATTCTGACCATTCTTGGGAGACCAATAACAAAATACATCTCTATCTGCTCCCACTTCAAAACAGGTATTGGTAAAGACTGCAACAATCCTAATGGCCTCAGATGCTCTGCCTTGACCCGCTGAAGAGTCAAGCATCTCGAAACAAACTCTGCCACTCATCTTTTAATACCATCCCACCAGAACTGTGCATTCAATGCTTTAGAATTTTTTTTAATTCTAGGAAGATCATGCCACCTCGAATGATGATACGCCCTGAAAAGATCCTCCTGAGAAGTAACTGGTATAACCATCCATTTTTAAAAACACAAAACTGAATCTCCATTCAGTTTCCAACCCTCAATGGTCTCCCCGCTATTGAGTCTTGACCCCATGGTCAGACACTCGGAATAAGATATTTGTCCCTCCATAACCAGCCCAACCTTGTCAGGAATCAAATAAACCAGAAAGAAGACCACTCTATCACCCTAGTCCTCACATTCCAATCCCATATCAGCTATAACCGACATCAACTTCCACTGTTCTGATGCATGTTTCACCACCCGAGCATATGATTTTCTACTTAATGCATCCTCCACTGAATTTCCCTTACTCGGTGTGTACATTAAGTCAAAATCAAACATATTGAGATATTTCATCCATATCCTTTCCCTCAAGATCAAATACCTTTGTGAGAAAATGTGTTTCAAGCTCTTATGATCTGTATATACCATGAATTTCTCACCGATGAGATAATGATGCAACACTTTCAAAGAATGGACCACTTATTCCAAATCCAATTCATGATTTGGGTAGTTCATCTCACGAACCATAAAATATCGTGAGCCATATGCAATCACATGATTCCATTGCATGAGAACACACCCCAACCTTGATCCCGATGCATCGCAATACACCACATATGCTTTTCCTGGTTCTACAAAAACAAATATTGGTGTTGATGTATGGTGACCCTTTTTCTCTTCAAAACAATAATGAAACTATTCATTACATTGGAATGGAACATTCATTCTTGTCAAATCTGTCATCGGTGAAGCCAAATGTGAAAAATCATGAAAAAAATGCCGATAATACCCATATAGACCGGGGAAACTCCATACCTCAAACACATTCATTGGTGGTTTCCATGAGATAACAACCACTATATTTTCCAAATCCACTGAAACACCTGTCTCTGAAATCACCTAGCCAAGAATATGAATATACTATATCCAAAAGCCACACTTTGAAAATTTGGCATACAACTACTGATCGCTCAAGATCCCCAGCACTGATACCATGTTCTGCTCATGCTCCACCCTTTTCATTGAATACACTAGAATATCATCTACAAAAACCACCCCAAATAAATCCAGATATCTCTGAAATATCCAATTCATCAATGCCATGAACACCACCGGTGCATTTTTTAGACCAATGGTAATAACCACATATTCATAACGACCATATATACTTTTGAAAGCTGTTTTGGGAATATAGTCCTTCCTCACTCGCAATTGATGAAATCCCGACCTCATGACGATCTTGGAGAACCACTGGGCTCCCCTCATCTAGTCAAAAAAAATCATTAATTCGTTCACGTGGATATCTGTTCTTTATCGTATCTTGGTTAAGTATACGATATTAATCACAGAGCCTCAATGTTCCATCCACCTTTTTCACAAACAACACTGGCGCTGCCCCTCGGAGACATGCTAGGCCGGATAAACTCTTTGTTTCCTAACTCTTCCAAATGGACATTCAATTGCCGAAATTCATTGGGTTTCATTTCGTAAGATGGAAGTGAGATAGGACTGGTCCCTGGAAGGAGATCAATCGTAAATTCCACTGATCTTACAAGAGGTAACCCAAATAATTTTTTGGGAAAAACATCCATGAACTGATCCACCACTGCATGAAGAACACTTTTTTCAACACCATCTACCGATTCGAATGACAACTCCTTTATATGATATGATAACATGCCGACTTCTGGTGCCAACAAACCTGTTGCACCCAGCCATTCATGCCTCACTCCTCTAAAGAGATGTCTAACACCATCGTGTGTCGTAAAAACCATTTTCTATGCAAAAAAAGTCGATGTGGGCCTTAAACGCCACGAGTCAATCCATTCATGCGATTAAATAATACCCATCCATATCAACCATTGATAAATTCCACATTATCTCAAACTCTTCTACAACGAAACAACATGCTCTACATAGGAAGGCTCGACACTCTCTTCGACCCAGGGATGTTTTATGTTTCAAAACTGAACGCATCATCTCTACCCTTAAACCTAGAAACTCAACCATACATGCAGTAATAAAAGAGTGTGAAGCACCCATATTAAACAACACTTGTATCAAGGTAGAATTTAAAAGAATATTACCTCACAGCGTGGATGGTCCCGAATGATCATCCACCAAATCCTACTCAGTTCCGAACAATTATTTTGTTTCCACACTCTACTCTTTATTTCTTTCCTGAGGAGGCATGGTATTCAGAGAGTCACCATAACCCACTTTACTATGCTGACGAGGGGTGTGATGCTATCCCCATCCTGTCAAAGCATACGAAATCTGTGATCCCTGAGTAGTGTCACGCGCACTCGACCTTGGAGAATTCTGACAATAATGCTGCAAATTCCCCAACTGCTTACAATTATGACAAGATCGAGTTTGTCATGTACAATCCTTCTTGATGTGGCTTGTAAAACCTCACTGAAAATATGTCATCTTGCTCAGGGGATTCAGAGGAATGTTTATTGATCATGCCGTCAGATTATATTCCATATTCCCACCCTGGGAATAAGTGTCTCTCCTTCGCTTTAACCATGCATTAAAGTTGCCATTATTCCCCATGGGTACCAAAATGCTTCCTCTTCCAGGAGCTTCCAAAAAATCCTACTTAGCCATGGAGTCTCTATTCACTATCTCTGTGTAATCATCTATACATCACACTGCTATCTTGGAAAAAATGTTTGGCCTCAAACTAGATTCGAATATACGATCTTTCAACAATGAGCTACCCACCACCTCGGGTGAAAATCACACTAAGTTCATAAACATAACTTCATACGCCATCACAGACATATGATCTTTCTTTAGACTGAACAAATCAGGTGTTCCCCGACCCGGTTCGATTTCTATAAATAGAAAACACACAACAATGAGTCTCACTTCCATAGACATTGAGAATTCCCATTTAACATCGCATTACACAACCCCATCACAACAATGCTTTCCACCATTCCACATTTTCAATGTTTCACCATTTTTAAAACCAAAGAATTTTCAAAATACCAAATTTTTTCACATTACAATTTCACACATTTTCAAAACCATTTCTCAATTCTGCCCATAAATCATTATGCCCAATGAAATATGCATCCTAGTGGGAAGTCTTTTCAACCATGATTGTCATGCTCATATCATTGGCTACACCAACAATAATGACATATCTAATGCCTATATGTGTCTCAACATCACATAGGTGCCCAACTTCCTGGTTACATGAAGTTCAGCATAAAAGGTAATTTGTATCCATTTATGTTTTAAAGTCCATGTTCCGACATTAATACGCATTGCTACCATCCTGACTCAAGGAATATACCACAACGAATGTCAACAAAAAAACCAAAAATCAACTCCAATGGACCGAACAAGCTGATACCACTTGTAACACCCCACCCCTACCTCATTGTCTTGATTAGGTGGTGAGGGCTACGTGGCCTTAAGAGACGTTCCCAAAACGCAAAAGGCTGGTAATAAATGCCGAGGGCTTCAAGACCAAGATGGGTAACAATTTTCCCTTAAGAAAAAACCAACCAAACCATCCACTAACATCCACTATAAGATGCATGTTAATAAAATTACCCAACCATGCATTCCCAAAAGACAACCATGTTGTTCAATAACCCAACTCAAAACCAATACAATCAGACATGTCCACACAACATCAGAGTACATTGTGGAAACTAAAAAACCAAACACCACAAGTCATAACACGACCATAGCTCCACACCAATCTCCAAGCTCCCATCTCCACCAAGAAATAAAAAATCCATAGGAGGGTGATGCCTTACCTTTTCCCACATCACGGTAGACAACATCTTCAAAGAACCCAATGTTCCAAGGCTGTGGTTGAGTACTAAACCTTGGTAGGATTTCCCCAAATGATATCCCTTAACACTCCACTAAGATAAAACCATTAGAACATTTGTATAAAACATTTTATATAAAATAATCACAAGTGAAACCATTTCCATAAGCCAAACATGCCCTTAAAAAGCCATGACACCCAATCCAAGCAACTAAGGGAAAGCCAAATGTACTTGCCACAAGCCATATCATCATGTACTCATTAGAACAACCATTTTCAACTTGCAAATAAATGCATAAAAATTTACCAAACGGTGGGACTTCCGCCCAACCCGTTCACCCATTCACAACTAGCGGTACTTCCAGAACACAACCAAATGATGGGAAATCCACCCAACCCATTCACTCATTCACAAATTGCGGTACTTCCCGACCACAACAAAATGGTGGGACCTCCGCCCATCTCATAACAGTGTGAATTCTTGCCCAACTCATTCATCTTTTATAGTGAGACTTCCCACCCACTTCCCCACGACAAACACAAGCCATAACCAATCATGTAACCCTCAAAGGACACAACAATACACTATTAACTATTTCTATTACATGTAAATAAATCAAACATTAATTAAAAACACCCTTCAATCATTTTCCATACCCAACCACATTTCACTAAAAAAACTCTTTTTATTGAAAACAATTTTCTCAAGTCATCTTAATCAAACCAAAAAATCAACTCATTTTAAAATCCAATTTTAAAAATCACATCAACATCATTTCGCCACAAGGCATTTTCATAAAAATCCCCAAACTTTCAAAACGACTCATTTTAAAATCCAATTTTAAAAATAACATCAAGATCATTTCGCCACAAAACCTTTTCCTAGAAATCCCCAAAATATCCCTAAATGGATTTCTATCCAATTTCGCACATCAACAACAAAAATAGTTTTAAGAAACATAAATTAATTGCAACCAAAACCACTAGTACTAACCATGTGGAGTCGAGAGAGAATCCACCTACCTTTAGTGTTCCAGTGAAATCGACCCATAAGCAACCACACCTCAAATCTGGTGAACGCACCACCAAAACCTCTCTAGATCACCTTCCCTAACCATCACAATCCATAAAATCAGCATCCAGGGAAACCAAAACCCTATATCTACACAAAACATGTGTAGATCTTGAAAACCGAGAGAGAGAGAGAGATGTAGATTTAAAGAAAAACACAAAGAAACCAAAAAAAGAGACTTACCCTGGAGAAAACACCTTCAAACCGCCATGAAACCTTTTCAAAATTCATTCAACACGAGTGGGAGAGCCCCTCCAACCCTTTAAAAGTAAAAAACCCAAATGACGCTCAAGTGGGAGGAAGTTTGGAGAGGAATTAGGCTGAACCGAGTGAGCCTGTGTTTTAAAACACTATTTTTAAGTTGTCACATGGTTAGCCTACACGGTTTGGAAAGCCGTGCGCTAACCCTGCGCACGCTACAACCTATAGAGTTTGGGTCTGTAATGGCCCGGACCTCTCTGGTCCATTACTTTGTGAAATGTTGGTGTTGGAGGTGTTCCGGGAGGTCTAGGGGACTTATCCCCAACACTTTGCCAATTTTCTAGTTCTGTGAACAGTGTTTCCAGTTTTATGAACAGTAACAGATCAGTGAGACAGATCAGTTTCACGGATCGGTGAGACAGATCAGTTTCACGGATCGGTGAGACAGATCAGTTTCACGGATCAGTGAGACAGATCAGTATCACAGATCGGTGAGACAGATCAGTTTCACAGATCGGTGAGACAGATCAGTTTCACAGATCGGTGAGACAGATCAGTTTCACAGATCGGTGAGACAGATCAGTGAGACAGATCAGTTTCACGGATCGGTGAGACAGATCAGTTTCACGGATCGGTGAGACAGATCAGTTTCACGGATCGGTGAGACAGATCAGTTTCACGGATCAGTGAGACAGATCAGTTTCACAGATCGGTGAGACAGATCAGTTTCACAGATCGGTGAGACAGATCAGTTTCACAGATCGGTGAGACAGATCAGTTTCACAAGATCGGTGAGACAGATCGGTGAGACAGATCAGTGTCACAGATCGGTGAGACAGATCGGTGAGACAGATCAGTCTCACAGATCGGTGAGACAGATCAGTTTCACAGATCGGTAGGTGTACAGTAACGGTAGGTGAACAGTGTTTCCAGACTCCAACAGTTTTGCCCCTTTTGACGTTTCCTTTGACGTAAAATACATTTAAAGCCTTATTTTAAGGGCTCTTAAGGCCGATTCAAATTCCATAAATCCTATATTAATTATTCCTAAGGCTTGGAATGTTTCACTTGGTCAAACCGCGTGGGTTAATGCGATCCGTTTTTAATGGAGAATTAACCGGATCTTAAACCGTCACCTCGTTAAATCTTAAAAAGGGACGAGATATCATTCTCCCTTGTTCCTTACCTTTATTCTTAACTAAGAGGCTCTAGAACCTTTCAATCCTTCCCGTAGGAGTTTCACAATCAACCCTTACTCCAAGGATCAGTCCCGCTCTGTTGGATGCAACCAAGCTGTGTCGATCATTCTTCCACATAAGTTGTCGCGAGGGGAGGATCGTGACCTGCTGTGTGGATAAAGGACGTCAAGAACTCTTCGAGGTAGGGGATTCATGGCTTCTCTAATTATATATGTGCAATCGTAGAGTTAGCATGATTTATTCCTTTGGATCACAATGGAATTGACCTAATTAAATACTTGAACCGGATTAAAAGAATTGGTTGATCGCATGCTGTTGCTTTATACCGTGATAACGGTTTGCCTCATGTTTTCCTAAATATAGTGATATCTATGTTTTCTTTGATTTATTGTTCGTTCATGATTGAAATTGATAATAAACGTAAAGCCGGAATTAATTGTTGATTAATTGGCTAAAGATAAAGAGGCATGTAAATTAATCTGGTTGTTGTCGTTGTTGTAGTTGTTCTAATTTGAGGATAATCAAATTAGGGAAGCAAGCATGGTTATTTAATTGTGATAGCTTACTGATTAGGTATCCATGATTGGAACCTACGAATAAAAAAATCTGTTAATTCAATATGGTTTAGAGAACAGATTATGTGGGAATTTCAAAAAGGGTTCTGAGTTACCCTCTTGTTTGTTAAAGGGTCGAGAGCCCATTTTGTGATGTTTGTTTTCCTGCTGTTTGTGCTGTGATGTGAGCCTGGATGGTTGTTGTGATATGAGGAGACATGGAGACTTGTGGTTGTGGCAGCGGATGACGCCTAATGTGGCGAGATGCATCGGTTTATGCATATGGGTGTCGGGGAGGACACCGAGGGTGATGGTATGAGATGAATGTGATGGTTTGATGTTGGTGGTAGGTTTGATTGTGTATCTTCTTTACTTTTCCCCACTGCTCAAGGCAGCTGGTCTTGCTTACCCTCTTTCCGAAGGAGGCGAAGACACGCGGGGTATGCCACGTGCTTTCCGTGTTTAGCCTCTCGATGGAGGATGGGTCTATGCTCTTTCTATAGGCGGCAAAGACTCGACGGGTAGTATATCTACTCACCGTGTTGAGCCTCCTTTGTGTTTAGAAGCATAGGATGTTTTTCTAGAATTCCTGGGAATGTGGAAAAGTATTTCTGTAATGAATGTTTTTTTTTAAATGGTGAAAATCCACGGGGATGGAGATGCTGGAATTTAAAGGTGATGTGAATCTTAAAAAGGAGCAGTTGTTTTTGAAAGTGACGCCATTTCAGTTAAATGGGGAATTGTTCAATCTTAATTAATGCTTAAAGAATTAACTAATGTACAGTGGAACTGATAAATGAGAATGGAGTAATCTAATAAAGCTCTTCAATTGGTTGTGTGCTTATAGGATACCTAGTCTTAGAAGTAGCAGCCTGGAGTCTGAGAGACGTTAGCTGCAGTTGTATCTATGACTAGGTAATGCCCATAGTGTGGATGTGAGTTACTTATATATTCTGTATTTTTTTGTGTTTCTATACGCTACTCCACCCTGTCGGTAAGGGCATCTGACACCCCGGGGATTCTGAGCCCTGGGGGGGTGTTTTCCCCAACATTCTGATGGGAGGTTGAATGGATGACTACCCCCTTTGGCCCCGCTCTCTACTCTTGGTAGATCTTAGTGCTGGTAGGCACAGTGGTTAGTTTTACCCATATATGTGTGTAGAGGGCTGTAATGGCTTGTGGTTATTTCACACACATATATTCTGGATATAGAATCCTATGGACTACTATAGGTGTAACGTGCATAGGCTGTGATGGCTTGAGGATCCTTACTCGGTGTATGGGCTGTAATGGCTTGAGGTATAATACCCGACGTATGATACACGTTATGCGAGCTGTGGTGGCTCCCGGAAACTACCTGGTTACTTTTGGTTGTAGGGATTGTGTGGAGCTTAGCCCAGGTGTCTGCGGGCAAGCCTATGTGGTGCACGTGGTGCATATTGTGGAGCTTGACCCATGTTGATACGGGCAAGCCTTTGGAGAGAGATGCACAGGACGTATGTCGTTGGGGCAAAGCGGCAAACCAGTGGGGAAGTAGTAGCGGGGTACCCTTGACATTCTTTACTATACGCTATATTCTTGTATGTGTTACTTGGTGAGAGTAGCCATGGTGAGGTTGGGAACATAGTATGCCTGTTTAGGTGACGAGTTAGTTTCACTTGTTGTTCACTGGGCTTTAGCATGCTTTCTTTACTTTTGCACGAGAGTCTTTGGGAGGATCCTACTGAGTATACTGTTATACTCACCCTATGTACATATAAACTGTTTTTCAGGTCACTTGGAGCAGGTTGGAGATCAAGCTGGTTACTACTAGCTTGCGGTTGGAGGAGGAGCTGTTCGGGCTTGTGGTCGCTGTCGTTTTACTTTCTTTTGGGTACTTTTAGTTTCCCCTTTCAGTTGTAGTACTTTTGCATGACATTTCATATATGTACTTGGGTTTCTTTTACATTTCAGTTATGAGTTGGAGTTGGTTGGATTCTATTCTATCTCTCTCTTCTGCATGTGTTCTCTTAGAGGGTAATGCCTCCCATTTGTGTGTGTATTATACCCTCGGTGCTAGTCGCCAACCCGGGGCCTACTGGAGGCGGGACTCGGGGGTCATTATCTCCCTTTTTACATTGCCATCCCAGGAGGGGTACAGTTTGTGGGGAGGGGGTCGTGACAGAGTGGTATCAGAGGTCTGGTCGAGGGATAGGATGGAGTTTGGAGTTAGGCACAGGTGAGGATGCATGGGATGGTAGGGCAACGGTGTCATTCATGTTTAGCAAGTGGGGTAAACACTGGATACCGGAAGAGACATAGGCGTTCAGGGCCCCCTATGATCTGTTGCACGGACCTTTAAGTTTACGATGGCTACTAAACAAAGTGATACTGGTTGTAGGGTAGAGACCTAGGAAAGGATCATGCATCATTATTCCTTGCGCCTGTGTTTGAATGGGTAGACCTTGGGATAGGTAACCTAAAATTAATAAAACAAAATAATTAATTAATTAATGTTGAGTCTTCCATATTCCAGGCTTAGGAGCTCTAACGATTGTTATTTTACAGGTATGGCTCCAGGTCGGCGTCCCCGTCAGGTTTGCGCAGAAGGTGCCCAGCAGGCTGTTCCAGCAGATCGCCGCCGGGTAGAGGTTGACGAAGATGACACTTGGAGGAAGACACTCCGAGAGTTTCAGCGCCAGAGTCTACAGAAGTACGAGGGCTCCGTTTCAGATGCAGTCACAGAAGACTGGTTGGAGGAGGTCGAGATAGGCTTCAGTTCGATTCGTGCTCGGAAGGAACACTGGGTGTCCTTGGTTGTGAAGATGTTGCGTGGAGCAGCGAGACAGTGGTGGTTCTTGTTCCTCGGGGATCGTGAGGAGTCAGCGATCTCATGGGAGGAGTTTCGAGACAGGTTTAGAGTCGAGTTTCTTTCTTCGACTGCGAAGGCATCCAGTCGCCAGGAGCTTCTTACCCTTCGACAGGGGAGCTCCAGTGTTCGGGAGTTTGGAATCCGTTTCAGGAACCTTCTACGATATGCTTCAGACCTGTTACCAGATGATGAGGCCAGGGCGAGGCATTTCGAGGAGGCTTTGCGTCCAGAGATCCAGCGTCAGGTCACCCCATTTATGCTGAAGACATATCTTGAGGTGCTGGCGAGGGTAGAGGTTGTTGAGAGGACTTTGGCTAGGACTGGATCGTCACGAGAGGGGAATCGTCATGATTCCTCAAGAAGCAGAGCTGTGGTCCGGGGTTCCCGGTTTTCAGGACAGAAGAGTTTCCGTTCACCTGGGGGTAGGTCCCGGCCCTTCCCATCTCATTTCTCCGGAGGTAGCAACTCTCAGACCTATGCCAAGGGATCAGGCGCTTGTTTTTCTTGTGGTGGACGTGGTCATCAGCAGCGGGAGTGCCCAACTTTTCAGAGCAGTCATCGTGCACCAGGCGCTCCACTCCAGGTTCCTCCGTTGAGGCAGTTGCAGCCGAGGCAGCAGCAGCAGGTTGCACCAGCTTTAGATCACCAGAGGGTAGATGGAGCAGGCAGAGGACAGCCCCATGACGCTCCCCGTCCTCAGAGAGCAGAGCGCGGCCGTGGTGGTGGTCGTCATCAGGGTCAGAGAGGCCGTGGAGGTGGTCGTGGTCAGCTTCATGCTCTAGAGTTGCCAGCTCCAGGCGAGCCAGACGTCGTCCGAGGTACCCTTTGCTTGTTTTCTACCTTGGTGTATGCCTTGTTTGATTCAGGAGCGACACACTCCTTTATATCCCCTACCCTTGTCCACGCTTTGGGACTTGAGGTAGAGAGGCTTCCAGTGCCCCTGGCGTTGACTACGCCAGTTGGAGGTCGAGCTAGCTTGTTTGAAGTATGTAAAGACTGTGAGCTAGTGTTGGGGCAGCACCGCTCTTGGGGAGATTTCCTATGTTTACGAATACAACCATATGATTTCATCCTCGGCATGGATTGGTTGTATTCGGTGCAGGCTATTGTGGATTGCTACAGTAAGAAGGTCGTTTTCTTTGATGAAGATGGAGAGGAAGTAGTGTTTGTTGGTGAGAGAGATCCTCGGATGAGTCATAGACGAGTTTCATCCTTATCATCCATGATGGCTGGGATGATGCTGAGTTCTTCAGAGGTTCAACAGCTGGCGTTTCCTAGGGTCGTAGAAGAGTACCCTGATGTCTTTCCAGAAGAGGTTGTATCCTTACCCCCTCGACGGAAGATCGAGTTTGGGATCGAGCTACAGCCCGAAGCGTCTCCCATCTCTATGTCTCCGTATAGGATGGCCCCTTCTGAGTTACGAGAGCTACGTATTCAGCTCGATGGTCTATTGCAGTGTGGTTTTGTTCGGCCAAGTGTGTCACCGTGGGGTGCACCAGTCTTGTTCGTGAAAAAGGCTGATGGCAGTTTGCGGTTGTGCGTCGATTATCGTCGCTTAAACAAAGTGACAATAAAGAACCGTTATCCTCTCCCGCGGATTGATGACCTATTCGATCAACTGAAGGGTGCAAGTTGGTTTTCAAAGATCGACTTGCGGTCAGGATATCATCAGATGCGTGTAAAGGATGAGGATATCCCGAAGACAGCTTTCCGCTGTCGTCATGGGCATTATGAGTTTGTTGTAATGCCATTCGGCGTGACAAATGCTCCAGCTGTTTTCATGGGGTTGATGAATGCTGTGTTCCGTGAATTCTTGGACAAGTTTGTTGTGGTTTTCATTGACGACATCCTTGTGTACTCCACATCTGAAGAAGAGCATGCAGAACATCTACGAGCTGTTTTGGGAGTTCTTCGCCAACATCGGTTGTTTGGGAAGTTGTCCAAGTGTGAGTTCTGGGCTCGAGAAGTTCGTTTCTTGGGACATGTTGTGTCCCAACAGGGAGTAGCTGTGGATCCTTCGAAGATAGAAGCAGTGGTGTCTTGGCCAGCCCCCAAGACCGTGTCAGAGGTGCGAAGTTTCCCTGGTCTCGCAGGCTATTATAGGAGGTTTGTGGCTAATTTCTCCCGAGTTGCGACTCCTCTGACAGCTTTGACCAGGAAGGATCAAGCGTTCATATGGACTGATCAGTGTCAGACAGCTTTCGAGTATCTAAAGGAGAAGTTGGTAAGTGCTCCAGTCATTTGTCTTCCAACGGAGGGAGTCCAGTTTGATGTTTTCTGTGATGCTTCACATCTGGGGCTAGGCTGTGTTCTCATGCAGCAGAGGTCAGTTGTTTCTTATGGGTCTCGGCAGTTGCGTCCCCATGAACGCAACTATGCCACCCATGATCTTGAGTTGGCAGCCGTGGTGTTTGCGCTGAAGTTGTGGAGACATTACCTCATTGGAGAGCGCTTTGTGGTTTTCACCGATCATAAGAGTTTGAGGTATGTTTTCTCTCAGCGGGATTTGAACTTGCGGCAGCGTCGGTGGATGGAGTTCTTGCAGGAATACGACTTCGAAATATCGTATACACCTGGGAAGGGAAATGTTGTTGCTGATGCACTAAGCCGAAAGTCACGTAATGATGTTGTACGTGAATCTGGTGATTCCTGGAGAGGGATGGAAGAGCTAGCAGCTTTGCATCTTGATATGGGAGAAGTTGGAGGAAGAGGTTGTCTTTTCCAGATGACGGTGCAGTCATCCCTGATGCAAAAGGTGGAAGAGTCTCAGTTGGGTGATCTAGAGGTGGAAGTTTTGAGAGACAGAGTTGTTTGTGGGGAGGCCCCTGATGGTTGGTCAGAGGATGAACAACACCGAGTGTTGTATCATGACAGGCTTTTTGTTCGCTTGGCGATGCGCGAGACGGTTCTCCGAGAGTTCCATAGCTCGCCCTTAGCTGTACATCCTGGTGTGACGAAGATGTATCGATCCTTGAGGAGTCAGTTTTGGTGGCCTGGGCTGAAGCGTTCAGTTGCAGAATGTGTGTCTCGATGTTTAGTCTGCCAGAAGGTGAAGGCCGAACACCGTGTTCCTGGTGGTCTTCTCCAGCACTTAGAGATTCCTCAGTGGAAGTGGGAGGACATCTCAATGGACTTTGTTACAGGTTTACCTCGAGCTCCGGGAGGACATGATGCTATATGGGTGGTAGTGGATCATTTAACTAAATCGGCCCACTTCATAGCAATCAAGGAGTCGAGCTCAGTGGAGGTTTTGTCGAGTCAGTATCTGGAGGAAGTAGTGAGGCTTCACGGAGTTCCTAAGACGATCATTTCTGATCGAGACCCTCGTTTTACCTCGAGGGTGTGGAGAGGTCTCCAGCATGCTTTTGGCTCTCAACTATGCCTTAGCACTGCTTTTCATCCTCAAACGGATGGTCAGACAGAGCGAACCATCCAAAATCTTGAAGACATGTTGCGCTCTTGTGTTCTTGATTTTGGAGGTTCATGGGTGAAACACTTACCTTTGCTAGAGTTCGCTTACAATAATAGTTTTCACTCTACCATCGGCATGGTGCCGTTTGAAGCCTTGTATGGCCGGCCATGCCGTTCTCCGTTGTGCTGGACTGGGGTCGGAGAGTCAGCAATTCTCGGACCAGAACTAGTGCAGAATACGACGGAGATGGTTCAAGTGATTCGTGAGAGGATGAAGACAGCACAAGATCGTCAGAAATCTTATGCGGATCAAAGAAGGAGACCCTTAGAGTTTAATGTTTGGGATCATGTGTTTCTGAAGGTGACTCCCCGTCGTGGGCAGCGAAGGTTTGGTCGCGGAAGTAAGCTTTCTCCCCGTTTTGTTGGGCCTTTCGAGGTGTTAGCTCGTGTTGGAGCTGTGGCATATCGAGTAGCACTTCCCCCTCGGATGAGTCGGATACATGATGTTTTTCATGTATCGCAGCTCCGTCATTATCTTCATGATGAATCTCATGTTATCGATTGGGGAGAGATCGATATTGATGATGATGCAACCTTCGAGGAGCGACCTGTGGAGATCCAAGACCACAAGGAGAAGGTGTTGCGTGGGCGTTCTATTCCTTTAGTTCGTGTCTTGTGGCGACACGGTGGCATGGAGGAGAGTACCTGGGAGCGTGAGTCACAGATACGTGCTCAGTACCCAGAGTTGTTTAATGTTTAACTCCTTTCATGTAATGATGTTTTCTCTGTGGTTGGACCTTTCATGTTTTGTTTATGTACCCTTGATGTGATGTTGTGAATGGATTGTTTGTTCCCGGATGTCATAGTTTTGTTCCAGCTTTCGAACAACTCATGGTGGTTTTCCCCTGAGAGGTATCTTATGGGGTGGTTGTTCGGACCCCTCTTTTCTTCTGGGTTGGTTTTTAATTCTCGAGGACGAGAATGTTTTGAGAGGTATCTAATGTAATGGCCCGGACCTCTCTGGTCCATTACTTTGTGAAATGTTGGTGTTGGAGGTGTTCCGGGAGGTCTAGGGGACTTATCCCCAACACTTTGCCAATTTTCTAGTTCTGTGAACAGTGTTTCCAGTTTTATGAACAGTAACAGATCAGTGAGACAGATCAGTTTCACGGATCGGTGAGACAGATCAGTTTCACGGATCGGTGAGACAGATCAGTTTCACAGATCGGTGAGACAGATCAGTTTCACAGATCGGTGAGACAGATCAGTTTCACAGATCGGTGAGACAGATCAGTTTCACAGATCGGTGAGACAGATCAGTTTCACAGATCGGTGAGACAGATCAGTGAGACAGATCAGTTTCACGGATCGGTGAGACAGATCAGTTTCACGGATCGGTGAGACAGATCAGTTTCACGGATCGGTGAGACAGATCAGTTTCACAGATCGGTGAGACAGATCAGTTTCACAGATCGGTGAGACAGATCAGTTTCCCAGATCGGTGAGACAGATCAGTTTCACAAGATCGGTGAGACAGATCGGTGAGACAGATCAGTGTCACAGATCGGTGAGACAGATCGGTGAGACAGATCAGTCTCACAGATCGGTGAGACAGATCAGTTTCACAGATCGGTAGGTGTACAGTAACGGTAGGTGAACAGTGTTTCCAGACTCCAACAGTTTTGCCCCTTTTGACGTTTCCTTTGACGTAAAATACATTTAAAGCCTTATTTTAAGGGCTCTTAAGGCCGATTCAAATTCCATAAATCCTATATTAATTATTCCTAAGGCTTGGAATGTTTCACTTGGTCAAACCGCGTGGGTTAATGCGATCCGTTTTTAATGGAGAATTAACCGGATCTTAAACCGTCACCTCGTTAAATCATAAAAAGGGACGAGATATCATTCTCCCTTGTTCCTTACCTTTATTCTTAACTAAGAGGCTCTAGAACCTTTCAATCCTTCCCGTAGGAGTTTCACAATCAACCCTTACTCCTAGGATCAGTCCCGCTCTGTTGGATGCAACCAAGCTGTGTCGATCATTCTTCCACATAAGTTGTCGCGAGGGGAGGATCGTGACCTGCTGTGTGGATAAAGGACGTCAAGAACTCTTCGAGGTAGGGGATTCATGGCTTCTCTAATTATATATGTGCAATCGTAGAGTTAGCATGATTTATTCCTTTGGATCACAATGGAATTGACCTAATTAAATACTTGAACTGGATTAAAAGAATTGGTTGATCGCATGCTGTTGCTTTATACCGTGATAACGGTTTGCCTCATGTTTTCCTAAATATAGTGATATCTATGTTTTCTTTGATTTATTGTTCGTTCATGATTGAAATTGATAATAAACGTAAAGCTGGAATTAATTGTTGATTAATTGGCTAAAGATAAAGAGGCATGTAAATTAATCTGGTTGTTGTCGTTGTTGTAGTTGTTCTAATTTGAGGATAATCAAATTAGGGAAGCAAGCATGGTTATTTAATTGTGATAGCTTACTGATTAGGTATCCATGATTGGAACCTACGAATAAAAAAAATCTGTTAATTCAATATGGTTTAGAGAACAGATTATGTGGGAATTTCAAAAAGGGTTCTGAGTTACCCTCTTGTTTGTTAAAGGGCCGAGAGCCCATTTTGTGATGTTTGTTTTCCTGCTGTTTGTGCTGTGATGTGAGCCTGGATGGTTGTTGTGATATGAGGAGACATGGAGACTTGTGGTTGTGGCAGCGGATGACGCCTAGTGTGGCGAGATGCATCGGTTTATGCATATGGGTGTCGGGGAGGACACCGAGGGTGATGGTATGAGATGAATGTGATGGTTTGATGTTGGTGGTAGGTTTGATTGTGTATCTTCTTTACTTTTCCCCACTGCTCAAGGCAGCTGGTCTTGCTTACCCTCTTTCCGAAGGAGGCGAAGACACGCGGGGTATGCCACGTGCTTTCCGTGTTTAGCCTCTCGATGGAGGATGGGTCTATGCTCTTTCTATAGGCGGCAAAGACTCGACGGGTAGTATATCTACTCACCGTGTTGAGCCTCCTTTGTGTTTAGAAGCATAGGATGTTTTTCTAGAATTCCTGGGAATGTGGAAAAGTATTTCTGTAATGAATGTTTTTTTTTAAATGGTGAAAATCCACGGGGATGGAGATGCTGGAATTTAAAGGTGATGTGAATCTTAAAAAGGAGCAGTTGTTTTTGAAAGTGACGCCATTTCAGTTAAATGGGGAATTGTTCAATCTTAATTAATGCTTAAAGAATTAACTAATGTACAGTGGAACTGATAAATGAGAATGGAGTAATCTAATAAAGCTCTTCAATTGGTTGTGTGCTTATAGGATACCTAGTCTTAGAAGTAGCAGCCTGGAGTCTGAGAGACGTTAGCTGCAGTTGTATCTATGACTAGGTAATGCCCATAGTGTGGATGTGAGTTACTTATATATTCTGTATTTTTTTGTGTTTCTATACGCTACTCCACCCTGTCGGTAAGGGCATCTGACACCCCGGGGATTCTGAGCCCTGGGGGGGTGTTTTCCCTAACATTCTGATGGGAGGTTGAATGGCTGACTACCCCCTTTGGCCCCGCTCTCTACTCTTGGTAGATCTTAGTGCTGGTAGGCACAGTGGTTAGTTTTACCCATATATGTGTGTAGAGGGCTGTAATGGCTTGTGGTTATTTCACACACATATATTCTGGATATAGTATCCTATGGACTACTATAGGTGTAACGTGCATAGGCTGTGATGGCTTGAGGATCCTTACTCGGTGTATGGGCTGTAATGGCTTGAGGTATAATACCCGACGTATGATACACGTTATGCGAGCTGTGGTGGCTCCCGGAAACTACCTGGTTACTTTTGGTTGTAGGGATTGTGTGCAGCTTAGCCCAGGTGTCTGCGGGCAAGCCTATGTGGTGTATGTGGTGCATATTGTGGAGCTTGACCCATGTTGATACGGGCAAGCCTTTGGAGAGAGATGCACAGGACGTATGTCGTTGGGGAAAAGCGGCAAACCAGTGGGGAAGTAGTAGCGGGGTACCCTTGACATTATTTACTATACGCTATATTCTTGTATGTGTTACTTGGTGGGAGTAGCCATGGTGAGGTTGGGAACATAGTATGCCTGTTTAGGTGACGAGTTAGTTTCACTTGTTGTTCACTGGGCTTTATCATGCTTTCTTTACTTTTGCACGAGAGTCTTGGGGATGATCCTACTGAGTATACTGTTATACTCACCCTATGTACATATAAACTGTTTTTCAGGTCACTTGGAGCAGGTTGGAGATCAAGCTGGTTACTACTAGCTTGCGGTTGGAGGAGGAGCTGTTCGGGCTTGTGGTCGCTGTCGTTTTACTTTCTTTTGGGTACTTTTAGTTTCCCCTTTCAGTTGTAGTACTTTTGCATGACATTTCATATATGTACTTGGGTTTCTTTTACATTTCAGTTATGAGTTGGAGTTGGTTGGATTCTATTCTATCTCTCTCTTCTGCATGTGTTCTCTTAGAGGGTAATGCCTCCCATTTGTGTGTGTATTATACCCTCGGTGCTAGTCGCCAACCCGGGGCCTACTGGAGGCGGGACTCGGGGGTCATTATCTCCCTTTTTACATTGCCATCCCAGGAGGGGTACACTTTGTGGGGAGGGGGTCGTGACAGGGTCTGCATGGTTGCCTCGCACGGTTTGGAAAACTATGCACATGCCGTGCAAAGCCTACTGTCTCCCCCTGCATGGTTTCCTAGAGAATCTGCATCGTTTCCACTAACTGTGCTCAAACAGTGCTCCCTAATAAAATCCTCCAAACTCATTCAAAACCATTCGAAACTATCCCAACCACTTCCCAACTCATTTCATGAAATTTAAACACATAAAAATACCTAAAAAGGCCACATACCTCAAACCAAGGTTACAATAATAATTATTTTATATCTATATAGTACATTGATAAAACATGGACACATTACAAATCATAACTCAATCAGTTGTGAAAAAAACAATAAGGAACAATTGAAAAAATATTATAAGGAATCCTATGATATCTTGTCATTGAAAGACTTCCTAAATAAATATTCAAAAAAATGGGTTTGGATATTTCATTTTATTATAACCACATGAGTTTAAATCATCATAATCTCTACACCTACAAACTTCCCAAGGCCCTAAATTTATTAAATCAAGGTTGATATTATTTTGTAATGTGATTAATACAAAATATTAAATATGATGAATAGAATAATGATTCCACATACCATTAGGTTTTATCCTCGATTGATTGATGTTTGTTACTAGGGTTTGTGGAAAAAAATCATCATGGTATGATTTTACATCCAAATAAAAATATAGTTTTATGTCATATAGTTTTGATTTATCATAGAATTGGAATAAAATAAATAAAACATATATTAAATTATAGTAAAAAATAATCATATTGAATAAGAAATAAACTATTACAATAGGTCCTAACTAGAACTGATGAACATTTCATGATGATTCATATCCAATGTGGATTGATAAATCCATCTAAAATTCACATCGAAACAATTACACATACACCATGATCAGAGAAACTATGATCTAAAACCCATGATCATAAATAAAATAACTTTACCAATGTCGTGATATGATAATTTAAACATACACTGAGATGTGTGGAGGGTGTGATTTCACAGTTATCTAATGAGATCTCCTAAATTTTTTTCACTAATTACCTATCATAGCCTATACCAAATAATATAACTAATACTAATAAAACATGAAGATAATCTAAAAACCTATTAATTATATATCTAGTGAGTTAAAAAAATAAGTCATTCTATTTTTTTCCATTGGTAATTGAATTAATCATATATAATTTACATCTATGATACATGAGTATTAATAAACCATTTAACATGAAAAACCATTAAATATTTTATCATACAATCCTTATGGATTGTCAAACAACTGTGTTATTCCAATATTCAGGACACTCCACTTTCATATTTTACACATTTATCAGCCATCATAAATACTCATCCTTAATATTAAAAAATATAACTTACTAGTTACTTCATATACCAAATAAATTTAATTTCAACAAAATTAGAATAATACATAATATATTTTATCAAAGATATCAATAAAAATCCATCATATTATATTTTTACAATATCTGAAAAAAAATATTTTCAGAAATTATTATTGTAATAAAATACTTATGGTATATATAATGGCTAGTAATTCAAAATTTATATCATGTACAAAAAATAGTATTTCATAATTTTATGATAATAAAACTATTTAATATAGAAAGAATAATAGAAATCAATAAAAAAATAAATTAATCCCTTGAAAATGAATCATAATCCATTGGGGTTTTAATAATTTGTTCTTATCATAGATCAATAACATGAAACAATTTCAAAACACTAGACCTAATGTTTATAAGATTTATCTGATCCTATGAATCTTTGAAATAAAAATAACAGATCCTAAATATTCCATATATAAATAAAAATATATAATTACAATAATTTGGACGAAATACAATGAGGTATACCTTTATAATAGGGGAAACATAAAAATATATAATGATATTAATAAAACATGAAGTGATAACATCATCACCACATCAGTTTTATTAGTTTTATATAATAAATCATTGAGAGGATTACATCCTTTTTAGATAAATACGATATAAATTCATTATTAATAACCCCCCATGATCAACAAAATATATGACATGTTATTAATGATTATTTAAAATTTCTAATAAATGTTTTCAAAATCCTACTCTTGAAACCAAAACCATAATCTACCACTAAATAACATACTCCATTGTGTGGTTGATCTGACTGTCTAAGTCTCCCTACCCACAAAACCAGAATGCATAACCTGATGAATGGTCCCTAAGACCATTCATCAAGAATTCACTCATCTATAACTCACCAATAATATAATAATTTTCATGTTTCACAATCATAAGACTGTTAAGACGATATTCCACACTTGACTAAGCATAAATATGAAATTTTGAACAACAATTCACCATATTTCAATGAACTTATTTTCAGAGAATCTTATAATGCCACAATATTTTCATTTCCCATCATGATTTAAAAAATCTTTAATACAATAATTTTTTTTGTATTTTAAAAAATGACATATTAATCTGATTCTCATAACCATGTTTCCAATATCCTATGCCACTTCATACTCTAGAATTCAGGTCTAATGGATCAAAAAATACTGTTGAAATATTTGAATACATAAAACCATTATATAAAACCATTTTTTATCATAAGATAAAAAATATTTACATAAACAAACGTTAGTGATGCACTTATTAAAGACAAATTATACAAATAAATTCATATAATTAAGATATTATAAATAATGGAATATTTAAAAATAGTACAGTGAATTCATATGCATATTTCTAGGTTTTTTATATGTTTTTAAATTTTTCTTATATTTATAATGTCTTTAAATTTTTATTAATTTCTAAATTTTTATTTTTATAAAATTTTAAAATATTGTGAATCATTAAGGACACATCCAATCTAAATATTCAAAATTATGTTTTTCAATACATAGACATCATATTTATAATGAAAAGGTCAATTAAAATAAGGAAAATTCATTTTTGAAGAAAAAAGCGTATTTTGAATAATGGGAATTATTACCAAAAGGTCATTTCTAATAAATCAAATAATGTAAAATCCAATTTAAATCTAATGTTACATTTAAAAAAATATAGTTCCCATCAAAACTCATATATGTTATTAAAAAAAGTGAGATTGATGGTTAGGTAATCCCTTAATGATGTCCTATATGGGATTACTATCTGATTATAATCCCATAATATATAAAATGAAAGATATTTAATCCCACTACCATGTTCAAAATGTATTAAAATATGAAAAAAATTAACATTGAAATGACGAACGATGAAAATAGAATATATTATACTATTGTTCAAACTAAGGCATCTTTATATTTTATGATTGATATTGATCAAATAGGAAGAAAAAAAAGTATTATATCCCTATATATATCCATAGGAAAAAAATAATAACCCATGATAAGAATTATACTCCACACCCAACCATTATCTGCTAAAATATTATATCCATAATAGTAAGATGGGAGTGATTAATGTTCTAGGGTGTCCTGGAAAAAACAAACAAACAATGATCATATATTAGTGTGGATTGTAACTCTAATATGAATAAATATTGGGTTTTTTTAACATTTAGTCATTTGTTTTAAAGAATGTTAAATTAATTGGATTTAATCATGCATCACATAACTATAAGAAACTACATGGCATTACAGCTCTCGTAATGGTCCTTTAGTGATAAACACTATATGAATTAGCATTAGCTATTATTTTTTAATAGTCTCCCAACCCATAAATGGTATTATCAGGGAATAAATTTCTATTCAATCTGATGTGTCATTTTTTATATTATAAATAAATAGTGATTCTACAATTACAACACACACAATCATTAATTACGAATGATTTTGGCACAATCATGAAATGCATGAAATTTATTCCCATAAAAAATGTGTTCCATAAAATGATATAATTGAACATGTTATTCATGGTTGTTGGATATTTATAATCTATTTTATATACCCTTGTGGAAAAATTTTATATAGTATATAAGATTTTTTATAAATTGATTTATATGAGAAATAGGGTATATTCAGTTCAATATCCCACATCAACTAATGATTATATCACATTGTGTCATTTTACCTTACTTTATATCACTTCCAAAAATTTATGAAATCATATAAAAATTATTTACAATTTCATACAAAACGCAATAACAAATATATCATCAATCTTCCTAGTCTTTCACCTCTTATGTATAAATTTTTAATACCTACATGATTAGCCTTTTATTTAACTCTAAAAAAATTTATATAACCTCTTCGAGTAAAAATGAATATCTTTTTATTCAAAAAAATATTATTATTACATAATCCATGATAAATTTTATATAAAAATAATCATTTATCCCATTAATGTAATAATTGAATCTTCTAAAAAAGAATCTATTCTAATACAAACAATAAACAGATCTATTATTATATCATACTATCAAATAAATGTATTTTTCTTGGTTTTCTATATTTATTCCATAATATCGTGAATTATCATCTCTTCCATTTATCTTAGACATCGAGTGATTATTGTACACAATGTGTGTGATTCTAATATATAACATTCATTCAATCTCGATTATATGAGTACATATGAAACTTCTTGATGAATATATCACATGGAATTAAACATTATATGATGGAAGAAGACATGTCCCTCAAAAAAATATAAGAATTTAATATATAATATTTTTGTGTTACAACATAGACTTTATTCTATATAAATTTTGGGGGAAATTTTCATATTTATCTTAAATAAATAAGAATCCCATCATGATTGATCTCAAACATATGACAACATCAACTCCGTAACACCCACATATTGGTTGTAATATTTTAAATGACATTCTAACAATGGAATAATGTATAATAGATATAATTCTTTTTTAGTTATCATCCTATGGTAATGATGAATTTTATATGACCCATGAACCACAAGTAAAATTGAAATATTGTTGGAAACTACCTAATGTATACCTTGTGGGTCACCCTACACCAAAAATCAATTTTAGTTCATAAATAAACATTGAAAATATAACCCAATAATCCTAAACATGATAACAATAACATTTCATCATAAACAAGAATAATCAAATAAGAAAACTAATTATTAATCAATAAAATATAATACATTATAAGGTTAATTATCATTAAACTATGTGACTATTTTATTGATTTATAAATATTCAAATCCAATGTGAATGAATGAAAATATCTTTATTGTATTTTATATGATAAAAATTGTTGTCTAAAAACTCTTTATGTAATTTTTAATAGAACCCAAGAAAGAAACATTTCTACACTATCCTATATGTTAGGATACTTGATCGAACATATTTTGAATATATGTTCTAGTGTTTTACTACCTCATTATATTTATATATTGCACTTCACACATGTATTTGAGAGCATAAGATCTGACCTTACCACTATATTCTTTACAAACTTATATATTTGAACAATGATCTTTTTTATTATGGTATAAATTATGAATCCCATCCATGATTTTCAAATCCTTGAATATATTAAAATTTATTAATTATGAAAAATCTAATATTATGTTTTGAATATGTATTGTCCATATAAAAAAACTTAAATTTTTAACATCACAATTAGTGGTTCTTTTCCAATATATTTTTTCCTGGAAAACTTTTCATAAATATAGTAACTATTCATATAGCAAAATAACAACACAACCTAAACTTATTTTTGATGATGTGACCTTAACATTTAATTTTTATTAGAATAAAATTATAGTAACAAATTATATTCAATTCCATATAATAAAAGAATGTATATTTTATATTTTTATCCTAACATATCAATTATTGTTCAGGATATTTAATGATGATGATTTTAGACAGGTAGTATCATTATTTATTGCTTTTGAAATTATATAAATCCAAAAAACCCCATATAAAGCCTTATAAACTATATTCCTATAATAATATCAATCTATAATATGAAAAATTAATTTGATGGAGATATAATTTGTTTCCTTGTAGTTGAAATATAAAAAAATTGCCTATTTATCCAATATCAAATACGAATTTCCAAGTATAAATGTAATTTTAATATTAAAAAAGACTAAATATAAAAATATTACTATGAATGTTGGTGGGGAAAAATTAACTCTTAATTTAAAAAAAATTATATATAATTATTTATTATTAATAATTATTTCCCTTTGGAGTCTTATGAAAACTTATTATAGAAATAGATGAATCATAGTCTATGTTCGTAGAATTAAACATTTGATTTTTTTGTAGTAAATGTATATTAATGAAGAAATTTCCTACCATATAAAAGAAATCATATTAATATACACCTCAACTAATTAGGTTTATCTGATATTCAATTATAATTAAGTTATTATTTAAAAAACAACTATCCATTATAACGTGAATGAAATCAATATGTTATTTCAATTGACCTATTGAACATTAAATTACTTATACAAAAAAAGTAATATATACATTATAAATAAAATTTCAAATAAAATAATAAAATTGATTTATATAACACTGATACATTCCATAGTGATTTGAAAACACTTTTAGTTTTCATAATGAATTAAATCTAATGGAATCATTGCAACTCCTTAAATGATTTCTTGATCTAGAATTAATGAAACCGAGTGGATACTTGAAGAAACATCAATATACAATTCCACTAGCTTTCCAACTTATGGTTTTATCATTTAACTTCATTTAATAACTATAAAAGAATGTAATTGATGTAAAAAGTACATGTTATATCAATAATTAACCCATGAGAATTAAAATAGTCATATCTTGAAACCATTCACAAAATTACCAAATTTCTTTCAATGAAAAAAATAATGAATTCGTTAACAATAATATGCCTTTATGTAATAATATAATCTCCCCAAGTAATTAGCATACATAGTAATATATATATTTTTAATAAAAAATAATATGTAGTACTGGAGTTAAAAATAAAATTCCATTTTTCATTTTACATATAATGGGTATTAAACCATAATATATTATTCTCCTCATAAGAAATTTAATTTACATGTTGAATGTTTTTAATAACATATTAATCTAAGTGGTGTTGATTTAGGTCACATATTTAATCTTTACAAAATATCTCTACATGAGTTATTAGTCTATAAAATTTCAATCATTATGATTATCCATCATAAGGTTCAATCTCATTGTTATTTATGATTATTATGATTTTGTTTTCCATAATGTATTTTTTTATTATATTAGAGTCATGTTTTATAACCATTTAATTTATAATGATTTCAAATGTAATCCAATAACTTTTCTCATGATTATGAATTCATCTCTAAAATTAATGGTCGAAGATCCTAATCTCAATAATAAATTAGTCCATTTCGGTCCCTATCTCATTACTTATTTATTTTTGTATAACATTTAAGTAAACATCAAATAAGTGATTCATAGAAAATATAAAAGCTAACTAATTTTCCTACACCTCAAGTATATAAAACAAACGTTATTATTTTAATATCCTAATGGTTAGGGATACCATATTATGTTTAACACAATTATAACACCATGATTAGTTTTATAACATACAATCAAGAGGAACTAGACTATGGGATGAAACTACCTAATTGGATAATATATGTCTTCCAATTACATTCTTACATTTAATAAATTGTCATAGGAAAATAAAAATACCATTAAAATATTCGGTTTGTTTTCCTTGGTCATGAAATATGTCAATTTAAACTGAATTTAAAACATGGTATTTTGAATGATATTTGATCACACCATCGTATCAAATTTTATTCAAAAATATATAGATTCTATTATTGATTTAGATTATGAATAATATTACCACCTCAATATAAATTTTCTCAAATCATATATATGCTTATACCATTACATAACTGATATGTTGTGTTACATACAAAATAGTAGCATCCAAACACAATAAAAAATATCAATGTACATCCCACGTATAAGGTATGTGAAATCCTTAGGTAATGGTCTATAAATACATGAAATTAAAAAGTATGAAAAAAGTTATCTAATAGATACATATAGAATACCACCAATCTCCTAGAATATTGAATAACCAATATGTTAGTGGGAATTATAAACCCAACTTAATATCCAAAAGAATACATTTTTCAATGCAATAATTGTTGATCATAAATTATATGTTTCAATTAAAAACCTAATGTGTTCAATAGCTGGCTTCCCACACAGTACCAAACTGAAAAAGACCATTAAAATTTTATAGCCTTTTAAATAAATTCACTTAAATAGTGAGTAATAATATATGGAATAGAATTATGAATTATTTGTAGTAATAAAATTCATGGAAATTAATAATAATAATTTATTTCAAAAAAAATTATTTACTGTGACCAAATTACAAATATGATTGATTAATCCCTTAACATATGACCTTTCTATTTTTTATTTTTTTTATTTTTGGAAACTAAATAAAATATAGATAAGATATCTTTTTGATAATAATAATTTCCTCAAATTATTTTGAATAATAATTTATAGGAAATAAGAATATGTATAGTTACAATTTTCAATTGTTATTTTTGAACGAAAGTAATTTTCATTACATACTGATACATTTTTTTATAATTATAATTATCAAAATTTATAATTCTAAATTGAAATAATAAAATTCAATTTTTAATTCATGATTTCAATATTTTCTTAAGAAATATTTCTATTATTTTTTATAAAACATTTATTTTTTTGTAAATAGTGAAAACAATATTTCTAAAACCAGCACATTTGTAAAATCATCAAAAAAATTCTGGAATGTTACTAACGAAATTTATTATAATGATATGTGTATCTTAAAATAAAATAAATCATTTCAAATAGTTATGCTTTATTTGTAAAACCCATGTATAATGTTTTGGAAGGAAAATTAATTTTTTATTATAAAAAATGATTTAGTCATTTATATAAATAATCTTTTATTCATCACTTTTAGAAATTAAATCCAAATAATGAAACTTTATATTTTAAAATATCATAATTAAATTTTGTAATAAATTGATTTTTCTTATTATGAATATAATTACGATATCTAGGATTAATTTTATTAAAAATAGATGAATTTCTTCATTTAAATAATTATTCTTTTATAATTATATAAATTATATCAAATAAAATATGTTACTCCCTTGACAATTATTTAGCAATAATATAATTTTATAGATGATATACCAATATATTGTCACTCATTATATTGGTAATCAATACTAAAAAAATATTTGTATCAATTAATAATGAAAAAAACTATTTCTACAAGACAAGTTTTCACTTTACAAATGTATTAAATTAAAATTATATGTTATATATATTAAAAATTAAAATATTTACAAATATGGGTAAATTTTGTTTCATAGAATCTAATTTTTGTAATATGGGTTACATTAATTTTTTTACAAATAATAAATGACTACTGTAAAATCAAGAAACCAATATAAATCCAAAATGGTAATAATATAAATATCATTTGTAAAAACACATAGAAGCTTTTTAAAATGGGTGGGAAAATGTGTGAGGGAGGGTTTCTCAAAAAAATATTATCCCAACATACATTTTTTTATCTTTTTTATAACACTAATAATGTTTTAGAGTTTAGAATCTAACTGTTATTACCCATGTCAAAATTGTGAACCATTCTTCTTGGGATAATAACTAATAAAAAACCATTTTTAATGAGGTTTTTCCTGATATAGTGATTATGAAGGGTGAAATCCTATTATTTTCTTGAAGGATTGTGTGATTGAGGAAATTGAAAATTTGAATTGTCATGTTGTGTAATATGGGGAATGTTATCTATCTGAAGACCCAATTTCCCATGTGGGTGGGCCCTAAGGAATGGATAACATGTGTTAGATAGGAATTTGGTTTTATGGAGGGGCCTAGATGTTAAAATAGTGTCATATGAGGAATAAACTTGATTTGTGTTTCCACGACCTTTTTTTGAGATATGTGGCCCCCCACAAAGATATTATGATCTTGGGGGAGATTACTTTGATACATCATAATGTCAAATGGTTAATTGGATAAATTTTAATTCCCTTCTCAACAAGGTGCACCAATTATTTTAGGACCATCATTATTAGAACTCCACTGTTATAGTTTTTCTAGGGAGTAGTAATCTTGATGGGAGACACCTGATATATTTCCCAATGTGTGATTATGAGATGAAAATGAACCTGGGAAATATTTTTCATTCTCAGAAAGGATAGTCATTAGATTGTAAAATTTTTATACACATAGAAAGGCCATGATGAGTTCTGAACATTATTCTATAGTAAAAATAGTGTTTTTTTTGTGAAAAAAGCACCAAAAAGTCATACATAGATAAAAATATGATGGGGTTTCTACACATTATCTTCTCCAAAATTCCCGAGATAGGATACCCATGATGAGTTAGCATATCCCACACATTAGAGACATTAGCATACTACCTGCACACATGCACACATATCCTAGCACATACAATGATGATAATGTGATTATAGTTTATACCATAATTACATTCATGATATATATCTCATGGTAGAGTATAATAATGTGATAATAAATAAAAATAAAAGAATATCCAAAAAATGAATTTTTTTCCAATGTATTTAGAAGGAGGCCATTACTGTAAAAAGAATGGTGGGTATGCACCTCATTTTTTCAAGCCCAAAACTATGGTCCAACAACACCTCACCATCATATGAAATTATTGAGAGGATTAAAACATTTGTAAGACCAAAATTGTGTGGTAAAATCTCAATTATGGGTGAATATAAAAATACACAGTATGACACCGAAAAATCAATAAACATAAGGCATCTAGATTAGTCCAATTTTTAAAAAAAATTATTATAACATACTAGATAAACTCATTTAAAACTGATATCAATATTTTTCAATGATTTTCTCTAGAAACATAATACTACTGGTGGATTTATGGCCACACTTTTTCTTGGAGAATCCACTACATTAGGCATTCTATCACTGGTGATTCTCATCAAAGATGTCATGATCCCTAGGCCCTACTAAAAAGTACATACTGGTTATCTGATGATCACACAATCAAGGTAGGGTATCAAACCTATGGCCAATGTGAGACACAAAAAACCCATGTTGATTAATATTTTAAATAGTAAATTCATTCTCTGTGTATGGTGGCCAGGAAAATACCACAAACCTAACCTAGGAATGGTAGAGGATTAAAAACTGGTCCCATAGGGGGTTGTACAATACTCTATAAAATAATTAATCTATATAAGGGATTATATAACTTTTCCTAGGATGTGACACAAAAATATACCATCATGGGAATGGACCAGGGATTCATACACAATTGAAACTGTCATATTCTAAAGAATAAAAGGTCTCCAAACCATCTCACAGGAGTACACAATAGATTTGAGTGGCAGACCACATGTTTGGCCTACACATGGTCATCCAATTTCTCACGGTATCATATGAGATGTAAGCCTCGTCCAAGACTAGTAATGTCCTAAATGAACATAATTTTAGGGTGTTAGTTGAGACTCTATTCGATCCATGTTTTTCGGCACTTGTACACTTGTTTGTGAATATGTACACTAGTTGTTCCAATGTACATGTCCTTGTCTGAGTACTAGGATGTTCCTAGGTATTTTACTTATTGTAATATAAATTTCAAAGTCTTTTTATATGTAATTACTGAATACATTATGGGTTTTCAGCATCAAGTCGCCCGATATGTGACACATGTCACACAGTTTGTGATATTTTATCTTTTTCCATAGATCCGTATATCATAGCTAGAGGTCCCACAATGCGTGTAGGTCCATATTGTAAGTCATGTTGCATGTATTTTCCTAATCGTATGGTTATATATAAGCATATCCTCATGCCAGTTTCACGTGAAGATACCCCTTTTATATATCCTACAGATCACAAACATCATACATCTGATCTGTTCAATCATTCATGATATGATTTCAGTTGTCCTCCTTTATTTTGAAGTCATATATCCCCTCCAAAAATTTACTCAAATAAAACATGGAGGAATGATAACAGTTAATCATTTCGATCATCCTATTATAACCCTCCATAATCACACCATGATCATGATCAACACCCACAATATTGATATGTTCCATCGAATAATAGACATTAAATGATAAAATACCAAGTATTCATAGAATTTGTAAACCAATGAAATTATATGAAATGAAAATCTGGATAAATGGTGGATGATTCATTTAAATATCATTGTGTAATGAAAAATTTCCATTTTTGTGATGGCCTTGTTCTGTTTCAATTATAGTGAATAATAAACACCTCAATAAATAATCAGAAGATTAAAATGCACATCAACCATTTATTCTCAAAAAAACATTTTTTATAGTTTTCATCTTCATTCAATCAGAGATAATTGATTTAGATTAATAATAATAATTCAATAATCCAATAATGGGTTTTTATCGGTCAACGAAAATTAATTTTCACACATTTTAATCATTGGTTAAATCTATAAACTCCATAGGCATATATAATCCCTATGGTATCGATTCAATCATTTTATTTATTTTCATAATAAATTTATATCCTCAATATTTATCATATAATTCCATTTTTTCAGTCTCAATCACGATGAATACATAATAAAAAAATATAGGGGTTTGTTGGATTTTTAGATTTTTTTAAAATCAAAATTAATTTAGTAATTACTTCAATTTCTATCCATATAAAATACCACCGTAGAAAAAAATGAACCAGCACAAAAAAATTATATTACACATGTTGTAAATGAAATATGTTTAACTCAAATCAGTCATGGATATTTTATTTGGGCTGAAATTTATATTTATGCTAGTTTTTTTCATATACATGTGACTTTGATGTTTATATTTTTAATATTATAAAAATTTAAATTCAGAGGTAATCAAGCCTCATAATATCACAACTTCCTAGAACCTAGATTCGAAAATATTATCATATATAATTCAAAATAGTGTGTGAATAAAATATAAGTTAAATTTTCTAAAACATTTGGATTTTTATCCCAAAATGATTAAATTACTACTCAAAAAGATTTTGGTAATGAACTCAAATATGCGTCTCATATTTCAAGGTACTCTCATAGATATTATTTTTCTACCAGAAGACATGAAATAATGAAATTTATATCCCATGGAGGATAATATCCTACTAATCTTCAGTCTCGACTTGGTAATCCATAATTGTAGATCGATCCTCGATTTCCAATTCACCACCGTCGATAATAGGAAATAGGTCATTCTCACACCTCCTAGTTTGTGACTTGTTGATGATGGCATGTACCTAGTCTAACTATTGTGTTAATGCCCAATTGTTTGTCACCACAACAAATATGTATTCTATATAGAAACGACTATTGAACCTCAGAGTTATCATGCTACACTGCATATATCTCATCATTCCACATATTGGTGAGAACATGACGATCACATGGCCTCCATGAAAAAAATACAAAATTCATCCTTTTTGGATATCCATAGGACTTTTGATAGAAATGTATAATCCTTCAACACTCATAGTTAACAAGTTCCCATTCTATTATTGATCCAAGCAACATTGGGTGCATGTGTATTGAATCAACCAAATGAATCCAAAATTTTATTGGTATGTATGACCTCATATAAAAATCATCAAATAATTTCATACTAAGGTAACCTTAGTGTATTTTATTTTAATCATACACAAATAATGAAAGGTCATCCTCCAATGTGTGCATAATGTACCAAATAAAAGCTAAAAACATCTGCTCTAGATACTGAATGGTTAGCTCAGTTTAGAAATCCAAATGGTGTTCAAACTGTGTCTTCAAAAATAACTATGTCCTAATGGTATCCTATAATACTATCCAAAATTGTGACATAAAGAAAGAATAATGATATTAATTTATCATTGATAGAACTCCATTGATCAGAAATATCTCATTCATGTATGTTTATCCCAATATCTCTTGTGAAATGTAATCATGAATATCATTGAATTGGTCTAACTTGATGAGTAACAAACAGTGAAGCAGATGGAATCATTTCGTCTATAGGTATGTGTAATCCCCATTATAATATATATATATATATATATATATATATCTCATCCAACATCTTAGTAGAACCATAAGGGGTTCAGATAGCTGAATTTGCACCTACATAAAATACTTCACTGTAACACCCCGAGATTTGATGAAAAATATTCTTTTTAATTTTATTGATATCATGTGTTGTACGCTACACCAAAGAGAGCTTGCACTACACACATCCCTGACTTGGCTTTCATTACACGCAATTATGACCTTCCACGATAGCGTGTGTTGTACGCAAAACCGAGTTTCATTAAATGAGATATTATTATAATATTATTATGAACTAGCCGTTATGAGTAGTAATACCAACTTTTTTAAATTTTATAAATTTTATCTTTCAAAACTGACTTTATTTTTGGATTCAGAATATCGAAATTATCTTAGGGTGAAATTTTGGTACTTTTCGGATAACTTTCATATTCTGATGAATAGTGAAAATTACTAAATTTTAATTAAAAATACCTTTTTTAATGGAAATAATTAATAATGATAAATTATTAATTTGTGTGGTTTTAAAGTGTATTTAGAATATATTTTGACAATTTAATACAATGTTGGTCATTGGATGTAATTTCACATTTAAACCAGATATAAACAAGTGTCAATCTTTTGATAGTTATTATCTCTTAAAAACACGCTATTTGTTTTGACGGCGGGAATTAATTTTTAAATTAGTTAATGTAATAGATATGTTTTGAATATGATAAAATAGACATCATTTTTGAATTCATAATATCAAATATAGATTAGGCCTAATTTTTGGTATTTTTCTGGAAACATTCATTTTTTGATGAATAGTGAAACCACTAAGTGGTAGTTAAAAAATCTGAATTTTTCATAAAACTTAATTTTACCGCTTCTGTGAGTGGAATATCGAAAATCCGAGAGACACTGTTAATATCAAGGACTAAAATGTGGTTCAATGAGATGAAAATAATTTTTGGTGAATAGTAACTTTTTTCTTTTTTTTTACAATGGTTAAAAGTAAATATGGTAATTAATGGTAAAAGTGTTATTATTATTACCCTAAAACATGTCCTAATTCTATTGGATAAGTGTAATTCTACCAGAAACAACATTAGGAATAAAATATGACCACTTAGGCCCAAATGGATTAGATTAGGACATTTATTATCAATTTATTTAAAGAAGGGTTAACATAGTTAAAATCAAAGCTTAATAACAAAATCCTTTTTAATATAGGGTTATACATAGGATAAATTCTACTATAAATATTTATTAGAAAGATAAAACGATTTACAACATAATGGTATTTTATTTTTAATTTTTAGACTTCAAATAATTTAATTTATTTATGATAAAATGATGATTTAGTAATTATCCTATTAATGAAATATTGACATAATTGTTGTTATAAATACCCAAACTAATGAAATTTGTGGCTTTTCTGAATTACAATAATTATCTAGGTTAATGTGAAATGTTAGTATTGATTTATTTAACTTTTTTCTAACTAATCATTCTGTTATGAGTTTCACAAAAATCAATTACTAAATAGTGTCAAAATTGACACAAAATAGTTTTTAAAACAAATATTATATTATTGATTGTTATTTTATTCCTAAAAATATATGTTCCATCCAAGATACTTATATCATGATAGATTTATCATTAATGGACAACTTGGGGGTCGCTTGGATGTATATGGTATGTTTATTAACTATATAATATAAAAAATACAAAGTGACATGGTAAATGTCAATCTAATTAACTAAGAGTTAAACTAAAAGATAAGGATAATATAATGACCTAAACTTGTCTAAATTCTATTGGATGAAAGGATTTCGACCCATCCCCACCTTATCCTCGAAATATATCAATTTTGAGCTATTAAAAACCGAATTTGACTTTGTAATAAAATAATATTTTTAGTTATTCCAATGGTTCCCCTCTCCTCCCTTATAAAAGGGCACCTTCTCCCTCTCTTCCTCACACCACATTGAGCCTTCAAGATCGCCCAACCCCTGCCAAATCCTCCTCTCCAGTTCCCTAGAAACATATTAGAGGTCATGTTCGTCTTCAAAGGCCAATTTTAGTGCCCTAAGAGAAGGTCTCAAAGAAGCGCTTCAAATAAGAGGTAATGTCCATTACCGATTCTTTCAACATTATTTCATCTTCCACTTCTTCTTCTTAGGTTGTTTCATTATGAAGAAATAACATAAGTATCAATCATATACTGATATGTTATTATATGTATGAAACAACCCTATTTCATCATCTATCAATCTTACGGAAAACAAAATCACCGCCAGTGCTTAAGTACGGAATACCGTCTCCACGCCGTGGTGTAATCTATTTTCCACCACCACCTTACATGGATCGGTATAATGGTGTAAATAATAAATATATATGATTATTGTAAAGTGATATTTATTCTGAAAAAGTATACATACACTCCAATACAATTCCATGATCTTGGAAATGATATCATCGCTCGTGCGTACATACGGACTACCGTCTCCACGACGCGATTAGATTCATTCTCCACGTTAACCATTCATGAATGATTATAAAATATATATAATAAGTAATCATTAAATATATGACATAATAATGATACTGGATTTCTGTTTATATATATGTATTTCATCTACTTAATTCCATTCAACTCAATAAGGAAATGAAAACAGCGTTCATGCATCCGTACGGCCTACCGTCTCCATGAACGGTGTATTTCTTTCCATTTACTGATCTATTATATATATGTATATTATGAATATATATTATATATAAATCATGTTTTATATTCCTGGAATTATGTAATCATGATCTAAGTAATCATATGAATAATTACAAGTCAAAACATAGACAACAAATGAAACGATTTTACTAAAAACGCTCTTTAACATGGAATTTACAAAAGAACCGGTAATATAATGTAATTAGTGAACCATATATGATATCATAAAAATAATTATGATTCTGGAATAAGTCAATGAAATTATTTAAATCATTATACAGGAGGTTCGGACACTTACGAAGCAAATTAGACCTAAGTTAAGGTAAATATCACAATCTCATTTTTATCCGAGATTGTTTATACTTTGGAATTTACTACGGTGTATTTTATCATCCACACACATGTTTCATCCATATGTAATATTATTTCCATCCACCTACAATTGTTTAAATCCAATTTTACCCTTCGGTGAGTTTTTAGAAAATGATATGAAAGGAATCTATTGTCGTTTTTCGTACGAGGTTCTTTTTGACTTTTCCGACAAAAGTACGAGAATATGTATTTTTTAACTTATACGGAATGAATGGATTTTTAAAACTTTATTTCAAATAATATTCCTTTACAGGTTTTAAAGTTTATTTTTAATCAAATTCTTTTAGTTTAAAATTGTATGACATGTTAAGAAAGGAAAAATATTTTTGAGGTAGAAAGGATATTTTCCTCAAGAATGGAGTTGAAGTGTTTTATAAAAATTATTTTCCATCTAATATAATAAAGGGTTCTGTGTATATCCCTATTTTTACATTGATTTGATTATTCTATGATGGAATTATTTATATGATGTCCTTTTATCATATATGGATTATGTTATGATGGCATTGTGTTTAAGATTCCCATTTTTATTACATGGGTTATGCAATGAAGTGTGAATTTCTTGATTTTGTGGCACACATAAGAATGGTATCATTATGATATGGGTGGGACCTATATCTACCTCCAATGCATTGGGTAATGATTTTATATCTCATGAGATAGACATGGCTGGAACGGCAGGTTAAACCGGTTTAGTGAAACAGGACTGAAACGAGGAATGAACTCGGTTCAGAAATGGACTTTGTCCACTAAGATAGTCTTGGAAATGAGTCTTTACTAATAAGAAATGATTCTCTATGATTATGTTTGTATGCCACAATGTTTCATGTTTCATGTTATTATTGTTGGGATTACATTTCACTTCTATGATTTATCCCATGTTATGATATTATGATCTCTTTTGCAGGTTAAAATTTCCAAAATGTTATGTTCTTATGAATATAATGTGATTGATATTTCTTTTGTTTACCCTTACTGAGCATTTGATCTCACCCTTTTATGTTTTCTTTTTCCCAGGATATAAAGAAAGTTTTTATGTAAAAAAAAGTAAGATATTTATGGGAGATGTTGAAGATCTTTCACCACGATTAGAAGAATATATTCCGAGTTTCCAAAGACACTAAACTATTACGGTCCTTGTGTGTGTGTTTTTGTTATGTACTAAGTATTCTGAAAAAGTAATGTAATGTCCATGTACGTTAAGCTTCGGGTTTCTACATTTGGTATCAGAGGAAAGGTTCAGTCAACCTTTGGAAACTAGGATGCGAGAACTTTAGTGAGATCCCTAGAGATATGTCTAAGGTATATATAAGGATGTCCCTAAGGTTAAGTATACGTATAGGTTATAGTCCTAGAATTGAACTAACGATCTTAAAATTTAAACTAAGATGTTACATGTTGAAGGTACTCCCCCTTGATTATTTTATTTTCCTTGTATGATTTTTGCCTCTCACAGAATTCGTTTTGTTTTTTTAGTCAAAGGAGGGAACCAGAAAGAATTTGGTGAGCATTGAATCCAATGTACAAATTGGTGACTATGAGCAACAAAATTGGGTAATTCCTAGAGAGAAAGATATTGTGATTATGCAAAATCAGTCATCCCGATATTTGATTAACAAGTTCAAATTTAGTGGTATGCCTAATTCATCAAATAAGTGGAAGATAGACTTTTATGCATGTTCGCATGTTGAGGAGCATAAAGAAAGGAAGATTGAGATTTCTAATGAAGGGAAGAAGAACATTGAGGAATACCTCAAATGGAGGGATAGATGTTATCTATGTGGAGAAAAGGGACATAGAGTAACAGACTATTATGGAGTTCAATGTCTTATTTGCTGAGAACATGGGCATTACCCAACTCAATGCCCTGACCTAAAAAGTTACCTCAAAATTAAGGAAGGACTTATTCCAGGACAATCATTGAAGATGATGGTTTGAAGTGTTTCTGTATTGGTATTCAATAATAATGTTATTGAGGTAATTTTATGGTATATTGGAATATTTATGTATTGGTCTGTTGTGGTTTTCAATAATTTTATGGTACCAATAACCATGGAAAGTTATTGAGATATTTTTGGGAAAAAAAGATGATATGCGCATAATGAAGGGAAAACGAGAAAAAGAAATGTTTGACAGTATTCATGAGCTCATGATTGATATAAACACTAAGTGACATCATGGTTTCAGTATATAGAATTTTTAGGAGTTTGGTATTTGGAAAGAGTTAACTTCTAACAGCATTCATGTTTTCAATAAGGTTCAATGGGTATTCATTTTTTTCAAGAGAATACATGATTAAGGTATTCACATGATTGGAATGTGACCAACAATATATATGAGGGATAAATGATAGTATTCGCATGCTTTTTATATGACCTTTTTAGTAATCGTTCACTTTATACAATGAGTTTAGAAAGAAGTATTTTGGATAAGCATAAAGATTGGAATGGATTATGTTGGACATAAGTTAGTATTGTTTAAGGATAGAAGTTTTTTCGATATTATTGATGGGATGTAATAGTAATGTAGTTTTAGAAAAAGGACAACCTGCAGGACGAGCGATAGCCCATCGCGTCGGACAAGGATGTGGGAATCGAACCCAGAACTGAAGTGTGACTGGCCTATATCGCCTACCAGTGGCCTACAGGAAGACCCTGGTTAGTAGAAACTAGTTTTATCTTATTAAGCGGTATGATATATGAATTATAAGTTCATTTTTGGAACCATATACGATTAATCTAACCATATGATGGACTTATAACTTTTTCTATCCTTTTGTTTGAAATAGATGGAATGACCCATCATTCTATCACATGATCTGCTAACACATCACGAATAAAAAATTTCAACTTCATTTCGTTAAGGGATGAAGTGGAAATTGTTCAATTCATGAACAACAGTGAGATTGCACCAAAGTCATGTAAATATTTATTTTAATTCATCAACTTTAGTAAAATGATCTTGAAAACCAAAAATGTTGTCTTAGTGACCTTATATCCGATGAATCAGATAAAACCCTAGATCATCACAAATTTATGGCTTTGTGATTGTTGTCTTTTTCATATCCATGTTCTCTACCACTCTCCATCAGAACATGATGGTTAGATTTCTCTTCAATATCCATATTTTCACATATGTTCTCCTATGTAGAATCCCAGTGATTAGTTAATTTGGGAAACCGTTACATTTCATACTTTAGTTTATAAAACCATGTTTTAGTATTCCTTTTTACGATGTGGGTTTTTATTAAAGAAACTTTCGAGTAGTAAACCATTTATAAAACTGACGAATTTCGACGGCGAAATTTATTTTAAGGGGGGTAGAATGTAACACCTCGAGATTTTATGAAAAATATTCTTTTTAATTTTTTTGATGTATTGTGTTGTACGCTACACCAAAAAGATCGTGCACTACACACATCCAGGACTTGGATTGCATTACACGCAATTACGACCTTCCACGATAGCGTGTGTAGTACGCAATACCGAGTTTCACTAAATGAGATATTATTATAATATTATTATGAACTAGCCGTTATGAATAGTAATACCCAATTTTTGAAATTTTATAAATTTTATCTTTCAATACGGACTTCATTTTTAGATTCAGAATATCGAAATTAGCTTAGGGTGAAATTTTGGTACTTTTCGGATAACTTTGATATTCTGATGAATAGTGAAAATTACTAAATTTAAATTAAAAACAACTTTTTTAATCAAAATAATTAATAGTGATAAATTATTAATTTGATTGGTTTTAAAGTATATTTATAATATATTTTTACAATTTAATAAAATTTTGGTCATTGGATGTAATTTCACATTTAAACCAGATATAAACAAGTGCTAATCTTTTGATAGTTATTATCTCTTAAAAACGCGCTATTTGTTTTGACGACAGAAATTAATTTTTAAATTAGTTAATGTAACTGATATGTTTTGAATTTGATAAAATAGACATCATTTTTTAATTCATAATATAAAATATAGCATAGGCCTAATTTTTGGTATATTTTTGGAAACATTCATTTTTTGATGAGTTGTGAAACCACTAAGTGGTAGTAAAAAAACGAAATTTTTCCTAAAACATAATTTTACCACTTTTGTGAGTAGAATTTCGAAAATATGAGAGACACGGTTAATATCAAGGACTAAAATGTTGTTCAATGAGATGAATATAATTTTTGGTTAACAGTAACTTTTTACTTTTTTTACAACGGTTAAAATTAAATATGGTAATTAAGGGTCAAAGTGTTATTATTATTATCGTAACACATGTCCTAATTCTATTTGATAAGTTTAATTCGACCTAAAACAACCTTAGGAATAAAATATGACCATTTAGGCCCACTTGGATTAGATTAGGACATTTATTATCAATTTATTTAAAGAAGTGTTAAAATAGTTAAAATCATAGCTCAATATCTAAATCATTTTTAATATAGGGATATACCTAGGATAAATTAGACTATAAATATTCATTAGAAATATAAAATGATTTCAAACATAATGGTATTTTATTTTTAATTTTTAGACTTAAAATAATTTAATTTATTTATTATACAATGATGATGCTGTAATTATACTATTAATGAAATATTGACATAATTCATGTTATAAATACCAAAATAAATGTAATTTGAGACTTTTTATCAATTAAACTAATTTTATAGGTTAATATGACATGTTATTATTTATTTAATTAACGTTTTTATAACTAATCATTCTGATATGATTTTCACATAAATCAATTACTAAATAGTGTCAAAATTGACATAAAATTTTTTTTAAAACAAATATTATATTATTGATTGTTATTTTATTCCTAAAAAACTAAGGTTCGGCCAAGATACTTATATCATGATATTTTTATCATTAATGGACCACTTGGGGGTCGGTTAGATGTATATGGTAGGTTTATTAACTATATATTATAAAAATACAAAGTGACATGGTAAATGTCAATCTAATTAACTAAGAGTTAAAACTAAAAGATAAGGTTAATATAATGACCTAAACTTGTCAAAATTCTATTTTATGAGAGGATTTCCACCCATACCCACATTAGATTCGAAATATATCAATTTGGAGCTATTAAAAACCGAATTTTACTTTATAATAAAATAATATTTTTAGTTATTCCATAGGTGCCCCTCTCCTCCCTTATAAAAGGGAACCTCATCCCTCTATTCCTCACACCACTTTGAGCCTTCAAGCTCGGCCAAACCCTGACAAATTATCTTTTCCACTTCCCTAGAAAAATTCAAGAAGTCCTGGTCTTCTTCAAATACCAATTTTAGTGCCCCAAGAGGAGGTCTCAAAGAGGCCCTTCATAGAAGAGGTAATGTCCATTACCGATTCTTTCAACTTTATTTCTCCTTCCACTTCTTCTTCTTAGGTTTCTTCATTATGAGGTAATGACATCAGTATCACTGATATACTGATATGTTATTATAAGTATGAAACACCCCTATTTCACCATTTATCCATCCTACGGAAAATAAAATCATCGCGCATGCGTACGTACGGAATACCATCTCCACGACGTGGTGTAATCTATTTTCCACCACCATCGTACTTGGATGGGTATAATGGTGTACATAATAACTCTATATGATTATTTTAAAGTGATATTGATTCTGAAATAGTATACATACACTCCAATACAATTCCACGATCATGAGAATGATATCATCGCTCGTGCGTACGTACGGACTACCGTCTCCACGGCGCAATGAGATTCATTCTCCACGTTAACCATACATGAATGATTATAAAGTATATATAATAAGTCATCATGAAATATATGACATAATAATGATACTGGATTTAGGTTTATATATATGTATTTCATCAACTTAATTCCACTCAACTCAATAAGGAAACGAAAACAACGTTCATGTGTACGTACAGCCTACCGTCTCCATGAACGTTGTATTTCATTCCATTTACTGACTCTTATATATATGTATATTCTGAATATATATTATATATAAATCATGTTTTATATTCTGTAATTATGTAATCATGATCTATGTAATCGTATGAATAATTACAAGTCAAAACACGGATGACAAATGATACGATTTTACCCAAAACGCTCTTTAACATGGAATTTACAAAAGAAATGGTAATATAATGTCATAAGTGTACCATATATGATATCATAACAATGAGTTTGATTCTGGAATAAGTCAATGACATTATTTAAATCATTATACAGGAGGTTCGGACACTTACGAAGCAAATCGAACATACGGTACGGGAAATATCACAATTTCATTTTTATCCGAGATTGTTTGTACTTTGGAATTTACTGGGGTGTATTTTATCATCCACATCCATGTTTCATCAATATGTAAAATTATTTCCATCCACCTACAATTTTTTAAATCCAATTTTAACCTTCAATGAGTTTTTAGTAAAATATATGAAAGGAATCTTTTGTCGTTTTTCGTACGAGGTACTTTTTGACATTTCCGACAAAAGTATGAGATGAATGTTTTTTTAACTTATACGGAATGAATGGATTTTTAAAACATTATTTACAAGAAGCTTTATTTACAAGTTTTCAAATTTATTTTTAATCAACTTCTTTTATTTTAATATTTTATTACATGTTAAGAACGGAAAAAAAATTGATGTCAAAAAGGTTATTTTCCTCAAGAATGGAGTTCATGTTTTTTTATCAAAATTATTTTCCATCTAAGATAATAAAGGGTTCTGTTTCTATCCCTATTTGTACATTGATTTGATTATGTTATGATGAAATTATTTTTATGATGTCCTTTTATCTTATATGTATTATGTTATGATGGCATGATGTTTAAGATTCCCATTTTTCTTACATGGGTTATGCAATGATATATGATTTTTTCATGTTGTGGCACACATAACAATGGTATCATTATGAGATGGGTGGGACAAATAACTCCCTCCAATGAATTGGGTAAAGATTTTAAATCTCATGAGATAGATATGGCTGGAACGACAGGTTAATCTGGTTCTGTGAATACGGACTAAAACGAGGAATGAACCCGGTTCAGAAATGGACTTTGTCCACTAAGAGAGTATTGTCAATGAGTCTTGACTAATAAGAAATGATTCTATATGATTATTTGTGTATGCCAAAAAGTTTCATGTTTTATGTTATGATTATTGGGATTACATTTCACTACTATTATTTATCCCATGTTAAGATATTATGATCTATTTTTCAAGTTAGGACTTCCAAAATGTTAATATCTTATTAATATGATGTGATTGCTATTTCTTTTGTTTACCCTTACTGAACATTTGAGCTCACCATTTTATGTTTTCTTTTCCCCAGGATAGAAAGAAAGGTTTTAGGTAAAAAAAAGGAAGATATTTATGGGAGATGATGAAGATCATTCACCACGATTAGAAGATTATATTCTGAGTTTCCAAGGACACTAAACTATTACGGTCCTTGTGTGTGTGTGTTTTTGTTATGTACTAAGTATTCCGCAAAAGTAATGTAATGTCCATGTACGTTCTGCTTCGGGTCTCTAGATTCACATTGGAAAATGTGAGGCATCATGATTTGAAATATACTATAACATTATTTATTCCTGGCCACCAAATTGATTCAAGATGTCTAGGTACATGTTTTCAACACTTGTATATATCGATAGTGGGGGTGAATGAAACCCCTTCATCACAACATTCTGAAAAGTAATTGGTTTTGTTGCTTCTTCTCTTGAACAAACTACATCATACATTATATTACTTATTTATTAAAATACAAGAATATTAATAAAAAAATTTATCACAAATTTTTTATTCTTCTAAATAATAGAATTTTGATAATTTCCGAGGGTATCTATCACATTGATAAATTCAGAGAAGTCCCTCTCTCGGATAAAAACCATGACATGCTATGTTGATGTTCATAAAAATAGTTCATCAATTCGATAACATATATTGATAGATAACATAATTTTTATATATTTAGGTGTGATTTGTTGTAATACGATGATGCTCCCTCCAATTATGATTATACATGGTAATATTTGTGATAAGAGATTATGAGAAAATATCCTCCAGTTGGTAATTATGAACTTTTTTTCTATCATCAGTTAGTCCTATCTGCACACATTTTTAATGGTCCTTAAACATTATGGTTATCATTTTAGCATTTCATGACTCACAAAATTTTATTTATTGAAATAAATTATCAGTAAATATATTGGCAAGAGGTAGGGTTTGTTAGGTGCTTGTCGAATAACATGTCATTAATGAATTTTTTAGGGATTATTTTTTCAATTCAATATTTATGGAATTTTATATCTCAAACCATTTATTGGAAAACAACCATCACATTTTATTCCATGGACATGGTGCTAAGATGTGTGTTTCATAAAGTCATATAAATATGTATTAATCATATAGAGTGATAAACCCATTGAGAAACCTAAATGATAAAATATTATCAAAAATGGATTATAAATCACAATGAGAATTCGTATTTAGTTGTTTTCATTTCAATATTATGTTATTTATGTTGAGGGAATTAATTTTTTTCTAGATAATAATCATGAACATTAATCAATCATGCACAAAAACAACAAAAAATATCCCTAGAGGTGAACACGTGACGTGATTCCATTAACTAATGTTAAATTATTTTTGAATTTAATTAATGGGTTAAATATTATTCTCAATTAAGAGAATTAATTTTAATTTAATTTTTATTTATTAAATAGATTAAATAAATAATTATTCATTTATTTTTTAAAAAAATATATCTCTTTATTTAATTGAATATTTTTTAAATTTTTTATACTAGTTTGTGAATGATATAATTATGTATGATTATAATATATATTATTTATTTATTTAATAAATGATCATGGAGATTTAATTATCTAAGATTGATTCGAGTGATAAAAACTATTTTACATTTTGGGTAAATAATGATTATTATTTTAAATGATAGAATGTGCCAAAAAATATTATTACATTATTATGTGGAATGGGGATTATTAAACATCATTATATTATTTAATGTAAATCATGCATTACATAATTATTTTAACCAAAAACATAGTAGAAAAAATATATTGTAATATCAATTTCGTAATAAATGAATTTTTGAAATGGAAAGAGTAAATTAATCTACAAAGAAAATTATATCTTGTATCCTCTTTGTTTCTCCCTCTAAATAATGATAACTCAAATGGAGTTTTGTTAAATACTAAATAATGAGAGATAATTAATTAATAACACATGTCATGAGATATATCATTCTTCCTCCACGAGAACATTTGGTGTTTCTCAGAAACCACAAGTGATCATGTGGACCACATAGAACGGTATTCAATTTATATAACTTATTAATATAATAATGGACATATAAAAACGTAATTTCAAATGATGATAATTAATTAACAAATATTGTTCTTAATATAAGGTATTTGATTCATGAGATATTAACAATATTATTTATAAATTCTATGTGACAAATCCTCACCCATGGTTTTAGGTAATGATAATTTGAAGAAATTTTAACATATCATCCACCACCACAAGAATATTATATACCTAGAATTAATAGTTGTAATGAAAGGGATCACATTTAAATTTATAATTATTTATTTATTGGTTCATCTATGTACACTTGTTGTTAGATATAAATTATAGATTATTTTTTTTATTTAATTTCATTGAAATTAAAATGATTTAAAATATTAATAATTATTCTTCCATTCTTTTATTTTAAAAAATTATTAATAATAGATGAAGAAGAACTGGAGGAGGAATCATGAAATTGGAAATTCAGGTCTAGTAAGTTAAAGATTCATGAAATATATTCTAACATACATGTCATGAACCATAGTGCACTACATTTGGATGCTCTAAAGGTTACACATCACACCATTTAGTATATACATTGGGTGTATCCCTTGTGTTGATTAAACATACTAGCATTCAATTATAGGATTATAAGGTTTATATCATTGTACACACCTTGTAGTTTACACAAGTTTGTAGTATTGATCTTCCAATCAGTGTGGTTACTGTACGTGGTAAAAAAACGTGAGATTGATAACAAGGAGAATTTATGATATACCCATTGTGAATGAGGTGTACATGACATGTAGTTAATCAAATTTATCATTTGAAAATAACGTCGAGCATGTAATTTAGCTAAAATAATCATGACTCAAAGAGATATAAGGAGTGTAGTATTAATGTACATGCGACAACAAGTTCATTCATCCCATACTTATTGAAAAAAGAACTCATATCATATAAAGGGTTTCAACATGTAGTGCAGCTCAGTCGAGGTATAGCCCGAAACCCAGGCATGTTCCATGGATACCCAAAATTCAAGATACACTACATATATTTATATGTACACAATTTGATTTCTCTCATTAAATGGTGGAATTAAAATTTAGATTTAATATAAATGGAAAAAAAATTAGAAAACATATTTCATTGATTGGAAGAGAACTATTTTTTTTTGAATTTTTATTAGAGGTTTTGATAAATATTAATTTTTAAATTTATTTATTTTAATAAAAATATGTCATTATTTGTCCTTCTATATATTTTCCATGAATTTCATAAATAATTTTTTTTCATGTAATGTTTAGATGATCATTATAATAAAATGGAATTGATAATAAAATTCATTTGGTTAAATCATAATAATGAATAATGAATTGCTACATGATTGCAATCTATTAACATTTTCATATTCATTGATTGTATGATAGTTGATGATATTCACAATGACTTATGAATTTTTTTTTGTTTTACTTTAATTCATAGAATGGGTTAGCTATAATTTAGTATTAAATTAAATAGTATAACTTATAAGTCATCCCTATATCCACTATTATGATGGATTTATGTTTCCATTTTTCATTATTTAATACATATTTATCCAATCCATTAGTTCCGCTCACGTGCATGTGATTAATAAATAACTGTAATTAATGGAGTTTCCAAAGGCATGTGGAGGATGTTCAAAATGGAGCCAGTATGATTCCATTATAAGTGATAAAAAGGTTGATTGGTGTCATGATTTAACTCATTGAAATAATGGAAATATTATATATTTTCACATGGTCATTGTATGATTTATTTTTTAATCCATAAATAAATTGTGAGAGAAATATCATTAATAGGTCATTTATTTATGTATTTCATTCTATCTATGTAATTATTTTTTGTTGGGATTCCTGGTATTTATCAAATAATAAAATTAATTAATAGTTTAAATTATATAAATTAATTATATATTAATATTTTATCCAACATGGTTTTTAATTATTTAATATCAGCATTGTAATAAAATTAAATTTCAAGTATTAAAGAATATATAATTTATGAATAATAATCTAATATCCAAAGAATAAATATTGTATTTGACTTGACCATCCATTACATGATTAGAAATGTAATTCAATAGAACTATGAATTTTACCAACCCTTTTTTGGACAAAAAGATTTATAATGAGATTTCATATGATGGTATTTGGGTTGACATTACAATATTACATCAAGGGGAGTAACCCAAGATAGATATTGTTTAATGAGGATTCTTGTGTTGAGGAAACCCGATCAGGATTTCAGGACATGGGTATCTTTAATTAGGACTACAGTTTTGAATCCCCAGAGTTGAAAATGCATGACTATATAAAAATGTTAATGTAATTTGACCATCTCGTGATGGTGATATCGGATGGAGAATATGAATAACATTCACTAGAATTTCCGTGAAACTAAAAATTATGACTCTAATGGTGATAAAATATTGGAATTGAAAAAATATTAATATATTTAATAAAATTAAATTATTATTATGTCTTACATTATTTGTAATCATGTAACGTAATGATCATATATTGCGTATATTTTTTTAAAAAAATGTAATGTAAAACACAAAAATTACTAAAATATTTTATTTATTTGGAGAATTTCCATAATAATTAAAATTTTATGATGTTTTTTTATCATTTATGAGAATAATTATTATCATTACAAATTTAGAATGTGTTGGAATCCCATATTCATGTTCTACCACCATATATGGTGATAAGGAAATCAAAGGGAATCCAACCAAAGATAAGTTGTAGGTGATTCTTATGTAGGATATATTATATTATTAATTTTGACCATATATTTGATGAAATAACAAAAATTCATGTATTATTACACAATAATAAATCATATTTATTATCATCATATTGATAATGAACAACATCAAATAAAAAATATTGGCATTTCTAGGTATTAATTTTAATTGGAAAAGATAAACCAGAAATTGATCATTCTTTATAACTGATGGTGATTATATATAGATTAAAAAAATTTAGGTCCCAAATTTATATGAAATTATCCATTAATATAATTTTATTTTCTTATCAACAATTAATGTCTATATTTTTCAAATAATGAATAAAAAATGTATAGGTCACTCAGGAATAATATTTCGAAAATTTACAAAGTAGAAAAGGAATGGTTGAAAAATATTCCATGATCCTTTATGTGGAAAATATAATGATAAGGGTATAGATCCTATTTTTTGTATATATTTAGATGAATCATCACAAGTTCCTTCATAAATAAAAATTATTTTATGGAAGAATAATGAATTGGATGATTTTTTCTTATATTCTGGCAATCACTGATATATAAAAATAATTCTCATTTAAATGATGATTAATTAATAGCATCCCCATAAGGTAAATTTACCATATTCCTATTCATTACATTTATATTAAATATAATATGCCTATAACATATATGAATTATATGATTGGAATGTTTAATGAATAGAAATGTTATAAAGTGAACTGAAAATGAGCTATGGATGATGGATTCTTGTATCATACAATAGATGCATGTTACATCTACTTGATAAATCTAATGATTCGTGATTTTAACCAGTTTTTAAAAAAAATTGATGTCTTAGTTTCATGATAGAAACAATGAATCAATATTTCACATTTAGGATAAATGTTGTTAGGGTACATTAAATTCAGAAATATTTGTTATGAAACTATTAAATAACATTAGCCATTGAAAATAATGAAAAATAAAAAATAAAAGACCCTAAGCAAATTTTTTAAAGAAAATTATTAGCCAAATGTAACTAAATGTAGATGAATTTTCCATTCCCTTCCTTTTTTTCCAGTTTAGATATGGTACTGGAAATAAAAAATAATACTATTATTTTTTCTGATAAAGATACCATTTGAAATTAATCTAAACCACATTTCTTCTTATTTTATTTCAATGAGGACATGTGAAAAAATTTACAGATGAATGTACATTCAAATACATTATTATATTATATTATGAAATTTATGAAATTATAAGAAAATTTAATCAGTGCACATGGTATTGATAGGGGAATATTCGATCATTCATGTTTGTGAACAAATTACCATGTAATAATTAATTATACATGGAGAGTAAATGTAATCCCAAACTCACATTTCGTTATAAAAATTATTTATTTTATGATACATAAATTAAGGATAATTATGAGTTTTATAAATGTTGGCAATAATCCATTATACCATCCTAAAAATATTTTCAATATATAAGTGCAACAACTAACCGTATGTAAATTATAATTACAAATGTATTTCATGTCAATTAATATATTTTATGAATCTTTTAGGGCACTAACAGAAGACATTATTTGAACCCATTTATTAGAATACACTCTTATCTATAAAAGAACATTAAAATAACTAGGTACATCAATGCAAATGATCCTATATCCATTATGAATATGAACATCTTATTGAGATTGAATATATTATCCAATGGGATTCTAATATCTGGTAATACTGTGGGAGAATAATTTACATGTATTGGTAAAGGGTCCATATGAACATAAGATTATATATGAGTACTGGACTCTATTTATCATTGAGAAAGGATTAGTTATAAAGACACACAATTAATAATAATTCTAAACTAAAGAGGTGGGTAATTTCCACCATATTCTGTGATACATGTATTATTACTTCATAATAATGAGTCCAATAATGATGTAGTAATCTTTAATAATATCTTAATAAAATTTAAATATAAATATAATTAATCCACACCATGTATCAATATTTAGGATTCCATATTTTTAATGTTTCCATGTCTTAATATTTATGATGAGTATTCAAAAGAAACTAGTAGTGGATGGTAAAATATAGTTAAAATAAACAATAATTGATTTTTTATGTTTGGTCTTTGAGAAATAATATCACCTCTCATCATGAAAAAAATATTTTTTAAATTATAATTTTCTAGGAATATTTTTATCAACATTGTATTGTAATACATATTTTTATGTCAAATTTATTTAGATGAATACTTAATATATATGTATGTATGATAGAACCAAAAAGAGACCATGTGACATATGTATACTGTGAATAACTAAAATGAATGGTTATATCAATAAATGAAAATAATTTATAGTTATTATATAAATTAATTTATTAATGAAAAATACATAGTGATCATATAATATTATTTTTTGAAACCAATGACTTGTAGTTATTTGAGAATTGTATGTATGGGTGCTATAAGATTTTAAAATAATTATATTAAATACATATTGGATAATTTTTCAATCATATGTTTTTATTAAGAATATATAAATACATTTATTCATATTTAACATAAATTAGAAACCATGTTTAGGTAATATATATATATATAAGATTTTTTGTTTTCTTAATTTATTCAGTGAAAATTTAATAATATTTTGTCAAAACATTTAAGTTAAAGTAAATAAATACTGATTTTTTTAGAATATAATCATTCCAATTGAATATAAATTTTAATCAGAAATTATAACATATATCAAAATTATTATCCAGAAATATTTATATAAATAATTGTTATGTTCCATGATATGTTCTTTTTTTTTACAATCCAGAGGCATTAATCATTTTAGGTGAACTCCAAGTAAATACAATAATATTTTATTGACTTTTTGTTACAATTTTCATCATGAAGTTTGTAATGTAAAAAATGGATGAGTTCTTGAAGCCTAATGATATGATAATTATTTTAATCGTTGGATTTTGTTAGTTATTTTCAATTGGTTAGTATTGAAAGAGTATTAAAAATAAATATATATTACTATTAAATAAAAACCTATTACAACTAGTGGATTCCATATTTTCAATATCTGAGTACAATACGTCTTCTAATATATATTATGAAGTGGTTTAGAAACAACTTATTCTTAATTTGGGTTATAACTAGATAAATAGTTTTATTATTTTATGATAAAATCTGTATATTTCTTTGGATAAAATGTCAAGAGACTTACTTGTGAACAAGTAGTTGATACTATGTTAAATCACTACATGAGGTGTTTTTAATGGATGTTTAAGATTTTCCAAATAGATTCACCACATATATTTTTTTAAACAAAATATAGACATTAAATTGTGGATGTCCTATCAAATATAACCATACTTATAGGAATAATGTTTTAAATGTGACGAATAGCCTAATAATTAAATGATGGATCTAGTGTAAGTGATATATTATTATATTTTTTCTCATAGAACCAAATATATTATAATTTAGATTAGATTATTTTTAATGAAATTATTATTAAATAAATGACTTATAACATATTTATTTTTATTTAGGATAACCATAATTTCAAATTTCATAAGGCATATATAACATTCATAAGGTGATGTAATTTTCTCCCTATTGTGAGAGCCATGAAGTGATATGTAGATACTCCAAAATATAGTCCTGTTTTTGGATAATGTACTCTGATAGAGAAAAATTTAAGTAAACTGTTATGTGTGAGTTCTCGTAATATGATAATGTTTATTCTCACAATTCACACACATTGTAATCTATAAAATGGGATAATATGACAGTAGAATTTCCTGTAGAAAGTCCATGTGTTTTGGGGTAAAAAAATAATCATATATTTGAATGTGTTTTTGTTCCATGGAATCAAATATTATCTTTTGTGGGTTTCATGACCCGCACACTTAGATTTATGAACCAAAACCATCATGAAATATTATTGTGAGAAAGAGGGTACACTAGATGAGTCATTATTGAAATATTAATAATAAATAATCAGGGTAGTATGTGTGAATTATATTTTAATATATATTTATATCTCAAACATTTTATTACAGTATAACCATGATATTAAAAAAAATTCAATGGCGTGACAAAAATTTTATAAAGTTTTCTTGATCACCTAAAATAGATAAACATATATTCTTGGTAATTTGATTAAAATTTATTTATTTATTTTTGCGAATATTTTATAAATATAATTTTTCATGGTTTCAAATTATTAAATTTATAATGGGTCAAAAATAATTTATTTAGGTATTAAACAAATTATAGAGTAGTTCGAAAGGACTAAGATGACAAGAATTGAAAAATAGTATTTAGCACATTGGTAACATAATAAATGATATTAAAAAAGTAGGTGTATAACGACCCATACATTACACACATTGTTATAATTTAGTAAATGATGAATAATTATTACAACATATAACAAAACCATGAAAGGACTCTATAGGTATATTGTCTTTAGAAACTGGAAAACATAAACAAATGGTACATAAAATCAACTACATTGTCTCCCATTTATTTCATCATATCTAGAGTCACTTTTTGGAATATCCTACTTAATACCCTTCATCCTGACCTAGGGAAATGAAAACATACAAAAGGGTGAGCTTAAATGTTATGTAATGGTAAACAAAAGAAATATCAATCATAGAATTTTCATAACAACATAGCATTTTGAATATCATAACCTACACAAGAGATCATAATATCATACCATGGGATAAATCATAGTGGGGAATTGTAATCCCAATAATGAAAACGTGAAACATGAAACTTTGTGGAATACACACATAATCATAGAAAATCGTTTCATTTTAGTCAAGACTCATTTCCAAGACAATCATAGCGGACAATGTCCATTACTGAACCGAGTCCACTCCTCATTCCAGTCCTGTATCACTACACCGGTTTAACTTGTTGTTCCAGTCATTTCTATCTCATGAGATATAAATCTTTACACAATGCATTGGATGGAGATATAGGTCCCACCCATCTCATAATGAAACCATTCTTATGTGTTCCAAAAAAATCATAAATCATAAATCATAGCATAACCCATGTAATAAAAATGGGATTCTTAAACATCATGCAATCATAACATAATCCATATAAGATAAAAGTAATTAGTAAAAATAATTCCATCATAACATAATCCAATCAATGTAAAAATAGGGATATAAATAGAACCCTATATTATCTTTGATGGAAAATAATTTTGATAAAACACTTGAACTCCATTCTTGATGAAAATATCCTTTCTACATCAAAAACACTTTTCCTTTCTTCACATGTCATTTAATATTAAACTAAAATACGTTAATTAAAAATAAACATGAAAACATGTAATAGAATCTTGATGGAAATAATGTTCTTTCAAATAATAAAAATCCATTCATGTCGTATACATTTAAAAAACATTCTTCTCGTACTTTGGCCGGAAAAGTCAAAAAGTACCTCGTACTAAAAACTATCAAAGATTCCTTTCATATATTTTACTAAGCACTCACCAATGGGTAAAATTGGATTTAAAAATTTTTAGGAGGTTAGGAATAATATTAAATATTGAAGAAACATGGATGTGGACGATAATTATTCCCTAGTAAATTCTGAAGTATAAACAATCTCAAATAAAACTGAGATTGCGATATTTTCCCTTACCTTGGGTCCGATATGCTTTGTACGTGTCCGAACCTCCTATATAATGATTTAAATAATGTCATGGACTTATTCCAGAATCATCCTCATTGTTATGATATCATATATGGTCATATTATTAGCTTCTTATTAGTAATATTTCATTTCTACTGGTTATTCGGGTGTTTATTGCTTTATGTTATTATGTGTGTTTTGTCAAATAAATTCATATTATTCTTTTTAGGTTATAGATATTTCATTTCCAGAATGGTATTAGTGTAATATATATTATATTTACTCATTCAATTCATTTATATAATCATTATTCAATGAATATCATGTAGAACGAGTCGCATCACATCGTTGAGACGGTAGGCCGTACGTACGCATGAGCGATGATATCGTTCCCATGATCGTGGAATTGTATTGAAGTGTATGTATAATATATCTGAATAAATATAATTTTACAATAATCATATATTGTAATTATTTACACCATTATACCCATCCATGTTAGGTGGTGGTGGAAAACAGATTATACCAGGGCGTGGAGACAGTATTCCGTACGTACGCACGCGCGGTGATTTCATTTTCCGTAGGATGGATAGAAGGTGAAATACGGTTGTTTCCTATTTATAATAACATATAAGTATATTATTGATACTAATGTTATTACTTCATAATTAACCAACAAAATAAGAAGAACAAGAAGAAGAAATAAATTTGAAAGAATTGGTAAAGGATATTACCAGTTCTTCGACACGCCTCTTTGAAACCTCCTCTTAGGGCACAATGATTGGTGTTTGAAGAAGAACATGACCTCTAGTATTTTTCAAGGAAAGTAAAGAAGATAAATTGGCAGGGTTAGGACAAGCATGAAGGCTCAATGTGGTGTGAGGAGGAGAGGGAGGATGTGACCTTTTATATGGGAGGAGAGGGGCACCTTTGAAATTATAAGAAATATTAATTTATAATAAATTCCATCCCCACATAAAAACCACCAAACATTACGCAAATAAAAACATTAGATGAGATAGGAAAGTAATCTCATCATCCAATAAAATTTAGACAGGTTGGGAATTTATTTTAAACATTATCATCATTATTTATCCTTATATAATCTATTTAATTTTATTTGTGGTAATAATATTACAAATTTTAAATCATTATAAATAATTACATATATGTTGTGAATTGTCCATAATTGTATACTTTATTACATTTTCCACCATATAAATTCTAATTTATAATTTTTTTAATTATTTTTGTAAATTTTAAACAATGTTATAATATGTAATTTCTATAAATTAACAATAGTGTCAATTTTACCACTATTCATTTATTTGAGTTTAAATAAAATATATACAGAAGATATGTTTGAACTAAAATATTAGTAGACTCATAACATGTCATTTGTATCAAGAAAATTAGTGGAGCACATTAAATAGTTCATATAGTATTTATATTAATACTTTTAGAATCATTTATTTGATATTTCAATCAATAAAATAATTTCACCATCATTATTGTGTCATAATTAATGATACTTATTTAATCACTAAAAATTATAAATAAATTCATATGATATTTATAATTTTAATCAATTTATGGAGACTATTCATGTTCTATGTTACATCAAGTTTATCACTAAATTAAAATTATTATTCTTATAATATTTAAGTGAGTGACATGTTGTCACTTTCTTTAGTTTTAATAATAATTAAATTATTTTAATTGTCCAAAGTCCATAAAATGAATCTATTCTGACCCTTAGGTGATAAGGGTCTACTTTTAGTCATCCAATAGATTTTTGGCCGGTGTTAGGGTAATTTTATAATATTATTTTTTCCCTTAATTACCTGATTTACCTTTAACTACTGTAAATAAAAATTACCATAGTGACTATTCATAATATCAAAAAAAAAATTAACCTAGTAACATAATTTGGACCCACTAAATACAAATATGGAATACATTTTCCAAAATTCAAAACCCTGATGTTGAAGTTGTTAATTTAATATTATTCCCGTTATTCAGCAAACGAGTTTAAAAAGTTAAAACATTGCCAAACACTGAAATGTTTTTACCTATGAATTCAATGTCAAATTAATGCTAATGACATATATTATATTAAATGGTAAAAAATATTCTATTTATACTTTAAAACCATTCAACATTATAATATAACCATATAAATTATTGTGATGAAAAAATGTGTTTTGAATTATAATATAGCGTGTTTTTACTATTCATCAAAATTTAAAAGTAACTTGAAAAATATGAAAAATTTATCCAAAGTAAATTTTTATATCCTGATTCCAAAGAAGAATTTTATTTTTTCAAATTTAACTTATAAAAATATCAAAAACAAGATTTAAAATGGATGCTTCATCAAAAGGCGGCAAAAATACATTTTTTTAAAAATACTTATTTCATCCGAAAAAATTATTTTGTTCTCATACCATGTTCTAGAAAATATGTAACATGAATAATAATGTTATAAAAATCATAATTCAGTTAATAATATTCATAACGTCTAGTTTATAATATTATAATAATATATCATTGTATACTAAAACTCGGTATTGCGTACTACACACGCTGTCGAGGAAGGTCGTGATTGCGTGTAACGCAAGCCAAGATTGTGTTGTGTGTAATGAAAGAATCATTTTATGTTGCGTATAACATTAATCATAAAAAAATATAATTCTCATAAAATATCAGGGCGTTACATTCTACCCCCCTTAAAATGAATTTTTCCCTCGAAATTCATCACTTCGTAACAAACAGATGAGAATACCTCTCTCTCATCATATCCTCAAGCTCACATGTAGCTTCTTCTAATTGGTGGTTCCTCCATAAAACATTCATCAAGCGAGTGGTCTTTTTCGGTAGAACATTTTCTCTATGATCCAGAATCTGTACCGGCTATTCTTCATAAGAATGATCTTGCTCTAGCGATTCAACTTCTGAGCTGAGTACATGTGAAGGATCTGGTATGTACTTTCTCAGGAGAGATAAATGGAACACATCGTGAACTTGAGAGAGATTCAGTGGAAGCACCAATCGATAAGCTACATTCCCAACATGATCTAGTATTTCAAAAGAACCAATATACCTAGGTCTTGGCTTTCCCTTCTTTCAAAATATCATTACTCTCTTCCAAGGAGATATTCGTAAGAACACTTTATCTCCAACTTAAAACTCTAGGTCTTTACTTCAGCTGTCGACATAAATTTTTTGTCGAATCTGAGCTTCTCTTATGTGTTGTTGAATAGATTTGACCTTTTATGCCATCTCATCAACAAGATCAGGTCCTTATAGCTTTCTTTCCCCACCTTCATCCCAGAAAGTTGGAATCCTGCATTTCATTCCATAGAAATCTTCATAAGGAGCCATCTGAATACTAGAGTGAAAGTTATGCTTATATGAAAATTCCACCCAAGGTAGGTGTTTATCACAACCACATTTGAAATACATAGAGCAAGCTCTTAACATATCTTCTAGAGTTTGAATTGTTCTCTCAGACTGACCGTCTGTCTGAGGATGATAAGCAGTTCTAAAACTCAACTCTGTATCAAATGTATGCTGAAGACTTCGCCAGAACTTCGAGGTAAACCTCCGATCCCGATCAGATATAACGGAAAGTGGTACTCCATGAAATCTTACCACTTCCTTTACATATATCATGGAATGATGATCCAGAGTGAAATCTTCCCTAATAGCAATGAAATGTGCCGACTTTGTAAGACGATCAACTATAACCCATATAGAATTATTGTCTTTGGATGTTTTAGGAAGTCTAGTGACAAATTCAATAGTGATTCTTTCCATTTCCATTCGAGTATGGGTAATGGTTGTAACATCCCCTTAGACTTATGTCTCTCAGATTTAACTTGTTGATAAACCATGCATCTAGAGAAATATCCATCAACATCTCTTTTCATTCCATCCCACTTGAAGTACTCTTTCAGGTCCCTATACATCTTCGTGATTCCAGGATGAATAGATAATGAAGAAATTTGAGCCTCATGCAGTAGCACCTTCTTTAATTATGAGATGGGAGGAACACAAACCCGATTCTGGAACCTTATTATCCCATCATAATCAAGGTTGAATTCAGGAACATTTCTCATCTTCTTTTTTAACTCTACATCTTCTTTTTGTGCCTCTGTAATATTCACATGTATAGATGGTTGAAGATTAATTTTCGAAAGTTAGGTTATTTCCCCTTCCATTATAAATCAAAGATCCATCCTTTGTAAATCCACAAATATTGGATCTTTTGTAATCCTCATCATGGATAAGCTAGCTTGGTCTTGTTGACTTAATGTGTATGCCACCTTGTTTTCTTTTCCAGGGTGATAATGAATTGAGTAGTCACCATCCTTAATGAGCTCCAACCAACTTCTTTGGCGCATATTAAGCTTCTTTTGTCTGAAAATATTCTTTAAAATTTTATGATCAGTATAAATATAACACCTTTCAGCATAAATATAATGCCTCCAAATCATTAAGTCAAAGATTACCACAACTAACTCCAAATCATGAGTTGGGTAATTTTTCTCATGGATTTTCAACTGTCGTGAGGCATAAGCTATCACCATATCATTTTCCATGAGAACACACCCCAATCCCTTCTTGGATGCATCACTGTAGATCACAAACCTTTCTCCACTACAAGGCAGTGTGAGCACAGGTGCACTGGATAACCTTCTTTTCAAATCCTTGAAATTCTCTTCACACTCCTACATCCACACGAACTTAACTCCATTTCAAGTCAACCTGGTGTGCGTATTATATAATAGTGAAAACACTATCACAAAACGTCGATAATATCTAGTCAAACCAAGAAAACCTTGGTTGTCAGTTACTGTTGTTGGTCTCGAACATCATTCGATAACCTTTGTTTTGCTGGATCCACAGATTTCCCCTCTTTTGAGATTATTTGACCCAAAAATGAAACTTTTTTAAGCCAAAATTCATACTTGGTAAATTTGGAATAAATCTTATCATTTATCAAGGTCATCAATAAAATTCTAAAGTGATATTCATGTTATTCAATTCTATTTGAGTAGACAAGAATATCGTCTATAAAGACTACAAAAAACTGGTCATGATAGTCTCTAAAGACTCTATTCATGAGATCCATGAAGATATCAGGGGAATTAGTAAGACAAAATTGAATCACTATAAATTGATAGTGTCCATACCTTGTACGGAAAGCTGTATTTGGTATATCATCTATTTTTACCATTAATTGATGATACCCTGAAAGAAGATCAATCATGGAAAAGTATTGAGCTCCACGTAGTTGGTCAAATAAGTCATCATTTCGTGGGAGAGGATATTTTTTCTTGATAGTAATTTTGTTATGTTCTCGATAATCAATGAAGAGTCTCATTGATCCATCTTTCTTCTTAACAAACTGAATAGGTGCTCCCCAAGGTGAATCACTAGTGCGTATGAATCGTTTATGAAGATTCTCTTGGAGTTGTTTCTTAAATTCCTACAACTCAATTTGGTCCATTCTATAAGGTGTCATTGAAATGGGCATAGCACCCAGAATGAATTCTATTGAAAACTCAACTTCACGATTTGGTGGAAGACCTAAAAATTACTCTGGAAACACATCATCAAACTTCCATAAAATGGGCATATTCTTAATCATGAGTTCCTCTCCAATCATTTGAGATAAATAACCTTCTTTTATTGGAATCAAGACCCATAAGATGGAAGAAATTTCCACTGGAAGGTTATATTCATCCTTGCATCGATAGATGACAGTAGATTGATCGAGAATATTAAATGTGATTTCCCTTCTTGGGAAATTAATATATACTATGTATAGAGAAAGAAAATACATGCCAATAATCACATAAAATTTCACTATAGGAAGGATCACAAGATTTGTAGAAATTACTTTCCCAAAAGCTTCAATCGGAGAAGAATTGTAATATTTTGATGCGACTTTTGTGCCATTAGGAGTTGTCACAGCTAACTCAACATTTAATTGTTGATTTAGTATGGCGATACCCTTATAAAATTATTCATAAATAAAAGTGTGGGTTGATCTAGAATCAAATAAAACATTTTCTACTTTAGAGTGGATAGTATGTGTACCTTTCACCACTTCTTTATCATACTCCACATCGTTGATAGGTACTACATGTGACATTCCATTGTATTTGGCCTTAAGAGTTTGTTGACATCGATCATCATAAAGAACCCTTGGATTTGGGCATTGATTGGAATAATTCCCCATTTCCTTGCACATGAAACATTGAAGTGTAGGAGGTGCATTCTGTGTATCCCTTTCTTTGTTCGCATCATTAGACATCTTCTTCCCATTATTTTGAAATTCAATTTCCCAATGACCTTCTTTTCCACACTTAAAACATTTGCTTGTCCCTTTAAAACAATTCCCTCCATGTTTCTGTCCACAATTTGAGCATAAAGGAAAACTCATCTTCTTTTCAGTGTGGTCTTTAGATTTTCCTTTGAATTATTTTTTCCTTTTCATATCAAACCCATATAATATATGGGATACTCCAATATCCATCATAACCTTGAGAGCACATCGAACAATTTTCATGTAGCTATTGAAGTCCCTTATGGCTAACGCCCTTTGAAGACTTGGTTTTAAGCCACTAAAGAATCGATTGATCTTAATCTCAGGATAGATAATAATTCTGGAAGCGTACCTTGCATGTCTTGTAAAAGTTGCTTCGTAGGTACCAACAGATTCATCATCCTTTTTCTTCAGTTCAACAAACTCCTTCTCCATCGTTGTTCAAAGAATATTAGGGAAGTACTTATTGAAAAATATGTTCTTGAACTCTTCCAATTACATGTACTCAATTTCATCTCTTTGCCTCGTATTCTTGATAATATTCCACCATTTATCAGCAACACATTCCAATCGATACACTACTAAGATGACATTGTCATGTTCAGAACATTGTAGAACTGAAAATATCTTTTTAGTGGTACTAATCCATTGTTCAACCAAAAATGGATCAGAAGACCCGCTGAATGAGGGTGGACAGTGCCTCATGAAGGATTCAACAGAATGTTGCTCCTTCCTTTGCTCGTTTGGAAGTCCTGCATGGTTCATTTCCTTAGAATGTTGTGTGAGCATGGCTACAAGATTTTGAATTCCAACTCCCATAATGTTTGGTTTCTCAGGGGCACAGTCACTACATTGCCCGTCGCATTCATCATTAACATGGTTCCTTCGGGATCCACCCATTGACTAAAACCAATAAAAATAGTGCGAGAAACACTAATAATAATAGGAAAACCACATAATCAAGAATAAAATTCCACACTTTAGGTCTTATCATAGGATGTTCATGGCCATTTCTAAAACACTATGATTTTTTCCTGTGCTCAGACATATCCTTAGGGTTATTACTAAGTATTTAACATCCTAGTTTCGAAAGGTTTACTATACCTTTCCTCTGATACCAAGTACAATGTCCCATATATAACATACATTGTTATTACTTCAGAATTGAATCATACCTATAACAACATATTACAAAACCATGAATGGACCGTATACGTATAGTGTCTTTAGAAACTAGGAAACATAGACAACTGGTTCATAAAATAAACTACATTGTCTCCCATTTATTTCATCATACCTAGAGTCCCTTTTTGGCATATCCTAATTAATACCCTTCTTCCTGACCTGGGGAAAAGAAAACAAACAAAATTTTGAGCTCAAATTCATAGTAAGGGTAAAAAAAAGAAATATCAATCATATCATTTTCATAAGAACATAACATTTTTAATATCTTAACCTGCACAAGAGATCATAATATCATAACATGGGTTAAATCATGGTGGTGAAATGTAATCCCAATAATCATAACATAAAACATGAAACTTTGTTTCATACACACATAATCATATAAAATCATTTCATTTTAGTCTAGACTCATTTCCAAGACTATCATAGTGGAAAAAGTCAATTATTGAACCGAGTTCACTCCTCGTTCCAGTCCTGTATCACCCAACTGGTTTTACTTCCCATTCCAGTAATGTCTATCACATGAGATATAAATCGTTACCCAATTAATTGGAGGGAGATATAGGTCTCACACATCTCATAATGAAACAATTCTTATGTGTGCCACAAAATCATAAATCATAAATCATAACATAACCCATGTAATAAAAATGGGATTCTTAAATATAATTCCATCATAACATAATCCATATAAGATAAAAGGAATTCATAAAAATAATTTCATCATAACATAATCCAATCAATGTAAAAATAGGGATATAAACAGTTCCTATATTATCTTATATGAAAAATAATTTTGATAAAACACTTGAACTCCATTCTTGAGGAAAAAATCATTTCTACTTCAAAAACACATTTCCTTTCTTCACATGTCATTTAATTTTAAACTAAACGAAGTTAATTAAATATATACTTGAAAACATGTAATGGAAGATTCATGGAAATAATTTTATATGAAATCATAAAAATCCATTCATGTCATATAATCTAAAAAACATTCTTCTCGTACTTTGGTCGGAAAAGTCAAAAAGTACCTCGTACTAAAAACGACAAAATATTCCTTTCATATTTTATAATAAAACCTCAACAGTGGGTAAAATTGGATTTAAAAAATTGTAGGAGGATAGGAATAATATTACATATTTAGGAAGCATGGATGGGGATGATACGTATTTTCCGGTAAATTCTGAACTATAAACAATCTCAGATAAAAATGAGATTGCATGATTTTTCGTTACCTTAGGACTGGTATGTTTTATACGTGTCTAAACCACCTTTATAATGATTTAAATAATTTCATTGACTTATTCCAGATTCATACTCATTGTTATGATATCATATATTGTCAAATTCTTAGCTTCTTATTAGTAATATTTCATTGCTACTTATTATTCGGGTGTTTATTGCTTTATGTTCTTATGGGTGTTTTGTCGAATAAATTCGTATTCTTCCTTTTAGGTTATAGATACCACATTTAAATAATGGTATTAGTGTAATATATATCATATTTAATCATTCAATTCATTTTTATAATCATTATACAATGAAGATCATCTAGAACGAGTTGCATCACATCGAGGAGACGGTTGGCCGTACGTACGCACGAGCGATGATATCGTTCCCATGATTGTGGAATTGTATTGAAGTGTATGTATAATATTTCAGATTAAATATCATTTTACAATAAAAATATATAGTTATTCTTTACACCATTATACCTATCCAAGTAAGGTGGTGGTGGAAAGTAGATTACACCACAACGTGGAGACGGTATTCCGTACGTACGTACGCCCAGTGATTTCATTTTCCGTAGGATGGATAGAAGTTGAAATAGGGTTGTTTCATATTTTAATAACATATCAGTATATTAGTGATACTGATGTTAGTACTTCATAATGAAACAACTAAATATGAAGAAGTAGAGGAAGAAAGAAATTTGAAAGAATTGGTGGCAGATATTACCTCTTCTTCAACACGCCTCTTTGAAACATCCTCTTAGGGCACTAAGATTGTTCGTTTAAGAATTCTAGGACCTCTAGGATGTTTCTAAGGAAGTGGAGAAGATAAATTGTCAGGGTTTGGACGATATTTAAGGCACAATGTGGTGTTAGGAGGAGAGGGAGGAGGTTCCATTTTATAATGGAGGAGAGGGGCACCTTGGGAATTATAAGAAATGTTAATTTATAATAAATTCCAAACCCACATAAAAACCACCAAAAATGTCTCAAATACAAATATCAGATGAGATAGGGTTGTAATATCATCGGACAATGAAATTTAAACAAGGTGGAAATTTATTTTAAACAATATCAACATTATTTATCCTTATATAATCAATTTAATTTTATTTGTTGTAATAATATTCTCAATTTTAAATCATTATAAATAATTACCTATATGTTGTTAATTGAAAATAATTGTATAATGAATTAAATATTATACCATATATATTTTAAATTATAAATTTTTAAATATTTTTGTGATTTTTAAACAATTTTATAATACGTAATTTCTATAAATTAACAATAGTGTCAATTTTTACACTATTCATTTATTTGAGTTTAAATAAAATATATACAGTATATATGTTCCAAACAAAATATTTAATAGATTCATAACATGTCATTTTTATCTATAAAATTAGTGGATCACATTAAATAGTTCATTTAATATTTATTTTAATACTTTTAAAATCATTTATTTGATATTTTAGTCAATAAAATAATTTCATCATCACTATTGTGTCATAATTATTGATAATTATTTACTCCCAAAAAATTATAAATAAATTCATATGATGTAGATAATTTAATTATATTTCTGGAGACTATTCATTTTCTATGTTTTATGAAGTTTATTACTCAATTAAAACTATTATACTTATAAGATTTAAGGGAGTGACTTGTTGTCACTTTCTTTGGTTTTTATAATAATTAAATTATTTTAATGGTCAAAAATCCATAAAATGAATTTATTCCGACCCTTATGTGATAAGGGTCTACTTTATGTCGTCCAATAGAATTTTTGCAGGTGTTAGGGTAATTTTATAATCTTATTTTTACCCTTAATTATCGGATTTACCTTAAACAGTAGTAAATAAAAATTACCGTAGTTACTATTTGTAATATCAAAAAAAAGTAACATGTTAACATAATTTGGACCAAATTAATCTAAATATGGAATCCATTTTTCCAAATTAAAAACAATGAAGTTGAATTAGTTAAATTAATATTAATCTCTTTGTTAAGCAAACAGTTTTTAAAAGTTAAAACATTGCCAAAGATTGAAATGTTTTTACCTATGAATTCAATGTAAAATTAATTCTAATGTCATACATTATATTAAATGGTAAAAATATATTCTATTTATACATTATAACCATTAAACATTATAATATAACCATATAAATTATCTCCATGAAAAAAGTTTTTTTAAATTAAAATATAGCGTGTTTTTACTATCCATCAAAATATGAAAGTTACCAGAATAATTTGAAAAATGTATCCAAAGTAAATTATTATATCCAGATTCCATATAAGAATATTATTTTGTCAAATTTAACTTATAAACTTGTAAAAATCATGATTTAAAGTTGTTGCTCCATCAAAAGGCGGAAAAACTGCTTTTTGTTTTTGGAAAATACTAATTTCACCCGAAAAATTTATTTTGATCCCATACCATGTTCTAGAAAATATGTATGATGAATTATAATGTTATAAAATACGAAATTCAGTTAATAATATTCCTAAATGTTAGTTTATAATATTATAGTAATATATCTTTGTATAGTGAAACTCGGTATTGCGTACTACACACGCTATCAAGGAAGGTCACGATTGCGTCTAACGCAAGCCAAGCTAGTGTTGTGTGTAGTGAAATATTCCTTTGATGTTGCGTATAACATAAGTCATAAAAGAATATACTTCTCATAAAATATTAGGGTGTTACAAGGTGTGCAGCTCAAAATACTAGTAATACTATTTAGTTATGTGGAATGGGGTTTATTTAATATTATTATGATATTTAATAGTTGAATTGCGTTAAATAATTATTTTAACCTATGAAAAATATCACCTTTTAGGCTTCTATGTCAGTTGTTTAGAGTATTCATTGGTGAAATTTATCTAATGAGTTTTTAAGAACAATGAATTCTCCATCGACACCTCCGTCTATATATATCTCAAAAATAATAATTAAAATATATATTTATTAACATCCAAATAATGATTTAACATGAAAATCAATTTATGATAACCAATTTGACAAACTAGTACTGGAAGATCATGGGTTATTTCATAGATATAATAATAGTACATATGAATCACCGCTACGGTGATTCTATCTGTGGATCCTCATAGCATAATGAACACAATCCAATAGGATATTTTGGGATGATCAACATTCATTGTCGATGAAATTTCCTATGTCCATGTATTCATTTAGTCAAATATTATATTTATTAATTAAAAATTTGGAATGTATGATATTCTCTCATGTTTTTATGGAATACTAATTAAAATAAGTATTAATATATCAGCTACAACTTCATGTTTCTATTATGCCCAAGACCATCAACTGGTGAATTTATACAACCTCCTAAATGGATGAAGTGCTCTCGAACCTCATAAAACATATCTAGAGGACAACCCATTGATATATTATAATGTATGATCTTCTGGTCGACATCCCTAGATAAGATTTTTTAAAACATTGTGGATGTGGTGGTGTAACATCCTTTCATTGTTGATAAGAGGGGCCATACTAATCCACTATGTATATCTATATAGTTTATAACTACTATGATGTCTTAGTAATCATCTAAAATAAACACCTCATACTTATATAATATTCTACCACATTCTCCTTCCATATAGTAAAATATATCTCTTACTATGATCCTTATGTGAGAATATACAAATGAGACACTATTGGTCAGAATAGATGATAAACCTCTAACCCATGAGGTAATGTCATCAAATTATTATGGTGAAGAGTACCTCTTCTAAATCATGTTCATAGTTAATGTGGTTAGTCTTGTGTGGTCTAAAGTATTGAATCCCATATGTAGTCACTTCTTGAAGGTGCATCATCAAACTACCATGTTCTGTCATCGAGGAATTGCAAAACACTATGTAATCAACACCCACCATTAGAAATAACATTACGGTGGAACCCTTCATTGTTATTCTTAACACATAAATGGAGTACTGGATCATCTCTATCCATAAGGAAGGATTCCCTTTTTTGTTAAACATGTCAATGTTGCTGATATACTAGAGAAGTCATGCATGAATCTACATTAGTATCCATCCAGTCCAAAGAAAACCATCCACATATTTCAAAATATATATTGTATGTTAGGATAACAATACTAATTTTTTTGGACCCACACATTCCCCATCTACTATGATATCATGTACCAAAAATAATACCTTATAAATCCAAAACTAAATCTTAATTAATATCCAAACAGGATAGTTCTCTCAGAATGTGTATTGATAAATCCTAAACTAGATCACATGTTTAGCATTGGACACTGAGTAATCTATGATATCATTAATCAAGTACACCATAAAATATACAATTAAAGGATCCAAGAATAAGATCATGAGTCATCTAAAAATTATTATAGGATCATTAACATCAATATGAATCAAAATTTATACATAAGTTCCATATTGACATCAATATGAAAACATTGGTAGCTACTCATCCAATACTCATAACTGGTGATAGTCTAATCTTCAGTTGACATTATAGAACAACCACACCATCACAACTAATCCAATCCATTATCAATCCTTTATAGTGGATACATATTATTCATGATCACCTAGTTTAGATGACATTTATCAATATGAAATCTAATGATCTTGGAAAGCTTCTTAGTGAATACACAAGGCCTTCCCATAGGAATGTGTGGGTCTCAACAAGACAATACGTTGAATGTCCCACATATTCAACCTTATTTTTCAATGCGATGTTGGAGACTTTTGATGTGAAATAATAGATATATGGTCCATCATAGAGTGTATTCTAAAGAATATGTATCTTTATCTATGTGGAGGATACTATGAAACATCCTCATGAAATGATTTATCGTAATGAACCACCACTTTAGGAAAGTAAAATATCAAAGTATCCAATTCAATATTATTCATTCTAACCAAACATTCTGTAATTAGTTTGACCCTCCTTTGTATGGGCATTATCATTCCTACTAGTTTTCTTTCTCCCCCATAAATGATAACCTCGATTCATATATACAGATACACCGTATCCTCCCCCAAAAGTAGTCAATCATGGAATGAACTATGGATATGATTCCAATACCTTATAAAATTCCAAAACACATATTCCCTCCTATAAATATATCTCAAAAGAAAAACGAAATCCAATAATCCGATAACATTTTCGGTTTAAGTGTTTCATCAATGATTCACTTCATGTCTGTTTCCCCATGTGCATTGGTTAACCTATGGGGCTAACAAAAATCTCAATATCACGAATTATATAAGTACAATGAATTGAATTCATACAAAACATGTACATCATTACAACATATAAATAATAATATACATAGATCATTCATATATCCATGTCTGGAATCTATTCATTATAGGCCTACACTATATAATGTTATCCAAGTCCCAGAAAACATTCCCCCTAAGACTAGCATGCTCTACCTAACGGTGGTGGTGGAAATAAGACAATTTTATTTCTATATCCTACTACTCTAACCACTCTTATTAAATGTATTATTCAATGTAGTACTAACTAACCAAATATTTATCTCTATATTTGGGTTCCACCTCTAATATCCATTTCAAAATTCTAATGGGTTGGAAAATCATTATCGATATTCGCTAAATTTTTATATGAGAACTACATCCTTTCCCTATGCTATTTTGAGCCATCCTGGGATCCCTAAAGAATAAATAATATAATCTAGGATAATATATTAATTTTTCATAGATTCTATGATCCCAATGACATTGATAAGCTACCAAAAATGAAGGCTTCATCTCCTAGGATACCACTACTAGATATAACTATTGTATTTTACTATACCAGGAAACTCTATTCAAATAATTTTATAACAAAAATTACATTATAATGGGGAATTAAATGGACTATAACTTAATATATCAATGAAAACCCAATTATAATCATACCATTTTATGAAAAAATGATAATATAAGACATATAGAGTCATCCCTGATAGATCAATAACCCTTTACGAATACTCCACTATAGTCATTTTTCACCACTGTAAATGATGATGCTTATTCTTGTGTTCTGATAACAATGTGGAATGATTTAACTATTTCTATAAGAGATTATTTCTTTCTTGATAGGATAGAGTGGTATTTTCATATTAATTAGTAAATAGAATATACCATATCCCAACATATCCATCAAGAATACTCACAGTGATGGATATCATATAGTCTGCAGGAATCCTTGAAATGAATTAAACGTAAGGGAATACCACGACCTATAAATCTTCTACCCGAGGATCTACTAATCTTAAAAATAGGGAGGAAATTTCCACTGAAACACATATAATTCATTAATCATGTATGAATACTTAGTCTTTACTACTTGAATTAGATTTTTCATAATGTGTCGGGTCATTATTGGAAAACAACCCCAAGGTACTACCAAATATAAAAACACGAAAAAAGCCATATCATCAGTTGTAAGATAAAATTAATGATCATTCAGTGGAATATAATCTAATTTTCTTAATGGATTCATCCTAAAGTGGAAAATATATCAAAAAATAATAGATTATATCTTGTATGCTAACGCAAGAAGGACATGAAATGAAAATCCCATTTCTATATGATGCCCATAAAAACGTTCATTCCCTAGAGTAAATGAATTTTAGATCCTTGTCATCAAGAATGTTATAAGATTCAATGTTAATGGATAAATTAGGTGTTATAATAAAGTGTATTCTATCACCTAAAATCTATACTCAAAAAACATTGACACTCTTTCCAAAAATCCTAAAAAAAATTTCTAAGATATTTAAAAATATTCTCATCAATCCTAAAGTAGATCTAGGATATTACACCACACTCTAATGACCCTAACCATTAGGGATCACTATTATGTAGATAATAAAATTGTAAATACACAAATACAACCTTCATAAGTCCATTGGAAGGTTACAATCATTGAGTTAGCATGTACCACACATTGTAGACATTATCCTAAGTACCTATCTACATGGACACATTTATATTCCCATAAAATTATGACTCAGTAAAATACCTAGTAATATTAATGAAGGAATGGAATATGCCCCACATAAATTTATATAATTGTGATCAGTTGGAGAAATACAAGGATATCAAAAAAATTAAAAATATAACAACCCACTTAAATTGAAGGGACTCGAGTCAAATGAAACACATGTATACATCTCAATTATTCTGATAATGAATCCTTCTATTCCTAGTAACAAAAATCCTAGGATACCAACATAATGTCACTCACCTGCAGAGGAAATTTATGATGTTTCAAAATACCATCCAGGGGTTAGTATAACAATATCTTGTTAGACAATCCAAAATCACTAAGTACATATAATAAATGTTTATCAGGTCATAAAAACAGTACAATAACCAATCAATGACATTCTAATAATAGTCATATAATATAATGTGGTCCCATAAATTACATCCAACCACATCATACATCTAGAAGCTTAAACGTAATTCTCATTCTAGGATAATAAAATGCAAAATGCATGCTATCACTATTGATTCTAAAATAAGAGGTAATGATCATTAGGACTGCAAAATTAAGTACTCACTAGATCATTGATGACTTGATAATCCCCGTAAGGTATAACAGATTAGTCTAGGGGTGAGACAATGAAATATACACTCTCAATATTATTGATGGTGTATCAATACCTTGTGCACAATGGTCATTATGTTACCATGAACCCCAACTATAAAGCATAACAGATCCCCCATCTTCCCATAGGAGTTGGAACCAAACTATTTTCAATAATAAAAACATTGAATAGTGAGGAATAATATAATACATATGTGATGATTCAATGTAATTTAAAAGGAATGGACTATAGTATTGAAATAAACATAACATGGTCATTAATGGAGAAATAAGATTTGCGAACATTCTCATATGGATTGCACAATGTCTCCTAGGTGAAAATGACTTATTTGTCCCACCATTGGCATACCCTATTGTCACCATCTCACCCAACATGTAATCATATCTGATCATTATGTTTCAAATAAGGTATATGAAATGTAGTGGTCAGATAGCATAATTTTTGTATATCTATTCCCGCGTATGGCTTGTATTGAATGTGTATAACTGTTGGTCCTATATACATGGATATGTCTATATATAAGAAAATGACCATGTACTCTACTAGGGACCACGTAACATACCATATTTATTACATTTTAATCATGGGGTACAATTTAGGATACTAGATTCAGGTAAATTTTCATTTTAAAATGGTTACATAGTGTTTGATATTTTACATTCCATAGAATCCTTACCATCACATCCTATGGTCCCACATGACATGTAACATTTTATTACATGTCTTGTACATAATGAGCTATAGAATCATATAATTACATCTATATATATAATCATTTCACTATTACCTATGGATCTGTAGCTGGTTTCAACCAGAGATCATGGATCGCATATGGAAGAGCCTTACCATTATCATGGATCATATTTTGGTCATCCAACATGATTGGGAAGCTATCCATAATCTCAAACCATTGAAATACATCAATCTAATGATATATGGAACAATTATTCCATATCTATCCACCTATTACTGTCTCTATTTTCTATTTCAATGTGATCAGATATTTGATAATAAATTTAACTCATGATATTGATCCATTTCACCAAAAGGTCATGAAATGATCGAATATATGGGATTAATCAAAAAACATGGTTACCGAATTTCATATTCTGAGCATAAAATAAAATAGTGGTTAAAAAATCAAAAATCAAAATTGAATAATCATATTCCTTGATCTGGTTAACCTTGATCAGTTTTGATAAAAATGATGAATGGATTTTCCAAAAAATATTGTAAAGAATAAAACATAAATCAACCATCGATATGTGAATAATTTAATTTTAATTGATTTGATTCATGTTATAAATCGTGTAATGGAATAGGAAGAATCTACCTAAATCAATCACATTATCTAGAGTTTGTATTAGTTATTCATTGAGAATGATCATATGTGATCCCACCATTTAATTATATATCTTTTCCTTAAATTTTATAAACATGAATCATTTAATGTATGTTTTCATTGTAATTTCGTACATAATATATAATAAAATTTAAAAAAATATTTTACTATAGTTGATAGGTTCATAAAAGGATCATCCTATGTACATTTAAAATATCTCTTAACCTTGGGAAATACTTCAAATTAAAGGGTGAGCATGAGTCCCAGTAAGGGAAAATCTAGGGAAACCGTTTACATGTGATCTTGATAATTTTAAAAAAGAATATGAGGAATACCATTAAAGAATGAGAATGGGAAATTGAGTCATGTGATAATAATAATACCTGATTCATAAATGATTATGTGGATATGATATTTAAATTAAACATTAATAATCAAATCACCAAGGTTTTTCACTAATGTGTGATAAAAATTAATAGGGTTATTTACTAAGCTATCATAAAAAAAGTCATCTCTTGATATTAAACAATTTAACCAATACATTAGAGCTATATCCTTGAGAACCCTTAATATGTTTTAATTAACGTGATTCAAATTTTTCTTAATAATAAATTTAAAAACAAACACATGGAGAATAATAAAAAATTTCATTTAATATCATATCATTTCAAAATTTCAGTATTGACATGATCATTATGTAATTTTTTACCGTATTTAAATAGTATTTAGGATTCATGTATTTTAATCACAGAATAAAATAAATCATTTTTACATCTTCGTTAATACCCCTGATGAATAAATTGTTTGGGGGTATTTATAAAAATAAAATAAAATTATATGTCATGAGTAGAATAGAAAAATTTTGTAAGGATAATTCCCCATCAATACATGTATAAAATTTGGTTTTACAAATGAGAAAATTTAGAGGTAAAAAGGTATCACATAAATAAAAAATATTACCATAGTAATGGGTTAAAATAATCTAGATTAAAGAACATAATCTGTAAATTTTAAGACATAAATATTAATAAAGGGAACAGGAATGGAAAAGAGATGTGTAGATTTCCCTTGCAATGAAGAGCTACCACATACAAAAGAGTATTGGGACTAAGGGTGTGTGGGGAAACCATGGGGGACTCATAGGGAATAAAAATTAAAAGTAAATCTAGGAAGATGTATTATAAGAGAATATAAATAGAGAATTGGGTTGGAATTTATAGCAATAGTGAAGGATTTATCTATAATTTCAAAATATTGGCCTTGGAAATCTAGGTAATTAAAAATTAAAAACCATTGTTTTACCCACTTTTATTACCCATTTTATTGGAAATTTTGAACATATCTAATGTTAATTTAAACCAAAAGTATTTCAAACCATATTATATTACATATTATGTAATGAAAATGTAATGATTCCAAAAAATAATGTTATAAATTTAAATGGTTCCATTTTAGAATTGGGAAAGTTAAATAATGGTTTGGAAATTTATTAAATTATATAAAAAGAAATTATATTAATAAATTAACATAATTTAGGCTATGTATTATGGTTAATTAATTATTACATCAATATGAAATAATTATTACTCTATTAAAAACAACTCAATATTAAAAATTTATTGTTATTATCCATAGAAAGATAAATTATTTTAGAAAATTCTACTAAATTTATCCAATCATAACATCCACATGATGATTTAAAAAATATTATTTCACCATTATAATTTTCCATGTATGAGAATTATTAAATTTAATTATAAAATTTAATATTAATTTAAAAATTAACTGATTGATAATTCAATCTGAATTTTTTGACACATAAATATATTCATGGTATTCATAAATTAATCTTATCATTTATATTTATAATATAGTTTTTTAGCAAAATTTATGATTAAAATGAATATTAATCATAATACATTTTTATCATGGAGAGTATTATCTTTAATAAAAAATACATGTTTTCTCTAAAAAGAAAATTTAAAAAAAACTTCTTATATTTTAATAATAAAAACAATAACCAAAATATAATTGATGTAAGAGAAATTTTATTTATAAAATGTTATTTCACTATAAGAAACTATAGTCATGACATGTAACCCCATATAATAAACATTTTCAAAATAATGTTAAGGATTTTGATGATGATATATTAATGTGGTGACTTAGATGACATACATAAGGTGGTGATTTCTACTAACTTGGTCTTCCCTTGTATGTGATTTCATTCAACATTTACATGAAGATTCTTGGATTGATCTAGGGAGGTGTAAGCCCCTGTGATGCTACATATCTCACAATTACATAAAAATGGGATTCATATGGAATGAACCAAATGGTGGAGGCTATCTCTTCTCCTATACTCATTAATTATCCTTTTTCATTTATACTTATCAACCCCAGTAAAACTGTTAAAAAATTTTCCAAGAGAATAATTTTCAATGGCCATATTAACAATCATTCATATAATATTCAGATCCCAATGGTCATGTTTCCCATTATAATCCATAAATACCACTTCATTGTTAAATAGATAATGTTTTGTTGTGTTGAATATAACACAAATTTATTTCAAAATAATAACATTTAAGAAGGATGGGATGTTACATTCTTAACCCATAATAAATTATATCCCTAAAATTTCAACACATTCATAAAGTTTAGAGAAGGTGTTGTTAATTCATTATCTTATTTGGATCACATGTTTAATCTAAATACATATGAATCATACCCGAAATTTTTACATGTATCATAGTCATATTTCAAAGAGTTTTTTTCAATATGATCAATGTTCCTCATCAACTTATTTTCATAATAAAGGTCTTATTCCAATTGTAACACCTCAAGAATAAGTACATGTGATAAATCTTGTATGAACTTCCTCAAGTGAAATAGGTGGAACACATCCTGAAATTAAAATTGATTTGTTTGAAGTTAAATTCAATATGAAACCAAACTTATGTAATAATGGATTCCATAGTAGATGATATAAGTTGGGATAAGCGTCCCTTATACTACCGAACTGCATGACATTGTTCCGTGGTGATATTAGAAGGAAATATTTTTTTCCAAAATCAATCCCCATGTCTATTTTACAGTTTTTAGCATAGATCTTCTTCGTACTCAAAGAATCCTTTATATGATCGTGGATGTCAAGATCTATTTATGTCATTTATTTCACAATATTAAGCTCTAGAAGCTATCTCTCGCCAAATTCATACCATCATGTAGGATTTCTACATCACATCGAATACATATCATTATAGGGTTCCATTTGAATACTCCGGTGGACGATGTAGTTGTATGAGAACAAAAATAATGGGATGGGTAGATCCCATAATCCTTTTATTTCCATTGAGAATCTTATCTGCATATACCTGAGTGCCTGAATAGTGAATTCATATTGACCAATGATTTTGGGGTGAACAGATGTCTAAAAATCATTTCATTATTATGATGATGTTGTATATATCTCATAAATTTAAATTTTATCCATTAATAATGATATGAAATTATAGAAAGTGGATCCCCATTAAGCCTAAATATCTCATATATATATATATATTAGAATGTTGTTCAAGGGATAGATCTTCCTATTTAGTGATGAAATAGGTAATAATGGTTATTTATTCAACCGTATCGCATATGACATTGTTTTCTTTAGATTATTTTGTGAGACTAATGATACTTTTTATAGTGATAATGTCCCAATTCTATGTTGGTATGGGTAGTGGTTGTAATGAACCTTTAAGAATTTGTCACTATTCCTTCCTTTGCTCACATACAAAGCACATCAGAGTTTAGTCAATAGTTAAACATTTTATATTATCCCACAACAAATGATTAAAAATATCTCTATACATTTAAATTTTTTATGAATTTCTTTAAAGTGTATATCTATGAGCTTCATCCATCATATCCTTATTTATTTTCTTAATATATGGTAAAAATAGGCTTGATGGAAAATTTCAATATCCCATCTTGATCAATATTGAACTCTAGAGACTTCCCCTTCTTCATATCCTATAACATTATTTCTAATAAAAAGTATTCATTGATTTTTCATGATATTATATAGTAATGATGATTGAGAAATCATTTTGTATAAGATTGATGATGTCCCTACACCCATTTTTTTCAAGTATAACAATACTAGGTCCTTTTTCAATGGATATACTGGAATTCCCATAAATTCAAATATGACATTGTAATTCCATCATAATTTATTAAAAAAATTCACTTCTGAAATGATATTGCATTGATTTTTTAAAGACATATTTTAGTTCAATCAATCTACTTTTTATCATGTACAATAACTTTTTAATGAAAATATACCCCACAGTTTGGTGGTCATTATATGTATAACATATCTCCATATAAATATTTCTCCACTATATCATTAGTGAAAAAATACCATCTTTATTCATTTTATCAATAGGATAATTAAGATTGTGTGGCCTTAGTAGTTGAGATATGTAAGAAATATCCATTCATTTTAATGGGGAATCAACTAATACATTTCACATATTAATCACTAAGAATAATATTTCCTTCAATAATAGAGGGTAGAGAAATCACATACACAGTAACCAATTTCATTATTACCCATTGGAATCTTTTTTATGACTTTTTGTAAGAATAAAATACACCCTTTTCATGTAAACATGGTTAGTGGATTAAAAATTGTAAAAATATTTTGAATAAAATATTATAATATCATTATAATATAAGGAATCCAAAAATATATTTTACTATTGTACGATGATTCCACTCCCCCTTATCAATTTCATGGCACTTTCAACTATGATTCCTTCACTTGTCTCAATGTTCCCCATGAAAGAAACTAATAGTAACCATAATTCATATTTACATAATATTCCAAATATCCTAGCATTCTTCAATGTTTTTATTAAAAACAACAGATTGTTCTATTTCTCCTTATATATTTTTCAAAATATCAGAATACAATCAATAAAAACCACCAGAAGTTTTTATAGGTACAACTTAATGACAAAATTCATCAAATAAAAAAATATATCACCATCAATAATCGATATGATAAGAATAAATATTGGCTTATATTGACCATATATAGTTCATAATTAGGTATTTGGTATATAATAATTTATTAACCTCAATTGAGGATAATCAGATCTAGGTCAATATTTGAGATGAACAGACCCCAACAAAGCTACCCAAATAAATCATCAATCCATGGGAAATGGTGGTTTTTTATTATTTCGATCTCATTAGGTTCTCTATAATGACTCCATAACTGAATATATTCATCCTAATTATTCTCAAAGATAATAGTTTCTTACCAAGGAGATAAATTTTTTTAGAAAGATGCCTTCTCCAAAAGTTATTGATGTTTTATATTTAATTCCTATTGCTAAAAATTTTATATTCTATATAGATTTTTAGATATCTTTATCAATTTATGTATGATTTCGATGGATTAATCTACTTATATTTCAAGTGCAGTTCCATGGAAATCCATTCAAAATATTTCAATGTATTTCTCAATGGTGGGGATTTTTTTTATATTCTGATACTTTCATTTTCTATTTCCGCTTCCCTGATCGTCTCTATAAAGAAATCTATGGGAGTTTCTTCAATAAAAAATATTGGGTCAAGATATCATTCCATTGAAAATTGAAATTATGTTTTTAATTACAATCTACTAAAATTTATGTCAATCTATAGTTGATTTTAGCAAAATAAATTGAGATTCATTTTATCCCTTATTTAATTTTGAAATCCTTCTTGGGAATTACAACTGTATTTATAATGATATTACCACCAATAATGTTAATACTAGTGTTTTTATACACTATTTATTGTAGGATAATTCCATCATGAGTTTCGAATGATATATCTACTTTTAATTTTTCTAGGATTGATTATATATAATTTTTAAACATGGATGAATCGATGAAATACATAGAACAAAAAAAATTAGTTTTTAGATTTGAGAGAAAAATGGGTGAACATGACAATATATATTTTAGAGCCTCAACATTAGTGATCGTGATAGAGAAATCTCATCCTTTATACATTAACATTTGCTGAGGTAGATGGTCATTTGACTTAATTATTATCTGATTCATATATTGATTTACAATGTGGCCAATCTATACATACAATAGGCATTGGACTTCAGGATGGGAATGAATCATCTTACCATTCTCTCTGGTGTTGAGAAGTTGATGTATCACCTCACTATGATGTTTTTGAGATATTCCATAGTATCTTCAAAACATAAAACGTTTTCAAATCTTGAGAGGGAATATACATGAATTCTTCATCACAAATTTATATCATAGGAGATGTTGCACATGATTTCATCCTCATCCATGTTAAACTTTCCTCCCTATGTCTGCATATATTAATCTCTTATCTTCATTCGATATATGTGACCAATACTTCCCTCCAAACACTGTATAAAAAATCATAAAAATCTACACTATATCCACATATCTATCATTGTATTGATTGGATAGATTCCTCTATAGACGGGGGATTAGTCCACAAAAAGATATATAATTCATTTTATTTGGATGAAAACAATTAAAGCTTTATCATGAGAAAATCATGTATTGGTCATCTAATGGAATCCCCTCGATTCATTTTTATTTCAACATCAGTTATAGGAAATCATTTTCTACTATTTCTCTCCTAAAATATTGTACAATTTTATTGAAAAGGGTTCCCCTAATATATTCCAAATTCATCCCACAAACTCCCATACTGGGTTAATTATTTTAATTAGTTTGACAACTGATTAGAATCTCCCTCTATGAGGTTTAATTCTTTGATGAATTTATCTTATTCCAAACAAAGTAATATGGAATAGAAATTTTCTATAAACCTTTTCTATTATTCAACAATCAATGTTTTGGTAGATCCACTAAAATAATGTGGTTTTTGACATATGATAGACATCATTGATTGTTATTCTATTCCTGGTGAATCATATCTTTTTCATCAACTCATGTGAATGTTCATAACTGGAGTTTTTTACTCTTCATTTTCATTATGTCTTCCATTCTAGATTCCAATGGTCGTCCCCCAAAACAAGTTTTGTTTTGGTATATATTTACGCAGTTCCTCCTATTTCCCTCAAATTTATAAAATATTGAATAACATTCTGGGAAACATTTTCCTTTTATGAATCATATTATTCTAAAAAAAATTTATTTCATTAAAATGCCTGATCAAATTTGATATTATTTAACAAAAATTAAATTTTACATATATCATTCATATATTTTCATTAAAATATTATTATTAAAAAAATATTCCCCAATATTATCAAACTAGGATTGAAATAATGTATTTTATGGTCCACGAGTTCCCATTCTAGTCTTTCCCAATTTGGTGTTTTCGGGTGGTACCCCTCTATATAAAATTATGCCAAATACGAATCCAATTGTTTGTATTTGGAAAATGATTTATTACTACGGAAATAAGTAACTTATTAATAAACCATAATATATGTATTTTTACTATGTTCATACTTTTATCTAGGGTTATTAAAAATGATTTCAAATCCTATATTCAATGAAAAACTAAACCATCATTTGATATGATATGTTTCATCCAACCAATTAATTAAAAAAAATTCATTAAATTTTACAAATAGAGTATGTTTTAGTGGTTAGTGTATTGTAAATAATGAATATAATAAATAAAAACATAAAAAAGTATTCTAATTCAATTAAAATAATTTTTATTACCTTCATCGGTGATTATATTTATTGAATATCATAACATAGGAATATATATAAAATTTATGGGTCAGTATGAGGCCTAGTAAGGGAAAAACAAAGGGAGATAGTCTACTTGAGATATTGAGGAATATAAATAAAAAACTCAGAAAAAAATATGGACTTAGAAACAAAATATGATAGATATTAGGATAGTAATAAAATAATTCGATAAAGGGAAATGTGGCTTTAAAATTTAAGTGATACATTCACAAAAACATCATTAAGGATTTTAACAGATATTTCATTAATGTTACCAATGATATTTACGATGTTATCACAAGCGATTTCATATATGTTGAATAATTTTTTTCCCTTTCATTAGAGCACTGTCAGGGAAAACCCGTCTAAGATATTAATTAATATGATTCACCAAAAAAATAATCAAACATTTTATAATTAACCCATGGGGGATAATAAATGGTTTCTTATCAAGTTCGTCATGTTTCAAATTTTCATTAAAGACACGATCATTATGTCATAGTTAACATATTGAAATTGAATGTCTGTTTCAATTATGTTAATAATAGATTCAAATAATTAATTTTTTCATATTGGTGAATACCCCTGAATAAGAGAGATGTTTGGGAATATCAAAAAAAATATAATATAATATAATTTTTTGAGGAGAGCCAAGAATCATTGTCATGTAAATTCATCCCCATAACGAGTCTGAATTGTTGTTTCAGAAAATGTAAAATTTAGAAGGTACATGGGTATCCCATTCAAAAAAGTCTGTTTTCCATGTAATGGGATATACTAAACATACCACAAAACTTTTTTAAATTTTAATACATACCACATAAAATGGGATGGTAAATGGAAAATAGAAATGTATATTTCCCTTAACATGAAGTATTACTCCAAAAACATGGGGATTGGGAAGTTGGGGCTTCAAGAAACCATGGGGGAAACCATGTGAGGTAAAAATACTAGAACATTTGTGATGATGTATTTTGAGTGAATTTAATTGGATAAATGGGTGGCTATTTATAGAAAATTTGATTGCATAGTTTAATAATTTGCAAATATCGGCTATAATAATCATGTGTGAAGAAAATTAAAAATCATTGGCATACCAATGTTTATTGAAAATTGATTTGGATCTTTGACACATATTTCTTGTTATTTTATCCTGTAAAAACCTATCATAATATTATGTTACATAATTTTTAATTGATTTTATAATGTTTAAAAAATAACTTCTAATGTAAAAATATACATTTTTAAATTTTGATAAAAAATTATAGGTTTTGAAATTTAATAAAATCTATTAAAGTAAATGATATTAATAAAATAAAATATTTTATTTCATGGATTATCATTAATTTTTTATTATATAATTATTGAGTTGTTAATAATACAATCAACATTCAGAAAACTTCATAGTGTAAAATTATTATTCTTTAAAAAAATTTGTGATTTATAAAATTATCATATATATATTATGACCAAATATTGGTGTAATGATTTTGAAAACGTTATTTATTTATTCATAATAATTAATTGTGTATAATAATTGTAACTTTTAAAAATAAAAAAAAAATCATTTATTTAAAAATTACTGGTTTCTAATGCATAGTATAATTGTTGACAATTTGATGTTTTCAAAACGATATTAATAATATTTTACCATTTTTATTTAAATATGTGTGTTGTTGACATAATATTTATTTAATATAATTTTATTCATAATTCCATTGTTTTTTATAAAAATATATATATTTTTGAAATTTATTATTTGTGTTGAGAAATAAATTTATCAAAATTGTCATATATTTTATTAAGAAAAAACAATTATTAAAACATAATTTATTGTATAACATTTATATTTATAAAAAGGCAATAAAAATCAATCAACTATGTCTGTGACATGTTTCCCATTATAAAAAACTCATAAGACTTATGGGTAAGGTGTCTGTTGGTGATATAATGATAGAGAGGCTAGTCTAACATTTACCGAGGGGTGATTTCCACTCACTTGATATTCTTCCAATGGCTAGTTCATTCAAGAATCTCTTTGTTAACATCATCTTGACCATGGTTGAGGGACAAATCTTGTGCTGTTATCTCCATCCCATGTTTTGAGAAATCGGATTCCTAAGATATGAATATATTTTTTGGGTCCATCACATCTAATTTCAGCATTATTTATCCTTTATAATCTCTCTTATAAACACTAATTATATTCTTAAAATTATTTCCAGGGGTATAATTTCTAACATTCATATTTACCAATGGTCAAATTTACTTATGGCCACATATCCCTTTATACACCATATATATAACTTAATTATTTTAGAGATATAGTTTTGTTTAGAATATTACACATATTTATTACACAAGAAAATATCAAATGAAAAATACAAGTCATTACAGACCATGTATAATAGTCACTGAATTAATCGACAAACAATTTCAGCATCAACCATCCAAGTGGTATCGATTAAATCCAATATTCTATTTATGTTTTCAATATGACATCCCTATAATCTCCATGTTATGCATCTAACTATGGTAATTTTTTATAATATTATATTTAAAATTGTTAATAAGGTTATTTTTTTAAATAATAAATTTGATAAATTAATAATTTTTTAATTATTTATCACATCATGATGGTACCCAAGCGAGATACTTGATGCACATAAAATTTAGGTCATACCTAGGGTAAAACAAAGTTTATGATATTAAATGAGTCCTTATATTTTATATTTTTCCCTCAATTAGATAATTATTGAACATTTATTTTAAATTTGAGAACATAGTAAACTAATAATTTTTATATTTTTATATTTTCAACTACAGGTTCACAGGGAATAAAAATCATGATCAGATTTAGATTCTCTCAACAATGATATTACATGATATGATTCAACTCCCTACATGTATAAAATATAGATGTTAGACAATGTAGATAATTTTTAATATATTGATCAACTGAACATTGAACAGAGTTTTGATATCATTTGAAATTAATTCATATTATCAATTTTTTCATTTATAAAACTATTTAAAGAGGAAATTTTACAACAACCCTACTCATTATTACTCACTTAAACATGACTTATTACTTAAAAATGATCATAAAATAACTCTAATGACCAAGGGGTCTAGTGCCTTGGTAAATTAGAAACATTACATGACATCATAATACATAAAATACAACATCATTATTAGAAACATCTTTTACATGACCACAACATTACTTCATACATATCATTACAAGAGATAACCTGAGGAAATATATAAGGAAAGGGTGAGATATAAATCCCAGTAAAGGAGTAAAAAAAGTCATGACATGAATATTAAAATACATGTTAGTAAAAAGTAATATAAACGGAGAATCATAGAAACATGAAAAAAAAGCATGATATATAATGATTAACATAATATAGAAATTTGACTATAACATTTAACATGTTATTAGAAAGATCCAAGGGTCATTGCACATAGAGAATTTCTAAAACTTCATTTCACTTGAATTTGCATGAATAAACACTAACTAGACTTGAATTACCAGGTGTAAAACATCATTGAACATGGATTATCATGATATTATTCATTAACCAATGCATTGGAGCGATATCATGAAACACCCTTCTTAATCATTTTATTTCATGCATATGTGTGCGACATATGTCATAAAACATGGATCCTTTAAACATGATTATTTCATACATGAATAAGTGATTTGGAATAAATAAATGTATATCTACAATCAACAATTAAATGTTCATAATGTTGAATAACCTTTATATAGAAATTGGTATGGTATTCACTTACATGATGATTTGGGCATGAGAAATTTTGGTTTTTTTTTCAGCTGCATAACGACAACAAACAAAAATTGTAAAATTTGTTGATGAGAGAGAAAGTGGTATCTCGTCATATATAATTAAAATAGTCTATAAGGGGTATTGTAAAATATTATCCCAATGTATTTAATGGAATTTAGATACATAATATAAAAAAAATCTTGAATGTAAGTGGGGAGAGAGAAATTCCTTATGAAATTACGACATGGTAACAGGTGTACGTGGGAGGAAATAATTGGTGAGAAAGGTGTATATCATAATTAAAAATTAATGAGGGAATTATAGGGTAGGTATATTATCATACCCCAACATTTTAAATTGAAAATAAAATAGAATAACAATATATGTAATCTTGGACACAATTGAGGAACGAAGGAATGTGTGGATACCTTACTTGGAAATGTGAGTCTTCAAGAGCATGATGATGGACTTTATGAGGTATTGTGTGACTTGGGATAATTATAGAGAAAGGAGTGAAGAGTAGGGACGTGATTAAAGGGTTTTTAGTGAATATAAGTGGGTGTTTTGGGGGGTTTATATAGGACAATAACGGTGATTTAATTAATATTTCCCAGACATGGGTTTTGGAATCAATATAATTAAATATTCAAACCCATAGTCCAACCCAAGGTTATTTTTCATGGTTTTTGAGAATGTGGAGTGGGAAAAATTATTTTATATGGCCAACGACCTATCATTTTAAAATATTTTTTTTATCATGTGGAGGTTAGTCAGACTCTCAAGAAAATAATTTTAAATATTTTAAATATTTTATATGTTCTAAAGTATCCACAATGGTACCATATAATAAATAAAAAAAAATAAAAAGTAACATTATTTTTAAATAAATACATATATTTTCCAAATATTCTTTTCATTTTATTTTATCAATCACTATTGGCTCATTATGATGTCATAAAACATATTATATATTTAAATGGAATATAGTTTTTACACTAAAAAATATTGTCTCAGAAAATTATGAAAAATACATTGTTAGATAATTTCAACATCCTGAATCCAAAAATAATAATAATTATATCTAAATTCATTCTTAAATATGTTTTTTTTCTTTTAAAATATAAATCAACATTTATTGAAAATTGCTTATGACAAAAACAGCTTCGAAACCATAATAAAAATTACAATAGTATAAAAATATAATGATTATTTATTTTTAATAAAAATTTATTTAGAAATAATATTTCATTTAAATAATATTTAATCCCAAAACCCATTAATTCATCATAATATATTTCATAGATGAATATTAATAAAAAATACTATTTGTGCTTAAAACCCCATTTACAATGTAACAATTTTGAAGTGACTATATATTAATTATAAAAAATAATTCACATAATCATAGTGCTAGGATAATGTTACATAACCCCTTATAAAAATCGCATAAGGCCAAAAGGGATGGTGTGTGATAGTGACAAACTCTCAGGTCATCTTGGATAGCATCAATCATGCGGTAATCTCAATTATCTTCCATTTTCACTCGTAGGTGGATCCGTTCAAACTTAATGTGTTAAAGATCGACATAGTCTTGGTCTTGAGCGAAGATCATGTATTCTACCACTTTTCTGAGCTCTAAAAAATATGATTCATATGGATCAATTCTACTGGATGATTCCACAACATCCTTTGTATGATTAAATTTCATTTGTTAAAGCCCTATATTTATAATAATCATATGATCACTATTCAGCTACTATATTATAAATGGTAATAATTATTATAGGTATTTTAAAATCCAAATACATAAAATTACTAAAGTGAATATGTTTTATATAACCATTTTACATTATAATATATTTAATTAGATTTATATGAATATTCATTATGAAAAGTTTGGGTAATTACAATCTTCCCCCTATAAGAAATTTCTCCCTCGATTTTTCCATTTCACACACTATAATAGATGCAGGGAACTCTTCTTCATCATTTCCTTTTATTCCCACATTTAATTTTCAATCTGGCTGTTTTGCCACAACAACTTGACGATATGCATTATCTCATTTCTTAGAAATTTCTTCCTATGATCTAAGAACATCACCAGCAAATCATTATAGAAGAGGTCATTCTCCACTGGTACCACCTCTAGATTGAGTAAATGTGATTAGTCAGTTATGTACATTCTCAATAGTGATACATGTAATACATAATGTACTTAGATAGGTTCAGTGGGAGTGCTAGTCTATAGGCCACTACTACAATGTGATAGAATATCTCAAAATGGTTTATGCACCACGGACTAATCATTCCCATATTCAAAAATCACATAACTCTCTTCAATGATGATATGGGTAGGAATATCATTTCTCCAACACCAAACTCTAGGTCTCCTTTATGAATATTATCATAACTTTTTTGTCGACTCTAATCATCATTAATGTGTTGAAGAATGGTATTAACCTATCCACCATTTCGTCGACCATTTCTGGACCTATCTATTTTTTCTCCACAACATCATACAAACATGACCGTGTTTTTCACCTCTTCCTAAAAAGGGCAATATAAGGAGCCATTAGGATGCATGAGTGGAAGCTGTTATTGTAAGAGAATGCAACCAGAGGAATAGTTTGATCCCATACTCATTTTATGTCCACTAGATAGGCTCTAAACATAAAATCAAGTGTTTTGATAGTCCGCTTTGATTATCCATTAGTTTGAGGATGATAAGTCGTATAGATGATCCGCTCAGTAATAAGAGCATATTTCATACTCTTCCAAATCCTAGAGGTTAATCTTGGATCTTGGTCATATACATTTGCTTGTGTTACTCTATGCATCCTATCCACTTATCTAATTTATATCAGTTCCAGTTGATCAAATGAGAAATCCTCTCGAATTGCAATGAAGTTGGAAGTATTGGTAAGACAATGAACAAAAACCCAAATAAATTTGTTTCCATTTTATTTATTTGTATGTTCGTTGAAAAAACCCATTGTGATGTTTTACTATTTACATATTGGAATGGGTAATGGTTACATTATCCCCATAGACTTATTCTTCTCAGACATCACTTGCTAACATATCATGCACTTGGATTTTTATTCAGTGATCTCCTTCTTCATGTTATCCCAACAATATTTCACCCCTAGATATCGATACATCATTCTGTTTCATGTATAAATGGATAAATTTGAACTATGTGAATAATCCAAAATTATGTTCTTTAACATCAGAATTGATGGGACACATATTATTTTCAAAAATCTCACAATTCCTTCTTCATTAACGTTGAACTCAAAGGGGTTCCCTTTTTTGATTATTTCCCCAATATTCTCAATTCCCACATCATCCTTTGGAGTGTCCTTTAACCTATACAAAAGAGATGGTTGAGGACTAAAATTTAAAAGGATTGATGGTGTTCCCTAATTTATGATTCCCATGCCCATCTTCATCAAATCTAAGAAGATTGGATCCTTTTCAATTCTCATCAATGATTTAATTATTGGGCCCTTTATACATAGACATCTTCCACATTTTTTTCATTCCCATAGTGTTAATGGATTGTGAAACCATAGTGTTTTATTAGATATAACCATATTTGTTGACACATATTGAACTATTTTTGATTGAATATATACTCGAGGCTTTTGTGATCCACATATATTTCACACATCTACACAAAGAGTTAATATCAGCAAATTTTTTAAGACAATATTACTGCCAACAACTCCAGATCATGTGTTGGATATTTTTCACATGAAAATTCAATTTCCTTGATGAATAGGCAATGGAAATGTCATTTTTCATCAACACACAGACCATGCCCCTCTTTGAAGCATCACTAAATACAACAATCATTTCACCACTTGTGGGTAATGTGAGCACATGTGCAATGATAAACCTCTATTTTAATGCCTTGAAAAAATCTTCACATTCATCAATCCAAGAAAACTTGACTCCCTTATGAGTTATCTTGTTATGAGGGTTTGGAAATTGTGTGATATTTATCACAAATTGGCGATAATATCATGCTGGCATGAGGATGTTATGGATATCTGTCACATATGTTGGGCTCAGGCATCCCTCAAATGCATTTGTCTTAGAGGGATCAACAAATATCCCATAGTTGTTTATGATATGACCCATGAATGATACTTCCATAAACTAGAACTCAAACTAGCTACACCGTTCATAAATATTCACCTCTCTTAAGGTATCTAGTATAGTGCTTAGATGATTATCATGATCCTCCTTGATATTGGAGTATATTAGAACATTGTATAAAAAAACTACAAAATATTTTTGGAAATAATCTCTAATGAAACTATTCGTCAAGTCCGTGAAATGTTCTAGAGAATTAGTGACTCTAAAAGGCATTATAATGAATTCATAGTGCCCAATCCTTGTATGAAAAGTAATATTTTGGATAATGTCCTTCTTCTCCCTTACATGGTAATATCTCGATCGTAGATCCACCTTGTAGAATAATTCTGCTCCACTATGCTTATTGAACACATAATCCATTCATGAAAGTGGGTACTTTTTCTTTATCATGATTTATTCAGATCATGATAATCAATGCAAAGGAACGTTGACCCATCATTCTTCATCAAGAAGAGGACCGGTGCACACCATGGTGAAGCACATGGGAATATAAACCATTTATCCAAAATCCCCTGTAGTTTTTTTAGCTTCTCATGCTCCATAATAAATATTCTATACAGATATGTGGATATTAGAAATGCCTCAGGTATAATATCAATCGAGAATTCAAGATATCTGCCAAGAGTAAGGCTTGAAAGTTTCTCAAGAAACACATCAGTGTATTCCCTCATTATAGGAATGTCTTCAATGATGTTACCTTCCTTGGACTCCATCATCTAAACAAGATGTGCATTCTAATAGGTCACTAATATCCACACTAGAGATTATGGTGCAAAATAAGATTCATCCTCTTCATTGAACTTGTACAGAATCGGGGGTCAATTCTCCATATAGAGAGTGATTTACCTCTAACGACAATTTATGTTGGCACTATATAAGGGTAGAATGTCCATGCCATTAATTTGATCAAATTCCATGAGAGGGAGTATGAAGAGGATCTTCATGAAGTTCAATCCAAAATTCTGACAGGAGATGAATGATATTCATGGGATGCAACGATTTCCAAATTTTCTTTTCTCACCGACATCTCTACACCCACGATTTGTGGTGGGGGTGGGATTGTTCTACTAAACATTTGGTATATAAAAGAATACATAGAACCATAATCAAGAAGTATGTTCTCTATTCTTTAATTAATATCCAGTGTACCTATCACCACTACATTTTAGGTTTTCACTTTATTAGTAGTGATGAATAAAGATTATCATTGTTTCATTGGAGGTTATTGGTTTCCTCGAAAAACCATTGTCTTAAGGTATTGGTTTTAAATGTGCTCTGGTTCTATGAAGCTATTGAAAATAACAATGTGTTTAGGGTCGGACGGAGCATTCCACTACTCTATCACAGAAGGGGTTTGTCTTGTCAGCAGTTAATGGACATGTGAAATTATCTTCCACACCAAATGCATTTCCTCATCCCCTCAGACATTTTCTAGGTTTCTTCTTTCTTCAACATTAGCATGTCGGGTTCTATAATTTCTTAACAGCATTGGATTTATCCACTGATCAACCAGAAATATAGTCCACATTTCGATTCATATCCCCAAGATAACATTGATATTGTCTAATCTCTAATTCTACATTAAGGAAACATAGGAAAATTTATTCATAGTTATCGATGTCATGGATCTCAATAAAATTTTGTAGGCTAGCATTTATCCCACTAACAAATAAGTCAACCTTGCATTCGGGGGTCACGACAAAGTTGAAGCCGTATCATGCATGATTTTTGATTTTTTCCTCATACGCTTCAATGGATTCTTCTTCATTTTTCTTGAGTTCATTGTAGTCTCTTTCAATCTTATGTTAGAGGGTGTGAAGAATATATTTATCAAAAAATATTTCCTATAAATCTGTCCATTCCATCTCCTCGATCACATCCACATGCTTCAAATTTATTTGGAATTTCAACCATTGATAAGATTCTCCCCCATATGATAAGAATTAAGTTGATCCTTCTCTTGTTTAGAATATTAAATGATATAGAAGATCATCTCAATGTAGTTGATCCATTTTTTGGGGATTGAGGGATCTGATAATCCATGGAAATTAGAAGGACATTGTGTCATGAATCTCTCGATTGTGGCTAGTTCTTTTTTAGGGGGTTGGATGATCCACTTAACCCATGTTTCGATTCTAAACATGAGTTAAATGAGAGTGTATCATGACAATTTTTCTGATTACCATTCCCACCAGATTGCCCATATCATTAGAACAGTCATCAAATTGATCTTCGGATCAGTTGATAGCTCGAGTCCTCCTATTACCAGCTATTGTCTCAAATAAAATGAATGTTATAGGTAACAGGTAATGGGGAATCCAATGGAAAAAAGTGAAAACTTATAAATTAAATTTATTTCCTTAAATCGGGAATTTATATGTATTAATCTATGTTATCCATGATCTAATTCCCAACATATATTCTTAGGGTAATTTTATTTATTCACATTTCAATGGTTCATAATAAGAATATGAATTTTCCAAATCATATCATCTCAAGATTTTCGAACCAAGAGTTCAACATGTTCTATTATCATGCACCAATTCCCATTAGAGTCTAGCTCAATGCGTTGTTTTTGACTTTTACACCTACAACCATCTTTTCTAGAAGAACCTCTACTTGTTTGTATCCATAAATGGATTTATTAGCTTGATAAAACACTTAATCTACACTCACCAAAATATTGGGACGGTTTTATTATACTTATTCTTTTCCCTAAGTCGTTCACTAGGGTTTTCTAATCCTAATCCAAAAAATAACTAATATTATCCCATGATACCACCTATAACAACTGTACTAATTATTACATACATAAACATGATTTATTACATAAAATTTCAAAAGAGCCAACTATGTTAATAGATAGGCCTAGTTTATTTTGAAATTATGAACATTAAATGACAACAAAAGATATAAAATACAACAACTTTTTGGAAAACATCTTTTAGATGACCACAACATTCATTCATACTTAGCATTCTCTTAGATAACCTGAGGACATACATAAGGAAATGGTGATCTATAAATCCTAGTAAGGGAGTAAAAAAGTCATAACATTAAGAATATAATACATGTTAGGCAATAGGAATATCAATGAAGCATAACAGAAACATGATCATAATGACATGATATAGGATTTTTATCATAAAATTGAAATGTGAAAACAACATTTAACACTCCATTAGCATGAGAAAAGGATAATTGCACATGGATCATGAGTAAACCCACATTGAACTTGAATTATATTGGGTAAACCCTCATTTCATATGGTTTATCATGATACAATTATTTACGCAATGCATTGCAGTGCTATCAGGTTTATAAGGACCCGACCTTAACACATTACATAATCATGAATTAAATGAATAATTCACATAGAGAATCTTTTCAAGATTTGATTTTTAGAGAATAAGGACATAATTATTACATCTCAAAAGATTAAAAAGTAGACACTTCAATTAAGATTCCATAAAATAAATACTATTAAAAAGAAACATGTCTAGTTCCATGTTTTAGATAACATGGCTTTTCCATGATCCCGTCCTTGACCATATTCCACATTATGTCCTGTGAAAAACATTCCAAAAAAACTTGGGGTGAGCATAAAAAGCTCAGTAAGGGATACACAAAGAAGGAAAACTGTTATTTTTTCAAAACAATAAGTAAACAAAGAATACTATATCAATGTAATACTTTTAACCTTTAACATGTAGTAAAAAAATTTCACTAAATAAAAAATCATTACTTACCCTTTTTTAAACAAAATACTACCATAAAACCCATATAAAGAACACATAACATATAAAGGTAACATGGGACATAAACATACATAAATGGGAATAACCATACGGTCGACTTCCACATATATCACTTAATAGAATAGCCATACGGCCGACTTCCATACCCAATGAATTAGAGGTTACAACATAACCACCCCTCCTGGTATTCACGACACCACCCGTCATATGGTTTATCATGTTACCACCCGTCAAATTTCCATGTACCATTATAAAATCATAACACATAAAACAATTATAAAGGAAATAATACATTTACACATTTCAATCACAATATATCACTTAAATATATTGACATAACAAATCCATTATCAAAACCATTTTCAATACCAAAATACATAAAATAGTATATGGTATTTATTTAATTTTAAAAACATTAAGTCTTGTTGAGGAATCCAAAGCTCAACTAATACTCACAGCGGAAGAAAGGTCGTTTGTCACCACGTATGATAAAAATAAACATACTTTTTGTCCTTTAGTAAAACACTTCGTATAGAAAATATTACTTTTGAATGAAATGAAAAGTCAAAAGGGGTTTTATAAAACATATAAAATATAGTCTTGTAATAGAAAAAAATATGTCTCAATGAAAATAGATTGAGACGAAGTCCCTTACAAAGAAGGTATCCTAAGATTAAGGATAAATAAATTACATAATTTTGTGTCTAAAATAAAAATACACCCAATATAAGAGGATATTAATTGAAAAACTCTCAGAGGTTATCCACACAGATTCATAGTATGACATAATCAAGAAATAGAGGTTTAACCCAAAGAATTGAAATTGGGTTATGAAGTTCCCTTGCAAAAATTCGACAGCCTAACAACGTCACTTTAAAATTCAAAAAATGAGCTGATGAGAGAGAAAATGGTATCTCATCACTTGGACATAAAATTTACATCAATAAGGATATAGAAGTACATATCCCAACATAATAGTATCTGAATTAAATGACATAACAAAAGAAGTTTTTTAAAAAGAGGAAGGTGGAAGGTTCCCTTACCGACTTGGGTAACTTTCGAAACGTACACCCCATGAAAGAAGGGTCATACAATGAAGATTTAAATACCCATAAAATAAATTATATTACACAAATTATACAATAATGGGCATTACATACACCACACAAAAGGAAATAGTGGAAAATGTAGCATGAATCTCACGGGAACAAAAAGTGAGATAAAAACTCATTACCTCATAGTAATCAATGGAGTCATATGACCGAAAGATAATAAAACCAAATGAATAACATAATAACATGAATATAAATATAATCATGATAATATATATTAAAGTTTATTACAAAATACACCACGTGCAATAAATAAATGGAGAACAATGGAAATCTCACAGAATGAAAAGTGAGATAAAAAATCCCTCACGAAAATTCAGCAGCCTAACAGTGCCACTTAAAACTTCCAAAAATGGTTTGATGAGATTAAATAGGGTCACTCATCGTATGAACATAAAATTTAAAGTAAGAGGAATATAAAAGAACATCCCCCAACAAAATAAAGATGAGCATAAAAGGTAGTAATTAAAAAGAAAGAGGGAGGTGGAATCCCTTACCTCAAGCCCGAATTGTCTTGTTCGTTTCTTTATATTCCTGAATAATAATCTTTGGTCAATTTTTAATTTATTTAGGAACTCCATTAAATATTATTATTAATTTAATATCACAAATTAAAAGGTTATAATAATTGGTTAATAATGTGAGTTCATATCAGACATTTTCATCTATGCTCGGTTCATGAGTCAAAATTGAAGTTGTTGGAAAAAAAATTCCATGTAGTTATAGGTACATCATCTTCAGAATTGTATTAATGATTCAAATATCATATATTTCTAGTATATATTCATTTTATACTATTACATAAAATTTGGAGATAAAAAATGAATAGCACCATTCATGGAGATGGTAGGTCGTACGTACGCGTGAACGCTATTTTCATTTTTTTGTCCTATTAATGGAATTAAAGATAAAAGAGAGAGATAGATATTATAATTACAGAATTATATCCATCATTTAGATGTAATATATGACATATATTTCCATTATATATATGTAATTATAATAGTACATATCATTTGAAGATAATAAATGAAATGTACCGTTCATGGAGACGGTAAGCCGTACGTACGCATGAACGCTACATTCATTTCTTTGGAACTTTAATGGAATTAAAAATATATGAGATATATATATATATATTATAATTACTATATAAAACATATGTTATATATATCACATATGTTCATAAATTTCATTATTTATACATTCCATTTATTGCATGAACGAGTCACATCACTTGAGGGGCGGTAGTCCGCACTTCCTCAAATTAAATTATCGCATTTGCACAACATGAAAATCATAAAGGTATGTATTAAATATAAAATACAGAAGCATAATGAAGAAATAAATATAATATATATAATAAATAAATATAGTGCTATCATAATGGCCACCATGAGAGGTGGTTTGAGAAGATAGAATAATCATCGTTTCGTGAGGCAGTAATTCACCATCCATGGAAACAGTATGTTTTTAACCATTCGACAGAGGTGTGTGTTAGTGTAGCTTGAATCCATCTCATAAAAACATCCTATTATATTTAATATACTTGTTTTTTTACAAAATAAATAAATAAAATGATTTTATTGGGTTGGAGAATCAAAATAAAACAAAAGAACAATATGGAAGACTTTTCCTTTAAAACGGGTAACTATTTTTGATTTGAGCTGAAAGCATTCCTTGGAAAGAATTCTTCCAAAAGTGAGGCTTCTAGGAATAATAGAGCTATGTGGAGAGATAAAATGAGAAGAGGTTGGACGAGATAAGATCTTGAGAGGTGAGGGTAAGGAGGTAGAGGTGGGGGCCTTTTATAAGAGGAGAGGAGGGGCACTCTTGGAAAGTTATAAAATGTTACTTTATTATAATTTTTTTGGATTTTAAAGGTCCCTAAATTATATATTTCTAGGATAAGGTGATAATATTTCTAAATACACCCATCCAATAGGTTTTTGGCAAGTTCAGGTCTTAGATATTACATTATTTTTCATTTTATTTAAATCGTAAAATAATGAGGTAATCGCTGCAACATCATGGTGTCATAAATAATTTAATTTCTTTAATGTCTAAAAATTAAAAAAATATATCATGATGTAGGAAATAAATTTATATTTCTAATGAATATTTATAGTAAAAAAATGTCTTTTATAACACCCTGTAAAAATTGTTTTAGTAAAACAATACATGTTTGTGACATTTTTATTTTAACATTAAATAAAAAGTTATTAATGTCATTTTCTTACCAAAGTGGCTCCATGGGTTCCCCATGTTGACCCATGGATTGTCTGGGTCTACCATGACTCATCCAATAAGGGCAGGACATGTTTCAAGGTCATTTAATATTATTATAACATTATCTTTACCTTAAATTACACTAATTACCTTTACTGGTGATTAATAACACTTAAAAGTAACTATTCACCAAAAAATTATTTTCATCCCATTGAAACACATTTTACATCTTAATGAAAACCATGTATGTCGTATTTTTGAAATTCAAATCATAGAAGTGGTAAAGATTCATTTGAACGAAAGATCAGTTTTTTAACTACCACTTAGTGGTTTCACTATTCATTAAAAATTTATGTTTTTCAGAAAAATACCAAAAATTCACCGTAATCTATATTTGATATTCCGAATTCAAAAATGATGTCAATTTTACAAAATTAAAAACATGTAATTTGCATTAATTAATTGAATAATTAATTACCACTGTCAAAACGAATAGTGTGTTCTTAAGAAACAACATCTATTAAAAGATTGACACTAGTTTAAGTCCAATTTCAAAGTGAAATTAATTCAAATGACCACCATTGGATTAAATTGTAAAAATATATTATAATTGGATTTTAAAACAAATTAAAATGATGATCTAATCATATAAATAAATTAGATTAAAAATAGGTTTTCAATTAAAATACAACATTTTTCACTTATTCATTAAAAATGAACTTTATCGAAAAAATAACAAAAACATACACAAAGTAAATTTTGATTCCCTGATTCTAAAGAAGGATTTTATTTGGTCCAATATAAATATGAAATTGTAAAAAAGTGTATTTATAAAGCGTTCTCCATCAAAAGGAGGTTAATCAACCTTTTAAAGAATATTAGAATATTTACGCTAAAATTGGTTTCATTTGCATTTTTAATCCTCTAACATTTATTGTAAAAAAAGTAAAAATATTTGAAAACATATATAATCATTTTGTAGTTAGTCTTGTTCATTACCGCCCTTAAAACGGCTAGGCGTTAACTACCATTAAAAATAATATTATTTTATTTATTAGAGTGCAATGTACAATTCCCAAGATACTCGTTGATGCGTATTGGGTACGCCATCGAGCATATTGTTCCCTTAAGATAATATTAACATTTTATTCACAAATATGGATAAATATGAATAATTATTATGGTTTAGTTACCTGGGATGTAACATACTTCCCCCTTTTGGAATTGCGTCCTTGAAATTTTAAAATTGGGCTTGGAAGCTTCATTGAAAGCCCCACATCGGAAAAGGTTTAAATTAAACAGTCACTTTAAAAAAAATAAATGGAAGTAAAAAGGTCACCCGAGTTAACCCGTACTAGGATTTCAAGTAGGAAAACAGGGATATGGAAAAAAACAAATGGTCATATTATGATGGAGAGTGATGGAAAACATGATTAGGAGAAAGTTAACCACAATAAAATCACAATCTTCTGATGGGTTAAATGGTATTTGATTCCCCAGTAGGAAAAGTTAACCGACAAAATTTTTGATTTTAAGTTACTTTTCATAGAGAAATTTATTTATGATCTTAACTAAATCATAAGGAAACATACTTACTTGTCGTGTAGACTCTCATCTCCTACTAGATTTCTTACACAAACTCATATTTTCTCCAAAAGATGAGTATTTAGGATGAATTGTTCACATTAAGAGAGATATAATCAACTTCTAGAGAATCACCTAATCCGCAAAAGATAACTATATATTTACCATGTCTTTAGATCTTATCCAAAACCAAAACTGTTAGAACAAGATCAGATAATCCACAAGCGGATAAATGAAAAATTATTCTTAATCTTCAAATTTTTTTCAACAAAACCCAAAGTTCAACGAACACCATTCGATAAAAAAAATTTCCATAAAATTCTCCAAAGTAAACCATACTAAGATTGAAACCGAAATATTTGAACGATTTAATCACATAGTCTTCCAAGGTACAAATTTACATTTATCTCCAAATAACATCAGTTGCTCTTAAAGTCTCATATTTAAAAGTAATTAACCTAATCATATATCCTCCATGATAGGTAAATATTTTCCAAGATAACCCAAAATCATCTTATTCTTGATTCATAAAATCATATAACTAAAAAGAATAAGTCATACTAACCAGGGACTTCACATAGTCCAGTGGTAGGAGATATGTACCAGTCGCACTTTGGTTGTGGGTTCGATTCCCACAGCTTTGTCCAACGCGACGAGTTGTCACACAAGAATGCATGTTGTCCTTTTTCCAAAACTATATAATTATTAAAACATTCCCCAATAAGAGATAAAATCTTCAAAAATAACCATAACATAATTTAACCTCAATTTTTCCTTATGCCTTTCATCTTCCATCATATAATAACCCATAATTACCTCAAAATTAAGGATCATATAAACCCTAATGGTTACCTTTATAATTATTACCTGAATTTCCACATTGAGTTGGTCATCTCATACATGATTCATTGGAGAACTCACCATGGTTCAAGTGGTTGATCACTACTCCTTGATAGTTGGTTTAGAACAGCCACAAGTTTCCTCATTGAATCCCCCATTTCATCCAGTCTCTTAATTAGAGAACCACCGCTGTTTCCTTCAAAACCATTGTCACTTTGGTTCTTGCTAGATCCATACATTTACTAAAACCAGAAATCTCAGTGTGAGTATATCAAAAAAACCATCATGTACTAATGAGGAAGATAAACAATATGATATACTTACTCATTCACTTTATCTAAAAACTATGACTCATTCTGAAATCCTAGCCATTATGGTAATGTCACTAATGCTTAGAGAATACCCTAACCTCTAAAGTTATCTAAAATGACCTTTGATACCAACTATAAGGACCCGACCTTAACACATTATATAATCATGAATTAAATTAATAATTCACATAGATGATCTTTTCAGGTTTAGAGTTTTAGAGTATTAGGAAATAACTATTACATCTCAAAAGATTAAAAACTAGACACTTCTACTAAGTTTCGATAAAATAACGACTCTTAAATAGAATCATGTTTAGTTCCATGTTTTAGATAGCATGACTTTTCCTTGATCCCATCCTTGAACCTATTCCGCATTAAGTCCTGTGAAAAACATTTAAAAAAACATGGGTTGAGCATAAAAAGCTCAGTAAGGGATACACAAAGAAGGAAAACTGTTAGTTTTTCAAAACAACAAGTAAACCAATAATACTGTATCAAAGTAATACTTTTCACCTTTATGAAGTAGTTAAAACTCTTCACTGAATAAAATATCATTACTTACCCTTTTTTAACAAAAATATTACCATAAAACCCATATAAAGAACACATAACATATAAAGGTAACTTGGGACATAAACATACTTAAATGGAATAACCATACGGTCGACATCCACACATATAACTTAATGAAATAACCATACGGCTGACTACCATACCCAATGCATTGGAGGTTATAACGTAACCACCCGTCCTAGTATTCACGGCACCACCCATCATATGGTTTATCATGTAACCACCCATCAAATGTCCAAATACAATTATAAAATCATAACACATAAAAAAATTATAAAGGAAAGAAAACATTTCCACATTTCAATCACAATATATCACTTAAATATATTAACATAAAAAATACATTATCAAAACCATTTTCAAAACCAAGATACATAAAAGAGTATATGGTATTTATTTACTTTTAAAAACTTTATGGCTTATTGAGGAAGGTAATGATCAAATAAAACTCGCGGCGGCGGAAAGGTCATTGTCACCACATACCTTAAAAAGAAACATACTTTTTGTCGTTTAGTAAAACACTTCATATAGAAAATATTCATTTTCAATGAAATGAAAAGTCAAAAGGTGTTTTATACAGCATATAAAATAATTTCTTGTATTAGAACAAAATATGCCTCAATGAAAAGAGATTGAGACGAAGTCCCTTACAAAGAAAGTATCCTTAGATTAACGATAAATCAATTACATAATTATGTGTGAAAAATATAAGTACACCTAATATAAGAGGATATTAAGTGAAAAACAATCAGAGGTTATCCAAACATATTCATAGTATGACATAATAAAGAAATATATGCTAAACCCAAGGAATTGAAATTGGGTTTAGAGGTTCCCTTGCAAAAATTAGACAGCCTAATGACGTCACGTTATAATTCAGAAAATTAGCTGATGAGAGAGAAAATGGCATCTCATCACTTGGACATAAAATTGGGGCCACTGCTGTCTGGACAGCCGGGGGTTACGAACCCCCGGATCCTCCTCTGACCGGTCGGCCTGCTCCGGCCGGCCGGTTGTTGCACCACAGGACCGGCGCAGGCCAGTCCCCCTACTCTGACGCCGGCGGCAGGTAACCAGCCGTCGTTCCCTGCTCCGCTGTGGCTTATGGCTGCGGCCTTGGTCCGTTAGGCACGGCTCGGCGGCGCTGCGCCCCTCCGTCGTAGCCCCACCACGGCCTTGGTGCCTTTTTGGTTCTCCAGCACGGCGTGACAGTGTCGCGGTATAGTTCGTCTCCAACGGCGCGACACAATGGCTCCACGCTTCTCTGCCCTTCCTTTAAAATTTCCTGCACAGTGCTTTGGCACCGCGTTGCCTTGCTCGTGCTGCAAACAATATCAAACAACCAATGGGAGAGGGGGGTCGGTCGTGTTCGTGCGGTCCGACCTCCTCCCGTTATTGTGATAACAGGAGGCCCAATTTGAAATAAAGAATGGTGGAGGAAGTAATCACGAACAAACAATTGAAATAATCCCCTACCTCGAGCGTAGTTTAACAAAGGATCGTCAAAGAATTTAATATCGCAGAAGAAGGTTCCGTACACGTTTACAAAGATCGTACGAGGAGGAATAGTGTCTCTCATCTTTTGACATGGGAAGAAGGAACGAAAGGATGCGCATCGGGTCGTCGATCTCTGAGGAAGGCGTCTCTCACCGTCGTCCGTCATCGGAGGTCAGCGTACTTCGCGTTCTTCGTCGAGGAAGAAGAACTTCAATACCTTGAGCAATTTCTCCCAATACTTCACACACAACAAACCCCTTAATAAAATATGACTTGTCTTATTTTATTAACACACAACCAAACGTCTTTGAAAAAAATAAAAAATTGAATCAATCAATTAATTAAATTAATTGAAATTTTTAAACCGCCAAATTAAAAGAGGCGTTTCATAAAAAGATAAACGCAAGGGTTGACATCCACATTATAGGGGTGTGAGTGAGTTACCTTATTAAAGGAGGGGGGTGAAGAAAAGAAACGGTGGGGATCATGTGGGCCCCACCTCACAATTATCCTACCGAGTGGATTAGTTAGGATGTGGGTCACAATCACCCACTTAGCTTAGGTTAACACAAAGTTATATAAAAATAAAACCTGTTGCATAGTATTTTATTTATTCTTTAGTTAACCCAATTAAGTAAGACTCCACCCGAGAAAACGAAACCCCGGAAAAGGTGTTTCTAAGCAATTACCGGTGTTGCAATACCATCAGTGTCCTCATATTTTGATTCCAAGCACCGGTTCAAAAGTTAGTAAAACCCACTCGTTCGTTCACTGAACACACCCGAGCTAAACTTCGGAAACTGATTTCGGGCACACCGGGCCTCGGAATCAGGTGCCATCAGAAACTGCATTCTTGTAAAATCCGAACGAAAATTAAGAAAAATAAATTTCCTTGAATTTTACGGGTCTTTACATTATTCCCGCCTAAGGGATTTACGTCCCTGTAAAGATACATCAAACACTAGGGAAACGAATGTGGGTTCTATGCACGCATCTGAGCCTCTAGCTCCCAAGTTCTCTCCTGGAGGTTCCAGTGCTTCCATCTGATGCACACTAGAGGAATCGACCGTCCACATAGGACCCGCTCCTGTCGATCCCCAATCTCCACCCGTACCTCTGCAAAAGTCACCCCATCTTCTATGTCCAGCTCCCAATGGTCACTGGTATGCGTCGGGTCGTGTACATATCTCCTCAGATGAGATACGTGGAAGACGTCGTGCGCACGGTGCAACTGAGGTGGTAGAGCCAGGTGATAGGCCACCTCACCAATCCTGCTGAGGAACTGGAATGGTCCGATGAAGCATGGAGACAACTTGTCGCCTCGGCCAAATCTCTATAATCCACGTCAAGGTGAGACCCGCAAGAAGACGTGGTCGCCATCCTCGAACTACAGTGGACTCCGCCTCCTGTCAGCATATTACTTCTGCCAGCTCTGAGCTATCCTCATACGCTCCTGGATGACCTGGACATTCTCTGTCGTGGCCTGGACCATCTCCGGTCCCACATGTGCGGACTACCCAGGGTCTTTCCAGCATAGCGGTGATCTGCAAGGTTGGCCATATAATGCTTTGTATGGTGCCATCCCGATGGGGGAGTGGTAGCTATTGTTGTACGCGAACTCCACCATGGTTAGGTGGTCATGCCAGCTGCAACCAAAGTCGAGGACACATGCGCGGATCATGTCCTCGAGGGTCTGAATGGTTCTCTCCGTCTGACCATCATCCTAAGGGTGAAATGCGGTGCTCATACGTAGCTGTGTCCTGAACGCCTCTTGAAACCCCTTCTAGATCTGGGATGTAAAGAGATCATCTTGATCAGAGACAATAGATGATAGAACACCATGAAGCCGTACAATCTCCTGAATGTAGAGATGTCACAAGCTCTCCACTGAGCCCTGCTCTCTAATGGGTAAGAAGTGAGCCGACTTGGTGAGTCGGTCGACAATCACCCAAATGGAGTCGTGACCACTGTAAGTGTGTGGTTGTACAGTCACGAAGTCCTTAGATATATCATCCCACTTCCACTTCGGGACCTCCAAGGGTTGTACCAAGCCTGTTGGTACCTGGTTCTCTGCCTTCACCTGCTGGCAGGTGAGGCATTGAGAAACGTACTCTGCCACAACCTTCTTCATGCCCGACCACTAGTGCTGTCGTCTGAGATCCTGGTACATCTTCGCCACTCCAGGATGTACTGCCAAAGGGGATGTGTGAAACTCTCTCATCATCTCCTATCATAAAGCAACTGGTACCATGGTAAGTCCTCTAAAAAGGAATTCGTGCTCTCCTCCAAAAGAGAAACCATCATATGCCTGTCCTGAGGATATCTGTGCATGCCGTATCTCACAGTCGGCATCCCCACGCTGTGCCTCTCTGACCCGCTGAAGTACTGGAGGAGTGACTGTGAGTGACTGAACAAAGGCTGCTTTATCTCTATCCATGAAGGAGATCTGAAATGCGGCTAGCTACTCAGTCACCTCCCCATGTAGTTGAATGCCCATCCTACTACTGAGAGTATCGGCTACTACGTTCCCATTTCTAGGAGTATAGAATATCTCAAAGTGATAGTCCTGGAGGAACTCGAGCCATCACCAATGTCTCAATTTCAGGTTCTTCTGCGAGAAGATGTACCAGAGACTCTGATGGTCAGAATAGACTGTAAAGCACTCGCCCGTCAGATAGTGTCACCACATCTTCAGAGTGAAGACCACTTCTGCTAACTCTAGTTCATGGGTAGCGTAGTTATGCTCAGGTTTCCTCAACTGTCATGATCCATAGGCGATCAAGGCCCGCTCCTGCATCAGAACACATCCGAGTCTGGTCCCTGATGCATCACAGTAAACTACGTACCCATCTCCCTCCTCCGGAAGCCTCAAGATAGGCGCGCTGTTAAATCTATGTCTCAACTCTTGGAAGCACTGCTGACATCTGTCTGACCACACAAAGGGTTTCCCCTTCTTCTTCAAGGCTTAGAGTGGTTCCGAAACTTTGGATAAGTCTGGAACAAATCTCCGGTAGTACCCTGCTAGTCCCAAGAAACTCCGCACCTCCGTCACGCTCCTGGCTGGCTCCCAAGCTAGCACTGCCTCGATCTTCACAGTATCCACCACAAATCCCGCCTCAGAGATGACGTGTCCCAATAAATGGACCTCATGTATCCAGACCTAACACTTCGAGAGCATTCCATAAAGCTGGTGCTCTCGGAGTGTGTCTAGTACAACTCGCAAGTGGTAGGCGTGCTCCTCCTTAGTGGCCAAGTATATCAAAATGTCTTCGATGAAGTCCATGACAAATCGATTGAGGTATGGATGAAGGATCTTGTTCATGAGGACCATGAACACTATTGGAGCATTGGTTATGCCGAATGGAATATCCAATAACTTGTAGTGGTCATACCAACACCTGAAGGTTGTCTTCTGCACGTCCTCATCCCGAACTCTGAGCTGATGATAACCTGACCGGAGGTCTATCTTCGAGAACCACCATGCTCCCTTAAGCCGATCGAAGAGGTTGTCAATCCTCAGAAGCAGATACTTGTTCCTCACTGTCACCTGGTTCAGGCAAAGATAGTCGACACCAAGTCACAAACTCCCGTCCGCCTTCTTGGCAAACAATATCGGGGAATCCCCGAGTGAAACACTGGGTCGGATGAATCCCTTGCCCTGCAAGTCCTCCAACTGTACCCGTAGCTCCCATTGCACAACATGGGCCATCCAATATGCTTGGGGGGACATTGGTGATGTCACAGGGTATAGATCAATATAAAAGTCTACCTATCTACGAGGAGGTAGTCCTAGAACGTTGTCGGGAAAAACGTCCGCATACTGATCCACCAATGCAGGAAAAACAGCACTCTGCACGTCAACTACTCCTAGGATGAGGCTATCCAAATGATGTCTGATGGGCTGTCCTCTCCTCTGTGAGAGTCCATCCTATGTTGCGAAGGCTCCCTTCTCGCCGGTGAAGGTAAACCTACTCCCGTCAGTGCGTACACACTGCAGCTTGCGCCTAGTACAGTCAATCTGAGCATGAACTGTAGATAAACAATCCATACCCAAGATGACGCCTTAAGGCCTCGACGCCACTACAAGAAGATCTCAGACAAAGCTCTCGCCTCCTAGTGTTAGCTCACACTACCCGCACCAGTGCGTAATCGTCGAGTCTACTCCCGTAGGAGTCTCTAGCCGTAAGGATCGAGCCAACGACTCCGTCGGAATCTCGAGCTCCAAACAAGGGAAGCAGCTATAAAATAATGACTCGCTCCTATGTCTATAAGAACTGCAGAAAGGGTGGAATAGATACAGATAGTACCTCGAATCATCTCAGGCGCGCCGTGGCCCTAGGCCTCCGCGGCCTGAAGCTGTGCATGTCTCTGCCCACCAGCTCCCTGGGGTCGGGGTGGACCTCCTCGTGGTGGTTGTGGTCTAGCCTCAAATCATCACCCACTACCTGGTGCTCATCCATCTCCCCTGCCTCGTCCTCCTCCTCCCTGCTGACCTCCACGGTCGACCCACTGCCTCTGCTTGGGTGGCCCCTCAACATTCTGTTGTTCCTCTGCACGATGGGTCAGGCAGTCACGAGCCATGTGGCCCTGCCCGCAGCATGCGTATCACTGTCTTCCTCTCGAAAGATTGGATCTGCGCTATGTGCCCCGCACCTCTGAGCTAGTGTCCTGAGGTCATCCGCCTGAGGGTCTGGTCTACCTAGACCCATGTGTCATCTGTTGACTACCTACTGCAAAAGATTCTGCTACGAGCCGCCTTGCGGTAGGCCTCACTGATGATGTAGGATCAGCAAAGAATCTCTCGATCAGAAGGGATCGCTCCAGTACCCCTACCGGTGTTGGAATGCTAAGAGATATCAGAGATTCCCTGATCTCATGCCTCAATCCCTACTCAAAAGACCAAGACCAGAATAATGGGTAATGAACCATGTCCGTCGAATAGCGCGAGAGGTCGGTAAACTCGCCGAGTACGGGGCGACCATCAAGCTGCCCTGCTGCAACTGTAGAAGCTCCTGGATGCGCACCGCATGGAGGGTGGCTGGGATGAACTCAGAGCGGAAGAGGCTCTCAAAGTCCGTCGAGAGTAGAAATGCCTCGTCGTGCACCTGGAGCATCAAGCTCCACCATCTTCCTGTTGTCACGTGCAGGAGGCTCGCTTCAATGTTCACCATGAGGTCTGCTGGTGTCCCTACTAATCGAAAAACTCATACAACTGCCTCCAGCCAATCCTCCGCTGCTTGAAGATTTATCTCCCCATGGAACCTGGGCGGTCTCTAACGCTGAAACTCGTGCAGTGCAGTAAGGCAACATGCACTAGAAGCAGGTGGGGCTGGTAGCATCGGTGTCTCGGCGGGAAGAGGTACGACCATTTCCTCTACTGTCAAAGGGCCCTGTACCAAGGCCTCGTCGCTCGGTGGACTGTCGTCACACACAATGCTCGAAACCCTAGCTGACTGCCATAGTGGGGCCATCCTGAAAAGAAACAGGTGAACCATGGTCAAATAATATACCTGGTGAGCTGAAACAAAGTAATCACAAAGAAAACATGAAACACACATGAAATCAATGTTTTCGTGCATTAAGTCAGTTATCAGATGTCAGGGTCCTGGTGTATATATTCGTCGGCCGCTGCACCAACACTGGACTCCCTGGACTGATAGCCACACCCAATACCATTAACACTATTTCTTCACATGGAATAAATATCAGAGTGCAATGTTCGGCGGTATAACCGAACTCCTCTGATACCAATTTTTCAAGACCCGTCCTCGTGGCCCGGGCCGTGACTACCCCAAACCAGCCTTCCATAGGCCAGGGGCTGGCGACTAGCACCAAGGCGTAATTCCCGATAAAAAGGGAACGCATTTCCTTTGCAATGTAAAAAAACACCATAGAGCAAGCAAGCAAGAAGAAGTAAACACTAAGTAAAGCTAGGTACAACAGAAAGTGCAGAAATGTATGTGGGCCAGAATACAAACCCAAACTGAAGTAAAGTAAAACTGAAAAAGGAAGTACAACAACTGAAAAGTAAAGCTGCAACGCTGAGCTTTCCACTGGTAGTCCCACTTAATGGGTGGGTATAGATTGCCACCTCAGCTCCTAGGGTCTTGCCATCCGCTCCATCTACGTCCCGCCTAGTGGTCCACCTATAGGTAGCGACCTGCTCCGCAAGCCTAAACCACGATCAGCGTTGTCTGTCGTCTTTAACACACACAACATAGTGCGGGCATAACCCGTGAAGGGGTGAGTATAATCTACTCAGTGGAGACCCTGAGACCCCCGAAGGTCTCCCAGAAGCCACAAAGGATAATCCAAAAAGGAAAGATACAATCATGAAGTAACATCCGACACTACTTAGGTATATTCCCATACATATACCTGAGTCATCAATTCCAATTCGGCTCCAACATCTGAGCCCCTGTTCGATCACTTCCAAACAGGATAGCACAACACAATCCATGTAGGAAATCAAGTCAATCATATCGAACATAATGATTGAATGTCTTGATTCATCTCACATAGGTATACTTCTTTGTAAGACGATAGAGGTGATAAGATGTAGCCACTGATTCATATAAGCCATCAGACCCACACAGGATCGATAGATACTAACCCCCAAAATGACCCACACTGGATCCGACCCACACAGGATCGGTAGGCGCTGGCCCACACAGGACCGCTGATCATTGACCCACATAGGATATGACCCACATAGGATATGTAGCACTGATCCACATAGGATCGATGAGTGTTGTAGTCATCACCGTCAAATCCACGGAGGATTTTTGTACTGTCGTCATCGTTGTCGTAGTCGCAGCCAGCTCTAGGGTTCCTGCAGACAACAAACTCATTCAGGAGGGTCTGCTCCACGAGCAGAGGAGATGATACATCAAATGACACGTAGTCTGATGTTTATGTATAAAAAATTCATGTATCGTCAATAGGAACTCAACGTCACAGAGGGCGCGTCAAATGGACGCCCGGTCTGACTGTTATTGGCCTTTTCGTCCTAGGGGCCCGGTTGGTTTTTTAGTTAAAAGCAACCCGAACGTACTCCAAGTACGTCCAAAACTTGATCTGAGTAAGCCAAACGGTCCGTCTCACTAATACTAATCCATCAAAGTCGACGGCAGGTCAATCGGACGTCCAGAGCTCAAATTATAAGTGTTTCCACTCCGAGGTCTCGGTTGGTTTCGTGTACGAACCAACCCGGCCGAACCCAAAGTTATCTGAATCCATGAATGTAATATACCGAAATGACCTTCTCAATACAAGGATCACATCGAAGCTGACAGAGTGTCGATTGGAGGTCTGCAGCCCAGGTTATATGCAAAAGACCGAAAGAGGTCCGAGAATAGGGGTTTTGGGCCCGGACCGACCCGGCCAGAGACCCCCTGGGTCGGCCCGAACCGGGTCGACACGGCACGGGTCCAGGTCCGGCCTGGCCCGTCCTAGGCAGCCCAGACCGGTGCGCTGGCGTGGCCAGCGCGGTCCGCTGGTCCGAGGGCTCGGCTGAAACGACCGAGCAGTTTGGGGGGGGGGGATGCCCCCCCCCCTATTTCGTAACCGCGACCCCCAAGTGGGGTGGCCGCTGCTGTCCGGCCATCCAGGGGTTACGATCCCCCGACTCCTCCTCTGACTGACAGGCCCGCTCCGGACGGCAGGCTGCTGCACCACGGGACCGGCGCGGGCCGGTCCCCCTGCTCTGACACCAGGGGCCGGAAACCGGCCGCCGTTCCCTGCTCCTCCGCGGCTTATGGTCGCAACCTTGGTCCGTCCGGCGCGGCGCGACGGTGTCGCGCCCCTCCGCCGCGGCCCCGCTCCGACCGCGGTGCCTTTGCGGTTCTCTGGCGCGGCGTGACGGCTCCACACTTCTCCTCCCTTCCTTTAAAATAACCCGCGCGGTGCTTCGGCACCGCGCTGCCTTGCTCGTGCCCCAGACAATATCAAACAACCAAGGGGAGAGGGGGGTCGGCCGTGTTCGTGCGGTCCGACCTCCTCCCGTTATTGCGATAACAGGTGGCCCAATATGAAATGAAGAATGGCGGCGGATGTAATCATGAACAATCAATTAAAATAATTTCCTACCTCGAGCGAAGTTGAACGAAGGCTCGTTGAGGAATTGATCGTCGCGGAAGAAGGTTACGTACATGTTGATGGAGATCGTCCGAAGAAAAATGCTATCTCCCTTCCATTGACGCGGGATGAAGGAATGAAAGGATGCACCTTGGTTCGTCGATCTCCGAGGAAGGTGTCTCTCACCATCATCCGTCGTCGGAGGTCAGCGTTTTTCGCATTCTTCGTCGAGGAAGAAGAACTTCAACACCTTGAGCAATTTCTCCCAATCCTTCACGCACAACGAACCCATTAATAAAAAAAGACTTTTCTTATTTTATTAACACACAACCAAAAGTCTTTGAAAAAAACATAAAATTGAATCAATCAATTAATTGAATTAATTGAATCGTTTAAACCACAAAATTAAAAGAGGTGTTTCATAAACAGATAAACGCCAGAGTTGACTTCCACGTAATAGTGGTGTGGGTGTGTTACATTATTAAAGGAGGGGGTGAAGAAATGAAACTGTGGGGCTCATGTGGTCCCCACCTCACAATTATCCTACCTAGTGGATTAGTTAGGATGTGGGTACCACTCAACCACTTATCTTAGGTTAAAACGTCTTTAAATAAAAATAAAATTTGTTGCACAGTATTTTATTTTATTCATTAGTTAACCCAATTTAGTAAAACTCCACCCGAGCAAATACTACTCCGAAAAAGGTGTTTCTAAGAAATTACCGGTGCTGTGATACCATCGGTGTCCTTAGATATCAATTCCATGCACCGGTTCAAAAGTTATGAAAACCCGCTCGTTCGTTCACTGAACGTACCCGAGCTAAACTTCGGAAAATGATTCCAGGCACACCGGGCCTCGGAATCAAGTGCCATCAGAAACTGTGTTCTTATAAAATCTCAAAGAAAATTAAGAAAAAAACAATTCCTTGAATTTTACGTGTCTTTACATTCAAGGTCATTTCATATTATTATAACATTATCTTTACCTTAAATTACACTAATTACCTTTAATCGCGATTCATAAAACTTAAAAGTTATTTTTCACAAAAAAATTATTTTAATCCCATTGAACCTCATTTTATATCCTAATGAAAACCATGTATGTCATATTTTTGAAATTCAAATCACCAAAGTGGTAACGATTCATTCGAACGAAAAATCATTTTTTTAACTACCACTAAGTGGTTCTACTATTCATCAAAATTGATGTTTTTCATAAAAATAACTAAAATTCACCCTATGTTATATTTGATATTCTGAATTCAAAAATGATAAATATTTTACAAAATTCAAAAAATATAAGTTTCATTAATTAATTTAATAATTAATTCCCACTGTCAAAACAAATTGGGTGTTTTTTGGAACCAATATCTATTAAAAGATTGACACTAGTTTAAGTCCAATTTCAAAGTGAAATTAATTCCAATGAACACTATTGGATTAAATGGTAAAAATATATTCTAATTTCACATTATAACCAATTCAAATGATTATCTAATCATTTAAATAAATTAGATTAAATAGAGGTTTTGAATTAAAATACAACATTGTTCACTTATTCATTAAAAATGAACTTTATCGAAAAAATAACAAAAACATACACAAAGTAAATTTTGATGCCCCGATTCTAAAGAAGGATTTTATTTGGTCAAATATATCATAATAAATTTTCAAAAAGTGTATTTAAAAATCGTTCACCATTAAAAGGCGGTTAATCGACCTTTTAATGAATATTAGAATATTTACGCTTAAAATTGGATTCGTTCGCATTTTCAGCCTCTAACATTTATTGGAAAAAAAGTAAAAATATTTGACAAAGATATATAATCATTTTTTAGTTTGTTCTTTTCATTACCACCATTACAACGGCTAGGCATTAACTACCATTTAAAATAATATTATTTTATTTATTAGAGTGCTACGTAAGATTCCCAAGAAACTCGTTGTTGCGTATTGGGTACACCATAGAGCATAGATTTCCCATTAAATTAATATTGACATTTTATTCAAAAATATGGATAAATATGAAAAATTAATATTGTTTATTTACCTGGGATGTTTCAAGGTCACACCCTTCTTAATTGTTTCATTTCATGCTTATGTGTGCCTCATAGATCATACAACAATGATTCATTAAAAATCATGATTTATTAAACAAATAATTAATGTGGAATACATAACTATAATTCAAAAATAAAAAAGTACATTTTAATAATGTTTAATACCCTTGATTGGGAAATGGGTATGGAATTCACTTACACATAGATTTTGGAATATGATATTTTGTTGTTGCTTCAGCAGCAAAACAACATCAAATAGAAATCGTAACATTGGTCGATGAGAGATAAATGGATATATAATCATTTATAAATTAAGTGGAAATCAAGGGTGTCATTGAAAATAATATACCAACATATTTATTACAATTTATACTCTTAATGTAATGGAATTTCATGAATGTAAGTGAGGATAGAAAAATCCTTTACAGAATTTCGTCATGGTAACGAGTGTACATAGGATGAATTAATGGGAGAGAAATGATTATATAATCATTAAAACATAAGTAGGGTAATATAGTGGAGGTGAAAAATCATACCCCAATATTTATAATTGAGCATTATAGGGAATAAAAATATAAGGAAACTTGGACATAAAAATTGATTGAACGAAAGTTAGGATACCTTTATAGGAAGTATGTGACCTCAGGAGCTTGAGAAGCGTTTTTTGAGACCTTGGGGCGCCTTTGGAGGATTCTAGAGGGATGAGTGAATATTAGGGACGTTCTAAAATGGTTTTTTGGGTAGAGGAGTGGGATCATGGGTCAGTGTATATAGGAAAAGATAGGGGAAATAAATGATATTTCAGAAACATAGGTTTTGGAATCTATATAATTAAATATTCAAAACCACAAACCAACAAATGGGTTTTCCAACAGTTATAAACAATGGGGAGTGAAAAAATTATTTTATAAGTCATAGAGTAGGACATATTATAATATTAGGCTTGGTTATGTGGACATTATTCACACTCTCAAAGAAAACATTTTAAAAAGTTAAAATATTTTATAAGTCATGGAGGGTCCACTAAGGGACATTAAAATTAATTTAAAAAATTAAAAATCAAATTATTTTCAAGGTAAAACATATATTGGACAAATATCCTTTTTAAGTATTTTATTACTTCAATATTAGGTCATTATGATGTAATACAACATATTATATATTTAAACCATATTTAAAAGTTACCCAAAAATTCCACTATCTCAAAAAATTATTAAAATTTCACTGTTATATAATATCATCATCCTGAATTCAAAAATATTATTCATTTTGTCTGAATAATTTTCTAAATATGTGAATTTTTAATTTTAAATTAAAAAACTTCATTTATATAAATTCATGTGTTTTGATAAAAATAGCATTCAATCCATAACAAAAATTTCAATTATATTAAAATTTCATAATCATTTATAATTACAAAAAATTAATTTAGTAATAATATTATATTAAAATATTTTTTAATTGAGAAATAAATTAATTCAAAAAAAAATCTTATTTCAATAATAACTAAAAATATTATTTGTGCTTTATAACCCATTTATATAGTAGCAAAGTCAAAATGAATGTATATTATTTATACAAAAATATTACACATAATCATAGAGTTAGGGTCTTGTGACATAACCCAATATAATACTAGCATAAGACCTAATGGTACATTTTGTGATTGTGAAAGACCCTTATGGCGGCTCAGATGACATTACTCGGGTGCTAATCTCTCATAACATTGACTTCTCTAGTAGGTGGTTCTGTTCAAGCTTAAAGTGTTAAAAGTCAGATTGGGCTTCTTCCAGATAGAAGCCCAATGACACTACCTTCTTTCTGAGCCCTTTAAAAGGCCCTTCATATGGAGAAATTCTACTATACAAGGCCATTGATTCCTTTGTATGAGTATATTGGATTTGTTAAAGCCCTATATTTATTCTAATCATGCAATAAATGTTCAATGACTATATTAAGAATGGTAACTATTAATAATGGTATTTTAAAATCCAAAAACATAAAACCAAGGATGTTCACTATTTTATAAAACCAATTTACATAATAATACATTTAATTAGATTTAGTGGAATTTTAATTAATAAAAGATTGGGTCTTTACAAGGTTAAACCACTTAATTATATATCCAATATAATGAATTATTTCTTGAAACTATTAAAATTTTTTCCTTCTCAAATCCTATATCATGTTCATAATCATGTAGTCTATATTATTTATTGTAATACCTTCCTTTAATAGAAGAATTTCAAGAGAAATTTCAAGCCAGAAAAATCAGTATTACTTATTGCATTCCATTTCTTCATAGTAGGTATCTTCCTAACCTACCCAGAGAAACATGATAAATGTAAATAAGTAATATTAGTATATAAGTGATTCATTACATTAAATAAATTATCATTATTTAATATATTTCATTCAAAAAATAATACCAAAATTTTGATTACCACAGTTAGTGTGGACTGTAGTCTCCATGATGTATTAATTTTCATTTTTCAAATTATTTTTTATCCAAAATAATTAAAATATTATTACCCAACATAGAAAAATATTAATAATATCATTAATCATATAATTTAATGATTGTATAAACTTTATTAAAAATAATAACCCATATATATAAAGAGTGTTTATGATTGATGTTGGTTAACCCATTTACATGGAAAATGATATAGAAATAAATAATGGTTGTCTATAAGAACATAAATAAAAATGGTTTTATAAATTAAATATCTAAGAAAAGTGTTCCTATAAGGACCCCGCCTTAAAAAATACATAATATTGAATTAAATAAATAATTCACATTGAGGATCCTTTGAGGTTTAGTGTTTTAGAGAATTATGACATAACTATTACATCTCAAAATATTAAAAGATATACATATCTACGTAGTTTTCAGTTTTTTAATAAAATAATAACTCTTGAAAAAAAGGGCCATGCTAGTTATATGTTTTAGACAGCATGAATTTTCCTTCATCCCATCCTTCACCCTATTATTCTGTAAGTCTTGTGAAAACATTTCAAAACATGGGATGAGCATAAAAGGCTCATTAAGGGTTATAAAATAATGAATGAAAACATTTTTTCTTAAATAAATAAAAAAATATTAACTCTTTTACTTACCTCTTGAAATCATAAGATTTTTCAAAGACACATAGAAATCATAAATCATAATGATAACTTGAGTCATCCATACCATACTTACATTTTAGCTATCACAGCTACATAGGGAGTTACTTTGGAATACCCATCATAGTATATTCCCTAAATCTCTTAGGAGAAACATTCATGTTTAACTCCGTCACGTTACCCAATGTATTGGAGAGCCATATGGGGATCACCCACCCTAGGTTTATCATGGAACCACAAGTATATGTAAATAATGTCCAAGAACCATAACAGGATCATAACACATCGCATAAGCATAAAGGAATGATATAATTTCCACATTTCAATACCAAAATATTAGTTCAAGATATTGAAATAATAAATCAATTCTCAAAATCATTTTCAATACCAAAATACTTAAAAAGTGTATATGGTATTTATTTTTCCATTTAAAAATATTACGGCTTGTTATGGAAGCCAATGTTCAAATAATACACTCTGCGGCGGAAAGCTCATTGTCACCACTTACCTAAAAAACATTCCTTTTTTTAGTTTAGTAAAATGATTCGTAGAAAATGATTCCCTTTGAAAATTCAATGGTGTTTATACAACGTATAAAAGAAAGTTGTGTATTAAAACAAAATATGCCTCAATGAAAAGAGATTGAGACGCATTCCCTTACCTCATGTCCTACTTGAAACAATCGTTCATTAATATCAGGAATAATAAACTAAAGTTAATTTCTACTTGATTAAGAACCTTTTTCATGTTTATTATTTCTTTTATATCAGTAATTACATTGTTATAATCAGTATACAATCATTTAAGTTAATGACTTTCCTTTTGTCGATATTCGGTACTTGAGTCAAAAATGGACTTCTTATAATTACATGTTGTTCATGTGGTCAAAGATTCATTATATCCAGAATGATATTCATGATTTGGGTATCATATATATCATATATAACCAGCATATACATGTATTTATAATAGTACATAACATTTAGAGGTAATAAATGAAATGCACCGTTCATGGAGACGGTAAGCCGTACGTACGCATGAACGCTACTTTCATTTATATTTCTTATTTTAATGTAATTAAAACATCATGAAACATAGGTATATTATAATTACAGTATAATATCATATATAAAATTTCTAACTTCATCTGTTATACATCCCATATATGGTATTAACGAATCACATCACTTTGAGGGGGTGGTAGTCCGCACTTCCTCAAATAAGATTTATCGTATTTACCTACTATGGAAACCATGAAGGTGTGATATAAATGGAAAATACAGAATAATTAAGAAAAAAAACATAATATATATAATATATATATAAATTTCCATCATAATGGCCAATGTGATAGGCAGTAGGAGATAATCGAACAATCATGATTTCGTGAGGCGTTAGTTTTCCATCCTCGTAAACATTATGTTCATCATCCATTAGATTGATGTGTGTGTATTTTTAGTTCAAATACATATCATAAAAACATAAAAATATATTGAAGATACTGGTGTTGTTATAAAATAAATGAATAAAACGAGTTCAGGGGTTGGAGAAGTAAAATAAAAGAAAACAAATTAAGAGAAACCATTACATTTCATTTGGGTAACAATATTTGGTTTGAACTAAAAGGACTTCTTGAAGTGTCTTCTTCTTAATGTAAGGATTATTGGAGAAGGATAGGGATGTAGAGAGATTAATTGGGAAAATATTGGATGAGCCAAATGGCTTGAGAGGTGTTTGGAATTTGTTAGAAGTGGTCTCCATTTATAAGGGAGAGGAGGGGCTCTTTAAGAATATGTGAAAACATTATTTTATTATATAATGATATTCTGTTTCTAAAGGTCCAAAAATCATTATAGTCGAACATAATATGACTCTTGGTAGAAATAAAATCACCCATTCATAATTGGACATGTTTTGAATAAAAATGTAATCATTATAATCTTATTTATTTAAATCATTTATCAATTAGGTAAATACCGTATCATTATTGTGTCATAAATAATTTAATTTATTCGATGTATAAAAATTAGAAAAAACATATTATCTTGTAGAAAATATTTTTATCTCTTATTTGAATATTTATAGTAGAAAATAGGTCTTATATAATAGCATATAAAAATTAATTACTAAAAGATTTGTGTTAATGTCAATTTTGTCTTTACATTAAATTAATTAATCTAAATTGTCATTTTTGCTACCATGTAGATCAATGGGGTCTGAAAATTCACCCAAAGATGTGCATGGTCGTAAATGACACAACCAATAATGTTTGGAAAAGTGTTAAGGTAATTTTGATTTATTATAATATTCTTTTTATCTTGAATTACCTTATTTACCTTTATCCACGGTAAATAAAAGTCAAAAGTTACTATTCACCAAAAATTATTTTCATCTTAATGAACTGCATTTTACATCTTGATAACAAACATGTATGTCGGATTTTCGATATTCAATTCACCAAGGTGGTAAAATTTCATATAAATGAAAAAGTCAGTTTTTTAACTACCAATATGTGGTTTCACTATTCAACAAAAATTGAAGTTTTTCAGAAAAGTACCAAAAATCCAGCCAAAGCTATATTTGATATTCTGAATTCAAAAATTATTTCTATTTTTCCAAATTCAAAACATTGAAGTGGAATTAATTAATTTTAAAATTAATTCTCGTTATCAAAAAAATAGTGTGTTTTTAAGAAACAATAACTATCAAAAGATCTGCACTTGTTTATGTCCAATTTCAAAGTGAAATTAATTCCAATGACCAACATTGGATTAAATGGTAGAAATATATTTTAATTTTACTTTAATAGAAATTAAATATATAATCTACCCATATACATAAATTATATTAAAATCACTTTTGAATTAAAATACAATATTTTTCACTATTCATTAAAAATGAACTTTATCGGAAAAATTCCAAAAATTTACACAAAGTAAATTTTGATGTCCCTATTCTAAAGAAGGATTTTATATAGTCATATAAAATGAATTAAAGAGACCAAAACTAGATTTAAAAAGGATTTTCCATTAAAAGGTGATAAATCAGCCATTTAATTTAATTATGCTTAAAATTAGATTCATTCAAATTTTAAGCCTCTAAATTTTTATTGGATAAATGTAAATACATTTAACAATCATGTATAATCATATTTTAGTTAGTTTAATTATTTCCTGCCAATACAATGGCTAGGAGTTAACTACAATTAAAAATAATAATATTATATTATTAGTGTGCAACGTAAGATTCCAAAGAAACCCACTGTTGTGTTTCGGGTATGCTATCGAACATAGAAACCCCTTTAAAGTAAAATTAATATTTAATTCACAAATATTAATATATATGAAGTATGTCTTATTCTTCATTTACCTGGGATGTTACATCCTTCCCCCCTTTTGTAAATTGCGTTCTCGCAATTTTTATTCACTTATCAAAATAAGTGGGAGTATTTGTCCCTCATAGAATATTCATATTCCCACATTTCCTCTTCAACCATATGGTTTTTTCACAAATCCTATACATAGTGATTTACCTTATTCCACAACACTTTTTCTCTACGTTAAAGAATCTAAACTGGTTGTTCTTCGTAAGAGAGATTATCATCCAACTGACCTACCTATGGGCTCAAAACATGATATTGATCTAGTATATATTTTCTCAACATTGAAACATGAAAAATATTGTGTACCTAGGATAAACGTGGAAGTAAAGCCACTCTATATGCAACTGATCCAACTTTCATCAGAATTTTATAAGGTCCAATGAACCTAAGACTCAACATTCCCTTCATACCAAAAAACATCACACTTTTCCATGGAGAAACATTGGGAAAGTCATGATCACCTACCGCAAAGGAAATATCCTTCCTCCGGTTATCTACATATCTTTTCTATCTGCTCTGAGCTGTTTTCATGTTCTATAGAATCAACTAAACTTTTTATGCCATCCTTTCGACCAATTCTGGTCCCATCAGCTTCATTTCACCTACTTCATCCCAAAATGCTAGAGTTCGATAATTCTTTCCATATAATGCCTAAAATAGAGCCATATGTATACTAGAATGAAAGTTGTTATTATATGAAAATTAAACCAAAGAAAGATGTGGGTCCCAACATCCGTGGAAATCCATCGAGCAAGAACGTAACATATCCTCCAAAGTCTGAATTGTTTGTTCTGACTTCCCATATTATTGAGGATGAAAAGTCGTACTAAAATTTAATTCTGTACCCAATGTCTTCTAAAGGCCATTCCAAAAGTTATAAGTGAACCTAGGATCACGATCAGATAAAATGGAGAGGGGAACTCCATGTAACCTGACTATATCTTTAACATACAACCGTGCAAGTTGATCTAGAGACATAGTATCTCTAATATGAAGGAAATGAGAAGATTTATTCAATCAGTCACCTATAACCCATATTTAATCATTACCTCGAGATATCTTTGGTAATCCCACAAAAAATTCCATGGATATATTTTTCCATTTCCACTCTGGCACTGGTAGAGTCTGAATCATTCGTTTCGGTAACTGTCACTCTGCTTTAACCTGCCGAGAAGTCAAACACTTCACAGTTAAATCAGAAATATCTCTTTTCATTCAATCCCACTTGTAATACTCCTGAAGATCTCTGTACATCTTAGTACATCCAGGATGAACTAAAAACAGAGAACTATGAGCTTCACATAACAACTCATTATTCAACATTGAATCACAAGACACACATAATCTCTTTTCAAATCTCAAAACACAATCATTATCAACATTAAAATTAGGCAACTTACCCTTCTGAACCAACACAACCATTTTCTGTAACTCACTGTTTTCCTTCTGCGCTTGCTGAAATCTGTCTGATAGAGATAATTTCACTGACACCTGAAACAAAAAAGAAACATTTCCTGCAACAACAACTTCTCTGCCAAAGTTCATCAAATCAAAAACCAGATGATATCATTCTAATCATAACATGGTTAATGAAGTATTACTTTTTTGACACCAAGCATCATCCACTTTATTTGCTTTCCCCATATGATAAAGGAACATGCAATCATAATCCTTGATTAATGCCAACCATCTCATCTTTCTCGTGTTTAATTCTTTCAGAGTGAATATATAATTCAAAATTTAGTGATCAGTATATATTTCAAACTTCACTCCATACAAATTATGCCTCCAAATTTTTAATACAAAAACAACAGCAGCTAATTCCAAATTTTGTGTAGGGTAATTCGACTCATTTGGTTTCAACTAACGTGAAGATTAAGCAATTGCCTGATCATTTTTCAATAGGACAGAACCCAGTCCTTTCAATGAAGCATCACTATAGATAAAAAACTCACCATTTCTGGAAGGAAGTGCAAAACTGGAGCATTCACCAATCTCCATTTCAATTCCTGAAAAAAATCATCACATTCTTTTGTCCGTATGAACTTAACACCTTTTCGAGTTAACATAGTCATTGGACTAGATTACCATGCAAAATTTTCAAAAAACCTATGTTAATAACCATCCAACCCACGAAAACTATAAATATCAGCGATATTTGTGGGTCTTGGACATTCTTCAACAAAATTCATTTTAGTAGGTTCAACAGTTATGCCATTTTTTGAAACAATGTGACCAAGAAAAAAAAAATTAACCAAAACTCACACTTGATGAATTTCCCATAAATTTTCATTTATATAAAGGTTTCCATGATGACCCTTAAATTAATTTCATGCTCCTATTTAATTTTATAATAAACCAACCATTTATCAATGAGCACAACCACAAACTTATCCAAGAACTCACAGAAAATTCTATTCATAAGATCCATGAATACAACATGTGCATTTCATAACCCAAAAGGAATGACTACAAATTCATAATCGCTATATCTAGTACGAAAGGTGGTCTTCAGAACGTCTGCTTTTTTTACATTCAACTGATGGAACACCGAACTCAAGTTAATCTTCGAAAAATACTGAGCTCCCAGGAGCTGATCAAACAAATCATCGATATCAGGCAAAGGATACTTATTCATAACAGTGATGTTATTCAATGATCTATAATCAATGAAAAGTTTCATTGAACCATAATTATTTTTCACAAACAATATAGTAGTACCCCATGTTGATGTTATAGTTTTAATGAAACCTTTATCTAATTGCTCCTGCAATTGTTTAAAAAAGTTCAATTTGAACCATTCGATAAGGGGGTTTTGAAATTGTCTTAGCATTATGAAGTAAGTCAACAGTAAATTCAATTTCCTGATCAGGTATAATACCAGGAAACTCATCAATAAAACCCTCAACATACTCATTTAACAATGTCACATTATTAATCTGAATAGTTCCTTTGTTTTCAACAATATATGCAAGGTAAAATTCATTTCCATCTTTTACTAGTTTCTCAGCATATTGACATGTTATCAACAGTAAGGGTTTATTTTTGTATCAAAACTGAAAATAATTCTGAAAAGAAAAATCATTATCTCTACAGTCAATCTTAGCCTGATATACAAAAATACAATCCATTCCCAAAATAACATCAAACTCTAATAGAGGCAAAATAATATGGTTTGTAGGTAGATTCTTTTTGCACACAAGGACATGAATGTTCTTATGGTTTCTTTTTGTCTCAATATTTCCTCCAACTGTTTTTACCATATGTTCAGTATTCATATCATGAGATGGAATTTCCAATTTAATAGTAAACTTCTCAGAAATGAAAGAATGTGTAGACCCTGAATCAAATAACACATTGGCATAATCTGAACAAACAAACAATGTACCAGATACTACTTCATTTGATGGACCAACATCTATTGAAGTAGTTGCAAACAATTTTTCCACCCCTTTATTATTGTAGTCTGGATTCTTTCCTTTCGTTGAGTTATTTGTTGGACACACATTTGCATAATGACCCATTTTATTGCACTTAATACATTTTACTGACTATAAATCAGATTTTGTCTTACAATTACCCTGATCTTTTTCAGTGAAATTACGAGCCTTATATACCATATTACCACATCAGTAGCACATACCAGAATTCAAAAGACATTCTCCAACATGCTTTTTACCACAATTTTCACAAACTGTAAACTTAAGTTTCTTACCATTAGACTTTTTTGAAGAGTTCTTCACTTTTTCCTGGAACCTCGACCACTTATTCTGTTGTTTGTCAAAGAATACATGATCATCAGCAAACACCATTTCCTCCATCTCCGCACAAAAAACTTATTTTTCATAACTTTTTAAATCACATGAAGCTAAAACCATTGATACTTTGGCATTAATCCTGAGTAAATATGGTTGATTTTACTATCATGATCTTGTATGAAATTTGGAGCATTCCTTCCCAGTTGAGTGAATTTTTCATCATAAGTACCCATTGATCCATCCTCCTTCCTCAATTCCAAGAATTATTATTTCATTCAATGTCGAACCACCTTAGGAAAATATTTCTCAAGAAACATACCTTTGAAGTCATCCTAATCGAGAGAATCAATCTCCTCACTATCCCTGATATTTTTCACCATCAACCGCCATTGATCAGCTTCACCTTCAAAACGCTGAACAAGAATACTAACATTTTGATATTCTGAACAACCCATGACATAAAAAATCTTTTCCAGTGCATTAATCCACCCTTCAGCTAGCACATGGTCAGATGATCTTATGAATGATGGGGGATGTTGCCTCATGAAATGCTCCCCAGCTGACATGTTCCTCTCAGGTTTATCTGGCTAATCTCGTACATGGTTACCACCACCATTTATAGCCTGATTCAACTGTTACATCTCTGCAAAAAACTGTTATGTTCCGATTCTAACCATCTCAGGTTGCTGATTTGGAAGCTTGTCTTCCTCCTGATGTCATCCCAACATAGCTGCCCTATTTCCTCTGCGTAAAACCATTTTGAACAATGAAATATCTTAGGCGAAGCAACATGGTAATCTTTAAATGCTATATGATTTCAATATTAACATAAATTACTTTGGGGATATTAATTTAACAATTACCTAACTCCTAAATTTGTCTAAACCGACCTCTAATACCAACTATAAGGACTCGGACTTAAACATTACATAATATTGAAATAAATGAATAATTCACATTGAGGATCATTTCAGGTTTAGAGTTTTAGAGAATTAGGACATAACTATAACATATCGAAAGATTACAAGGTAGACATATCTACATAGTTTCAATTTTCTCATTAAATAATAACTCTTGAAAAAAAAGAGTCATGCCTAGTTCCATGTTTTAGACAACATGACTTTTCCTTGATCACATCCTTGACCCTATTCATCTTTAAGTCATGTGAAAACATTTCAAAACGTGGGATGAGCATAAAAAGATCACTAAGAGTTATAAAAAAATAAATGAAATCCTTTTTTCATAAATACATACAAAACATGAACCCTTTTATTTACCTCATGAAATCATAAGATTTATGAAAGACACATAGAAATCATAAATCATAAAGGTAACTTGCGACATCCATACCATACATAAAATATAGCTATAACAGCTGCATAGGGAGTTACTTTGAAATACCCATAACAGTATATTACCTAAATCTATTAGGACAAACATTCACGTTTACCTCTGTCACGTTACCCAATGCATTTGGGATCTATCTCAGGATCGCCCGCCCTAGGTGTATCACATATCCACCTGTATATGAAAATAATTCCCAAGAACCATAACATGATCATAACACATAACATAAAAATAAAGGAATGATAACATTTCCACAATGAAATAACATATAATCAGTTCATGATATTTAAATAATAAATCCATTATCAAAATCATTTTCAATACAAAAATATGTAAAAAGAGTATATGGTATTTAGTATTCCTTTAAAAACCATTACGGCTTGTTAAGGAAGCAAAAGATCAAATAATACTCACGGCGGCGTAAAGCTCATTGTCACCGCATACGTAAAAAAAATTCCTTTTTTCGTTTATTAAAACGCTTCATAAAAAAATATTCCCTTTGAAAATTCAAGGGTTTTTATACAATGTATAAAAGAAAGTCGTGTAATAAAACAATATATGCCTCACCGAAAAGGGATTGTGACAAAGTCCCTTACCTCTTGTCCTACATGACTGGATCATTCTTTAATCTTCTGAATAATAAACTAAAGTTAATTTCTACTTTATTAAGAACCTTTTTCAAGTTTATTATTCCTTTTATATTTGTTATGACCATGTTATAAATTGTATGCAATCATTTAAGTTAACAACGTTCATTTTGTCAATATTTGTTACTTGAGTCAAAAATGGACTTCTTATAATTACATGTTGTTCATGTGGTCAAAGGTTCATTATACCCAGAATGATATTCATGAATTGGGTATCATATATATCAAATATATCCACCATATACGTTTATTTATAATAGTACATAACATTTAGAGGTAAGAAATGAAATTCACCGTTCATGGAGACAGTAAGTCGTACGTATGCATGAACGCTACTTCCATTTCTGTTTCTTATTATAATGGAATTAAAACATAATGATACAAAAGTATATTATAATTCTAGTATAATATCATATATAATATTATTAACTCCATCCTTTATACATCCCACATAAGGCATTAATGAATCACATCACTTTGTGTTGGTGGTAGTCTGCACATCCTCAAATGAGATTTATCGTATTTACCCACTATGGAGATCACAAAGGCATACTATAAATGGAAAATAAAGAAGAATAAAGAAAAAATAAATAGAATATATATCATATATAAATACATTTCCATCATAATGGCCATCATGAGAGGCAGTAGGAGATAATCAAACAATCATCGTTTCGTGAGGTGTTAGTTTGCCATCCACGAAATCATTATGTTCTTCATCCATTAGATGGAGGTGTGTGTATGTGTAGTTCAAATACTTCTCATAACAACATCCTAGTATTTTGAGGATACTTATTTTGTTACAAAAGAAAGGAATAAAATGTCTTTATGGGTTGGAGAAGTAAAATAAAAGAAAACAAATTAAGAGAAACTGTTACCTTTAATTTGGGTAACTCCCTTTGGTTTGAACTAAAACGACCTCATGAAGTGTCTTTTTCCTAAGGTAAGGCTTCTAGGAAGAGGATATGGATGTAGAGAGATTAATTGGGCAGTGTTTGGACTATCCAAATGGCTTTAGAGGTGTGTGGAATTGGATAGAAGTGGTCTCCTTTTATAAGGGAGAGGAGAGGATCATCAAGAAAGTGTGAAAACATTATCTTATTATATAATGATATTCGGTTTCTAAAGGTCCAAAAATAAGTATAGTCAAAGATAAGATGAGTCATGGTTGAAATAAAATCATCCAATCATAATTGGACATGTTTTGGATAATATTATAATCATTATAATCTTGTTTATTTATATCATTTATTAATGAGGTAAATACTGCATAATTATTGTGTCATAAATAATTTAATTTATTAGATGTTTAAAAATTATAAAAAAAATACAACCTTTTAGGAAATATTTTTAGATTTCCAATGAATATTTATTGTCGAAAATAGAACTTATATAACACCATATAAAAATTAATTACGAATATATTGTTTTAATGTCAATTTTGTATTTACATTAAATTAATTAATCTAAAATGTCATTTTCACTCCCATATGGATCAATGGTGTCCCAAAATCCACCCAAATATTCCCATGGTCTAAAATGACTCAACCAATATGTTTCGGACAAGTTTTAATGTAATTTTTAATTATTATAATATTCTTCTTATCTTGAATTATCTTATTTACCATTAACCGTGATAAATAAAAGTCCAACGTTACTAATCACCAAAAATTATTTTCATCTTAATGAACCACATTTGACTTCTTAATAACAACCATGTATGTTGTATTTTCAAAATTCAATTCACGGAACTGGTAAAATTTCATTTAAATGTAAAAGTTGGTTTTTTAACTACCACTAAGTGGTTTCACTATTCATCAAAAATTGACGTTTTTCAGAAAAATTCCAAAAATTCCGCCTAAGCTATATTTGATATTCTGAATTCAAAAAGGATGTTTATTTTTCTAAATTAAAAACATAAGAGTGGCATTAATGAAATTTAAAATTAATTATCATTATCAAAACAAATATCATGTTTTTACGAAACAATAACTATCAAAAGATGGACACTTATTTATGTCCAATTTCAATGTGAAATTAATTCCAATGACCAACATTGGATTAAATGGTAAAAATATATTTTAAATTTACTATAAAACCAATTAAAAAGATAATCTATCAATTTAAATAAATTATATTAAAAAGCACTTTTGAATTAAAATACAATATTTTTCACTATTCATTAAAAAATGAACTTTATCGAAAAAATTCCTAAAATTTACACAAAGTAAATTTTGATGTCCCCATTATAAAGAAGGATTTTATTTGGTAATATTAAATTTATTAAAGTTACCAAAACTATATTTAAAAATGGTTCACCATTAAAAGTGTAACTCCACAAACTTCCACGGTACGCTTCACTTTGAATAATACAGTAGCGTGTGTTGTACACAACTTCGAGTTCTAACACACACCACAACCAATCAAACTAGCCATTATAAATAGTAATACCCACTTTTTGAAATTTTATACATTATCTTTTTCAAAATAGACTTCATTTTTGGATTCGGAATATTGAAATTATCCTAGGATGAAATTTTGGTACTTATCGGATAACTTTTATATTTTGAGGTCTAGTGAAAATTACTAAATTTTTATTAAAAGAATGATTTTTAATCAAAATAATAAATAGTGATAAATTATTAATTTAAGTGGTTTTAATGTATATTTAGAATATATTTTTATCATTCAATATGATGTTAGTCATTGGAAATAATTTCACAATTAAACAGGACATAAGCAAGCGTCAATCTTTTGATAGTTGTTATCTCTTAAAAACAGGCTTTTTGTTTTAACGACGGGAATTAATTTTAAATTAATTTCTGCCACATTTGTGTTTTGAATTTGGAAAAATGGATTCAATATTTGGAATCAGGATGTCCAAATTGGTGATAATGACACATTATTTTAATTAGGTTAAAATAAATACAAAAAAGACATAAGCATATATCCTTTAGAATTTTTTTACATAGGGTTAAATATGATGGAATTTAGACTATAAATATTCATTATAAAGCTAAAACGAGTTCCTACATAATGTTATTTTACTTATAATTTTTAAAAGTATAATAATTTAATTTTTCTTTGACACAATGATGATGCAGTAATTACCGTATTAATGAATGATTAAGATAAATGATATAATAAATTCACAAATAAATGTAATATGAGTCTTTTTATAAAATAAAATAATTTTCTATGTTAATATGACATATTAGTATTATTTATCTTATTTTTTATCTAAGTAATAATTCTGTTATTAATTTATCAAAAACAAAATACCCAATAGTGTCAAAATTGACATAAAAGAGTTTTTAAAACAAATATTATATTATTAATTGATATTCAATTCTTAAAAATCTAAGGATCGGCCAAGAGACTTATATAATGATAGGTGTATCATTAATGGAACACTTGGGGGTCTCTTGGAGGTATATAGTATGTTTGTTAACTATATAATATAAAAATACAAAGTGACATGGTAAGTGTCAAACTAATTAACTAAGAGTTAAAACTAAAAGATAAGGTTAATATAATGACACAACCCTATCTAAATTCTATTGGATGAGTAGTTTTAGACCCATAATCACGTTAACCTTTAAATAATACACTTTTTATCCATTAGAAACTTAATATTAATTTATTATAAAATAATATTTCTAGATTTTCCGAAGTAGCCCCTCCTCCCCCTTATAAAAGGACATCACTTCTATCCAAATATCCAAACCATAAAAGCCTTTTGGTACATCCACCCCCTGACCAAATACACTCTCAACTTCCCTAAATTAAACATTGTGGCCATATTTTGATCAAAAAGCCAACCTATGGAGCCCTTTTGTTCAAATCAAAAGGAAGAACCTGAATAAGAGGTAATGTTTTCACCCCCCTTTTTCAAGTTCATTTCTTCTTCAACTTCTTCATTATTTGTTATTCCAATTCTAAAATACTATCTCTAGTATCTTCTATATACTGATATGTTATTATAAATATGGTAAAATAGTATTCAGTATTCTATCCATCCTATGAATGACATGTCACCATACGTGCATACGTACGGCTTACCGTCTCCACGTCGTGGTGTAGTTGTTATTCAAAACAATATTATTTGGATGGGTATAATAATGATGTGTAATTCATTTAAATAATAAATATGACATGATAATGATTATTTATATATAATATACTATCCAATCATATATTATTTTAATATCAAAAGAATGATATTGTCGCTCGTGCGTACGTACGGACTACCGTCTCCACGAACGCGATAAGATTCATTCCCCGTCGTATCCATTAATGTATATTTCTCATTTTATGATTAAAAATAATGATTAAGGACTTGATATAATTCTCGATATGATTAAGATAAAACCAATCCATAACAAAAACGTCTTATTTAACAAAACATGTAAAAGAAAAAGAGTAAGTTAACACCCGAAACGACGATAATACTAAGATATTATTAACAAAGTAATGATAAAAGATCATATATGATATCATATTAATGTATATGATTCTATTATAATTTAATAACAATTATTTCACCATTATAGATGAGGTTAACCTACCATAAACCATGTAAAAGTACAAGGTAAGGGTTATTTCACAATCTCTTCATTATTCGAGGTTGTTTATGTAACAGCCCAAGATTTTATAAAAACTATTCTTTTTAATTTTATTAATGTCTTGTGTTGTACGCTACACCAAAAGGAGCTTGCATAACACGCATCCTTGACTTGCCTTTCATTACACGCAATCACGACCTTCCTCGATAGCGTGTGTAATACGCAATACCGAGTTTCACTAAACAACGATATGCTATTAAAATATTATTAACACTAGCCGTTATGAATAGTAATAACCACTTTTTAAAACTCTGTAAATTTTATTTTTCAAAATGAACTTCATTTTTGGATTCGGAGTATCGAATTTAGCCTAAGGTGAAATTTTGGTACTTTTCGGATAACTTTCATTTTCTGATGAATAGTGAAAATTACTAAATTATAATTAAAAACAACTTTTTTAATCGAAATAATTAATAGTGATAAATTATTAATTTGAGTGGTTTTAAAGTATATTTAGAATATATTTTTACAATTTAATACAATGTTGGTCATTGGATGTAATTTCACATTTAAACCAGACATAATCAAGTGTCAATCTTTTGATAGATATTGTTTCTTAAAAACACGCTATTTGTTTTAACAGCGGGATTTAATTATAAAATTAATTAATGCAAATTCTATGATATAAATTTGGTAAAATAGACTTCATTTTTGAATTCGGAATATGAAATATAGCTTAGGATGAAATTTTGGCATTGTTCTGAAAAACATCAATTTTTGATGAATAGTGAAACTACTAAGTGGTAGTTAAAAAATTAATTTCTTCATAAATCTTAATTTTACCGCTTCTGTGAATGGAATTTCAAAAATCCGAGAGACACGGTTGATGTCAGTATGTAAAATGTGGTTCAATGAGATGAAAATAATTTTTGGTGAATAGTAACTTTTTACTTTTTTTTACGACGGTTAATAGTAAATAGGGTAACTAAGGGTAAATATGATATTACTATTACCCTAACACATGTCCTAATTCTATTGGATAAGTGTAATTCGACCAAAAACAACCTTATGAATATAATATGACCATTTAGGTCCACTTGGATTAGATTATGACATTTAATATTATATTATTTAATGAATAGTTAAAATAGTTAAAATCAAAGTTTAATAACTAAAACATTTTTAATATGGGGTTATACATAAGATAAATTCGACTATAAATATTCATTAGAAAGATAAAAAGATTTCCTACATAATGATATTTTATTTATAATTTTTAGACTTTAAATAAATTAATTTATTTATGACACAACGATGATGCAGTAATTACCCTTTTAAGAAAATATTAATATAATTGATGTTATAAATACTCAAATGAATGTAACTTGAGACTTTTTATGAATTCCACTAATTTTCTAGGTTACTATGATATATTAGTGTTGATTTAATCAACTTGGTTCGAACATATAATTCTGTTATGACTTTCACAAAAATCATATATCAAATAGTGTCAAAATTGACACAAAATAGTTTTTAAATCAAATATTATATTATTAATTGTTATTTTATTCCTAAAAATCTAAGGTTCGGCCAAATGACTTAGATAAGTATATATATATTAATAATAAACAATTTGGGGTTCGTTTGGCATGTTATAGTAAGTGTATTAACCATATAGTGAAAGAAAACAAAAAGACACGGTAAAAGTTAAATTATTTAACTTAGAGTTAAATCTAATTGATAAGGTTAAAATAAGAACCTAAACTTGTCTAAATCCTATTGGTTGATAGGATTTCGACCCATCCCCACTTTATCTTCGAAATAAGACCCTTTGGAACCATTATAAACCGATTTTTACTTTAATATAAAATAATATTTTGAGATATTCCTAAGGTGCCCCTCTCCTCCCTTATAAAAGGGCACCTCCTCCCCCTCCTCCTCACACCAATTTGAGCACTCAAGCTCGGCCAACCCCTGCCATTTTCTCCTCTACACTACCCTAGTATAATCCTAGAGGTCATGGTCTTCTCCAAATACCAATCTTAGTTCCTTAAGTGGAGGATTCAAAGAGGCGTTCCAAAGAAGAGGTAATATCCATTACCGATCTTTTCAATTTCATTCTTCTTAAACTTCTTCTTCTTTAGTTGTTTCATGATAAAGTAATAACATCAGTATTACTTACATACTGATATGTTATTATAAATATGAAACAACCCTAATTAACCTTCTATCCATCCTACGGAAAAATGAAATCACCGCGCGTGCGTACGTACGGAATACCGTCTCCACGCCGTGGTGTAATCTATTTTTCCACCATCACCTTACAAGGATGGGTATAATGGTGTAATGAGTAACTATATATGATTATTATGAAGTAATATTGATACTAAAATAATATATATATATATACTCCAATACAATTCCACGATCATAGGAACGATATCATCACTCGTGCGTACGTACGGAATACCGTCTCCACGATGTGATGCGACTCGTTCTACATGATCTTCATTTCATAATGATTATATAAATGAATTGAATAAATGAATATGGTATATACTACACTAATACCATTCTGTAAATTAATAATCTATAACCTAAAGATAAGAATAAGAATTTATTCGACAAAACACGCATAAGAACAAAAAGTTATAAAGACCCGAGTAACAAGTAACAATGAAATATTACTAACAAGAAGCTAATAATATGACCATATATGATATCATATCAATATGTATGATTCTGGAATAAGTCAATAACATTATTTAAACCATTATACAGGAGCTTCGGACACGAACAAAGCAAATCGGACCTAAGGTAAGGGAAATATCACAATCTCATTTTTATCCGAGATTGTTAATTCGTAAGTATTTACTGGGGTGTATTTTATCATCCACATCCATGTTTAATCAATATGTAATATTATTTCCATCCACCTACAATTGTTTTAATCCATTTTTACCCTTCGGTGAGTTTTTAGTAAAGAATATGAAAGGAATCTTTTGTCGCTTTTTCGTACGAGGTGATTTTTTGACTTTTCCGACAAAAGTACGAAGAATGTTTTTTTTAACGTATACGGCATGAATGGATTTTTAAAACATTATTTCCAAGAATCTTACTTTACAAGTTTTCAAGTTTATTTTTAATCAAATTCTTTTAATTTAAAGTTTTATGACATGTTAAGAAAGGAAAAATGTTTTTAAAGAAGAAAGGATATTTTCCTCAAGAATTCATTTCAAGTGTTTTTTTTAAACTATTTTTCCATCTAAGATGACGTTATTTGATATGTATGTTTCAAGTAGAATGTCTCTATGATTTAAATGGTTACAGTTTTCTTATGATGAAATGATATCAATTGTTTATGGATTATGATGGCATGATGTTTAAGAATCCCATTTTATTACATGGGTTATGAAATGATGTATGATTTATGATTTTGTGGCACACATAAGAATGGTATCATTATGAGATGGGTGGGACCTATATCTCCCTCCAATTCATTGGGTAATGATTTTATATCTCATGAGATAGACATGGCTGGAATGGTAGGTTATACCGGTTCAGTGAAACAGGACTGAAACGAGGGTTACTCGATTCAGAAAGGGACTTTGTCCACTAAGATAGTCTTGGCAATGAGTCTTGACTAACAAGAAATGATTCTCTATGATTATGTGTGAATGCCACAAAGTTTCATGTTTTATGTTATGATTATTGTGATTACATTTCACTGCCATGATTTACCCCATGTTATGAAATTATGATCTCTTTTGCAGGTTAAGATTTCCAAAAGTTATGTGCTTATATATATGATGTGATTGATATTTCTTTTGTTTACCCTCACTGAGAATTTGAGCTCACCCTTTTATGTTTTCTTTTCCCCAGGATATAAAGAAAGGTTTTAGGTATAAAAAAAGAAGATCTTTATGGGAGATGTTGAAGATCTTTCACCACGATTAGAAGATTATATTCCGAGTTTCCAAAGACACTAAACTATTACGGTCCTTGTGTGTGTGTTTTTGTTATGTACTAAGTATTCCGCAAATGTAATGTAATGTCCATGTACGTCAAGATAAGGGTCGTTACAGTTGGTATCAGAGGAAAGGTTTAGTCAACCTTTGGAAACTAGGATGCGAAAACGTTAGTGAGATCCCTAGAGATATTTCTAAGGTAAGTCTAGGGATGTCTCTAAGGTTAAGTATACGTATAGGTTATAGTCCTAGAATTGCTCTAACGATCTTAGAATTTAACCTAAGATGTTAGATATTGAGGGTACTACCCCTTTATTATGTTGTTTTCCCTAGCATGATTTTTGCCTCTCACACTATTCTTTTGGGGTTTTAGACGATGGTTGGAACCCGAAGAAACCGTGTTGATCAATGCAATGGACAATGCAATGATTGTCCCCCTGAGCAACCAAACGATATGGGAGCTGGAATGCAAAATCTTGTAGCCATGCTCACACAACTTTCTCAAGCTATGAATCATGCAGGACTTCCAAACGAGAAAAGGAAGGAGCAACATTCTGTTGAATCCTTCATGAGGCAGCGTCCGCCTTCTTTCAGTGGTTCTACTGATCCATTAGTTGCTGAACAATGGATTAGTACTACTGAAAAGATATTTTCAGTTCTTCAATGTTCTAAACATGATAAAGTCATCTTAGCAGTATATCGTTTGGAAGGTGAAGCTCATCAATGGTGGAATCTTATCAAGAATACGAGGCAAAGAGATGAAATTGATTCCATGGAATGGGACGAGTTCAAGAACTTGTTTTTCAGTAAGTACTTCCCTCGTATTCTTCGAACGAAGATGGAGAAGGAGTTTCTTGAACTAAAGCAAAAGGATGATGAATCTGTTGGTATATACAAAGCGAATTTTACAAGACTTGCAAGGTATGCATCTGGCATTATCATCCAACCTGAAAGTAAAGTTGATCGATTTTTCAGTGGCTTAAAACCAAGTCTTCGAAGGGCATTAGCTATAAGAGACTTCAGTAACTATGAAGAAATTGTGCGTTGTGCTATCAAGGTAGAAATGGAAGTTAGTGTTACATATCCATCTCATGGTTTTGACAAGAAACGAAAGATGGAGTTCAAGGAGAAATCTCAGAATAATGGTGAAAAGAAGATGAATGCTTCCTTATGCACAAAGTGTGGAAAGAAGCATGGTGGAGATTGTCTTAAAGGGACTAGAAAATGTTTTAAGTGTGGAAAAGAAGGTCATCGAGCAGCTGAGTGTCGAAGTAATGGAAAATGGGATTCTAATGAAGTGAATAAAGCAAACACTGCAGAGAACGTACAACCAACACTTCAATGCTTCAAGTGCAAGGAAATGGGGCATTATGCTAATAAATGACCTAATCCAAGGGTTAGTGATGATCGACATGAGCAACCACTTAAGGCAAAGGACAAAGGGAAGTCACATGTGATCACTATTGGCAATGTTGAATATGAAAACGATGTGGTGGAATGATTAAGTGTTTATGTAATGGGATTCCAAAATAATGTTGTATCTTGGAATATTGGAATATTTATGTATTGGTCTAATGTGGTATTCAAAGTGATTGAGATATTATGCGCATAATGAAGGGAAAACCAGAAAATGAAATGTTTAACAGTATTCATGAGCTCCTGATTGATATAAGGACTAAGTGATATCATGGTTTGAGTATATAGAATTTTAAGGATTTTGGTATGTGGAAAGTGTTAACTTTTAACTGCATTCAAGTTTTCACTAAGGTTCAATGGGTATTCAAGAGAGTACAAGATTAAGGCCTTTGAATGTTTGGAATGTGTCCAAAAAGATATATCTTATGATATATGGGGATCAACGATGGTATTAAATCTCTGGTAATCGTTTTCACTATGTTATGAGAATGGACTGCAGTATTATGGATAGGACTAAAGATTGGAATGGATTATGTTGGACATAAGTTAGTATTGTTTAAGGATAGAAGTTTTTTCGATATTATTTATGGGATGTTATAGTAATATAGTTTTAGAAAAAGGACAACCTGCAGGACGGGCGACAGCCCATCGCTTCGGACAAGGCTGTGGGAATCGAACCCACAACCGAAGTGCGACTGGCCTTTATCGCCTACCACTGGCCTACATGAAGTCCCTGTTTAGTAGAAACTAGTTTTATTATATTAAACAGTATGATATATGAAGTATAAGTCCATTTTAGGAACTATATATGATTAATCTCACTATAGATCGACTTATGTATATAATTTTTGCTAACCTTTTGTTTGAGACAGATGGAATGACCCGTCATTCTATCACATGATCTGCTAACACTTCACGAATAACAAATTCAACTTCATTTAAGAGATGAAGTGGAAATTGTTCTATGCACGAACAATAGTGAGATTGTACCAAAATAAAGAAAGTATTTATTCCAATTCAAATTTTCAACTTTAGGGAAATGATCTTGAAAACCAAAAATGTTGTCCTAGTGATCTTATACCTGATGAATCGGATGGTACCTTAGATCGTCACAAATTTATGGATTTGTGATTATTGGATTTTCCATAGCCATGTTCTCTACCACTCTCCATCAGAACATGATGGTTAGATTTCTCTTCCATATCCATATTTTCACCTATGTGGAAACCCAATGATTAGTTTATTTGGGTAACCGTTACGTTTCATACTTTTGTTTTTAAAGATTGGTTTTGATATTCCTTTTTACGATGTGGGTTTATATTAAAGAAACTTTCAAATAGTAAACCATTTATAACCCCGACGAATTTCGAGGGCGAAATTCATTTTAAGGGGGGTAGAATGTAACAGCCCAAGATTTTATAAAAAATATTCTTTTTAATTTTATTAATGTCTTCTGTTGTACGCTACACCAAAAGGAGCTTGCATAACACGCATCCTTGACTTGCCTTTCATTACACGCAATCACGACCTTCCTCGATAGCGTGTGTAATACGCAATACCGAGTTTCACTAAACAACGATATGCTATTAAAATATTATTAAAACTAGCCGTTATGAATAGTAATAACCACTTTTTAAAACTCTGTAAATTTTATTTTTCAAAATGAACTTCATTTTTGGATTCGGAGAATCGAATTTAGCCTAAGGTAAAATTTTGGTACTTTTCGGATAACTTTCATATTCTGATGAATAGTGAAAATTACTAAATTATAATTAAAAACAACATTTTTAATCGAAATAATTAATAGTGATAAATTATTAATTTGAGTGGTTTTAAAGTATATTTAGAATATATTTTTACAATTTAATACAATGTTGGTCATTGGATGTAATTTCACATTTAAACCAGACATAATCAAGTGTCAATCTTTTTATAGATATTGTTTCTTAAAAACACGCTATTTGTTTTAACAGCGGGATTTAATTATAAAATTAATTAATGCAAATTATATGATATAAATTTGGTAAAATAGACTTCATTTTTGAATTCGGAATATGAAATATAGCTTAGGATGAAATTTTGGCATTGTTCTGAAAAACATCAATTTTTGATGAATAGTGAAACTACTAAGTGGTAGTTAAAAAAATTAATTTCTTCATAAATCTTAATTTTACCGCTTCTGTGAATGGAATTTCAAAAATCCGAGAGACACGGTTGATGTCAGTATGTAAAATGTGGTTCAATGAGATGAAAATAATTTTTGGTGAATAGTAACTTTTTACTTTTTTTTACGACGGTTAATAGTAAATAGGGTAACTAAGGGTAAATATGATTTTACTATTACCCTAACACATGTCCTAATTCTATTGGATAAGTGTAATTCGACAAAAAACAACCTTATGAATATAATATGACCATTTAGGTCCACTTGGATTAGATTATGACATTTAATATTATATTATTTAATGAATAGTTAAAATAGTTAAAATCAAAGTTTAATAACTAAAACATTTTTAATATGGGGTTATACAAAAGATAAATTCGACTATAAATATTAATTAGAAAGATAAAAAGATTTCCTACATAATGATATTTTATTTATAATTTTTAGACTTTAAATAAATTAATTTATTTATGACACAACAATGATGCAGTAATTACCCTTTTAAGCAAATATTAACATAATTGATGTTATAAATACTCAAATGAATGTAACATGAGACTTTTTATGAATTCCACTAATTTTCTAGGTTACTATGATATATTAGTGTTGATTTAATCAACTTGGTTCGAACATATAATTCTGTTATGACTTTCACAAAAATCATATATCAAATAGTGTCAAAATTGACACAAAATAGTTTTTAAATCAAATATTATATTATTAATTGTTATTTTATTCCTAAAAATCTAAGGGTCGGCCAAATGACATAGATAAGTATATATATATTAATAATAAACAATTTGGGGTTCGTTTGGCATGTTATAGTAAGTGTATTAACCATATAGTGAAAGAAAACAAAAAGACACGGTAAAAGTTAAATTATTTAACTTAGAGTTAAATCTAATTGATAAGGTTAAAATAAGACCCTAAACTTGTCTAAATCATATTGGTTGATAGGATTTCGACCCATCCCCACTTTAGCTACGAAATAAGACCCTTTGGAACCATTATAAACCGATTTTGACTTTAATATAAAATAATATTTTGAGATATTCCTAAGGTGCCCCTCTCCTCCCTTATAAAAGGGCACCTCCTCCCCCTCCTCCTCACACCAATTTGAGCACTCAAGCTCGGCCAAACCCTGCCATTTTCTCCTCTCCACTTCCCTAGAATAATCCTATAGGTCCCTGTCTTCTTCAAAGACCAATCTTAGTTCCTTAAGTGGAGGATTCAAAGAGGCGTTCCAAAGAAGAGGTAATATCCATTACCGATCTTTTCAATTTCTTTCTTCTTCAACTTATTCTTCTTTAGTTGTTTCATGATAAAGTAATAACATCAGTATTACTTGCATACTTATATGTTATTATAAATATGAAACAACCCTAATTCACCTTCTATCCATCCTACGGAAAAATGAAATCACCGCGCGTGCGTACGTACGGAATACCGTCTCCACGCCGTGGTGTAATCTATTTTTCCACCATCACCTTACAAGGATGGGTATAATGGTGTAATGAGTAACTATATATGATTATTATGAAGTAATATTGATACTAAAATAATATATATATATACTCCAATACAATTCCACGATCATAGGAACGATATCATCACTCGTGCGTACGTACGGAATACTGTCTCCACGATGTGATGCGACTCGTTCTACATGATCTTCATTTTATAATGATTATATAAATGAATTGAATGAATTAATATGGTATATACTACACTAATACCATTCTGTAAATTAATTATCTATAACCTAAAGATAAGAATAAGAATTTATTCGACAAAACACGCATAAGAACAAAAAGTTATAAAGACCCGAGTAACAAGTAACAATGAAATATTACTAACAAGAAGCTAATAATATGACCATATATGATATCATATAAATATGTATGATTCTGGAATAAGTCAATAACATTATTTAAACCATTATACAGGAGCTTCGGACACGAACAAAGCAAATCGTACCTAAGGTAAGGGAAATATCACAATCTCATTTTTATCCGAGATTGTTTATTCGTAAGTATTTACTGGGGTGTATTTTATCATCCACATCCATGTTTCATCAATATGTAATATTATTTCCATCCACCTACAATTTTTTAAATCCATTTTTACCCTTCGGTGAGTTTTTAGTAAAGAATATGAAAGGAATCTTTTGTCACTTTTTCGTACGAGGTGATTTTTTGACTTTTCCGACAAAAGTACGAAGAATGTTTTTTTTAACGTATACGGCATGAATGGATTTTTAAAACATTATTTCCAAGAATCATACTTTACAAGTTTTCAAGTTTATTTTTAATCAAATTCTTTTAATTTAAAGTTTTATGACATGTTAAGAAAGGGAAAATGTTTTTAAAGAAGAAAGGATATTTTCCTCAAGAATTCATTTCAAGTGTTTTTTTTTAAACTATTTTTCCATCTAAGATGACGTTATTTGATATGTATGTTTCAAGTAAAATGTCTCTATGATTTAAATGGTTTCAGTTTTCTTATGATGAAATGATATCAATTGTTTATGGATTATGATGGCATGATGTTTAAGAATCCCATTTTATTACATGGGTTATGAAATGATGTGTGATTTATGATTTTGTGGCACACATAAGAATGGTATCATTATGAGATGGGTGGGACCTATATCTCCCTCCAATGCATTGGGTAATGATTTTATATCTCATGAGATAGACATGGCTGGAATGGTAGGTTATACCGGTTCAGAGAAACAGGACTGAAACGAGGGTTACTCGATTCAGAAAGGGACTTTGTCCACTAAGATAGTCTTGGAAATGAGTATTGACTAACAAGAAATGATTCTCTATGATTATGTGTGAATGCCACAAAGTTTCATGTTTTATGTTATGATTATTGTGATTACATTTCACTGCCATGATTTACCCCATGTTATGAAATTATGATCTCTTTTGCAGGTTAAGATTTCCAAAAGTTATGTGCTTATGTATATGATGTGATTGATATTTCTTTTGTTTACCCTTACTGAGCATTTGAGCTCACCCTTTTATGTTTTCTTTTCCCCAGGATATAAAGAAAGGTTTTAGGTATAAAAAAAAGAAGATCTTTATGGGAGATGTTGAAGATCTTTCACCACGATTAGAAGATTATATTCCGAGTTTCCAAAGACACTAAACTATTACGGTCCTTGTGTGTGTGTTTTTGTTATGTACTAAGTATTCCGCAAATGTAATGTAATGTCCATGTACGTCAAGATATGGGTCGTTACAGTTTATACGTAAATATCCACTGGGACCTCTTCATCATCCACATCCATGTTTCTTAAAAATGAATTTAAAAACATTCTTAATATTTTATAGAATACGGGTTAAAGTAATTTATACCATTTTTTTACTTTTATAAGAGGGTTATAATGAAATATTTCCGTCATTTTTCAAACAAGTTCCTTTTTAACCTTTTCTAGAAAATTAATGTAAGAATTCTTTTTTTACTTATACGGTGGGTGCGGCTATTTTCCTCCATTATAAGATCGTTAAATATTCCCTTAAAAAACTTATAATAATATTTTGAAAATAAATATTTTCTTTATGTGAATCTTAAATGATTTCAAAATATAAAGAGATGTGTCTCCCTAAAAAAGGTTTTGATTTCATCTATCTCAACATCCTTTGATGGATTTTAAGTTTATTTGAAGTTGATTTATTATGATACAAAACATCCTTATTGCATTGAAGCATTTATGATATATTTGTCTATGCATGTGCTATTTTTATACCATTAATTGTTTATGGTTAAAGTATTGACATTTCGTATGCTAGTTTTAATACGAATGATTATGATATGTTTAAAACATTTCATATGAGGAATGTATTGCAGTAGTAAGTGATGTGTGGATCCGTCTATAGCTCTTCGATGCATCGGTAGGTCTCATGAGACAAATAGACATCTAATTGTCCAATTACCTTTTCCAAATTTGATTTATGGTTATGGTCGAGGCCTTAATCATTTTAGACGTCTTGGCTGAGGCCTAGAAACAATGTTTTAGAATGTCTCGTATTATACATTCCCCCATTATGGAAATAATATTGACGGTTCATGTGGCCATTCGACTAGTAGAATACTGATGATTATGTTTTATTATGGAATATTTACTCATCTCATGTTATTTCCATAAAAGTATTCATGTATATTATTCATAAGGGCATGTAGTTTAAATTATTTCACATGCTTAATATTTATGTCATTTTCCGCTGTATTACTTACCCTTACTGAGCGTTTGATCTCACCCCTTGAAATGTTTCATTTTTTCCCAGGATGTGAAAAACATAGTTATGAGTGACCTGCATGCATAATCTAGGAGGGTTGTATGTTGCTAATGAAATATATTTGTGTTGTATTTATCTTCAAGATGTAAAGTTGAACATATGTATGAATCTTGTTTCCAATAATACTAATCTGATCGGTCTTTAAAGCCATGATTTCCTTGTGATCATGTCAATGTTATGTAATAATGCACTGAATCTAGGTAACTAGGGTCAGGGCGTTACATTTGGTATCAGAGGATGTTTAATACAAACCTTGGAATCTTGATTTAGATAATGCCTGATTAGAGCACGCAGACCTAATATGATCATTGAGGATTAGTATAGAATAACTTCCTAGAATTTTGGTATTGTAGATATTTTGTGAGTTTTCTGAGCAGTACATCCCAGTCTGGATATGAGCTGGTAGAGGCAGCTCTGGCACAGATGTACCTAAGGGTAAAACCAGAAAACACCGCTTTTAACTAGACTCGAACGGGAACTGGTGCACGATAACGGGCCTTGCTGCACCCTTGTTTACGACACTCCTAGGGGATATGGTTAGGATAATCCTAATTTTATTTACGAACCATTAAGAAGTGTTTTTGAGTATATACGACCTCAATTAAAACATTTTTATGATTATGGATTATATCCATAAACTGTTCAATTTATGTTAAGTGTATTACAAGTTTGGAATTATGTATTATGATTCATAAACAGATCTAGTTTATTACATTGTTTAGAAATGGCACCCAGTAGAAGGAATAAGAAATCTAGCAATACGCATGATCCAAAGAGTAAGAAAGATCATATCTTTCATGGTCTTAAGCTAGAATTTAAAAGGGAATAGTCTCCCACGTATTATCATCATATGAAGAAATAGTATAATGTGTTGATATGAAAAGTGAGTAATTCTCAGATTCCTATGGCTTTGAAGGGTAACCAGAGAAGGAAAGGACTGTAGAGAGAAGAGAAAATAAAGCGAATAAAGTAAAGAAGGATTTTCCCATATGTGATAACTGTGGAAAGAATCACCTTGGAAAATTTTTGAAGGGAATGAGAGTATGTTATAAGTGTGGTGAAAAAGGAAACCAAGTAAGTGATTGAAGGGAAAGAAAGAGGTTCCAAATGTACAATGCTTCATCTGCAAGGAGTTTGGACACTACGCAAATCGATATCCAAATCATCAGACTATGCCAGAAATGATGCTATTGGATAATAAACATGTTATGATACTACCACAGATGAAATGAAATTACTAGTGTTATTATGTTTTTATTTTGTAATTATTTCATTGAAGTGTTGTATCAATGATGTACTGGAAATAAATAAGGATTGTACTGCAGTACTATTTCATTGAGGTTTTTGAGTTTTTGTGGTACTAAGATGAGTGACTCTATAGCGAGTTAAACTTTTTTGAAATTACATGGTTGAAGAAAAGATAAACCTTAATATGGTCCTAATATTGACGTAAAGATTTTCGAATAAGATATGGTTGATTTGGGTAAATTATATTGGATATTCTTGACTGCCTTGAAACTGATTAAATATTTATATATTCTATCATTGTTTGAGTTTACAAAATTTTTGGATGGATGATGTATATCCAGTATTCTATAAGGAATAAGGGAGAATGAATGTAATCAATAAGTTTTTATGGTAATTCAGGATGTTTCATTGTTTTAAAAGATTACATGATGAAGTTATTCGCATTCTATTACTGGGTAAAAAGGATCTACATTAAGTTTAAATTTCATATAAAATTTGGACTGAGAGTTTACAGAAGTATTTTGGATAAGTATAAAGAATGGTCGGGATTTAGTTTGAATGGTTATTTTTGCATTTTTGTAAAAGGACAACCCGACGGTTGGGCGGCAACCCCTCGCGTCCGGTAAGGCCGCAAGACTTGAACCCACAACCGAAGGGTGAAAAAGGTGTATCAACTACCACTAGCCCACGTGATGTCCTGGATAGAATAATAAAGTTTTTTTAAAGGGTCTGATATTTGAATTATAAATTCATTATTCTTGGAACACTATACGATTAGGATAAATAGAATATATATATATATATATATATTTTAAATCTTTTAGAGTAAAAGATGAGTTTGTAGTAGGAATTAGTTGAAGGATGAAACTATACTTGTCATGAATATGTAAATACATGTACACACATATATATATTTCCTATTATTTTACGGATAAATTAATTATTAAGCATTAGGTAAGGGATCTTAAAACCAAAAATGTTTTATCCTAATACCTTACGTTTTGTTGAACCGATGGTATTTTAAAGCATCATAAATTGTTGGCTTTGAGGCCCACAATTATATAATTGTTTGTGATTGAGGACCTCAATCACTCCCTATAAAATATTTATTTTTTTCCTCCAATTATGTGTCTCTAATTTCCACCAATGTTCTACTAATGGAGATCATAATTTGGTGGTGACCCTTTCATTTCTCTTTTCCTCTTATTAAGACTAAATTTTATTAACCTAATTTCTGATGTGGGTTTTCCAACAAAGATACTTTCTATTTTAAACCTTTTATTTTTGAAGAAAAATTTACAATTTCAAGGATGATATTTATTGAAGGAGGGGAGAATGTAACACCAAATTCTTCCACTGTAAACTTTACTTTGAATAATACAGTAGCATGTGTTGTACGCAACTTCGAGTTCTAACACACACTACAACCAATCAAACTAGCCATTATGAATAGTAATACCCACATTTTGAAATTTTATACATTTTATATTTCAATATGGACTTATTTTTTGGATTCATAATATTGAAATTATCCTAGGATGAATTTTTTGTAATTTTCAGATATCTTTTATATTTTTGATGAATAGTGAAAATTAATAAATTCTTATTAAAACAAAATTTTTTAATCGAAATAATTAATAGTGATAAAATATGAATTTGATTGGTTTTAATGTATATCTAGTGTATATTTATACAATTTATTACTATTTTGGTCATTGGACATAATTTCACATTTAAACCGGACATAAACAAGTGTCGATCTTTTTATAGTTATTATCTCTTAAAAACACGCATTTCGTTTTAACAATGGGAATTAATTTTAAATTAATTTCTTCCACTTATGTGTTTTGAATTTGTTGAAATGGATTTTAAATTTGGAATCAGGATGCCAAAATTGTTTAAATAGGTAACATTCATTTTTAGACAATTTGAATAATTACTTCGGTAAATATTTTAATTACCATGGTTAAAGGGTAAATCTGGTAAATTAGGGTAAAAAATAATATTATAATTATACTAAATTATACTAAAATGTGTCATAACATTATTGGTTGATACATTTCCGAACATGGGAATTTTTGGTTCGATTTTGGGACCCCATGGAGCCACTTTTTGGGGATACAGACACTTTATATTATTTAAGTTAAAATAAATACAAAAAAGACATAAGCATATATCTTTTAAAAAAACAATTTTTACCTAAGGTTATATATGTTCAAAATTAGAATATAAATATTCATTATAAAGACAAAATTTTTTAATACATAATTGTATTTTACTTTTAATTTTTAGACATTAAATAATTTAATTTATTTATGACACAATGATGATGCACTAATTACCGTATTAATGAAAGATTAAGATAATTGATATTATAAAATCCCAAATAAATGTGATTTGGGACTTTTTATAAATTAAAATAATTTTATAGGTTAATATGGAATATTAGTATTATTTATAAGAATTTTTTTCTAAGTAATAATGCTGTTATGAATTTATCAGAAACAAAATAACCAATAGTGTCAAAATTGACATAAAAGAGTTTTTAAAACAAATATTATATTATTAATTGATATTAAATTACTAAAAATCTAAGGATCAGGCAAAAGACTTATATCATTATATTTGTATCATTAATGGACCACTTGGGTGTCCCTTGGAGTTATATAGTATGTTTATTAACTATATAATATAAAAATACAAAGTGACAGGGTAAGTGTCAAACTAATTAACTAAGAGTTAAAACTAAAAGATAAGGTTAATATAATGACCGAAACCTGTCTAAATTCTATTGGTTGAGTGGTTTAAGACCCATCCCCACCTTAAAATTTAAATAATCCACTTTTTAGCCATTAGAAACCGAATATTAAATTATTATAAAATAATATTTCTATATTTTCCTAAGGTGACCCTCCTCCCCCTTATAAAAGGACACCACTTATAAACAATTATCCACACCATAAAATCCTTTTTGTTCGCCCAAACCCTACCCAAATACTCTATCAAGTTCCATCACTTCAAAATGGAGTCCATAGTTCGATCATAAAGACAACTTAAGGAGCCCTTTTGATCAAATCAAAAGGAATAACCCGAAGAAGTGGTAATGTTTTCACCACCCTTTTTCAAGTTCATTTCTTCTTCAACTTCTTCTTTCATTGTTATTTCCATTCTAAAATAATAACTCCAGTATCTTCTATGTACTGAGATGTTATTATAAATATGATACCACCATATTCAGTATTCTATCCATCCTATGATTGACATGTCACCATACGTGCGTACATACGGCTTACCGTCTCCACGTCGTGGTGTAATTGTTATTCAAATAATTATTATTTGGATGGGTATAATAATGATGTGTAATTAATGTAAATAATAAATATAACATGATAATGATTATGTAAATATGATATACCATCCAATAATATTTTATATTAATATCAAAATAATGATATTGTCGCTCGTGCGTACGTACGGACTACATTCTCCACGAACGCGATAAGATTCATTCCCCACCTTATCCTTTCAAGTATAATTATCATTTGATGATTAAAAATAATGTTTAAGGACTTGATATAATTATGGATATGAATAAGATAAAACCTATCCATAACAAACACGACTTATGTAAAAAAACATGTAAAGGAAAACGAGTAAGTTAACACCTGAAACGACTATAATACTAAGATATTATTAACAAAGAAATTATAAAAGATAATATATGATATCATATTAATGTATATAATTCTTGTATAATTTAATAAAAATTATTTCACCAAATATATGAGGTTAACCTACCATAAACCAAGTAAAAGTACAAGGTAAGGGTTATTTCACAATCTCTTCGTTATTCGGGGTTATTTATACGTAAATATCCACTGGGGCCTCTTTATCATCCACATCCATGTTTCTTAAAAAATAATTTCAAAAAATTCTTAGTATTTTACAGAATATGGGTTAAATTCATTTATACCCTTCTTTGACTTTTATAAGAGGTTTATAAAGGAATCTTTCTGTCATTTTCCAAACAAGGTCATTTTTATCCTTTTCGACAAAATTAAGGTAAAAATGTTTTTTTTAACTTATACGGTGGGTGCGTCTATTTTCAGCTGTTATAAGATAGTCAAAGCTTACCTTAACAATCTTATAAGAATATTTTCAAAATAAATATTTTAGTTATGTGACTCTTAAATGATTTCAAAATATAAAGAGATATGTCTCTCTAAAAAAAGGTTTTGATTCCCTCAATGTCAGCATCCTTTGATGGATTTTAAGTTTATTTGAAGTTTATTTATTATGATACAAAACATCCATATTGTATTGATGTTTTTGTAATATTTTTTACTGTGGATGTGCTATTTTTATACCATTATTTTATTATGGTTATATTATTGACATTTCATATGCTAGTTTTAATACGAATGTTTATGATATATTTAAACCTTTTCATATGAGGAATGTATTGGACTTAGTAAGCGACGGTTGGAGCCCGCTATAGCTCCTTATTGCATCAGTAGGTCTCATGAGACAACTAGATGTGGAATTGGCCGAGGCCCTTTTCCTAATTTGATTTATGGTTTTGGCCGAGGCCTTAATCATTTTAGACGTCTTGTCCGAGGCCTTGAAAAAATGTTTCAGAATGTCTAGCATTATACATTCCCTCATTATGGAAATAATATTGATTATTCATGTAGTCATTCGACTAGTTGAATACCCATGATTATGTTTTATTATTGAATTATTTACTCATCTCATGTTCTTTCCATAAAATTATTGATGTATATTATTGGTAAGGTCATGTGGATTCAATTATTTACCATGCTTAATATTTATGTCATTTTCCACTTTATTACTTACCCTAACTGAGCATTTGAGCTCACCCCTTTCAATGTTTTATTTTTTCCCAGGATATGAAGAAGATTGTTATGAGTGAACTGCATGTATAATCTAGGAGGCTTGTATGTTCCTAATGAAATACATTTGTGTTGTATTTCTCTTCAAGATGTAAAGTTGAACATATGTATGAATCCTGTTTACAATAATACTAAACTGATCGGTCTTTCAAGACATGATTTCCTTGTGACCATGACAATGTTATGTAATAATGCAAATACTCTAGGTAACTAGGGTCGGAGAGTTACAAAAAGGTGATAAATCGGCCATTTAATGTAAATTTTTTTTAAAATTAGATTCATTAATATTTTATGCCTCTAAATTTTTATTGGATAAATGTTAATAAATTTAACAATAATGTTTAATCATATTATAGTTAGTTTCATTCATTCCCACCAATAAAATGACTATGAGTTAACTGCAATTTAAAATAATAATATTATATTATTAGTGTGCAATGTAATATTCCAATGAAACCCGCTGTTGCGTATCGGGACTGCTATCAAACATAGAAACCCCTTTAATGTAAAAATAATATTTATATCAAAAATATTAATAAATATGAAATATGTCTTATTATTCATTTACCCGGGATGTTACAGTTCCATAGGATGGTATATACTAATATTAATTTCACTATCCATGAGGATAGAAAAATATACAAAATGAATCAGGATGAATATATGCATTTATTGTCTAAAAAATTAATTATTTGATATATGATTATATTATCCATCGTGATTTATTTTTCATTTTGAAAATATATATACATTATTAATATTCTTCCAAAATCCCATATATTCCATGATTTTCAATTCCATGTTACTTTTTTATTTTTTTAAAAGGATCTGACTCCACAATTTCAGAATTTAAAAGGGTTTCATTATATCAATTCTATTTCATTGAGAAATAATATATTTTCTATACAATTTTTTTCATTTTTTAGTGTTCCAAATTCCTGTGTATAGATTTGTAGGATCCATGATTTTAATTTCATAGGATATAAATTCCTAATTAACTTTCACTCATTCATATTTTAATTGAATTATATATTACCCTAGTAGATAGGATATTTCGAAACTCATCCATCACTCATTGAGTTATGATAATTTCTCAAACATAATTCTTATTAGATGGGTAAATTATACCCTTTAATGAATTATATGGTATTTTATAATTGATTTTTGTGTAATTACATCCCTATAATATAAATCATTATTAACTATCTTTAAAATTGTGAATTATGTTTCCCATAAGGTATATTGATAACATAAATAACATCTAATTGAGTTATAAATTTAAATGAGTAAATTTTTTCTTCCATCGATGGATTCGATAATATATATTTTTTATATATATTATTTAGTAATACAGATTTGAAAATTATGATTTTAAAATAATGTGGTATCTATTAATATATTTAAAACATTATATTTCAACAAAGGTAATATTTATGTATTAAAAATGTTCATTTAATAATGGCTCTTTTTAACTTTGGCTACACATTTCCTATATATGAAAATATGTAAATTTCATGGATCAATTATTGTATATTCTCTTCCTAAAATAAATGTTTCCAAAATATTTAACATGACCAATCAAAATGATACAATTTAATGATACATGCATGTTTGTAATTTATTTCATTTTTTAAAGTGTTCTCTATAAACTCTTAGGATTTCAGCTACATTTTACATTTCCTTTTAAAATTTATTTACACTTTTGGGATTTATGGAACATGATTTATTCCATGAATAATTTTTTATTAATAATTTTTGGTGATTTAACGAAATATATATTTCAATAATATTATTATTCCCTTTTTAAAGGATATCATTATAATTATTCATTTGAATGGATGTTTTTATTATTATTTCATTTCAATTATGAGTTTCCATTTTTACATAATCTATGTGGTAATGTTGAAACATATAGATGATTTCACTAGATGGATTTTTTTTAAAAAAAATAGTCTTATATATGATCCATTACTTCCCTTTCAATTCCAAACTATCCACTATAAATAGGCATAAAATCTCTACCAATGCCTTTTAATTCTGAATGTAACGTCCCATTAAATTATTTATAGTACACATCCAACCATATTTCATTCATTATATATTTGGGTCTTCCCTAACGTTTCATTTGTATATTTTTTCAAAATTTGGTGGACTTATTCGGTAGTTCATGGGGGGCGTATGGTTTTCCTAAACTGTGAATCCCCCATTCAAATAAGTGAAACCAATGGTTGTGAGGCTTTCAATAGTGGGTGAATATGTTGAAAAACTATTCACACATGTAGGAAAAATTGTTATACAATATAAAGAGGCATATAACTATGGAACACAATTTTTCTAATTGTGTGGATAATTACTAAAAATCCATGTTCGAGGGTTAATTATGTTGAAAAAATTTATTTCAATTTCTCACAACCTATGGTTTGATAACCGATGAACCAAAAATATCATCAAATTGAATTTATGGTCACAGGAGGTTCTCAATAACATCTTATGACCCCTAAAACCTCTTCCCTTTGTGGATCAATGTCTTGTTGATCATGATTAATATCCTCCAGTGAGTGGATCTCCACTCATTGAATCTCATCCATTATCTCCTTCAGTACTCCTTAGAGATTGATAAATAAATACATGATGAATGCTTTATACTATATTTAATTGGATTGTGAATATAGGTAATGTTAATAGATATCACACATTTTATTTCATCATTGGTGGATCTTTTCATGAGTACAAATTCATACCCATTTGGGGAGTCTGTCTTTATATCACAACTTATTTCATTTACTTCAGGTGATTTTATATTTTCATATGCTAGGTCTAGAGAAAAGGAACGCACATCCTGGATGATCTTTATGTTCTTGATCCTTTAGGATTGTATTTTTGTCCTCGATGAGATTTTTCAGTCTAATCGCACAAGTATTTGAGTACAATTATGAAGTACTATAATGGTTTTTTATACCTGTTTTGTTCTTGGTCCATCACATTTTGGAGTGTTGGGCATACTCACTTCTATATTTTGACTTCCTTTTGTTGGAAAATAAAATTACAATTTTTATTGCATGATGCTAGGTGTTAGCCGCATACCTATGGAGATCATGAATTACCATCAGGATATGCCACGACCATCTTTGTTTTTAGGGTACTAATGTATCATGAATTGTTCTTTATAATGTATTATCTGGGGAACATGTTAAGAATCATACCATGATGTAAGAAAGCAGTTTCAAGTCTCATTTCATGAAATATAAGGTAGTCATGAGAGATTTCATGGAATGGCCTCAATTGTAATGAGCCTTATGTCACCATTAGCAGATTGATAAAGTCATTTTGTGGAATATATGATCTAATTATACAATTTTAAATAATTTTCATTTAGATACATTGAGAACAAAAACATGATATCTTCTCGGAGGTAAAAAATATTCCTATTTTTCATGTTTTAGTAATTGATATGAAAAAACATTTGGTTCCTTCATTGTTTTTTGGTTTTTTTATAATCGCACCTCCTAAAAGAAATGGTAGTGGGCCCTAGGATAATGATGATGGTGAACCAAAGTGATTGAATCCTCTCATAGACCAGAGTCTTTTTGAGAGGATTCTAAAATATGTACATACTCTATGATTGGATATAACACCCATTACATTTACAAATCTATTGTAGAACCTAGGAGGGATGAATCGCAAAATCATTATCATGAATTACTTCAAAATATACCATCATCATTACCAGGATCTAATGATCCTTAATAGGAAGAGGGTTTTCAGGGATTATGGATCTTTTATTTGAATTCTTGGAAACACATCAATCAGTTAAGGTGAAATGATACACCGTAATACTATATGGGCCAATTAGTAGATGGTGGGACAAAATGGTGTGTGAGTGGAAACAAAAGGGATTAGATTTGAACAATAATAAAATTATATTCATTCATCATCTATATATAGAGTCTATAGTACTGGGTAAGGCTAGGGGGTTTTTCAAACTCAAACAGGATAAATATTCCTTGAGAAATTATACAAAACTCTTTTTCGAGCATGATAAAATTTAAAATTATATTGTATTTAATGAGGAGATGAGGACTCAATGGTTAGATATATATCTTCAAAGTGATATTATTTGTCGTTATTTATTTATATAAATAAATTTTTATGCTGACATGTGGGATATAGGATATATGGATGAGCTGGACCATGTTGGTAAATTAGGGTTGATAGGAGTTCATTTTTGTCATAGTGGATAATATATTCAGTAAATTAATGCAATGATGAATCCTGATTAGTCTCATGGTGGGTCTAAGAAGAACGAATCATATAGATTTCATATAGTTCATAGAAATTTCAAGATTACATTCTTCTAGTGATACAATCTAAGGCATTCCAAACTGGTTTTCACATAGGTAACCAAGATATTCTATTCTTATTGATTCTATAGTTACGTGAAAAATTTGATTCATAACATCTATAATACATGCAAATTAATGGTATCAACATCATATTATATTAGTTTAGTGTAATTATAGGCTAAAAACAATATGGTTTAGGACCTAGGAATTCATAATAAATAATCATCTCATTATGGAAGAGTCTCTATGGGATACTAATATTTTTCTGGTGATTATAAGATGTACCATCACTATAGATTCATAAGTAGTGTCTGAATTATTTGATACTTGTGAAAAATATTAATTTTTATATAATTGTTATGAAAATGATAAATATTATAATGAATCAATTTTATTGTGTTATGGATAATCTTATTTTACTCAGGATGAATATGGAATAGGGTCACTATTTTCCTTCTTGTGTGTTCACATTATCCCAGTGTGATCATCCATGTTATTTTATGATTCTTTACATGAATTACTTTTAGGACATTTTTAGGATGGATTGGATCATTTATAATTTGTAACTAATTGATTTATATCATTTATATGTCCCCTTAAAAGTTCCTGATGGGGTTTTTTATATCATTTAGGGAGAATGGGCCCTAAGTTCGAGTACAGATATAATATCTTATCTGGTGCTGGGGAAGGTTACATTAGTGTGTTTTTATCTGGAGATTGAATCGTTTAATGATGATTTAAATCAAATTTTTTAGATCTTCATGAAGTTTTACATTTCTGATTTATTTAGTTTTCCATTGGTTAGAGGGGTGTAATTATCTATTGATTTAGTCAATAGCACACAACCAGTGTTTATTCCTTCATTCCACATGGAACTGGCTGATGTGAATGAGGGGATGACATAGATATATGATCTATTTGGGGAAGGATATATATTACTAAGTGTGTAAACTAGGGATGTGTAATGATTCTATGTTTTACAAATGATATTCCTCATTTGATATAATCAAATGTCTTATTTTGTGTTCGGTTCTATAAAACACATACACTTCCTTGGTTTTAACTTTTTTATTTTAAAAGAACATAAATAATATATTCCATTTGTAATATAGTTGTTTCTCTGCGATCTCATGATTACTATAAATATAGTGTTTTAAAAAATCCAATTTTCACAGTCAAAGGATAAAATGGTGTCATCCAGTTGAATTTTACAATATGAAATAGATTTATTGGAGCTTTTGAGGGTGATAAAATCAACAGTCTTTACTCGTGAGCAATCCCAAATGAGATAAAAAATCATGAATAAATTTTTTGATGGAAGAAGTTCAATATTTTCGATATCACATCTAAACCCATATTTGTCGAACAACCCCTTGAAAGTATCGCCTTAATGCACTATACACCTAGGGAATATTTTGATATATTAACAAGATATTTATCAAGTCCCTAACAATATGATTATGTATATTATATGTTTATAGTGTAATGAATATATTTTTCTCTTATTATTGAGACCTTATATATGTTTCTTAAAATAAACCACAAATAGTATTTTTTCGGTAATATTCATATTCAATTAAAGAATTTGTTTTTAAAAATTAAAGGTTATTTGAAATATATATTATTTTAACAATGCTTCATTATTAAATTTTTTTTATAAAATATAAATTATTTCATAATTTTTATGTACTCAAATGTAGTTTTTGATAAGGGATCAATAACTGTTTTTCTAAAATGACACATTATTTTTTTAATAAATGTAAATTTTGATTTTTGAAAATAAAAATAAAAATATTTATAAAATTATTAGGATATAATTAATATTTCATTCAAATCATATTTTCAAAATATATATCATTGTTAATTTTTCATAATTTTATTAGATATATGAGTTTTGAGGTAAAATTTAAATACTATATAAATATATTGTGTGTTTTATGACATAATAATGACCAAAAAATGATATAATAAATAATATAGTGGGTATCTTCGTCCAAATCATTGTCATCCCTTTATAATATATTTATTTTTTATTTATTTTTTTTATTTATATAAACACTTTATGAATCCTCCAAAATAAATAATATATTTTATGTTTGTAAATTTATTTCATTTATAGTGTGACTCACCTCCATATAATCATGGCCATAATATTAATATATTTTCCCATTTTCTAATAAAATAATTAAATAAACTCGCCTTTTTAAAATACCTTGTCCCCAAACCATGGTCTGTTTTGTGGCATTTGATATATAATTTTGTAGTGTCTGAAACCTAATTATTATGAAATCCATCTATTTTTTTATGTACACCCATCCATGATCCAACTTATCATCTCTCAAAATATGTGAACGAATTCATTCATCTACCCACTTCTCCCTATAATACACCCATGGATCCAAAAGATCCCATGAAGCCCCATTTCATTCATTTGGAGTTGCACACTCATGTAAGGGTTCTTTCCTTTCTCCACTTTAGTAATTTTTATTTATAATGTTATACCTTCTTTTATACTTTCTTAAATGATGAGATATGTCTTCTCATGACTCTATTACAATAAATGTTATGTCCAAATGATTAGATATCCCTTTCTCTCTCAAAGAGACATTTTTTTGAATTTTTAGGTGACCCATTTCGGTTGTCGAAATTTTGTAAGGGATTATATCTTATTCACTTTTATTCAATAATCTCTATCATATTATGTGATTTAAATTTTAATTACTAATGATGAGGTATCCTTTTACACCACCCCAATACATCCATTTTGATTTATAATTAATGAGAGGCCCCTTTTTCTCTCATTATTCTCCTTCGTGTACACCTATTGCCATGCTTAAATTTCACCGTGATATTCCATTCCAAAAAAAAATATGTAGTGAATACCATACCCATTTCATATCAATGGTATTCATCATTATACACTTATAGCTCTTTTAAATCTGATTTATATGTATTTATTTCACACTAAATTATATTTTAATGAATTATGATTATGAATGAATCTATTTTGTATGATCTATGTGGTACACAAAAGCACGAGATTGTAATGAAAGTGATGTCTGCCCCAAAAATTATATAGTGATCCAATGCATTCGGTAATGTTTACTATAATGATATGTCATAAAGAGACATGGACTGAAACTGAATATTTATGGGACTCTTTCCATTTTGATGTCTAAGCAATTATACATGAAATATGATTGTGATGCGCTATTTTATGTTGTTCCCACATTATCTATATTATGATTATCATGATATATCCTGCTTTATTGTTAATGTACCTTTAATTTCCTAATGATATCTCTATTATCTAACATGAATTTTTCTCCTAGTTTAATTCCATATTTATTCCCATACAAGGATGTATAGTTCACCTCGTTATCATGTATGTCCTCAGGTTGTCCCCTACAGTTTGAAAACATAAGGAATTTTATGAACATGTAAAGGAATATTTGAATAACAATGTTCTATCCCATGATATAAGTTTTTATTTTATTTACATTATTACCATATACAATATAATTATTGATCATTTAGGTATTTTTTTGGTTAATATTATCTAATAAATAATATATTCATGTGAATTAAATGAAGTGGTTTTTATAGTTGGTATTAATCTAATATATTCATTATTTTTGTGACTATGATTAGAAAACAATAGGAAACCCCTTATGAATAGAAATATGTAAAAAAACATAAATTTTGGTAATTTTATAGTATGTGGTATATTATGAAAAAATAACCATATTTGGATACTACAGGTGTACGTGGTTCTCGAACAGATGTACCTAGGGGTAAAAACTTCAGTATGATGTTTTGGGCCTAACTCGGGGTAACCCGGTACAGAAAAAAATTCCTTATTGTGCAACTAATTTCGTACTATCAGAGATATTCTTTGGTAAATTCACATGATTATTATAAACCATTATAAATTGTACAAGAATATTCCCATATAAATATATGTAATGAAATAAATCATGAAAAACATATATTGATTCCTAGAAATTAATTTATTTTGAAAATACATGTATATTATTAGTTATCCCATTAATTCCATTAAATTGATATTTATGTGTTTAAAATTTTAAATATACTAATCTGTAATTTTCCTTTTATTATACCCAATGGCCTTAAATAATAAGAATCAGGTAAACATTCAATGTGAAGATGAATGTAATGACAACCCACAATGAGATTCCCAACCCAGTGAGAGGAGAAATCATACACATCTTGATTAAAATATAATTTTTAACTCAGGTTACGAATAGGATCATGGATAATGAGGAACATACAAACCCCCATAAGGGAAAAACCCCAAAATTTAATTCTTCATGTGAAAACATCCTTTGACATTTAATGGGTCATCTGATCCCTTAATACTGGTACATTAGACAATACCCATTGAAAATATCATGTTCATCCTTCATTGTTCGGAACAATAGAATGTTCATTTTGTTTTTTATCGTATGGAAGAATAATAAAATTAGTGTTGGACATTGATCAAAAATGTAAATCAAGAGGAAGAGATCAAAGAAACGTGATGGACAGATTTTTGAATGATTTTTGTAAAAAAAAATTCCTTCAAAATCCCCAAAATAAAATAGAATGAGATTTCCTTTCCCTTAATAAAAAAAGATGAGTCTATCAGGGAGTACAAAAAAAACCTTCACAAGGCTCGAACAATATGTCTCTTTATTTTTCAATACTACTAAATGAAAGGTTAACATTAATTTAGTGGGATGAAACCTCGTCTACAAAATGCACTGGAAATCCTACACATTGATAGCTATCAGGAAATTGTCTGATGTGCCCTAAAACATGAAATGGAGATCATTAAATCATTGGGGTATCATTGAGATATGAAGTGGAAAGTGGAATTAAAATATTGTGGTCTGATAGTGGGATCTAATGGTGAAATTAAATTTCAACACCCTACATGTCCAATGTGAGAAACAATCACCCCCAAAATTGCCTAATGGGGATGAGGAAATTAGTCATGTGAAAGAAGAAAGGGAATATAGAAATCGATTTCTAATAAAGAAAACCTGATACTATGATGGTGGAAAATAATTCTCCAAAAAATAGTCAATTCATTAATCATTGATATAATTTCATGGATGTGGTGATTTTTAAATCATTACAATAAGAAAATGGTTTTCATAGGAAACCAAAAACATTCATGGGATTAAAGGAGCGTTTTTTCCATTACTACTAATGAAGTGGGTCATGAAAATGAATTGTATGCAAGTATTATAGTAATTCATAAATGAATATATAACATAAATTTTCATTATAGTTCTATTCTTTTCATCATGTCATGAAATCTTAGTATAACTATTCAAACACTTTCAAAAATCATAGAAGATGATATGTAGGTGAAAATTTAAAAATGGAAAAATTATTGAATCTTAGGTATATAATTCAAGCACATTCAATGTTTGTTGGATGAATTTTCCAGAAAACCCTATCATACTCTGTTTTGTGGAATTTGATGTAATTCTAGGAATGGATTAGTATTCAATGTCAAATTCAACATCAATTTCTATGAGATGCAAATATCTCTCTATGTTTTGAATCATCCTACTATTCTAAAAAATCAAGGAGAAGAATGAGTCATGTTTAGCACCATCATCACAAGCATGGATATTATTTCTCTATGAGAAATAATATCCAGCTCATATGATTGTGTCTAAGGAGAGAATAATACTTTATTTCATGCCTATTGTGTGGTAATACACTGATGTGTTTCACAAGATATATCATGGTCGACCTCTTTACAAAAAGGTGGAGTTGTCAATCAACCACATTCATGGGGAATTATAATTATCCAAGACTCCATATAGAACGGTAGTTGTTGAAAATTAGGAGTAGAATAATAAACTACAAAATAATCTAGATTAAGGGTTCTTACATCCATCTGATTCACCTTGGGGTCCACCCATACTCTTCATCATGATGAAGGATGAGTCAATGCCCATTTTCATCTATTATCATTATCTGAACAAGATCACTTTATAAAAAAAGTATCCTCTACCATGGATTGATGAATTGTTTGATCTTCTATGTCGAACACAATACTTCTCCCATGTGGATTTTAATTTTGGATATTACCAATCTACGATGAATATGTTGATACCCCAAATACTAATTTTCATATGAGGTAAGGGCACTATGAGTTCAACGTAATTCTATTCAGACTCACTAATGATTTATAAATCATCATGAACCTGATAAATAAAGTCTTTAGTGACGACCTTGACTTATTTTTGGGGTTATTTATTGATAATTTTCTATAATACTCTAAAATATTGGAGGATGATGAGAAGCATTGGAGCAATGTGATAAAGAACATGCAAAAGGGGCTATTTTTTTCCATGTATAAGAAATTTGACTTTTGGTTGAAGTATGTCTCATTCATGGGATATATCGTCACATGAAATGGGATATCTATTGACACTTAAATGATATAAGAATTCAAAGGATGGATGAGGGTAATATATGTGACAGATATTCGTAGTTTCCATGGATTAACTGGGTATTATTTTTTATTTGTGAGAAATTTTTCATGATTTTAATACCCTCTAACCAAGCTATCTCAAAAGGGAGTTAAGTTTATTTGGAAGGATGAATGTGATGATAACATAAATTATTTCAAATGATGTCTTTCCACTTCCCATGTGTTTACACTACCCTGTAATAATATTATTCATGGTATATAGAGATGCATCGAAAAAGGACTTGGGTTCTGTGTTAATGATGAATGAAAAAATTATAAACTATGGATGATGGTAGTTGAAGGTTAATGAGAAGATCTACACAAATCAGGATCTAGAGAAGGCTATATTGATCATCGATATGAAAAGTTTGAGACATTTTCTCTTTGGGGAGAAGTGTGAAATATATACAGATCACATAAACCTCACGTATATATTAACATATAAAGAGAATAAAATCCGACAATATATATTGTTATATTTTATCAAAGCCTATGATTTCCCAATTTAATACCATATTGGGAAAGTGAATAAGGTTGGAGACTCTCTATATAGAAAAAATCCATCAATTTTGTTCTTGATTTGAATTGAGAAGGATCTGATCATCATAAACATGAATTGGATAGACACGAGAATCACAAAGGATAGAACATCATCAACCCTTTAACAAATTATTTCTCAAAAATATCTTCTAGATGAAATCAAGTATTATCATTGATTTTATATGGGAATTCATAATAAAGTAGAATCTATTATGAAATGGAAAATTATATGAAATCAATTTTAATGAAGTAGGTATTGTATGAATTGGGTCAATACTATCGGTAATATCAAATACTATATAAAATAATGAACTTCTAAATGATGAAAATAATTATAACTCTTCTATATACTCGGGAATCACAAAAATATATCATGATATCCTAGACTACTATTGGTGGGAAAACATGAAGAATGGGATTGAACAATACACATCATGATTTCATGTATTTCAACAAGTGAAGGTGGGAAGTCAAAAATATATGGGGATGATGCAAAAATTACCCATACCGACATGGACATGGAAGAAATAAAACTAGATATTATCACCCATCTTCTTATTCATCAAGGCAGAATAATACTATCATTGTTTTGGTGGAATTTCATACAATGACTGTACAATTTATTGCAATATGAGAGTAATTCCCACTACATCTAATTGAATGGATATACATCATTTAAGTTTTTAGGCTTCATGGAGTTCCACATTAAATTATAATCTATCAATATCCATGATTCACCTATATGTTTTGGAAATGTCATTAGTGTTATCTGAACATTGAGCTAAACATCAACACAGACTATCACCCTCAAATAGATGGTCAATTATAAGCAGACTATAACAGCCCTACTCCTTAATTCATATTTAATCAATATTTAGTACATAAAATTGAACATTATACCACCCATAAGATCGATATGCTTTGTTTCATTGAGGCTTAGGACCATTACATCAGAATATTAAATATAAAATACCACATCATTATTGAAATCATCTTTTACATGACAACAAAATTCCTTCATACATAACAATGCATGAGATAACATGAGGAAATTCATAATAAAAGGGTGAGATATAAATCCCATTAAGGGAATAAAAATGGCATAAAATGATAAAGACAATACATGTTAGACAATAGGTATATCTATAGAGAATAAAAGGAACATGAATATAAAGGCATGATAAAGTATGATAATCACAACACGGAAATGTTGAAACAACCTAAAACATTGTATCATTAACATAATGGAATCAGTTAAACCCATGTCCCTACATGTTTTGAAAATGAAGTATAAAGGAATCAGGTAATCCTATGACCGAAAAGATTAGATCATGATACTAAACATTACCCAATGCATTAGAGTTCTATCAGGGTACACTATTAATAATCATTTCAATCTCGTGCTTATGTGTGCCAGATATATCATATAACATGGATTCATTAAACATCATTTTTTTCCACAATAATGGAATATGGTATTCATAAATGTATGTCACAATTTGATAAATATATGTTCAAAAAGGTGAATAATGTTGATATAGGATTGGGTATGGTATTCACTACATGATTATTTTCAAACGGAAAATCACTGTGAAATGTGGGCAGTATAACAACATCATATAGAAATTCATAAATTAGGATGATGGGACAGAAATGGGTCTCTTATAATTTATAAGTGTGATGGAAAACAAGGGTCTCAGGTATCATATTACCCCAACATGTGAAATTGAATTTAGATGCAAAATATAAATGAAAATCATGAATGGAAATGAGAAGAGATAAATCCCTTATGGAATTTTTTCGTTAAAACATTTGTGTTTAAAGGATCATTGGGGAGATTATTGGTAGTGAATAGAATATCACATAATTTATACATAAAATTTATATTATGTAGGAATGGAATAACATATCTCAATTTCATAAAATAGAAATTAAAAGACATGACATAAATGTGGTGTTTGACGAAAAAGTAGAGAGGGAGATCACTTACATAGATGAGTGATACCAAAGGCTTGGGATGCTTCTTGGGATATTAGGGATGCATTGGGAGAACTCTAAAAATTAGAGAAAATAGGGTTTTATAGATTTACTAATCTCGAGTAAGGAGATATGGGTACTTATGTCAGTTTATATAGGAAAGGTGACAAAATTCATAATTTTTTTTGGTTTTGCACACTACAAAATAAAATAATCAAAACCACAAAACAATCTAGGGTTCAATCCCATGTTTTCTAGAAAATGGGAGTGTCCTATAGTATTTAAAATGGATAAGGGCTGATTATATTAAAATATTTCTCTTGAATATGTGTTGGAGAGTCACACTTTCAAGGAAATGATTTTAAAATGAAAAAGTATAATATATGTCTTCGAGGACTCACTAAGGCTTAAAAAATATATAAAATAAAAAAAATTATTTTAAATGAAAAACATATATTTTACTGAATAAACCTTTTATATTATTTTATGAATGCAATATTGGGTTATTATGATTGAATAAACACATTATATATTTATATAGTATTTAATTTCTACCCAAAAATTTGCATATCTCAGAAAATCATGAAAAAGTAACCATTGTATAATTTCAACCTGTGGATTCCCAAAAAATATTAATTTTATCAGAATAATTTTCTAGAAATGTGATTTTTGATTTTTTAAAAAAAAATATCAATTTTTGAAAATTGACCGATTTAGAAAAAAACACTTCTCAATTATTCATAAAAGAATATTATGGATTCCTAAAAATTATATTATATTTAATATTTAATTAATGAAATTTAAAAGAAATATTTTATTAAAAAAATTATTTCAAAAATACATTATTTTATCTAAATAGGATTCTTTATTGAATTTGAATATTAAGAAAGAACACTATTTTTCGTTTAGAAAATCATTTACAATGTACCATTAATATTATGACCATTAATATTATGATTGTATATTAATTATTCTATAAAAAATAATGCACATACTCATAATTATATGGTCTATATATATATATATATCATTATTACAACAACATATTCCTTAAGAGTAAGGTGTGCGATGGTGGGGCTTTTTTTGGGACATTCGGTGAACATGGTATGTGTCGTGATATTTATGTGCTTGAACATCCCCTATAAATGATTTCTCCCATTTTTATGTTGTTGGATATCAGCTTGGTCTTGGTCTAGGGAGAAGCTTAGAAAGAATATCTCCCTTGGGAGCTCTAATAAATGGTCTTCATAGGGAACAATCACACTATTTGAGGTCATCACACCCTTTGTTTGTGCCAAATGTATTTGTTAAATCCCTATATTTAACATAGTAACGTGACCAGTATTAAACAACTATATTATAAATGGTAAGGATACTTAATGGTAATTTAAATCTAATTGGATATAATAAACCAGAAGGGGTTCATGGGTTTTTAATATCCATAAGACATTTAATTAAAAGAAATGGAATTTTATTCATATGATTTTGGTTTTTTAAAAAAATCCCCGCATAAGAAATTTCTTCCTTGAAATGTCATTTTACCACACTAAAATAGATGAGGGTAACTCTGCATCATCACTTCCGATAGTTACCACGTTTCATATTCATACTTTGGGTTTCTCCAGAACATTTTGACAAGGGGCATCGTCTTATTTTGAATAAGATTTTCCCTATGATCTAAGATCTTCACTAGATTCTCCTCGTAGGACACGCCATTCTCCAATGGTTCCACCTATTTATTGAATACATGTGATGTTCCCTTTATGTACTTCATCTAGAGTGATACATGTAATATATCAATTTCTTGTGACAGGTTCAATGGGAGTGTTAGTCGATAGGCCACTACCCCGATGAGATCATGGATCTTAAAAGGGATGATGTACCTTGGAATTAGTTGTCCCTTATTTCCACATTGGGAAACTCTCTTCCAATGATGTATGCAGAATAATACCATGTCTCTAACTTAATTCTCTAGGTCTCATTGATAATTGTCAGAAACGCTCTTTTTTCAACTCTGTAATTTTTTTTTTGGAATGTTGGATGGTCATAGCCTTCTCTAAAATTTCTTCAACTATTTTTGGACATAGTAGTTCTCATTACCAAAGATAAACCTAACATTCTACTGTTCTGAACCTCTTCCCATTAAGGGATTCATAAGGATCCATTTTATTATTGAGTGTAAACTATTTTTGTAAGTGTACTCCACCAGTGAAAGATGTTTGTCCCATACTCCATTGAAGTCCACATAGAATGCTCACAACATGTACTCAAATTGATGAATAGTCTGATTAGATTGGAAATCAGTTTAAGGGTGATCAGTCATGCAGATGTTCAACTTGGTGTTTAGAGAAAATCAGTGACTCTTCCCGAATTTAGATATAAATCCTAGATCTCGATCAGGAACAATCGATAGTGGTAGTACTTGTAGCCTTACCAGTTATCAGATATATATCTGTGCTAGTAGATTATGTGATAAATCCTATCAATTTGCAACGAGGTTTGAATTCTTTATAGGGTGATCCAGAAAACCAAGAAAACACTGTTTACTCTGGATGCATTCGAAAGTCCAGTGAAAATTTATATGATGATTTTCCTCATTTCTATGTTGGTAGTATTAAGGTTTACATCATCCACTATTGCTTGTGCCTCTCATACTTCACATTATGACATACCATGACACTGATGTATATTTAGATATCTCCTTCTTCATGTTATCCCACCAATTGTTCTCTAATATACCTAAATACATCCTTGTGCTTCCTGGGTGAATGGAGAAATTTGAACAATTTTCATCATAAAAAAGTTCCTTCCATTATATTGAATGTGATGGAACACATAGTCTTGAATCAAATCTCACAATTCCTTATTCATTAACATTGTTATATGAGAATTTCCTTTTTCGGATAGTTTCCTCTATCATATGAGTACTCACATCATCTTTTTCAACATCCCTTTATGATTCCAAAAGGAAATTTGAGAGATCATTTATAAAAGGATTAATGGTTTTCACTTCTTTGTGACCCCATATCCATATTCATCAAAAATAAGTAGATTGGATACTTTTTAATTATCAACAGTGATAGAATTGTTTGGTTCATTCTATATAGAATATCTTTAATCTTATTTTCTTTCCAAGGGTGGAAATGGATTGACAAATCGTAATCCATGATGAGATATAACCAACATTGTTGGTTTATATTCAGCACATTCTTTCTAAATATATATTTGAGATTTTTTTTTATTCGTATATATTTAAAATTCTACCCAAAGAGATAATGCCACCAGATATTCAACATAATGATCACATCCTTCAACTCCATATCATGTGTGGGATTGTGTTCCTCGTTTATTTTCATCTTACTTGTGTAATAGAAAATGAATTGTTCATTTTTACCCAAATTCGATCAATGGGATACATATATAATTATTAATTATGTTTCAGTTCAAGTCCAGCTCAATGTGGTGTTTTTGGTGTTTTACCCTAGATACAACTATCCCATAACCACATCTACTTTTTCGTATCTAGATAGGTACATATTATCATGATAAACCACATTCAATATACTCACAAAAATTTAGTTATTCTTTTATTATTCATATACTTATCCCTAAGGCATTCACCCACTTTTTGTAATCCTGGTACCTAAAAAAACTAATCCTATCCTCTAATATCATCTATAACTAATCGACTATTTATTTAATATATAAAGATGATTTATACAATAAAATTACACATAATACAATAGAAAATAATGAGAGGATTAGTGTCTTTGGGGATCGGGAAAATTACAAGACAACTGAAGATATAAAATACTACATCTTTATGGAAAAATTATTTTACATGACCACAACATACATTCAAACATAGTACTGCATGTGATAAGATGAGGACATACATAATAAATGGGTGATCTATAAATACCATTAAGGGAATAAAAATTGAATTAAATTTGGAAGAAAATACATTTTATACAATAGACATATCAATGCAGAATAAGAGGATCATTAATATAAAGGCATGATAATTCATGATAATCACAACTTGGGAATGTGGAATCAATTTAAAAAATTAAATAATTAACATAATAGAATATGGAAAACCCATATCACATAATTATTAAAGAATTTATTATAATAGAATTAGATAAACTGTTATCCCAACATGATATATCATGATACTAAACATTACCTAATTCATTGGATTTCTAGCAGGGCGCCCCCTTAATAATAATTTCAATCTCATGCTTATGTGTCCAACATAGATCATATAACATGGAATCATTCAACCACGTCATTTATTAAATGATCAAATAAAGTAAAATTAATACATGTAATTCACCATTACATAAGTAGTTTTTCATAAGGGTGAATACCCTTTATAGAGTAATGATTATTTTATTCACTACATGATGATTTTGGAAAGGAAAACTGTGGTTCAATTTTGTCAGCATAACAACGTCATATGGAAATTCATAAATTGGAATGATGATAGAGAAAGGGGTATGTAATAATTTATACATGGGATGGATAGTAAGGTTATAATGTAACATAATGTAATGACAATTTAAATGGAATATAGATACATATTATAAAAGAGATAAATGAATGGAAATGAGAAGTGAGAAATACATTATGGAATTTAGACATTGTAATAGGTTAGTATAACGGATCATAGGGGGTATTAATAGGAGTGTATGGAAGAATCCATAATATATATGTCAAATGAATAGTAATTTGGTATGGAATAGCATATTCCAAACAATAAAGTGTAATTAAATGTCATGACATTAAAGTGGTTCTCAATGAAAAATGAGAGAGGGAGGTACATTACTTGGATGTGTGGTCCTAAAGGCTTGGGGGAGGCTTTATAGGAGCTTGGTTGTCCCTTGGGAGGACTATAGAGATTAGGATCAGAGGATGATATATCTTAAAAAATATTTAGTTTAGAGAAATGGGTGCTTGGGTGGGTTTATAAGGGAATGGTAGTGGAATTCATTATTATTTTTGTTTCAGACAATTCACTTTAAAATATTCGATACCACAAACCATCCCATGGTTTTGGACCACAGCTTCAGGTGAAGGGGATTGGTATAAATTATTTTAAAAGGAAATGCACGCAATATATTAAAAATTTGTCTTTGATTATGTGGAGTTCAGTCACACATTGAAGGAAATGTTTTTAAAGTATTAAAATATTTTATATGTCTTGTAGGATTCAATTAGGCCTTTCAAAATAAAACAAATTATTAATTTATTAAATTTTTTTAAAGAAAAAAATGAATTTTTCTGACGATAAATTCTAATGATTTTTATTACAAAATTATTTGGTCATTATAATTTCATAAAAAAATTATAGAGTTATACTGTTTTTAATTTTTACCCAAAAATTCGACTATCTCAAAAAATTATGAAACATTCACTATTGTATTATGTCAAAAACATGATTCCTATAATAATATTAATTTGTTTAACTAATTTTATAAATATTTTAATTGTCATATTTGAAATAACAATCGACATTTATTGAAAATTTACGGGTTTTTGAAAAAATTGTTTTCAATCTTTATTAAATATTAGTTTCAGTTCAAAAAAAAATATATGAACAAAAATATTTATTAGATTTAATTTAATAATAATATTTTATTAAAATTTAATTTATTTACAAAATAAATATGTTCATGAAAATAGTTTTCTTAATTAAAATCAAATATTAAATAACAATATTGTTTGTGCTTTAGAAAATCATTTACAAGTAACATTAATAGAATGAAAGAATATTAATTATTCTATAAAAAAATAATATACATACACATAATTCTAGGTTGTTGATATATATATATCCCTTTATTACACCATAATATTCCCTACGAGTAATGTGTGTGATGGTGGGGATTTCTTGGGGTTGTTCGGTGAACTGTGTTTGTGCTTTGATATGATGATCTCGAATGTCTCACATAAGAATATTCTCTCACGCTTTCATTGTTGGATATAATCTTGGGATTGGTCTATAGAAATTACCTGAAATGATAACTCCATCAAATGCTCTGAAAAATGGCCTTCATAGGGTACTATCCTACTGGTTGAGTCCATCACTTCCTTTGTTTGGGCCATAATGATTTGTTAAATTCCTATATTTATAATAGTAATGTTATCATTTTTAAACGAAATTATTACCAACTATAAGGAGACATAATATTCATTTATATATAATTGGGTATAATAAAAAATAGGAGATCATACGATTTCTATATCCATAAATACAATTAATTAAATGAAATGTAATTTTATTCCTAATAGTTAGTGTCATTACACAGACTATGTAGACACTACATGATGAGAGAATTATCAATTGGCATCAATAGAGGATTAGATCAACATATTACTTTGATTGAGTTTTCCTACAATAATAGTTTCACTTGAGAATTCAAATGGATCCCTATGGATCCCTTTATGGGAAGAGGTGATGGACACCGACATGATAGGATGAAGTTGTTGAACGAAAACTACCAGGTCTTAAAATGGTCGTGGAAAAGGGGGAAAATGTTAAGAACATTCAGAACCACATCAAGGCTTCTAATAGTTGATAAAAGTGTTTTTCTTAAAATCATAAAGGAGGCCTATAGAATGATTTTAGAGTCATGTTATTCCTCCACATAACATTAAGGAATAATGTGTTTAGATTTTGATAGAATACAAAGATTAGTCTAATATTCATTGACCCCATGGAGATATAAGATCTAATATGAGAAGTAGATTACTGAATTTCACTCCCCCAGACCAATATCATGTTCATAATTTATTCCATTTATCACTCTTAATGAATAACATATCAATCCAATCACATGTATTATAAAGACTCATAATTTCAATGTAATTTATTCGAAATTAAATGTGAATTTTATGAGTCCGTGAAAATTAACGGTGCATGATTCCAAGGCCTCGTGAGCCCGGAATGAAATTCCAAACTTTTTTTAGGGTACTATCAGTAAACGTGGGAGATGGTTTTTGTAACTTTTGAACTGGTTCCCAAAATTGAATTCTGAGGTCATTGTTGAACTCACAACACCTTTATTCGATTAAGGAGACCTTTACCTCAACAGTTGTGGGTCGAGGGTGAAAGATATTTTTTCACTTTTCTGTTGAAATAAACATAAAATTAAATAAACTTATATTTTATTTTTTATGAAACCACCCATTTAAATGATATGATGGAGGGGACCACCCAATGAAGTAAACCCCAATTTGAATTCAAATTGTGGGGACCACCCGAACCTCCACATTAATATGATAAAGTCCATTAAGATCCTTCTAATTAAAAATTCCAATTCAACCCATTTAATTATGCAAAAAACGTCACAATTAATGGACAAATTTGATATAATAAGTTGGATATTATTTATATTTGGTCGGGGAAAATCACTAGAGAAGGTTGGCATGCTGAAAAGGATTTAGAGTAAATCTTCTTCCTCAACGAGGAATGTTTCTCTGACAAAGGACTTGCTCCAAAAAAATCAAGAACAAGGAACCGACCCCAATCCCGGATCGAAAGCACCTTGAAGGAGTGACAAATGATGAAAGTCTTCAACAACATCATCTTCTTCCTCGTGCATCCTCGTACAGAACCTTCAAGGTAGAGTTGTTATTTAAACTCCCCCCCAATTATTCATTCTTGATGATTCTTGGTTATTCATCTTTTATTGAGCCACTTGATATCGCCCTAACGAAGAGGGTGTAGGAGAAATGGACATGGACCGAACATTCTACAATAATTTTATGTTTTGTTGTGTTCTTCACGATGGTGGAAGGAGGCGACTGGTTTTGGAAATTGGAAATAGTGGAACTTGAGAACCGCGACTAGCACTACGGCCGGTAGCGACGATAGTGGAAAACGGAGGGCGTCCGGTCGAGTTGGTCACTGGGGAAGGTGCGACGTGCAACCACACCACGTATAGAGAATGACATGACATCTTGCCAGTCATGACAGACAGCCGTGCCGCAGCCTTCCCGTTGCACCGTGGCCGCCCCATTACACCGTGGGCCACCTCTAGGCCCGACCGCTTGGCCGGGCTACCCAGTGCAGGCCGGACCACCCTGAACGGGCCAGACCGCCTAGCATGGGCTCGGCTGCCCAGCCCGAGCCGGGCCAAAAAAAAGCGGGCCGGTTCGACCAGAACCGTGTCACATCAGACCAGTCATGGGCCAAAATCAACCCATTTATGTTTATTGTCCATGACATTGGCACCATGCATATGTTTGAAGAACCATTTGTGGTGCCAGAAACCTTGATGTGAGGCTACCCTTTTGTTATACATCACATGATAATTGGATATTGTTGGGGTACGACCGGGCTGGATCAATCACGAATACAACTGGACCCTCAGGACTAAAAGGCAAATAACATACAGACCGAGCGTCCGTTTGACACACCGTCTGATGCGTTGGAACCCCTAGTATGTGGCGGTCTATTGGGATAAATCTTCATTGGACTTCGTCATAGTTTGAGTATCGACCAGTTGCTTGTGGAGAGGACCCTCCTGGAGACAAGAAAGCATAGTGCGTGAACCTTATAGTTAGTTGTAATATGAGAAAGGGATCATTTTTGGGTCTGTGCTTGAGGGACCCACATGGATCCACTCTAAGAATCCATGTGGGACTACTATAGGATCCTGTGTGGGTATGCTATACTAGGATCGTGTGTGGGTATGAACATGTACTAGGATATTTTGTGGGTCTGAGGATGTATGAGGATCCTATGTGGGTCTGATGTTGTCTTGGGATCCTGTATGGGTCTGTGATTTAGGATCCTTCATGGTTATGCATATTAACAGAGTATGATGAATTAGTAGTTACATTTAATCATCTCTACTACTATGAAATACATGGTGTGATCTGAGTCTGTACCTTTGTGGTGCATTCCTTCGTTGTAATACCTTTTTTGTATTCCTCGGTGTGGCGTACCTATGTGGTACTTACCTTCGTGGTATTCATTCCTTTGCGGCACAGCTATGCTTTGGGCTTTTGAGTTATACGTTGTGATTCATCATGATTGAGATGGGTATGCTTGATAACATAGGTATATGTATAGTCATATTCCTATGTAGGGTTGTCAGTTGAATTCTCTGTGTGTGTTTTATTATTTGAGGATTTTGTGAGAACTTGAGGGTCTCGGGGTCCCTACTGATTATCGTTATACTCACCCCTGCTTGGGATATGCCCGCATCGTATTGTGTTTGGTGCAGATGATGGGCAGTGCTGACTGAGGACGAGGGTACCAGGAATGGAGGTAGCTCGAAGGTGGATCATAGACGAGGCATACCGTAGAGACGACCGTTTGATAGTTGTACCTACCCTTTAGGTAGGATCTTTGGCGGGTGTTCACAGGAGTGGTTCAGTTGACTTGTACTTTCAAGTTTTACTTTTAATATCTATATGGGCATGAATTATGGCACCATTATCATACTGTATGCACTTTTTTTCCTATATAGTATGTTAGTGTTCATATCCTATTGTGTGCTCTGCTGTGTGTGTTTACATGTTATAAAGGCAATGCCTTCCCGTTTTTGGGAATACATTTTTCGGTGCTATTCGACAGCCCCTAGCCTATGGAAGTCCGCATGGGGAAGTCACGGTGTGGGCCCCGGGGGACAGGTCTTGATAAATTGGTATCATAGGAGATGGTTCTAACATAGAACATATGAATCTGATCATTTAACGAAAATAGAGTTAAGTGTAGTTAGTGTTGTTATTAGTTTAGGGAATCCAGTGTCGGTGCGGCAGTAGAAGTATCCATACACCGGGACCCAGACATCTGATTTCTGACTCAGTGCATGAAAACAATAATTGCACATGTGTTTTCAAGAGTTTTCTTTGTGGTCTCCTTGAGTTAGCTCACCGAGTATAACTTTTTAACTGTGGAACACATGTATATTTTCATGATTCCTCCATACAGACAGCCAGCAAGGGTTCTAGATATATTATGAACTGATAGCCCACCGAGCGACGAGACCTTTGTGCATGAACCTCTTCCAGTAGAGCCACCAGTGGTACCACTACCCGTTGGGCCACTAATGCCACCAGCCATAGCAGCAGAGTGTGCATGCCTCTTGAGTGTGTTGCACGATTTCCAATGCCAGAGTTCAGTTAGGATCAGGGGAGAGATGGACCCACATGCAGTTGAGGAATGGCTGGAGGCCATACTGAGAATCTTCTGACTAGTAGGGACACCATCTAATCTCATGGAGATCTGTGACCCCTGTCATCTATAGGAATAAATAGGCAAATGGTGGAGTTTTAATCTCCTGTTTCATGATGAGTTGAAACTTCTCTGGGAAGACTTCGAGAGCCTATTTTTGTTAGAGTTTGTTCCAACGAATCTTCACACAGTTCACATATAGAAGCTTCTTCATCTGCAGTAGGGAAATATTACTGTGGATCAGTATTCCTCAAGCTTCACTAACCTCTCACGCTATTTCATAGATATGGTGTGAGACCCATTCTTCAGGGCCTGGACCTTTGAACCTGGGATCAAGCGAGAGATCAGGGCATTGATGATTTTTGCCAGCATTCTGACATAGGCGGGGGTGTTAAAGTGAACCCTCTTAGTGGAGAGATTTATTACTGAGCAGTCACCAATATCATGACCCTCTACCAGAAATCACATAGTAGAGTCTTCTGCAGTTGGTAGTAGACAGATGTCACAGTGGTCCTTGTGGACCAAACCTATAGGAGGATGACCGCATGACTTGAGATACATTGTGTGGGGTATGGGAGACAGATCCAGTAATGCAAGAGGAAGTCAGTGATTCACATGTGGCGGGTAGGGTCACATGACTCATGACTGTCTAATCCACCGTGTAGATGATCAGCAGATGGTTGAAGGACCTCCCAGGCATAGACAGAGGTTCGACTAATGAGGGTCACAGGGAGTAGGAGGACGTGGCAGAGGAGCTGGTCATGCAGCTGGCAGTGGGAAACAATTCGAGATGTTACTACAACCACCATTAGGTGGTCCACCCCGACCACAGTGAGCTGGTGGATATGGGTGACCTCGGCTCTAGGCAGTTGTGGCCAATGAACATGGCACTCTGGTGATGATACGAGATACGATTTTTGATTATTCCACCATAGTTGTAGTACTTATAGACACATTTTTAGTCATTATTTTATTTCCACTACCCTCGTTAAAAGGTCCGAGATTCTGACGGAGCTATTTTCTCGATTATTATTGCTAGAGACTCTAACAGGAGCAGATTCGATGACTACGCACTAGTTCCGGTAGTGTGAGATTACTCTAGTAGGAGAGAGAATCAGTTGGGATATCCTAGTAGGGCATCGAGGACTTACGACGTCATCATGGGTATGGAATGGTTATCTAAAGTACATGTTATGATTGAATGTATTATACAAAATGTTCGGTGTGTCCTCAAGGATGGACTAGGTTTACCTTCACCTGCGAGAAAGGATACTTTTCAACACATGATGGACATACCTGGAGGATAATGAAGCTGATCACTCATCATATGCCTAGCCTTACCCTCAGAGAAGTTGACGTGGAGAGTCCGATCTATCCCGTAGTGGTGGACCAGTACAAAGATTTCTTCTCTGATGATGCTCCGGGTCTACCTCCTCATAGAGAGGTGGACTTTTACGTTGACTTGTACCATAGGATGACACTGATATCTACACCAGCGAATCAGATGGCTCCCATGGAGCTTCGTGAGCTGCGGGTACAACTAGAGGACTTTCAAGGCATGGGATTCATCCAGACCGATGTTTCTCCTTGGGCAGCCCTGATTTTGATTCCAAGAGTGAAGATTGGATTTTGAGACATTGTGTTGACTATCGGCGGTGGAACCAGGTGAATTTGTAGAACAAGTACCCACTCATGATGATTAACGACTTATTTGATCCACTGGAGGGAGCATGATGTTTCTTAGAGATAGGCATCAAGTCAGGATATCACTGGCTCGGAGTACGATATGAGGATGAGAAGAATATGACATTTAGATGTCTGTACTACCATTATGAGTTCTCGGTTATTCCATTCAGCATGACCAACACTCGAGTAGTGTTCACGGGACTCACAAATAGGATATTATAGCCATACCTAGATATATTTGTAGTATACATTATCGAAGACATTCTGATCTACTAGACATCCGAGGAAGACCATTCATATCATTTTTAGACAGTTCGGGACCAACTCTAAGAGTACCAGCATTATGATATGATCTCTAAGTTCTAGTTCTAGATCCAAGAGGTCCACATTCTTGTACCTGTCATATTAGATGCTAGGGTTGCAGTGGATCCAGAGACGATTGAGGCACTACATATTTGGGAGACACCCAGGAGAGTGATGGAGTTATAGAGTTTTCTGGTTTTTTTGGGATAATACTAATGATTTGTGCCAGATATCACTAGATTTGTAGAACCATTATCAATGTTGACAAAGAAGGGGAAACCCTTCATGTGTTCAGAGAGATTCTAGAGGAGTTTTCAAGAGATGAGGTAGTGGTTGACTAGTTCCCCCTTCTTGAGGCTACCGGAGGAGGGCATAGGGTAGGTAGTCTACTACGATGCCTCAGGGTCCGGGGTCATAAATTTCTGGATCTAGGAGAGATCATTGATCACATATGGATATCAGTAGTTGAGACAACATGAGTATAACTACGCTAACTATGACCTAGAGTAACAGAAGTGGTCCTCGCCTTGATGATGTGGCAACATTATCTGATGGGTGACAGTTTTATAGTCTACTCGGAGCACAAGAGTATCAGGTATATCTTTTATTAGAAGGACCTGAACCAGAGAGAGCGACGTTGGTTTATGTTACTCCCAGAATATGACTTTGAGATAGCCTATACTCCTGGGAAGGTGAACGTTTTAGCAGATGTAATCAACACAAGATATGGTATACAACTGCTTGGTCAGGTGATGGAGCAGCTTGCTGCTTTGTAGATATTCTTTGTGGATCTGGATTGATTATCTTTTCTTATATCTCTTACATTCAATCCCTCACTTATTCAGTGTGTTATGGAGGCACAGCTTGGGAACACTGACTATGAGGCACGACGTGCTCAGATATCCACAGGACAAGCACCTGATTGATTTTCTGTATATGGGGGGCACGCCCGGCTCTACAGAGGACACGCCATGGTACTTTTGTTGCTTCAGGAGGAAGTGTTGTGGGTGTTACACATATCCCCTCTAATGGTACATGTAGGAGGGGAAAATATGTACCGGGATCGTCGACGATAGCACTGGTGGCCACGAAAGAACAAAGCAGTAGAAGATTTTGTCTCTTGGTGCCTCACTAGTCCGCAGGTGAAGGTGGAGCATCAGGTATCTGCAGTCTTGGTTCAGCCTTTAGAGGTCCAAGAGTGGAAGTGGGATGTTATATCCATGTATTTTGTGATAATAATTCCATGTACATACAGATTTCATGACCCTATCTTGGTGATCGTTGACCGACTCACTATGTTGGCCCAATTTTTACCGATTAGAGTGCATGGTTCAGTAGAGAGCATGTGACGCCCCTATGTGCAGTAGATTGTGTGGCTACATGTAGTACCGTCAACAATTGTCCAGAATCATGATGCACATTTTACATCCTGGATATGGAAGGGGTTGCAGGAGGCTTTCAGGATGTAGCTTCATTTGAGCACGGCCTTCCATCCCTAGACGGATGGTCAGACTGAGCAGACCATTCAGACCCTCGAGGACATGGTATGTTCTTGCTTCCTCGAATTCATTCGCGGCTAGACTGATCACTTGACTTATTGGATTTTGAATACAACAACATTTTTCACTCCACAACTGGGATGGAACCTTTTGAGGCATTGTACATGTGACCTTGCATATCACCATTGTGTTGGTCTGACCCAGGGGATTCAGCACTCATGGGACCAAATATGGTACGGGATACCAAAGAGAATGTGCAGATCATCGAGGAGAAGATGAAGACTACACAGAGCAGGCATACGTCGTATGCTGACAAGAGACAGAGACAATTAACGTTTTAGAATGGAAACCACATATTTCAACGGGTCTCACCACGATGAGGTTTACGGTGATTTGTTCGTGGAGGAAAGTTATCTCTGAGGTTCATCAGACACTTTCAGATCCTCAGCTGATTTGGTGAGGTGGTTAACTGGTAATCACTTCCCCCTCAGTTGCACCGAGTGCACGATGTCTTCCATGTATCCCAGAAAAGGAGAAACGTTCATGAATCTTATCACATCATCGACCATGAAGAGTTGGACATTTATGATTGGGTGACTTTTACCTAGGTTTTAGTAGAGATTGAGGATCGATAGCTACAGGTCTTTCGTGGGTAGTCAATACCTCTGGTGCACATTCGCTAGCATCACAAGAACCTCTAGGAGAGAAAATGGGAGCAGGAGACTCAGATATATGCTCAGTACCCCCTACTTGATCCCATAGTTTGTGTTGTGGATTACTTGGATGTAAATCTTTTAGGTGGGGAGAATGTAGAGACCCAGAATTTCGATGTAATTTTTTTAAAATTAAATTGAAATTTTACGAGCCCGTAAAAATTGACGGCGTGTGATTATGAGGCCTAGTGTGATTGGAATGATATTCAAAAAATATTTTGGCTACGTTAAGTAAATGTCCTACTAGGTTTTTGTAACATTTGTACCGGTGCTCGGAATAGAAATCTGAGAGAATCATTGAACTCACAGTGTCGGTATTCATTTAAGGAGTCCTTTACCTTGACCACAGTAGGTCGAGGGTGAATGTATGTTTTTCACTATTACATGGAAATAAAAATAAAATAAAATCATCTTCTATTTTATTTTTGTTGATAACTCCCATGTGAATTTTATGAATGTGGGAACCACCGGAAGAAGAAAAACACCAATTACAATTCAAATTCTGGTGACTACCCGAACATCTTCATTAATATGAAGAACTCCTTTGAGATCCTTCCAATTAACAATGCCAACACAACCCATTTAATTATGCCATCCACTTTACAATTAATGGACAAATATGATTTAATAATTTGGATATTCTTTTTATAGGTTGGGGAAACATATTTGGAGAAGGTTAGAAAATATTTTTAGGATTTAGAATAAATCTTATTCCTCAATGAAGAATGCTTCTCTGAAAAAGGACATTATCCAACAAAGAATGAGGAACTGACCCCAAGCCCAGATCAGAAGCGCTTTGCGGGAGCGATGAACGCTGATGCTCTTCAACAATGTCATCTTCATCCTTGCACATCCCCATACATAACCCTCAAGGTAGGGTGGTTGTTTGTACTTTTTCCCCCTTAACAATTCTTGATTATTCATTTTGATTCTTGTTTTATCGAGCCTCTTTATATTGTCCTAACGCGGAGGGTGTGGTCCAAAAGAACATGGCCCGATCATTCCGTAATCCTTTGATGTTTGGTGTGTTCTTCATGATGGTGGATGGGGGCGACTGGTGCCAACTATTGGCATTAGTCGAACTCGAGAAATGTGGTCGGCCCCACTATCGGCCATGATGATGGGAAAAAATGAATGGCGACCAGTCGACCTGGCAGCCGACGGAGGTGCCGCGCACGACAGTGCAACACAGAGAGAACGGTTGGCCACCCCGACGCACTGCGGCACCCCTCAACACTGCAGCTTCCACGTGGCACCATGTCACCCAGCCGCTCCACCTTCTCCCCACATCTCCACGGACCGCCGCCATGTCGGGCTGCCCAGCGTGGGTAGGGGCAGACCCAGCGGGCTGGGTCGGGCCGAGTCAGTCCGACCGGGTAGGACCAGACCCGGGCAAACTGTGACCCATTTAAGTTATTTTCTCCATGACATTGGCTATTGGAATCCATTTGATGAACCATCTGCATTGCTAGAAACCCTGATGTAAGGTGGTCCTTTTGGGATACCCACTTGAAATTTGGATAATGTTGGGGTATAGTCAGGTTGGATCAAGCAAAAATCCAACCGGGCCCTCGGGTCTAAAAGGCAAAAAAACATACAGACCAGGCGTCCTTTTGATGCACCATTTATTGTGTTGAAACCCCTATGACATGGCGGTCCTTTGGGATACATATTCGTGGGAATTCATGGAATTTTTTGTATTGATCAGTGGCTTGTGGAGCGGACCCTCTCGGGGACATGAACGCTTAGTGCGGGAACCATGTATCTTGCTGTAACATGAGATTGGGATCCTTACCAGGTCTATGCTTGGGGATCCAACATGGATCCGCTCTAGTAATAAATGCGGGACTACACTAGGATCATGTGTGGGTCTATAGTACTATGATCCTTTGTGGGTCGGACAATGTAATACGATCTTGTGTGTGTATGAGAAAGTACTAGGATCTTTTGTGGGTCAGATGATGTATTAGGATCCTCTTTGGGTCTGTGATTTGACATCCTTCATGGGTCTGCCTCTTAACAGAGTAAGATGATTCCGTAGTTATATCTAATCATCTATACTAGTATGAAATACCTGGGGTGATATGAGTATGTACCTGTGTGGTACATTCCTTCGTGGTTATACCATGGTGTTATTCCTCAATGTCGCGTACATGTGTCGTACTTACCTTCGTGGTATTCCTTCCATTATGGAACAATTGAGCTTTTAGATTTTTAGTTGGACATTGTGTTTCCTCATGACTGAGATGGGTATACATGATAACATAGTTATATGTAAGGGAATATACCTAAGTATGGTTTTTAGTAGAATTCTTGTTGTGTGGTTTATCCTATGTGAATTTTGTGAGACCTTGAGTTATCAGTGTCCCTACAGAGTATTGTTATACTCACCCATGCATGGGCTATGCCTGCAACCTGTTTAGTTTGGTGTAGATGATGGACAAAACTGACTAAGGACGAGGGTAACAGGACTTGAGGTATCCCAGAGGTGGACATTAGGTGAGGCATACCGCTGAAACGACCGTTCGAGAGGTGTACCAACCCTTCAGGTAGGATCCTTGGAGGGTGATCATATGAGCTGTTCAGTTTACTTGCACATTCCAGTTTTACTTGTACTTTCCAGTTGAGCTTGTATTCTAGACCCTTTATCTAACTGTACGCACTCCATTTCCTACACAGTCTGCTAGTGTTTGTATCTTTTTGTGTGCTTGGGTCTGTGTGTTTACAAGTTATGAAGGCAATGCCTTCCCATTTTTTGGAATACGCCTTTCGGTGCTAGTCACCAGCCCCTAGCCCATGAAAGGTGGGCTTGGGGTAGTCACGATGTGGGCCTCAGGGATGGGTCATGACATGTATTCATTCCATATGTGGTACCATTGGAGAATGATATATCAAATTAGGAGTAGTTAGTGATTATCATAGATCATAGGGTTACAGTTATATGAAATAAGATAGTTCACCCGGTCAAGGTTCTGTGGAGAAACCATAAGTCTGATGAAGGAATGTGGGAGGTTGAGTAAGTGATGAAACATTATTACCCTAATATGTTTTAAGGGGGATAAAAAAATTTATAGGGATAAATTTATTTATGGTGAATATTGTAACAACCATATGTAATATAAATGAAATTCCTGTTTTGATTTAATTAAATATATTATTTTCTATTTTGGTTATAGAAAACAAATGAATATACATGGTATTGAAGTTTTGGTTTTAATAGAATCTTAATACTCATAAATATGGAAATATATATGATCATTATTTATCACATTATTAGTAAAAATAAATGGCTTTAACAAATACCATTTACCCAAAGAAAAGAAGTGATGGCCTCATCCAGTATAATTTAACCCTATGATGCTCATTTATTGGAGCTTCCATGGGAGATAACATTTTTTGGATTTTCCCTTGGCCTTTCCCTAGTGAGGATCCAAAAATTTAACCATGAGAGTATTCTTATATGATAGATGTTCATGGTTATATGGATCATGGCCCAATCCATGTCCGCCGAACAACCCCACGAAAGTCTCAACATCAATAACCATACTCGCAGTACATATGTTGGTTTATTAAAGGGATATGTATGAAGACCCCATCATTATTACCATTTAAAATATTTTTTAATAGAGTTATGTATATATTATTATCTTATTATGGATACTTTATAATTTATTTTTACAATAAAACACAAACATAATTTTTGGGTAAAATTGAAATTAAATTAAAGAATTATTTTTGAGGAATTAATGAATTTTACTAATATATACCATTTTAAGGTAATATCCTTATAAAGAAGTTTTTATTAAATATAAACGATCATATAAATTTTATGATGTCATATGTAGTTTTTATTGAGGTTGAAAAACTATTATTAACAAAAAAACAATGCATTTCTCAGTAAAGATTGATGAATATTATTAAAAATAAAAAATCACATATTTAGAAAATTATATCTATATAATGACTAATATTTTTAGAATTTTTATGTTGAAATTGTCTTATGGTGAATTTTTTATAAATCTATGAGATATTCAGATTTTCAGGTAAAAATTAAATACCATATAAATATATGATATGTTTTATGACCTCTTAATGACCTAGAAATGAAGTATTAAATACTTTAAATGTTAAATTCATCTTTAAAATAATTTGATTCTATGATATTATTATTATTTTTAATATTTCTTTTTGAATCCTCCAAAACATATAATAATTTTTTTCAACTTCATTTCATTTAAATTACGACTCTCCCCCACATAAGCAAGGCAATTATTTTAAAACATTTTGACCATTTCATAATAAAATCATTAAATAGACTCCCATTTTGAATAAACTGTGGGTATAATCCACTGAAAGATTTATGGTATTGGATATTTAAATTTCCAGTGTTGAAAACCTAAATATTAATGAAATTCATCTCTTTCCTATATATATCCTCAAAATCTCCCACTTCACTTCACTCCAAATGCTTAGATCACTTCCTTTGTAGAACCCCCGATTTATTATATGTTACCAATTATTTATTATTTTAATATTTAAAATTTATTATTTGGAATCATGGGAGATTTTGGATATCATGTGGAATTTTTTTGGGGATAAAGGGGATGCGCAGGTGTAGCACATAGTTTTTTTAAACAATGCGGGAAACAAGAGAAATAGTGCACATTGATTCCGATTTTTGAATATTGAGGTCATATATTTGGTATGGTGGGTCCATGGGTAGGGATACTATGTGAGTACGCAGTGTGATACTATTCATGATATAATATTAAACGAACGGTTAGTGCATGGTTTTCTTAATAGTGAGACTAAACCATGCCCAAGGACTGGTGTAGATCCTAAAAACGTCGATATGGATCAACCGAAGATTTTAACCCCCTCGTTTTGACAAAAAAAATCTCCAACCACTATATTTTTATTCTACAAATTCAAAATAATGTTCTCTCGTAAATACGTAAGTGATCCAAACACATATATTTGTGACTTCAAGCTGATTCCTCACAATAAGTTATTGTTCATCACTGTTCTTAAGGAAATATCTTAGATATGCATAGATGTATTTATCCACTCCTCTTGGATATTAATAGATATTCCATTTATGGGAAGATGTATGATTAAGGAGGTGAAATATTATTATATTTTCCATAGTTCAATGCATGGGAAGAGATGTAAGGACGTTTTGTGTAATTCTTACCCAGTATTTTGAGCATTCTTTGACCGTTTTTATTATGGACAAAAAATATTGAGGTAGGTGGCTTCAATATTGAATCCTCTTAGTAGAATTTATATACATGCATTCAATTTTTTTATTTTGCGATAATTGTTTTTTCAATAAGTTGTGTATTAATTTTTGAAACCCTCTTTAGTGATGGTTTGTTAAATTTTGGAAACCCTGAAAATTGGTGTTTTTGAATGAAGTTATTTGATTCATGAAGATAAAATATGGTATGTAAAATGGGATTTTACTAGATTTGTGATAAAATTATTTGAATAATTTGTTTCAAATAGTAGGAATTGTTTTATTGAAATTGAATAGTGGATTGGAGTTGGTTTGTTTAATGTTTTTCAATAAATGAACGGTTTTATTTGAAGTGGATTGAAATGGTTAACTAAAATTGTTTTCACAAACATTTTATTTTTAGTGAGTTTATGTTGATGGGACCTAGATAAGGGATGTGTACCAGTGGGTTACATGGTTCATGACCCTTGATCTACGTCATCTGTTAGTGGGAAACATGGTGATTGGATGATACATTTCTCATAAGTATGGAACTATCAAGCTAGCATGAATGTGTAGGTTTGTTGTGAACAATTGAATGGGTACGCAAAAATGATATTGATAAATTTTTTTAAAGCCACGAATGGTTGTATCATTGGAAATAGGACTTTCTAGGAAATTTCTTTTAATAGTACTTGTTTACATTTTGATATAAATGTTTTTCAAACTTGATGGTATTTATTTATAATCTATTATACATAATTTTTTAATATAAATTGTTTTATATAAATTTTTCAAACCATTCTATCCTTCTAGGGTGAGTAGAAATGTACTCTGAGATGGCCTACTGATTTTTTTACTCACCCATGATTTAGAACATTTGTGCATTTGTTGATTGTATCAACTAGGACATGGGAAATGGTAAAGTGTCACACGTCTTTAGCACTACCACATGATACGTGGGCTTTTGGAGTTGTTGGGTCAAGGAGCTCAGAGCTTGTGGAGCTTGGTGTATTGTGGTTGTCTTGAGTTGGTTGCTTTGTAGAATTCCATTGTTTACATTGATTGTGTCTTGTCCTACAATGTGGAAGATGGAATTAGTATGTTTAATTATATGAATTTTTGAGTTGTCTTTTAATTTATCATGCATCATATAACTATTTGTTGGTTTTGGTTATTGGTTAGTGATTTTATTTTAAAAGGTTAAATCTTCCACCACTTTCATTGAAACAACTCGACATTTATTTCCAGCCTTTGGCATCTTAGACATTTCACTTAAGGCCAATTAATGGCTCAACTACCTTTAATGTTAATGAGAATAAGTGGGACAATATAAATGGTATGAATTTTTTCAGTTCTATCCTAACAAGTGGTCTTCAGTTTTCTGGTCTTGGAGTTGAATTCAATCTTGTATATTCCATGGGATGGAATCCTAGAATGGTTTAGAATGGATGGATCATTAAATTTTAAGCATAAATGGATGCATATATCCTTTTTATGCTAAAATTCATGTTATTGGTGTATTGGTATATAATTGTTTTGGAGACACTTATAAGATATTGGAATCTCATTATAATGGGTTTATCTAGTTAGAAAGGAATTACATGCATTGGAGGAATGGCTTCCAACAATGAATTCATATTTTTTTAGAATTGATATAGGATTTCATGCATTGTGTTTATTTTTCAAATGTGTGAATCATTTTGTCAAATTAATTATTTTGAAATGAAAATTGTTGTGATATTTTGAAAATGTTTTAATTTTCATAATGAATGGTGACTATTTCTAAGAAATGGATGAACATGAATAAGGATGATATTGGAAAGAAATGTCATTGTAGTTCTTGTCATATAATTTTAAATGTTAATTCTTTAGCTCCTAGATATTGAGTTTTATAGAGTTTTGTTATTTTTTGAATTGGAACCTGATAGGCATTGTAGAAACAAAATAGAAGAAGTTGGGGACAATTTGGTTGCACCCGAGCCATATGTGATCAAACTGCTAGTTCAAAGTTCATTAATGCATTCCAGGTTGTGGACACTGGGAACTAGAGGGATCAGAAAAGATAGGTGGAAAATTCTTCCAAGTAGACAAAATAGAGTCCCCCATCATCCGGGATGATTTTTAATTAGAAATGGTAGAGGTGTGGCTGAAATGGATGAATTGTATAATCGATATCATCGGCACAACAACATAGTTGAAGGTCATTCTAGCCATGTATATGCATCAGGTTATACAGTTCCAATGGTGGGAACATTTGGTGTGTGAGGATAAAATCTATATTCAAATTTTCAAGATCTATCCAATGACATAATTCATCAACCTGTACTAAGAAAATCACATTTTCATCGAGTATTTGGATAAATTCATTAATTTAGTATAATTTGCAACTAATGTTTCAACTAGTGTGTCCTTTAATGAATGCTTATTTTAATTAGTGTGAGATAAGATATTTGTTTATTTATAGTTGTGCTATGTATTACTGATTATAACATCATAGTGAATAGTGGGATGTAGGATGAATGATAAATATCAGGATCAATGTGAGGATGAACTATGATGATTACTATGAGGAATTTTGGGACCTTTAATTCTGGTTGCAATATGAAGAGGGACACCTATTTCCAAGGGGGGATTTGGAATTAGAATCAGTTAGTTGGATCAGTGAACCTTCATCCATGACCAAAAATGAAATTATGTTTTTTCTAATGTTGTTCTCGTGGACACATAAAGAAAGAATGTATGAGTCACACTTGAGAATTCCATAACTACAAGAAGATGGGTAATATTTTGTTTTTTTGTCGCAGTTCATTGAGGTCAGGTCCTTGAGACACTTCTCCAGTGCCGCAAGCATCATACACATCGACTATATGAGGGAAAAAATCAATCTCATTAAATGAGAAGATCTATCCATGGTTATTATAGGAATTCCATGAATCCTTAGAAAGGGAAATATTATCATGGAAACAAGTGGAAGAGTTAATAAATTATGAAATTGTATGAAGATTAATAGATGGTCAATGTTTAGCTAGATGGACTATCTACATTGATAACTATAATAATTTCATTTTCTATCCTTTGAATTTGATTTTTGATACAAGTGCAGCACATCCCTTGAATGATTCTCATGCTATTTTTTACTACGTTCAAAAATACTAATGATTCCTTCATTGATTAAACATAAAACTCCTCTTAGTAAAAGGCTATCTTGAACCATTCTGTGTACACCATCTTATATAACTGTTGATAGAGGTGAGTTGAAATGGGAATTATCAATGTTATAGATGGATGAATATTATATAATCCTAGTTATGGATGTTTTTACAATGTATAATGATCATATCGACTTTTATTTTATAGATATTAGTAAGACATCATTCTATGGATTTGAGAATCTATTCAAAGGAGAATGGGTTGGGAAGAAAGGTGTAATGGGTTTGTTGTCACCATAAGTTGGAACACTATCATGACTGTTGTTGGTGTTAACCCTAACAATAAAGGATGGGATCGAGGATGTCAATTTTATAGCAATTAAGGATCATTTTCAAGATGTTTTCCCAATAACATCCCCGGGATAACACCTCTAAGGGAAGTGGAATTTATGATTCATCTACTTTTGGAGACCAGTCCAATTTTACATACTTCATATATGATGGCACCAACTGAGTTAAGGGAGATCAAAGTGTTATTAGAGGAGCTCGGAAGAAAAGATTATATTTGTCCATGTACGTCATTGTGTGTCACACCAGCCTTTTTCGTGATAAAAGAATATAGAACTCTAAGGTTGTGTGGTGATTATTGTAAGCTCAACTAGGATAATATAATGAGTAGAGATAAACTTCCATGAAATGATGATCTATTTGATCAATTTAGATTATCCCAATGGTTTTCTAAAATTTATGTACAATCGAGATATAAAAAATTATGATTTTCAAAGTATGATATTATGAAGACAACTTTCCTAATTAGTTATGGCCATTATGAATATGTGGTCTTGACTTTTGGTTTAGGAATGCACCTATAATTTTTATGGAATTGATGAATCAGATATTATAGTGAAATTTTTATTCTTTTTTTAAGGTGATTGTTGATGATATATTGGTGTATTCAAGGACAGGGTCTGAGCGTGGCCATCTTTTATTCATAATACTGGTAATATTGAGAGAACATCATTGTTATAAAAAACTATACAAATGTGATTTTTAATAAAATAGTTATTATTTTTTATACATTAAATTTATAAAAAAATTATATGGATCTTTATAATTCAAGAGCTATTATCTCAAGGGAACAATCAAAGAATAACTTTGTGAAATGAATCATTCCTGGTACCACTAGTTATTACGGACTCTTTTTCTATGACTTCTCATCATTATATTTTCTAATAAAATATTTCAAAAAGAATAATTTTCCATTTAAACAGACCGGTGAATTCTACAAGAATTTTAATGATCTGAATGTTCACTATAAATCAATAACTATTTAGTTTTTTCATGAACTAGGATAGGGATAAGTGGTGTATTGTGATTCTTTAGAAGTAGGGTTGGGTTGTTATCACATGAAAAGAGATCATGTTTTTTCTTAAGGATCTAGGATGTTTAGAGTGGGTCAGAAGAATTAACCAAAAATTATTTAGTGGAAGTCGGGGTCATCCATACATTGATGACTTTGTTTACCTATATCATTGGTGAGAAATTGATAATATTCACAGATCATAAGGGATTGAAAAATAATTTTCATAGTTATATTTGAATCTATTGAAGTCGATATAGATAGAGTATCTATAGATGTTTGAATTTTACATGATGTATACACCACAAAAAGGAAATTCCATGGCTGATCATTAAGTAGAAAGGAATATGCATAGTTGGACAAAGAGGCATCAGATGAGTGGATGTTGATGTCACTCCTAGCTGATATGCCCATGGAATGAGAAGACTAAGGCGGAGTAGAATTGTTCTCTTAATCTACGCTTGTTACATGATATGGTAAAAACTCTATAGAGTCATAAACATACGATGATGAATGTGTTTTAATGTGTTCTAAAATCAATGTTGGGGAGACCATTGAGTGTTGTAAACTGGATGGGAAGTCAATGTTTTTGTTTTGTAATATTATGGCTGTACCACTACATTTTTAGTATAATTCTCTTCATGCATACAACCATTTGATATGGACTATTCATCCTAGAATATAGAATATGATAAATGATTTGAAGATGTCGTTTTTGTGGATCGACATGAAATAGAATGTGGCAATGTTTGTTTCCAAATTTATAAAAATTCATTAAGTTAAAGTAGAGCATTATAGACTAGAAGGCATGTTGCACTCCATAGCAATTGTAGTGTGGAAATGGGAGATGATAGATATGGATTATGTTACAGGTCTCTAAAGAATTGTTTCAAAAAATGATTCAATATGGGTGATAGTGGATCAACTAAAAATTCCATCACATTTTATCCAAATTTGTGAAACTTATACAGAAGAAGATCTGTTCAAAATATATATCTGAGAAGTGGAAAAGAGACATGGAATACAATTTCTAATCATGTTAGGCAATGATCATAGAATGATGTACCATATCTGGAAATCCATACGAAAATCCCTGGGGAATCAATTTACTATGATCATGGAATATCGTTCTAAGATGGATGTGGAATATTAATTGATGATACAAACATTGTTTGACATGTTGTGATCCTATGTAACAGATTTTAGTGGATCATCGGAATAGCACATTTCATTGTTATATAAATCATATAATAACTACTTCCATGCCTCAATACACATGGCTTTGATTGATGCATTGAGGCAGTGTTCTTGTCATTCTCCTAATTGTTAGGTGGAAACGGGTGAGAATTCACTATTAGGGACATGAATTTTGAAAGAAAAAATAGAGAAGATTTAGTTTACTGGGATGCGGATGTAGATGGCATAGAGTCGTCAAAATAATATGCAGATCATCCTCGATGGCCATTAATGCTAGAAGTGCCTAAATATATGTTCTTTTTGGATATCACCAATCTTTGACAATGTCATTTTGGGATGTAGGGAATTTTTTCTCCTCTATAATTTAACCCTATTGAGATTATACAATGACATTGAGAGGTGACATATACGATGAAATTATCACCATGTATTAGTATTGTTTATAATGTGTTCCATGTATCACAATTGAAAAGGTATCATCCAAATCTAGACCATGTGATCAGATGGGGTCATGTTGACCAAGATATGCCTGATTTTTTTTGCCCATATCCCAATATATTTTATGGATTGGTAATAAAATGTATTTTTTGGAAAGGGAATTGTTCTAGTCATGGCATTTTGGAATCATATTATGGTTCAGGAAGATACTTGAAAAAATATAAGGAAATGAAAGTGCAATGGAAGGAACTCTAACACAGATATAGTGGATTTTTGTTTTTTTAGTATGGAAAGACCAATGGTGGGGATAATGTAGCTACCCCAGTTTTTTGTATGCAAAAATTTACTAATTATTTTCATGTTCATTAAATAGATAGATGAATCATGGGAGATTATATAGATCTTATTGATATTTTTGGAGCTAAAGGGGATGTTCACCTGTTGAGCCTGACTTTTCATAACCATGTGGGACATAATGAGAAACTGTGCACTTGACTTATCATTTGGGAAAATTGAGAAAATATCATTGTCATGATAGGTTCACGATTATAAAGACCATGAAATCAACCCATGAAATTCTATTTAGTGAGACTTTATAACCCATGGTTATCATACGGTTTCTCTAACCGTGTAACAAAACCCTGGGTTGGGTAAGTCTTAGATCCTTGAAAACTGGATCTGGGTCGGCCTATGATTTCAACCCCCCGTGTTTACCCCTAAACAGCCCTAAATAATGTTTTTTCTCCATTAAAGGCCAATTGAGGTTATCCCATCGACAAAAAAGTGATCCAAATACTAATATTGGTGACTCGAAGCTGATTCATCCTAAAAAGTAATCACTCTTCATAGTTCAAAACGTATTCTCTTAGATCTACTTCGATCTACTTCTTCCCTCATATCAATTTCTTTAATATATGACTCTTATGAGATTATATAAAAAAATGTAGTCCAAAAATCATTATATTTGGCTTGTTTTATGATAGGGGAACATATAATTCGGTTTTTAGAATTCTTACCCTTGTTCATGAGTGTTATTCAACCATTTTTTGTTTTAACCAAAACAATCTTTGAAGGTGACTTCACTCTCGAATATAGTTAGTAGAACTGATTATCATGCCTTCATGTTGTTTATCATGTGTTAAATTTATTCTGGATTGGACTTTTAAGAATTGATGGAATACCTCTTTTTTCATTGTTTGGTAAATTGTGGAAATCAAGAAAATTGGATTTCTTGAATAAAGTTCATTGAATCTTGATTTAAAAATTTATTTTGAAATGGGAATTTTTTAAAATCGTGATAAATTTATTTAAATAATCCTTGTTCATGAAAATGAATATTTTTTATGAAATGGAATAGTGGATTGGAATTTGGATGTATAAGGGTTTTAAATAAAAGAAAAAACTTATTGATGTGGTTTCAAATTTTTATTTTAATGATTTTTTTCCAAATTGGATTTTGTTTGAGTTCATGATGACATGCCCTGGATAAGGGACGTGTACCAGTGGGGTACAAGGAACGTGACCCTGCATCGTGGGAGTTTGTTAGTGGGACACAAAGTGATTGGATGAGATACTGATCATTATTTTGTAACAATCAAACATTTATACATTTCTGGGTGTGTTATGAACAATTCAATGGTTATTCCAAAATGGTATTGAAAATGGTTTTAATCCCTTGTTTTTTTTCCAAAAATAGGACTTGCGCGAAAATTGTTTTAAATATTACTTGTTTAGATTTGGTTATAAATGGTTTTGAAAGTTGTTTTTATTATGTTATAAATAGTTCAATAAATTTTTTTTTCTATAAATGGAATTATATAGATGTTATTAACCACTCAAAACTAGTGGAATGAGTACGGAAGTCGTTAGTGAAAGCCTACTAACTATTATACTCACCCCTTCTTCGGAACATTGGTGCTTTTGTAGAGGTTATCTACTGGGTCTTGGGAAAAGGTAATGTCTCACACATCATTAAAACTATCTCAGGATACATTGGTTGTTCTGGAGTTGTTGGAGAATGGAATGTGGAGATTTATGAACGTGGAGTCTTGTGGTTGTCTTGAGTTGGTTGCTTGTTATTCTTTAACTGTTTTCATTGATAGTGGATTATCTCCTGTAGTGGTACGTGGTTTTATTATGTTTTAATAATGAAAATTTTTGAATTTGATTTTCTTTTATAATTCATCATATAGTTGGTGTTTGGTGTTGGTTTTTGGAATGTGATTTTATTCCAAAAGGATAAATTGTCCCCCACTTCCATTTAAACCCTTCAGAAATTATTATCTGCCTTTGGACTCATGCAGATGTCACTTTAGGACCAGTAATGGATTCCAACATCTCAAGGAAATGATAATATGTTGTTAATTACATTTTAATTTTTTTATCCTCTCTCTAGAATCCTCCCATAGTTCCCCATTCTCTCAAGAATCCGCATTTCAGGTTTATGGAGTCAAACACTCATGTAAGGGTTCTTTTCTTAATCCATAGTATTCATTTTTTGTAATTATGTTACGCATTATATTTTCAAATCATAAAATAATGGATATATATTTCTATTTCAATACTACTTCCAATTTTATTTCCAAATGATGAGAGACCCTTTTCGCTCTCATCAACCCATTTTTATGATTTTTTAATTGACACTGTTAGGTTGCAAAATTTTCATCGAGTTTTCTATCTTTATTTATTTTATTCAAGATTATTATTCATTTTATGCCCTTTAATTTTCCTTTCATAATGATTTGGTATCATTTCTTACCTCCCTAATAATTCCCATATAATTTTAAAATATGAGACACCTCTTTATTTCTCATTAATATCTCCCATGTATACCCCTTACCACGCAAAAATCTCACTATGATTTTCTATTCAAAACAATTTTCTTATGATTACCATACACATATCAAATCAAGTAAATTAAAATTTATACACCTATGTATCTTTTAAATTGGATTTACATGTATTTATTCCACACACCTATATCATTGAATTAATTATGATGATGAATTAATCCATGTTTTATTACATACGTGTCACACAAATGTATGAGATTGAGATAAATGCAATGAGTTCGCTGATAATTATATATTGATACAATGCATTGGGCAGTGTATAGAATACTGATATGTCATGTCGGGATAGGGTGTAATACAATTCTATTATGGGACTCTCTCCATTTTTATTTCTTTTCTGTTACCTTTGACCTATGTTTATGATGCATTGTTTTATATTGGCTCCACATTCTCCACGTTATGATTGTCAGGCTAAATCATGCCTTATTATTCATGTTCCATTATTCCATATTGATATCTATATTTTCAAACATGTATGATTCTACTAATTTAAATCCATTTTTATTCCATTACTAGGCTTTATAGATCACCCATTACATATGTATGTCCTCGGGGTTTCCAAGTAGTTTTATGATCGTTGGAATTTTATGAACATTTCAAGGAATTATTCAATAATGATTTTGTATCCCATGTTAATAATTATTATGTAATCTACCAATTTCCAAAATAAACTATACTTATTGATCAATATGGTAGTATTAATTATAATTTTATATAATTAATCAAGTATTAATGTGAATTAAAGGTCATGGTTTTTATATGAGGTGTCTATTTAATATGATGTGAACTATGACTAAACACTTCACCTATGTGTTGAATATAGGTAAAACAATCATATTATGATGGAGAACAATTATCCATTTCCTTGGATATATAATCATTTTGACCAATTAAAAAGAGTGAAGTGGTTCATGGAGATTTATCATCTATCATATTTTCCCAAGATGACAATAAATGAGTCCGACATTCATAAAACCACAGTTCAGTGTAGGTATTACCATTATGAGTATATTTTAATTCTATTTATTTTATATAATACTCATTATATAAATATGTTATTAATTAATTGGATCATTCATGAGAATCTTCATACATCAATGTTGGTATTTTTGTATGATATTTTGGTTTACTCTTTTTCCAATGTGGATCTTGTGCATCATTTGAGAGTCATTATATAATTGGTGAAAAATCACTGCCTTCATGACAATAGCACTAAATTATATTTGTGGATTTAGGATTTATATTTACTAGGAAACACAGTCATGGTACAATGTAATGCAGTATATCCATAGAAGGTGAATGTTGTTATGACACGTGAACCACCATGTATCATTTTTGAGATTCGGAATTTCTTAGTTCTAGAATAATATTATCACAAGGTTGTAATGTAATTTTAAAATAAGGATACTCCCTATACCATCATCAATTATTAGGGGTTAATAATCTTGGGATAGAAAAATATTGTGTTATTTTTTGGATTTGATTTATTTTTACATCAATATTTTTTTTCTCATCTGGATGATATGAATAGCTATGTGGTGTTTTGTGTTACATCCAACATAGGTTTGGGATGTGTTATTATACATAGAAATCACATGGGTTCTTATGGTTATTAATCGCTCAAGAAACATTAGATACTTTATTTTATATAATACTTCATAAAGATAAATGTGAGTCTAGTTCATAAGATTTTATTGAAATATAAATTTAGAGAAATTTCTACCTAGTGTATCGACCAAACAATTATGGGTTATATGTTCACAAAATTTGATTTTAATATCTCTTATAGGTGTTTCGTGGAGTGTCTAAAATCATTTAATTTAGAAATATCCTATTATAATGGAATTTGAATGTTGTTTATGAGTCATTGAGTCCGATACTTCTGACCCATTCATTGAGTGAATAATTTGAATAGTGTAAAATGATGGTTTTTTTTCAATATAGATTCCTGGAATCCAAGATAAAGTGACCAAGGTTGTCTTCAAAATTTATTGTCATACCTCATATATTATAGAGATGATTCGTTTGGAATAATAGATTACTAATGAATTATCCATCATTATAAATTCACATTATGGTGGGGAGATTATTTCTGAGTGGCCTATCTCTACTGGGTGTATCATGGGATTACCTAAACCATATTTTGTACATTTTCTAGTTGGGGAAGATGTGATGAGGGATTATAATTATTCAAGTGTATATGTGCACACATTAAAAAAATATGTTATAAGACATGAGTTGGTGATTCTAGTTTCTATGTATGAGACAAGACACCATTAACATTGATTGAAATTGTTAAACACATAATAAAATCTATGGAAAACCTAAAAAAATAAGGGTATTATATTTCCCCTTAACATTATATCATGGAATTTCTATTATATATCAATTCTCATTATGTATGTGTTTCAATGTAACATTATAATAAATAATTTAATAGTGTTATTAATTGACTGAATAACATAATATACTCATAAATTACATGTCCATGACAAACCAATATTGAGGAGTTGTGAATTATCTTTTTGAATGTGATCATCCACCTTCATATATTTATATCTTCAATAGTCTCTGATAGAGATACCCATTTTAAATATTCTTTTTGTCGATCTAGGGGGATACTGGGTTTCTTGTTTTTTTTAGAATAGAATACCATCCATTGATGTATGGCTACAAATGGATTGGTGAATATCAAATTTTTGGACTAATCTTCCCCTAGATAGGCCAGAAAATACTTATTTTATTCATCGGAGAACATTGATGGAATAGAGATGGTATAAATATTATGTTTATCACCATATGTGTTGTTGGGTTGTTTTGTTGGGGAACATGGGATCTTGTGTGTTCCATCAAATTGGAGAAATAGATGTATTAAGAGGAAATGGATGCTTGCTCCATACATTGTGTGGAATTATTTTGTTATTAGATATGTGGGTAATTTTTTCAATTGATTTATCACTTTCCACCACTATTGATTTTAATAAATAATGTGTTCAATGCATTAACCCTTCAAAATTATCATTTTGACCCATATCAAGTCGTTGGACTAGAGGACCCTTATATTGATTCTAATTTATCAATTATTTATAATCCAACTAAGATAAATGATTATGAGATAAATGGACTTTGTGGATAAATGTTACATATGGTCTATGTGAAATTGTATCGTGGTTCTTATTCTACGATGACTTGGGAGAGGGAGGCACTGAGTATATGAAAATGGAATCATCTCAATGATAAGGAAAATTCATGATAGTCATTGTTAGTATGTAATGAATTTATTATGGTGATGTTCTATGATATAATTACATATTTTCCAGTAATCATTGAACCTTATTATAAATGTTAATTGTTTGGAGAATGTCTTCTGTTTTATTACATGAAATTTAGAAAATATTCTAGTCTTCTTGGGAAATTCATGGTTGTCACATGGACTTCCCAAACCATGAACCCCTAGTTAAAATAGTGTAATCCTGGGCTGGGAGGGTTTACATGGTTAGTATATGGTTCTTGTGACTATTCACCTCTACATATAAAACAATGTGATAATGATTATTTTATTGTAAATATTTATTTCAATTTACCATATTTCGTTGATTGAATTCATGTTCACTAGCATCCCGCCTTTTTATAAAATAAACATTCATTACATTACCCAAAACTGATGATCTTTATGGTTTAGTGTCTTGGAAACCAGGAACATAATACATGAAAACAACATAAAAAATTCTTCTTAAACACTGGAAAGGCTTCCAATTATGTTCATCCTAGGTTAATTACTGTATCTCATAACCTGGGGACATACATCAAAAGAAAGGGTGAGTAGAAGGCCCAGTAAGGGAAACAATAGAAACATTTTACATGTGAACTTGAGATACATCAATAAGGCCATGAAAAGAACATTAAGGCATGAGAAAGAAATCATGAGGAATATCATAATAAAAATAACGTTTTTCATAACTTGAAGATGTGGATAAAACATTTAACAAATACAATCATTTCTATTTCACCAAGGACCATCCCCAAGGTGTCAATAAAAATTACCAAGGTAATTCACCAAGGTATTAGTCAAAATGGTCATCTCTAGGGATTAAGTCTTTACCCAATGCATTGGAGCACTATCATGGTGCAACCTTAAATTCTCCTTTATTATCATGTGAGCGACATATACCATCATAAATAATTTCATAAACCACCCATATAGCATAAAATAAATGTTTTTCATTTCATAATCACAATGTTTTAAAAACTGCTTTAAAGACACGATCTTTGTGTCACTTTAAAACACACAGAAAAGGAAGGTGGGTCTCAGGTATGTAAATCCCAGAATTTAAAATAGAAAATTTTGGTATATATGTGAATACACATATAGAAGAGAGAGATTTTATTATTCACTTATTAAAATAAAATACCTTTAGAAAAAGAGAGAGACATTTTGAGACGGAAATTCAATAGCATAACAACTATGTTACGAGGATTTAGAAAACATTGATAAGAGAGGGGACATGGGTATCCCACTCATAAATGATCCATAAAACAGTAGGGGAAAAGAATATAAAGGATTTAAGAACATTGTAGTGAAATTTTAAGTTCATACCATTTGAAATGAAAAACATGGAAGGAAGAAAAAAAAATTAGATTTCACTTATGAAAATTAGGCAGCCTAACGGTGTCACTTAAAATTCAACAAAAATGAATTAACGAGATCAAATAGGGTCCCTCATCATATGAAAATGAAATTTCAGTATGATAGATATATAGATCATACCCCAAAATAATATAAAGGAACTTCAAAGACTTGAAATGAAAGTAGAACATTGAAAAATGAGAAGGGTGAAAGAATCCCTTAAAAATTGGGCAGCCTAACGGCGCCACTTAAACATTCTTAAAACGAATTGAAGAGAGAAAGAGGGGGTATCTCATCATATGAACATTAAAAGGGAAGTAATATTAATATATAATAACATCCTCTAACATAATAACATGGAGCATAAAAGAAATGTCATAAAATAGATTACTTGAAAAGAAAGAGAGAGGTCTGATCCCTTACCTTAAAACCTAACTCTTAAAACTCGAAGGTTTGGACATTGAAAGCTTGGGGGAACCTTGGGATGAATCCTTTGGAGGTAATGAGACCAGAGTGTCGTTGGGGAAGAGTTGGGAGTAAAAAACACAGGAGGAAAGGGTGGGTATTTATAAGGATGGTGAGGGGATACTTTAATAATTTCAAGGGACACCTCACAAGTCGGTTTTCTCAAAACCATGGGCTCTCCCATGGTATTTTAAATGGAGTAAGGCCACATGGGGCCCCCATTACAATAATTCATCACCTTTGGTCGTCCAACCCTTAAAACATCTCATGAAATCATCATTACACATTTATGATGTCATTAAACATACTGAAACCCTAAAACTGCATTTTTACTATTCACTGAAAATTCATCTTTCTTAGAAAAATACAAAAAATTCACCTTTACAAAATATTGAAGCTCTGATTACAAATATGACAGCCATTTTATAAAAATAATTTTCTAAATATTTTTAATTTTTTTTTAAATAATAATACTATTCAACGAGAAATCATTTTTTCAGAAAAATCCCAAAAAAATGCAATGACATAATATCGATGATCTGAGCTAAAAAATAAAGTCCTATTTAAAAAAATAATTTTCTAAATAATTTTAATTTAATTTTAAATTAAAAAACACTATTCACCCTAAAAAACTAATACTTGACTAATAATTAATGAAATAGTTATTTACCTATTTTATTGAATCACATTACTTAATCAAGGTGCCTATATTATATTAATACTTTCTTTAAGTGAGATTACAAATCCATTTGGTCACATTACTAATCCTAAGCATAAAATCACTATTCATAATTTACTATTCATCAAAAATTAAGTTGATTTTATTAGTATATAAATTTTGTACTGAACATAATTGTAGAAGACCATTTTGTGAAAATCATTACACATTTTTAATTATTTAAGGTTTGCATAAACATTTTTAAAATAACATTTATCTAAAATTCATCAAAAATATGCATACTATATTTATCTGGACATTTGAAAATTCATAAACTTCATCATAAAAAGATATCAAAATTTTTATTTAAAACAATGGATTACACAAGGAAGTTACGGTCTCATTACATAGCCCCTTATAACCCCATCATAGGACCTAAGTGTAAGGTGTGCTAAGGTGAGACAATCTGAGGGTGGCTTGGCCAACATTTCACGAGTAGTAATTTCTATCTATTTGAACTTCTCGGGAAGGCGATTCCGTTCTAGCTCTACAAGATGAAGTTCGGCTTTGGATTGGTCCAGAGAAAAGCCCAGTGGTGCTACCTCTTTCCCATGTTCCGTTAGATGGGCTTCGATTGGCCCGAGACTGCTGGATGAGGCCATCAAATCATTTTTCAATATTAATTAACCAAGATCACTTGTATTTAGAGACAATAATTGAAACGTTTAGTTTCCAATGGTCATTTAAGATTAAAAACCCAACAGTTTCATTTTAATTATACTCATGTTATTAAATGTAACAGTTTTGCTGAGTATAAAAATAAAACAACACACAAAATTAGGAAAGAAGATTTATTCAAAATTCCGGGTCGTTACAATCTTCCCCCCTTATGAAATTGCGTCCTCGCAATTTTTTAAAATTGGGTTTTAAATTTTTATTGAAAGTCCCAAATCATAAAAGGAGTCAGTCAATCTATTACATTAAAAGAATTAAAGGGAAGTACAAAGGTCACCCGAGTTAACCCATACAAGGATTCCATGTAGGAAAACATGGATATTGAAGAAAAAAAAGGGTCAAGTTCTGAGGGAGAGTGATATAAAACATGATTAGGAGAAAGTTAACCATAATAAAATCACAAACTTATGATGTGTGTAAATGATCATTGATTACCCAGTAGGAAATGTAAACCATCAATGTTTTTGTTTTATGTTCCATTTCAAAAAAATTAGGAATTCATTTACTACATAGAACAAAAACATAAAGAAATATACCTACCCTCAAGTAGAGTTTCATCCTTTAATAAGTTTCTACCAAAACAAATCTTTTCTTCAAAAGACGAGCATTCAAAACACTTGGTCTCATCAAAACACAAGAATCATCTTCTAGAGAATCACACAATCCACCAAAGATTAACTATATATTTCTTCTATTATCCCAAAAATAGAAAGGGTAAGATAAATAAACTCTCCCAAAAGAAACAATCCCATAGTAAGGGAAACTTCATAAAATCCAATAAATTCCACGGTACTACCCAAAGGTCAACATAGACCATTCCATAAATAACTCTCCTTAAAATTATTCAAAATAATCCAAACTAAGATTGAATCCCAAATACAAAAAGGATTTGATAACTTGGTCTTCCAAAATAATCTTCATCGTTTATCTCCAAACAACATGAACCACTCCTAACATCTTATAACAAAAGTAGCTAACCTAAACATATTTTCTCCAAGAGAGGTTAAAAATTTTCATAAGTAACCTAAATTACTATATGTTCACCATAAATTCATTTATTCTTCAAAATATAAGTCATCCTTTACTCCTCAAAGAAAATACTGTAGTAATCTATTTACCTCGATCAAATAGGGTTCCCAAAATAGTGAACGTCTTCCAAATAATAATCATCTTTTAATCCCCTAATCATCTCTATCATATTAATATAGAAATCTTCACATTTCCTATCACATTGGTTGTTTGGAAATGTTCATCCATTTCCTACCATTAACTAAGAAAAGAAAGTACAATTAGGGGATTAAATACATAGTCAATAATCATGAAAAAGAACTTAAAGCATAGAAGGATAACTTGTAGAAGATAAGTATGTCATAACTTATGATCCCCTAGGATAAAATCTAGGTTATCTATGATCATATATTCTTATGTGAATCTTTATTTTATTTTATCTTTGTTCCTTTAATAATTGTTCATACTAAGCTTATGAATTTACCAAAGAATATCGCCCAGGAGTGTCTTAAAGAATAGTGCAGTAAGCCCCATTGTTGTGTACCAGTTCCCATTCGAGTCTAGCTCAAAGCGTTGTTTTCGGGGTTTTACCTCTATGTACATCTGTGCCAGAGCCACCTCTAACTGCTCATATCATGACAGAGATGTATTTTCATGGCAACCCCTTTCTCAATACTCACCAAAATACCAGGAAGATTTCCTATATTTAAACTTCTCTGTATGACTCTTCCTAATGTTTTCATATCCTAATTCCCACAAATAACTAAACCATCCATTGATACCATCTCTGGAGTCCTACCTTTTTATAACATAAAATTTCATTACATTACACAAAACTGAGGATGTTTAAGGTTTAGCGTCTTGGAAACCAGGAACATAATACATGAAAACTACATAAAACATTCTTCATAAAAACATGAAAGGATTCTCCTTATGTTCATCCTAGTAAAATTACTGCATCTCATAACCTGGGGACATACATCAAATGAAAGGGTGAGCAGAAGGCCCAGTAAGGGATATAAGAGAAACATTTTACATGTGAACTTGAGATACTTCAATAAGGCCTTGAAAAGAACACTAAGGCATGAGAAAGAAATCATGAGGCATATCATAATAAAAATATTGTTTTTCATAACTTGAATATGTGGCTACAACATTTAACAAAGACAATCATTTCTGTTTCACCAAGGTCCATCCCTATGGCGTCAATAAAAATTAACAAGGTTATTCACCAAGGTAACAGTCAAAATGGTCATCTCTAGAGATTATGTCTTTACCCAATGCATTGGAGCGTTATCAGGGTGCACCCTTAAATTCGCCTTTATTATCATGTGAGCCACATATATCATCATCAATCATTTCATAAACAACCCATATAGCATAAAAGAAATGGGTTTCATTTCATAATCATAACGTTTTAAAAACTGCTTTAAAGACATGATCTTTGTGTCACCTTAAAACCCACAGAAAACGAATGTGGGTATCATGTATGTAAATAACATAATTTAAAATAGAAAATTTTGGTATATATGTGAATACCTGTATAGAAGAGAGATCATTGAGTATTCACTCATTAAAATAATATAACTTCAGAAAAAGAGAGAGATATTTTGAGACGGAAATTCTGCAGCATAACAGCTATGTTACGAGTTTTAGAAAACATTGAAAAGAGAGGGGACATGGGTCACCCACTCATAAATGATCCATAAAACAGTAGGGGAACATAATATAAAAAATTTAAGAACACGGTAATGAAATTTTATGTACAAACCATTTTAAATTAAAAACATGGAAGGAAGACAAAAATTAGATTTCTCTTATGAAAATTCGGCAGCCTAACGGTGTCACTTAAACTTCCACAAAAATGAATTGACGGGATAAAATATGGTATCTAATAATATTAACATAAAAGTTCAGTATGATAGATATATATATCATACCCCAACATAATAAAAAGGAACTTGAAATACTTGACATGAAAGTAGAACTTTGAAAAATGAGAAGGGTGAAAGAATCCCTTAAAAATTCGGCAATTAAACGGCGCCGCTTAAACATTCCTAAAACAAATTGATGAGATCAAGAGGGGGTGTCTCATAATATGAAAATGAAAAAGGAACTAATATGAATATAGAATAACATCCTATAACATAATAACATGGAGCATAAAATAAATGACATTAAAGAGATTACTTGTAAAAAAAAGAGAGGTTGGATCCCTTACCTTAAAACGTAACTCTTAAAACTCAATGGTTTGGACCTTAAGGGATTGGGGGCACCTTGGGATGGATCCATGAGAGGTAATGAGACCAGAGCTTCATTTGGGAAGAGTTGGGAGTGAAAATTAAAGGAGGAAAGGGTGGGTATTTATAGGGAAGGTGAGGTGATACTTTAATAATTTCAAGGGACACCTCACAAGTGGTTTTCTCAAAACCATGGGCTCTCCCATGGTATTTTCCATGGAGTTAGGCCACATGGGGCCCCCAATAAATTAATTCATCACCTTTGGTATGCCAACCCTTAAAACATCTCATTAAATCATCATGACACAGTTATGATGTCATTAAACATACTGAAACCCTAAAACTGCATTTTTACTATTCACTGAAAATTCATCTTTCTCAAAAAAATCCCAAAATTTCACCTTAACCAAATATAGATGCTCTAATTACAAATATGAACAAAATTTTATAAAAATAATTATCTAAATAGTTTTAATTTAATTTTTAAATTAAAATACTATTCACCGAGAATTCATTTTTAAGAAAAATCCCCAAAAATTGCCATAACATAATATCGATTCTCTGAGCTCAAAAATAAAGTCCATTTTATAAAAATAATTTTATAAATAATTTTAATTTAATTTTTAATTTACAAACACTATTCACCCAAAAAACTATTACTTGACTAATAATTAATGAAACAGTTATTTACCTATTTTATTGAATCACATTTCTTAATCAAGGTGCCTATATTATATTAGTACATTCTTTAAGTGAGATTTCTAGTCCATTTGGTCACATTAGTAATCCTAAGCATAAAGTCACTATTCATAATTTACTATTCATAAAAAATCATGTTAATCTTATTAGACTCTAAATTTCGTACGGGACATAATTGTAGAATACCATTTTTTTAAAATAATTACACTTTTTTAATTATTTAAGGTTTACATAAACATTTTTAAAATATCATTTCTCTAAAATTAATCAATGATATGCATACTATATTTATCTGTACATTTGAAAATTCATAAACCTCATCATAAGATGAAATAAATTTTTTTATTTAAAACAATGATTACACAAGGCAATTACAGTCTTCTTACATAGCCCCTTATTACCCCAGCATAAGACCTAAGTGTAAGGTCTGCTAAGGTGAGAGAATATGAGGGCGGCTCATCCAACATTACACGAGTAGTAATTTCTATCAGTTTCAAATTCTTGTCAAGGCGATTCCACTCTAGCTTCACACGATGAAGTTTACCTTGGGCTTGGTCCAGAGCAAAGCCCAGTGGTGCTACCTCCTTCCCGAGTTCCGTTGGATGGTCTTCGATTGGGCCGAGACTACTGGATGAGGCCATCGAATCTTATTTCTATATTAATTAACCAAGATCACTTGTATTTAGAGACAATAATCGAAACATTTAGTTTCTAGTGGTAATATTGACCAATGGTCATATAACAATCAAAACCCAGCAGTCTCATTTTAATTATACCCATGTTATTAAATGAAAGAGTTTTGTTGAGTATAAAAATAAAATAACACCCAAAATTAGGAAAAAAGATTTATTCAAAATTTTGGGTCGTTACATGTTCAATCCACACATCACATCAATAATATTCATTGTCATAATATGTATCTCATGAAGTAGTTTGAGATCATCAAAACTATTCTCTTGGAAGATTAAACTATTTTTCATCAAATTTATTATCATCTAGTATGTTGGTCACCTCATATTCATTCTATTCAAAACAAACCCTCGATCCTCCTTAGATATTTTTGGATCGTAATGTATTTTATGGATCATAACGATATTTATTTAAATTTTTATTCTAGTTTTTATTTCAAGATCTCGGATACCTTTTATATTCCATGATGGATCCCATCAAGGGTTTTGGTTATTAATAAATGATTAATGTAGGTGTTTTATTTTTTTTTCCATGTAATTGAAACTTTTATTATTATTATTTATTTTTGAAATTTATTTCAATTTATTTAGTTTCATGTGACTTGTAAATACAATCTAAAAAGAAATGAATTATTATAAAAAACCAAATTTAAAATGATTTAAAATTTGGTATGTATTTTAAAATTAATGGGACTGATGAAATGATTTTATATTTGATTTTATAAAATTTACCACATTGAAATGATCAAAAACTATTATAGGTTATATTATAGGAATGCCTTGAAATTATGAATAAAAAATATTTTGGGTGTGAGATTAAATTTTTTTATTTGAATAGAAAATTGGGAAAATTAATTCAAAATTTTGCTTTATCTGAAATGATATTATTTTCTATTTTTCTATTGATTGTTTGAATACATGTGTGTTTGGGTAGTTTTTAGGATATTTGGGAGAATAATTCTATGATTTTGAATCCCAAGAATTTTATTGATGCTGAAAACCCTACAAATAACATATTTTGATGTATCTTATCACCAATGGGATGTTGATTATTCCTATTCAACCAAATAGTAAGGGACAAGTGTACACATATTAGATGTGGTCATTGACATGAGATGATTGAGGATAATATAACTAAAAAACAATTATTACAGGTTATATGACCATGGTGTTTTTTTGAATGGTTTGATTTATATATATATACTACATTAATCATAGAACTGTTTTCTTGATAAAAATTCATTTATATAAATTATTTTATATAATAAAATTAGTTATGAAATGTAGAAAATGCATTCCATCTGATAAAAGGAATAATTATTTCTTTTAAATACATAAATGATAAATTATTTCATGCCATGATTTCATTAAATTGAACTCATGATTTGGATTAATATAATAAATAATTTTATGGAAAAAAATTGTTTGAACATATTTGGATTTCATGGAAACACCTATCTTTTTCCATCAAGAATATTTAGATTCTCAAATGCATGGTCTATGAAAATGAAAAGAACATATCCCATGTGGTGGTTCTCCTTGAGGATTTTTTATGCTGTAAATATTATTTGATATGAATTTTTATTATATTGATTTTTTTTATTAATTTTATTATTCACTATTTTGGTTTTTTATACCTATTTGGATTATTGTACATTCTTATATTCAAGTGTTGGGTATACATACATGGATCAATAAACTTTTGATGTTTTGTGGAAAATTAATTTTCTCTTGTTATTGCTTTATTCCTTATGATAGTTGGTGATTAATGGGGATCTAAAACACCCTTCTATATATGTTAGTACTTTCTTGGGTATCTGGGTTCCAAGGTGTCTAGGATGGTATGTGAGAATGAATATCTCATTTTCCATTCCATTTATTATGGGGTCTTTTTTATGATTCAATACACCGATGGATTTAGAAAATTATTTACTTGAACTCTTATAATTATTCAAAATGTTTTCACCATGATAACTCTCTAATTGCCTGATGGAATAGTTTTTTAATTATTTTTGATAACCCTACATTCAAGGGAATTGGGGGAACCCTTACAAGGCCCGTGGGAATAGTGATTACAAGACCTGTTGTTCATTATGGAATATCTAAGATATAACTACATGCAACTAATCATACCCAGATTATTCATTGTGATTTCTGCTCTCCACCTTCGCATGGATAGTTATGTTAGGCTTCAAAGGCAAGCACATGTTGGTTCTGATTGAAAATCCATACCATCTCTTTCTAAAAAATACACATCATCTTCTACTCTTTTGAATCCTCCTTCTATGAATCCTCATCTGGAGTCTACTCCTTGTATAGTCTTTATGGTCTCTAAAAACAGTTATAGGTGGTCCAAAGACCTTGAGGTGGCCCGAAGTCCTTGAGGAGGTTCGAAGACCATTATTTGGCTTGAAGACCATTAGGTGGCTCTAATTCCTTACTAGACCAAAGGCCTTAGGTTGAACAAAGGCTTTGAAAGACCTATTCCCCAAACTTGTGGTCTGAAAGCCCAAAGAGATGAATATATCTGGCTGCTATAGTAATAAACACTTCCTTCTAAAGTACCTCATATAGAATTTCTACAGTACTGCTACAATAACATTGAAATTATGTCTCTGCCTAGTTTTTAACTCATGTCTCTTGAATGGACTTGTGGAGTCCTCACAAACTTGGCTATGGCTCTTATGATCAATCTTTTTAATGGTTAATGCATGTATAGGTTCATCCTCACACCATATGCATGCAAAAAATCCCCAGAGAGGGCCATGGTGGCTAGACATGGGGTTGGGCCAGTTCCCATCGGGGTAGAGGGGCTGATGAGATGTTTTTTAGCATATAGACCACATTTCCTTCTATGGACATGAACCTGGAAACTCGGGTTCCAAAAAACACCACCTTTAACCAACTCACCCTAGCCCTGCGAGACCTTGATTGAATATTATATTTAAATATATTACATTTTATGATTTCAAAGCCATTAAAAATAATATTTTTATAATTCTAATACAGATTTATATTGATAAATAATAAAATACGGGAATGTATTTTTTAACAATCTAGCTTATTTATTCTTATTTATTATGATTATGTTATCCCCTTTATTTATATGGGTAAAATATATAGTGATCCAAATGTTCTTATTCCAATATTAATGATTATTAGAAAAACTTATTTTTTATATTTTACTCATTATCATTTATAATAAATGAATTGGAATTAAAAAAAATCGGAGAGGAGCACATTTATATATCCCCTCAATTCATTAATGGGTTTCATGCCATATTTTTTATTTGTTTTTTATTTGTTTTTATACAAAGATAAATATGATGTCTTGACTATAATTTTTATCAAAGGAATGTTTCCTTGGATATGAGTTTGATGATATGAATGATTTATTGATTGAGTCCATCATTGTATGATAATGATTTATGAAAATATACATTCCATCACCATGAATAAAATTAATTTTATGCATGGGAATTTATTATATTATTTCTATTATAAGACACAATGAATTTTTGAAATATATTATTCCAAATCTTTTTTATATTTTTGATATTTTTGATATTTTACAATATAAACTACACATATTTTATTATCATTACATTATAAGGTGGTTTTATCTTATTTCAAACATAATACAGAAATGGATTTCATTAAAAATAACACCCAGTTTTAATGAAATGTTACATACATTTAAAATATTATTATTCAATATGATATTGATCCAATAGAGGTTAGTTTAATGATCCCACCCATGTCGGGTTTCAAGATACAACTATCCCAAGCCCTCCTCTATTGTCTAGTCTGTGTAAAAACCCACAGAAATACATATCCTACATTGGAGGCCTTTTCATATGTACATATATGCACATAGATTCCAATCTCTTGGTAGAAGTGTAGATGAATAATAATAAATTTTTCAACTGTTAGAAAGTAAACCACACACACAAAACCTATAGAGTGTACAAGATTACAATGGTAATTAATGAAAAGTAAAGGGGTAAAATACATTCCCAATAATAAATATGTTCAATTTTATCCTAAAACTAGAAATGTAGAATTCTTAGAGAGCCTAGCTCCTGATCTACATGATATGACCACCACACATAGACCATTGCACTAGGTTTACCTATGTTCCATTGTAGTCGCCACCAACCATTCCATCATCTATAAAAGATATGACACATGTAGGAGAGGACCATCTAATATTTTTTATATACATACCTTTTAGGACTCACTGAAATCAAAAAAGGGTAGTAATAAGAGATACAATAAGAATGAAAATAATGATGAATTGTTCATGGGATGTAGATACAGTGATATAGAGTAGATAAACTCAATCCGAGAGGGTATAAACACATTTATGCCGATGGTTCCAAACATGCGAGAAGATGAACTAAACATTGGGTCAATTAGATGATTAGAATGTGATTAGTCTCTTCCAAACATGATCATCATAAAATAGAAATCATGTTTCATACCACATTCGACTTTTCATCTCATGGAAGGAGGGTAACCATGTAAAAATATGGATATATATATATATATATATGTATTATCTGTCAAAGAACCCATAACCAGAGTTTAATGGTATCTCCATCTAATAGATCTTAACAAGAACAAAAGTAGATAATATTTATAAAATCACATCAATGAAGTCCATCATCCAGTATGTCTACAATGAATTATCTATCCAAATAAAACAAAAACTTCTCACATTGTTGCATATTCAAGAAGTGACAATATCTTGGTCTATTATCCATGAAATGGTACAATCGTTGGGCCCAACATTGATGTCATCGAGGAGCCCCTTCTCATATCTGTTGTCGGGCACCACTTCGAATATTGTTGAAGAACCACTACGTAGATCTATCATAATGTATAACTTAGATGATGTTGATAACCCACATCCTATTTATATTGGAGTGTATAACATGTAAATTGATAAAGACTGATGTCCCATCTCTACTTGAGTATACAACTCAGAAGTCGTCTAGGACCCACTTCCCCACTATACTAGAGTGTATAACTTAGAAGTCATTATGAACCCACTGCATTTATCTACTAGACAGTACCACTCTAAAGACATTGGGGAAACACAAATAGGCTCTACACGAGGGTACCACTTGGAATACATGAAGGACCCACATCCATGATCTATTATAGCGTACCATGAGGAATGTCTCTAGTGATCCTGGGAGATCACAATCAATGTTGTGATTTTTGTAACAAATAGTAATTATTATACCCTTCCACATTTTGTATCAAAATATGAAACTGACAAAAACATCATGATTTATGATGAAAAAACCTGAATATTTTCTACTAATGGTCCAAAATCCAACATGAAGGATATGATACACAAACAAGAAGTTTCCTTGAAATGATCTAAGGGATAAACAATGAGTGAGGGGACCCCCATGGTTTGTGGTCCTATTACATTGCTTGTCCATGTAAAAAGATAACACAGAGCTCCCAATCCATGTAGTTGTACATGATTTGTTGTTATACAACACGATGTGTCTAAACTATATGAGACCATCCAATTCCACTCTATCTGTATCTATTTACTATACACATATCCTTGTACTCTTATATAAGGATGCTTACCATTTCATTTACTTACATAATATTTTTATTCCACATGATCTACCACTCATGATTCCAAAATTGGGAAAAGATATAAAGTGTGTTTTCAGAGATACACATCTATCCAACTATATTATTTTCCAAAACCCTAGCTTCCATAGATAGGTTTCTACACATTATGTGTTCATCATTATAAAGACTGTTTAGTCTATTTTGTAATGGATTTTAGAATATAACTCCCATACCTCATATCCAGTTGTTCTACTTCAAATATGATATTGTTTCCACCCATGATTACTAGATCTAGTGTTGGATGGTGGATTTCCTCCCATTTTTGGTTAAAAACTGAATATGTCGTAGCTCCCCACAAGTAGGATGGCACCTCACACCCCCATTATTTTTTACTCCTCGACGATTCATTCATTGGTATATGAAACTATCACAAAAAAAGTGTAAAAATTGCCTATTTTCCTCTTCATTTTAATTCATTTTCTTTTTAGTAAATCATTTTCAATTCATTGGTCTAATTAGACTCGTTAACTCCCAACAATTTCAAATAGGGACTATGATGTCTTTACTATTTTAAATGCAAATAAATTGAGTCGTGGAAAAATAAGAAGCATTTAATAAATAAGAATTTAAAATATTTCTTGGTAAATGATCACGAATTAGTCATCCTATGTTCAAAAATAATTAATCAAATTCATCTTGTATATAGGAGCATACTCGAACCACAATTGACGTACAATAATGGAAGTCGTTGATCTGCTTAATAAATTTCATAAATAAATGTGTAAACTAGAAATTTATGAGACCTACATGGATATTGATTCATTCCTTATTGACGAACATTTTCAGAAATTAATGGAGGACATCATTTTATCTACTTCATCCTAGTATTCTCTCATATGATGTCTCATCATCATCCAATGTTATTTTCCAACAATGGAGAAATAAGAACCTCTTGAAAGATCTCGAGACTAGGAGGCTAGTCTTGGGAATATTTACTTGTATGAATTCATATAGAAAATATATTTATGGTTAAATGAATTTATTTTTTAATTTAATTATAAATTATTATAGTAATCATACCACTAATGAGAGAGATGTTTGATTGCCTAGTGCCGATCAATTTTTGTTCTCACCTAGAGTAAACAACACATTACAGACTCAATAGTAATCACATATTTCAGATCTACGTTTCTATAATAGTTTTATCTATTTTTTAGTAAACTGTAAATCAAAAATATAAAAAATATATAATATTTACAAAAAATAAATTTAGGTCACACTAGGACTTATAATTTCATTCAATCTAAGCTCCTAGCCTTGGAAAAATATATATAAATAATTAAAATTCCTAAAATGATATAATTGGGTCTCTAAATCATTACCTTCTCCAATATTTTTGTCCATGAAAATGAAAACTATGAATTCATGTTGGGTTACTAGGACCTCATCCAGCTCTCCCCCTCCTTGGAGCTCTCATTTGTGTTCCAATGCTACCAGAACATAGAATCCATGGGGATGTGCCATCCACATTGGGTATTATCTTATCGATTATCATCCATTAATTTTTTTTCCAAAATTTTTTCATCATCCTTAATTTCAATCATTCCCCAATTGATAACATGCATAGGGTCATGCATATATCCCGTCAGGTGAAATATGTGGAAGATTAAATGCACTTACTCCAGCTATGGGGATTGGGCATGTTGGTAATCAACCACTCCAACCCACTACATAATATCGAACTTCCCAATAAACCTCAAGGATGTATTCCTTCTTAAGGTAATATTCATTAATCCCCATAATGTGGATACTCCAAGGAAAACATATTCTATATTCATTATCTCCAAGGGACTATGAATATTAGATGCATAAAATTTATGGAAGCTATGTGTCATCCCCATACACTCAGGGATGAGGTGGACCTTCACTCTCATCACATGCACCATCTTTGGGACAACAAGAGATGTTTCACCAATCTATGTCCAGAAAAATGGTAACCAATAGGTACCCCCTTATAGTGTCTCAAAAGGATTCATTTCGATTGTATAGTGGTACCTATTATTGTAAAAAAACTCAACCACGAGAATGCAATCCTTCTATCTCCGTCTAATGTCTAGCCTGTGATCCCTAACCATATCCTTAGACTCCTAGATAGTGAACTTCTTATACCCTTTATTTTTGGGGAAAAGGTTGTAATAATAATTATTTTGGTCCACAATTCTTCTTGTAGTCCTCTCTACAATTGTTACATAAACCCAATTTCCTGATCAGAGACAATTATTGATGTTATCACATGAATACTAATGATCTAATTTTCATTAAACTACCACAAAAACTCCACCAAACATGGTTATCTGATAGTAAGGAATTATACCAACTTCATGAGCTAATAAAAGATCACCTAGATTGTGTCATGGACTTTTTTTTGTTAACTGATGAAATATCATTAAATTCCAAGGATATTTCATCCCACATCCACTTTCAGTTCTCATTGGGATTAAACAAACCTATCCGAACATTGTGTTTAGCCTTAAACTACTAACACATGAGGAACCAAGAGACAAAATCTTCTATGGATCATCTCATTTTGGAAAACCAAATCACATTTTTATGGTCTCTACACATCTTCCCTACTTCTGTAGGTACATGTAAGGGAGAAATTTTTTATCTGTCATACCACATCCTCCTACATCATGAATGGAATAATGATATGTCCATGGAAATGAATGATGTGATTCCCTCCTTAATGATATCCATTACATGAGTCACATATCGATACATGGACATGTAAAACCTCATAGTCAATGTATCACAATGAATCACTCTCATTCTTGAGAAGTATAGGACTTAACCACGTCAAATATATAATATTTCTACCCTCTTGATCCACCAAGGTTAGCTGTAGAGAATAAGAAAAACCTGAGGCCTCCTAGAATAATAAACCCTAGAAAATTATATGACAATAATATCTTATTATGTTTATATTCCGAAAAATATAGAATAACTCAAATTTAGATTCTGGTATGAACACTAACCAGAACTATTGTTCAATGTGAAGGTCTCTCTATTTGAATTTGTACCTGAGACTCTGATATATAATGTAAACCACAAAGTACACTCAGACAAGATAGTGAATCAAAATCCTCATGATAAAGGCCACTAATGTGAGATCTAGGTCATGAGATGTTTAGATATTAATATGGGTTCTTATCTTCCTCAACCTCTAGGTGATAACTTCCTTTTTCTGAAACAACACACAATGTATCCCATATTTCTAGGAATAACAATACTCTACAAACTACACACCTTCCTTTAGTAGAATACACATTTGGAGAACATCCCAACAACAGCTGTAAATCCTCGAAGGATTGCTAGTATTACTCAATCATGGTATAGGACTTCCCATTCCACATTGGGGTGTTCAAAGGGCCATAAATATTGTATAATCTACCAAAACCATATTTAGTACCCCAAAAAGACAAGAAAACTCCACACCACTAACATGATCATGGGTGTATCACAAAAATGAATGATGTAAATATTCACTAGATCCATGGATAAACCATTCTTAGAAATGAGATTTCCAAGGATATGAATCTTAAAAATCCATAACATGGACTATGAAAACTTCTCACAATGATGGTTCTCTCAATGAAAATCTAGAACCTTCCTCAAGTTTCTTTTATTCTCATCCTCGGATGCATAGTAGTAGAGTATGTCATTGATGAAGATGACCAGAAACTTGTAAATGTATGGTAGGGATAGATGATTAAAAAAATTGATAAACATTGAGGGGAAATTTAAAATACCAATGGGTTTCACTAGGTACGCATAACATTCATAGTGACATTAAAATTCAATAATTGTAATATCAGCACCACAAACCCACAACTGGTGGATGTGGGGGATATGATTAACCATCACTAACTATATTACACTTCAAAATGATAAAAGAGTTCATAAATATGTTGAGATGGTGTAAATTTTCATTATTGTTTCCTACTTCTGGTGATGATAATATTTTCAATGTGGTAATGTCCCATCGACATTTTTAATGAACAACACTACAATATCCAAGGGGGCACACTAGACCTAAAGAAACCCTTACTAAATGGTCCTCCAACTATAGTCATAGCTCCTAAATCTCGGAAGGTTATATCCTTTATATCATATAAGTTATTTTGGGAGGCCATGGGTTGCACGAAACTGCATAACTTTATATCCTGCCTTAGAGGCGGCCCTGGGAAATTTTCTGGATATATGTCTATATAATCCTTCATAACTATAGGATTCTAGATACATGTATAGAATGTTTCAACAAGGGATATACAATCCAACCAATTGGTGATAGGATACAACCATATACTCAAAAAAAATCACTCACCTTACCATGATATCTATCTATCCCATAGAGCATATTTTTTTTCCATTTATGCATCATAATCTATCCCATCTATAATGGATGTTTATCTGGTCTCAGAGTATGAAAAAAACAACCCAATATGTTGTCCAAGGGTTATAAAATCTTACCTAAAGGTCCCATGTGAACCTATCTCCAGAAATAGATATATCTCACAACCAATAGATAAGTGATATAAAATATTAATTCCATGTACATAAATCATGAGAAAGCTGTTGGGATAGAGCATAAACTAGGAGATCCATCTCTCATTACAGTAGTAGAGAGTTGGATGAACGATTAGAAAATTTGAATTATTTTTCTGAATAATGATGAGAAAACACATTTATCATTCCTATAATCATTTCATTAACTAGTAGTTTGGTTTCCTCCATATAATTCAGTTGTCTAAGTCCCCAACCACTATATCCTGGCACCTAAAATGTGGTGATTAGTGGTTGTGGTGGAATGATCTAATATCATCTTCCACATCCAAAATATATTATCGTGTTCTTGGGACATTCCAAATTGATTATGGATTTAGGGTTTATTTATAGTATAGGACAGACCCTATGTTGTCTCTCAAGGAGTGTTAGATGTTTAAAGTGTGTTTTTTTATTAATGATTATTGAAATAGGGGTGGTTTAGATAACAATTTTATAAACTAAAATGACTTCCTTATAGATTTTTTAGTTGAAAATGAAAGGTGGTGTTTTATGAATTATGAGGGAAATAAATTATATCATGTCCACTACAAATAATGGATAGTTCATTGTTCTGAAAATTTCACATTATTTGGCTTAATTCCTCTGTTGAGATCTGTAAAGATCCTGATTCGCCTTGTACCCCTTAAAACTGTGCACTAAGAAGAAACCCTTGACCCATAGATTGTGTTGTCATGGTTTGTTCCTAAATCATAGATCAAGGGATACCAAATCAAATCGAAATCTCATATATGTGTGAGAGACAATGGATGCTTGTGTCGAAAAATCATAACAATTCATGATTACCACATTAAATCTCAGGCCAATCAGGGGTGATAGAAATAGTGTTTCACTTAATTATAAAAAAAATATTCATAGTATAAGAACACAAAAATTAAACATAAGTGAAATATTAAACCCAAGAATTACACAATACTAGTAGATGAACATGTTTTAGAAAACCTACTAGATAATGTGTATCTCCCTCCAAATGATCGTCCACCGTTTAGCTCACCATTGAGAGGGGGGTGAGGTTCAGGTGAAACATCACCTTCTCAATGTTACCCAATGAGGATAGGGGCCTCTATAACTTCATGAATGAGGAGTGGAATAATTTGTGTTTCCAAAATACCAAATATTTTTATCCTGTCCATAAAAACAAATGAGGGGCCAAAGATTCTATTTTATTGGAAAAGTGGAAGGTGGTTTTTGGTAGACAGATTTCATAAAACCAATTGGAACATGGGTTTTTACCTCCATAAAGGCATATCTCACTTGAAGGAAGATTAAAAGGATTTTTCCACATATCTTGAATATATCCATTGATCATTTTTCATCATTGTAAAACCTAGATCTCATGATATGGATATATCACATCACACAACTTTTGACTTCATAGAGATTGAGTGTGCTAGACAGATAAGGTCGGTTGGACATCATTATTGCCGAATTGGCCATGTGTTCTTTCAGAGGAAATGTACTTCAATATATTGTGGACCAGATCAGAAAATTTAAGCTTATGTAGATGGACTTTTTTTAATAATATGTTGGTTTAGTTTACTGGTCTGCTTCGATTATAACACCCCATGATTTCATAGTAAGATATTTTCTTTAATTCAATAGCTTGCACTACACACAACACTGAGTTCGAGCGCACCACAACTTACCGAACTAGCTGTTCAAAAGTATTTATGAATAGTAATAACGAAATTTTGAACATAACACAATATTTTTAAATTTAAAATCTATATTATGAGGTTTTTAGACATAATGAAAAAAAAAACAAATTTATTTTTTCAGATAAAAGAACTATTTTTTAAAAAAATGAAATTTTACTGCCTTTTAATGGAGACCCCTTTTTAAATCAAATATTTGAAACTTTTATATTATGAATTTAAAAAAATTAACTTCTTCTATAGAATAAGGTCTTATGATTTTAGTTTCAATAAATATTTGGTGTTTTTCTGATAACTTTCATATTTGAGTGAATAGTGAAAACACTATATTATAACTAAAAACTAATTTTTTAATCAAAATAATGTGTAGTGTTAAATTATTCATTTTAATGGTTTGGCAGTATAAATATATTAAATTTTTACCATTTAATCCAATGTTATTCATTTTCAATAATTAAAATTTGAAATTGAACATAAACAAGTATAAATATTTTGTTAGTTATAATTTATAAAAAAACGATTTTTGGTTTTGAAAATGAGAATTAATTTTAAATTAATAAATGATAACTATATGTTTTTAATTTGGTAAAATATACTTAATTTTTTAATTCATAATATCAAAATTATCATAGGGTGACATTTTGGTATTTTTCTGAAAACATTAAATTTTTGATGAATAGTGAAAAACACTACGTAATATTTTAAACCCGACATTTAATTTTAATAAATAATTATTTCACATAAATTTATTTTAATTAAAAATAGTTATATAACACCTACATATTTTCAATATAAATCATTGGAGTCATTTTTTAATATAATTAGTTGTATAAAATTTTATTGATCTTTTTACTATTTTTTACCCACCTCCTAGGATCATTTTCTAATTTACATAAAACATAATTTTACCTATTCTGTGAGTTGAATTTAAAATTTCTAAGATACATTGTTTATATAATTAAGTAAAATTTGGTTCAATAAGGTAAAAATAATTTTGGGTGAATAGAAACTTTTTATTTTATTTACCACGGTTACATGTAAATAGGGTAATTAAGGGTAAAAATGAAATAATTATGACCCTAGAAAATGTCCTTATTCTGTTGGATAACTGTAATTCGACCAAAATCAACCTTAGGAATAAAATATGATCCTTTAGGACCATGTTGATTAGATTATGACATTTATTATTATTTAATTCAAAAAAGACTTAAGTGTAAAATTCAATGTTTAATAACTAAACAATTTTTAATATAGGGATTTAAATAAAATAAATTCAACTATAAATATTCATTAGAAATATAATGAAATTTCCTACATAATGGTATTTTATTTATATTTTTTAGAAATTAAATAATTTAATTTATTTATGGAACAATAATGGTGTAGTAATTACCAAATTGGTGAAATATTAAAATACATGATATTATAAATATCCAAATAAATGTAATTTGAGACTTTTTATGAATTACACTAATTTTATAGTTTAATATGACATGTTATTATTGGTTATATGAATTTATTCTGAGGTAATAATACTGGTAAGAATTTTTCAAAAACAAAATACCAAATACTTTCAAAATTGACATAAAATAGTTTTTAAACAAAATATTTTATTATTAATTGATACTCTATTTATAAAAATCTATGGTTTGACAAAAATAATTATATAATGATATATGTATCATTAATGAACCACATTAGGTTCTATTGGGATGTTTATAGTATGTTTATTAATAATATAATATAAAAATACAAAGAGACATTGTAAAGGTCAAACTATTTAACTAAGAGTTAAATCTAAAAGATAATGTTAATATAGGGACCCAAACCTATATAATACCTTTTAGTTGAGTATTTTTAGACTCATATCCACCATATCCTTTAAATAATTAAATTTTAAGCCATTAGAAACCGAAAATTATTTTATTATAAAATAATATTTCAATCTTTTCCTAAGGTGCCCCTCACTCCTCTTATAAAATGGCACAACCCCTTTTCTCAAATTCCCAAATTCAACGCCATTAGGCTTGGAAAAACCCTTCCCGAATATCCTCCCAACTCTCATAACTTCATCCTAGAAGCCTTAATTTAGTCATAAATCCAACCTATGGGAACCTTTGGTCAAATAAAATGGAAGAACCCGAAGATGTGGTAAATATTTCATCACCTATATCAAGTTATTTTCTTCTTGTACTTCCACTTTATTTGTTGTTTCTGTTATAAAATAATAAATAAAGTATCTTCTATATACTATGATGTTATTATAAATAAGGTACATCCATATTCATTATTTTATCCATCCTATGAATGAAATGTCACCATATGTACGTATGTACGTCTTACCGTCTCCACATCGTGGTGTAGTTTGTTAATCATACACTTCATCATTTTGAGGGGTATAATAATGAGTATAAATGATGTAAATAATAAATATGAAATTATAATGATTATTTATATAGGAAATTACATGAAATTATATAAAATTTAATATCAAAATAATGATATTCTCACTAATGTGTACGTATGGAATACCGTCTCCACGAACGCGATGAGTTTCATTCCTCATCGTATCCATTAAAGACTAATTTTAATTTGATGAATAAAAATAATTTTTCAAGACTTTATATCATTATGAATATTAATAAGATACATCCCATCCATAACAAATATGACTCACATAACAAAGAATATAGAGGAAAATGAATCAGTTAACACCCAAAACGATGATACTACTAAAATATTATTTACAATGAAATATAATTGGATAATTTAATAAATCATATTTATGTATATAGTTATTGATTAATTTAACATCAATGATTTAACTATTATACAGGAAGTTAGCATACCCTCCACCAAGGAATAGTACAAGGTTAGGGGTTTCTTATCTCACTTTTAATTCTGTGAGATTTCTATTGTTTTCCACTTACTAATTTCATGTGGTGTATTTTGTATTTCCATTTGATGTATATTATCATGATTGTCTTTATGTTCATGTTATTTTGTGATCCATTGGGTGGTCAATAAATTTTGTTCATACGAATCTATTGATTACAATGATTTAATGGTTTTTCATCTCACATTATATTCTCGTGAGATTCATGCTATATATTCCACTATTTCCTTTTATGTTGTGTATGTACTATCTATGATTGTAATCATGGTGTAATATACTTTAATTTATGAGGATTTATATAATCATTTAATGATCCTTATTTAATGGGTTGTATGTTACATAAGTTACCTAATCGGTAAGGTAATTTCAGATTTCAATTTCTACTCAGTGGGCTTTACGCATTCATCATTGATTATTTTACTCCAAGATTATTTGTGGAATCACCATTTATTATTTTTGTAGTAATTTCCACACCCATTTTTTTGATATAATTTTGATAAACATAATCACTCTATTGATAATTTCTCATGTCATTGATATAAACTTGATCTTAACTCAGTTTCCATTCATTGAGTTAAACATCCAAGTCACTGATGTTGTTTTAACAAGAATATGTCTGAATATCCTATGATTTATTTACAATGAATATATAATTATATTGAGTGTATTTATTTTTAAAAATGGTTTTAAGGTATTATTTATATGGACATTAATGTTTTAAAATTAAAATTCCTTTTAAAAATTTCAATGTTTTATGGGACACTTTGGTTCAAAATCTATTTTTAAATGGATTATTGACAAATAGTGTGACTCTTATATGTTTTCAAGAAATAGGGGGATATTTCTCTCAAATAGTTTTGATGATTATTTTCATCTATTCCAATATCCTTCATTATTCTCGATTGAGGTTAATTTTTTACAATACAATCATTTATATTGTATTGAATGAGTAATGTGTGGCTGTGGATGTGATATTTTTATACAATTCATGGTTTGTGGATAATGTATTAACATTTTGTATTCTAGATTTAATATGAATGTGTAGGTTATGTTTTAAACATTTCATATGTGGAATGCATTGGACTTTGTAAGTGACTAGTGGAGCCCATTATAGATACTCAATGCATCGATAGGTCTCATGAGACAAACTAGTGTCTTTCAACAATGCCTTGAAAAGATCTTATTTTTAGTGTTGGCACAATTCCATGACCATGTGGTTATGATGTCTGGAATTATGCATTCCATCATTATGAAAGTGGATATTGATGTTCCATGTGATTATTCGACTACTTGAATATCCATGCGAATAAGTAAATTGAATTATTCGATATTATCTTTTTCTATATTATACTGATGAGAATTTTTAAACGGTTATTGTTTTAGTCTTATTCATTTCCTTAAATGATTATTTTTATTATTGACAGTTTCTACTTTATTGTTATCCTTACTGATCATTTGAGATCACCCATTCGATGTTTTATTTTTTCTAGGTTGCGAAGAATAATATTATGAATGACATACAGGGACAGTCTATGTGATCTCAATGTTCTCTATAGAAACAACGTTGTTGTAGTTTACCATTTTATGATGTAATGTAAACCTTCTGAATGTATCTAGTACTTATAATTCTATTAAACTAATCATTAATTTGATACATTAACTTTTGTGATCATGCCAATGATATGTAATAATGCACCGACTCAGGGATTTTGGGGTTGGGGCATTACAGTTGGTATCAGAGGAAGTTTAGTACAAACCATGGAATCTAGAATTAGATAAAATATGATTATAGCACATTACCTTATGATAGGATTTGAGAATTAGCATAGAAGAGCATCCTATAATTTTGGTATTGAAGAGATTATGTGGGTTTTCTAAACAATACATCAATGTCTGGATATGAGAAGGTAGAGGCGGCTCTAGCACAGATGTACTTAGGATTGAAAACTCCAACAAGGACTTTCAGGCTTGACTCGGGGAATCATGGTACACGACAACGGGGCTTGCTGCACTCTTGTTTACGACACTCTTGGGGGATTTCCTTAGGATAATTCACATTCTCATTACAACCTGATTTTGAGGATTTTAAAATAAGATGAGAATAAATAATCATCGTTAGTCTTATGGGTTATTATATTGAAAATATGGTGTTATGATATTATCTAAATGATTTTATGACTCACAATATTCATTCTTGTGTTAGTCAATGATAAAATTACAAGGAAGTCATAGTAACATTTAACATGATGTTCAAGGGGGGAAGAGTGGAGGTAATGAGCTATAGAATGGATTGTTGACAGATGTAAAAGATATCATGTTCATGGCGAATCATTTTTCCAAATATATGATCAACATCATATATATTTACAAACTCCCAGACACAACAAAGAAGATAAAGGAGGTGAATGATAAGAGCTCAAGTGGTGGAGACCATGGAGAAAAGAAATCTCAATTTCTATCATGCATGAAATGTGGATGGAGATACCTAGGGAAGTGTCTCAATGGAAAAATGAAATTATTTATGTGTGTAAAGGAAGGACATAAAGTAATGAATTGCAAATAAAAAATGAAGAGTACTATGGAAGAAAATAAAAATGATTCCAAGAATTCATTTACAGTGATTTTCCATAAATATAGAGGACCTAGGCATTACAAAAGTTAATTCTCTATTTTATAGGATAACCACTTGGTCAAGGAAGAACCTATGAGAAAATAAATGGATGGTCAAATGGTTAAAATTATTAGTGCTATTTGTTTGTGGGATTACTTTGGAAGACTTCTATTATGTGTAACCATGCTGTTTATTATGTGAAAATGCGATTTTTGGAAGAATTGTGTTTTCTATTGTTGATATTGTTATAAATAACCATTTGGGATCATATGATACTTGAATTTAAGGAAATTACATGTTATTAAATTTTGGGATGAAAATGCGATGTATGAGATAAGATTTGTGGTGAAATTATTTTATAGTTATTTTGAGGAATTTATCACATTTTAGGGAACGTTATAAAATATTGTTTTTCATAAAGGACAACACGCAGACTGTGTGAAAACCCATCACATTGGACAAAGCTGAATGAATCAAACCCACAACCATAGTGAAATTGTGATTTATCTCCTACCACTAGACTACGTGTCGTCCCTAGTTAGTGTGACTAATTATTTTTTGTTAAATGATTTTATTGATCATTAATAAGTCTATTTGGGATCTGATGTCTTATCAAATAGATATCCATTTAATAGGAAAATGATTTGTGGATTAAGTGATAAATTTTATTTTGGAAGAAGTTTGCTTTCTTTGGAATAATATATGCCTATGGAAAATATCATAATATGGGATTTAATTTGAGGAGTAATGGTATATTTTTATAAATGTTTTTATTATAGATTTATAGTGATTTGGGTTATTAATACAAATGATTAACCAATCATATAGATTATGTGATTATGTTAATTACATTTAATTATGTCACATTATGAGTAGTCGATGTTATTTGGAAATAAAATTTAACGTGGAAGACTGCGTAATCAAATTCTTTTATGTTTTGGGTTTCAATATTAGTTTGGATTATATTGATGGATTTTAAGGATAACTGTTTATTGAATGGTATTTATTGTTCTTTGGCTATTGTTGGTTTAATTTAAAAAAAATATAGATATTTATTTCTCGAAAGGATTATTCTTTTTACGGATCATCTGATCTTGAACTAACCATTTTTGTTTTGGTTAATCTCTAAAGACAAGGTAAATATATATAGTTTATCCTTTTTGGATTATGTGATTCTATGGAAAATGATTCTAGCACTTCAGGTGTGACCAAGTCATCTTGAATACTCATAGTTTTAAAAAATTTGTTAGTGGTAGAAATTTATTAAAGGATAAAACTTTACTTAAAAAGTAACTATATCTCCTCATGTTCTTAGTCTATGTCATAAATAAATTCCTCAACATTTTGAAATGTACCTTAAAACAAAAATACATATCCTTTTAATTTTTCTACTAGGAAACTAATGAACGTTTATCTCATCAAATGTTTTTGGTTTTCTTGTTGCTAACTTTCTCTTAATAATGTTTACTATCACACCCCACCAGAACTTGACATTTATTTTCTCTTCCATATCCATGTTTTCTTACTTGAAATCATAGTGTGGGTTATATCGAGTGACCTTTGAATTTTTCTTTCTTTCTATTAAAGAGATAGTATTATTGACTTTTTTTCCAATGTGGGACTTTAAAAATGTTCCCAAGCCCAATTTTAAAACTTTTAGGACACAATTTTCAAAAGGTGGGAAGAATGTAAAAAACCATGATTTTATAGAATGTTATTTTCATCAATTAAATAGCTTTCTTTATACGCAACACTTAGATCGAGTGCACAACGACTTACCAAACTAGCCGTTCAATTTCGGTTAAGAATAGCATTAACTAAAATTTTAACTTAATATAATCCTTAAAATTTTACAATCTATATTATTAGTTACTTAGACATAATGACAAAAAACAAATACATTTTTTTCAGATAAATGTGCTATTTTAAAAAAAATCAAATTTTCTGCCTTTTAATGGAAAACCCTTTCTAAATCAAATATTTGAAAATATTATATATTTAATGTTAAAAAATAAATATCTTTATAAGAATTGGGACATAAGAATTTGTTTTCAATAAATCTTAGTTTTTTTCTGATAATATACATATATGGATGAATAGTGAAAAATACTATAATATAACTGAATTTTTTTTTAATTACAAATAATTTTTAGTGTTAAATTATAAATTTTAATGGATTGGAAGTATAAATATATTATATTTTTTACATTTAATCCTATTTTATTCATTGAAATAGTTTCACTTTCAAATGTAACATAAACAAGTATCAATCTTTTGTAAGTTATTATTTCTTAAAAACATGCTTTTTGGTTATGACAATGGGAATTAATTTTAAATTAATAAATGTAACTTATATGTTTTTAGTTTTTTTAAATAGACTTTATTTTTAAAATCATAATATCAAAATTATCTTAGGGTGAATTTTTTTATTTTTCTGAAAATATTCAATTTTTGATGAATAGTTAAAAAAGCTTCATCATAGTTTAAAACAAACATTTTATTTAAATAATTAATTATTTTATTTAAATTTATTTTAATTCAAAATATTTATATCATATCTATATAAGTTCAATATAATTAATTAGAATCTTTTTGTAATAAAATTAAATGAATAAAATTTTATTGAACTTTTTACAGTATTTTACCCACCTCCTAGGAGCCTTTGAAAATTTACATAAACCATAATTTTACCACTTCTGTGAGTTTAATTTTAAAAATATGAGAGACATGGTCTATATCATTACATTAAATGTGGTTCAATATGATTAAAATAATTTTTGGTGAATAATAATGTTTTACTTTTACTTACCACAGTTAAATGTAAATAGGTTAATTAAGGGTAAAAATGATATTATTATTACACTAACATATGTCATAATTCTATTGGATAAATTTAATTCGACAAAAATAAAATGTATTAATAAAATATGATCCTTTAGGTCCACTTGGATTAGATTAGGACATTTATTATTATTTAATTCCAAGAAGAGTAAAAAGTGTTAAATTCAAAGATTAATAACTCACCAATTTTAAATATAGGGATACACCTTAGATAAATTCAACTATAAATATTCATTATAAATATAAAATAATTTTCTACATAATGGTATTTTATTTATATTTTTTAGACATTAAATATGTTAATTTATTTATTACATGATGATGATACAATAATTACCTAATCAATGAAATATTAAATTAATTGATATTATAAATATCCAAATAAATTTAATTTGAGACTTTTTGTGAATGAAACGAATTTTTTAGGATATTATGACATGTTATAGTTGGTTAGATGAATTGTTTTGGGATTATTAATGGTGTAATAAATTTACCAAAAACAAAATACGAAATAGTGTCAAAATTGAAAAAAAGAGTTTTTAAAACAAATATTATATTATAAATTGATAATATTTTCCTAAAAACAAAATGTTCTTCCAAAAGACATATATAATGATATGTGTATCATTAATTAACCACTTGGGGTTCTCTTGGATGTTTATAGTATGTTTATTAACTATATAATAGAAAAATACAAAGAGACATGGTAAAGGTCAAACTATTTAACTAAGAGTTAAATCTAAAATATAAAATTAATATAGTGACCCAAACATGCCTAAAACCTATTGGTTTAGTGGTTTTCGTCACATACCCACCTTATCTTTTAAATAATTCATTTTGGAGCCGTTTGAAACCGAAAATGATTTTATTATAAAATAATATTTCAATCTTTATCGAAGGTGCCCCTCTCTCCTCTTATAAAAGGGAACTTCCCCTTCTCTCAAATTAACACCTTAGAAGACATTATGACTGGAAATACCCTGCCCAAATATCCTCCCAAATCTCCCCCATTCAACCTAGATGCCTTAATTTTGTCCGAAATCCAACCTATGGAGCCCTTCTCATCCAATCAAAAGGAAGAAAATGAAGAAGAGGTAAATATTTCATCACCTCTTTCAAGTTTTGTTCTTTTTCAACTTCATCTTTCGTTGTTGTTTCTATTATAAAATAATAAATCCATATATTCTATTTAACTTGATATTATTATAAATATGGTACAACCATATTCATTATTTTATCCATCTAATGAATGACATGTCATCATTCGTGCGTAGGTACAACTTACCGTCTCCACCTCATGGTGTACATTGTTATTCAAACACTTTATCATTTGGAAGGGTATAATAATGAGTATAAATTATAAAAATAATAAATATAACATGATAATTATTCATTATATATGAAATTAAATCGAATTATATATGATTCTAATATCAAAACAATGATATTGTCGCTCGTGTGTACGTACAGAATACCATCTCCACGAACGCGATGAGATTTATTCTCCATTTTATCCACTCAAGACTAATTTTAATTTTATGATTAGAAATAATTTTTAATGACTTCATATAATTATGAATATTAATAAGATACATCCCATTCATAACAAATAATATAAAGTAAAACGAATTAGTTAACACTCAAAACGATGATACTACGAAAATATTATTAACAAAGAAATATTAGAGGATCATATAATATATTATATTTATGTATATAGTTATTTTATAATTTAATAAAAATGATTAAACAAATATACATGATTTTAACGTACCCTTGACCAAGGATATGTACATGGTTATGGGTTTCTTATCTCACTTTTATTTCTGTGAGATTTCCATTGTTCGCCACTTATTTATTGCATGTGGTGTATTGTGTACTTACATTGGATATATACTATCATGATTCTATTTATATTAATCATATTTTGTGATCCATTTGGTGGTCATTAACAATTTTTCATTCGACTCAATTTATTACAACGAAGTAAGGGTTTTTCATCTCACTTTTTATTCCCATGATATTAATGCTATATTGGACACTAATTCCTTTTGTGATGAATTTGTAATGTCCATGATTGTATTCATGGTGTAATATAATTAAATTTATGAGTATTACATCTTCATTGAATGATCCTTATTTCATGGGTTGTATGTTTCGTAAGTTAAAAAATCGGTTAGGTAATTTCAAATTTCAATTTCCACACAGTGGCCTTTACGCATACATCATTGATTATTTTACTCTAAGATTATGTGTGGAATAACTATTTATTATTTATTTAGTGATTCCCACTCCCCATTGAATGGAAATAATTTTGATACACATAATCACTCCATTGATAATTTCTCATGTTACTCATATAAACATGATCCTAACTCAATTTCCATTCATTGAGTTAAACATCCAAGACATTGGTTTTGTTTTAACAAGAATATGTGTGAATGTCCTATGATTGACTTACACTAAATATCCAATCATATTGAGTGTATTTATATTTTTCACACATAATTATGTCATTTATTTATCCTTTATCTAAGTGTTGGACTCCTCATGTGTTAATCGTGTTTTATTAATCACAAATCTCATTACTGTTAATTAATCTTGATCTTTAGTGAACATCTTGCTAATTCTCTTCAAACTCAACAATAGGTGCATATCATGTTTTTATAATAACAAATCTTATGGATGTTAATTACTCCTTACAAGTTTTATCCATAATCACAACTTCCTCATATATTGTCTCTAATGATTAACCTTAATCCTTATTCTGCATATCACTGTCTTAGTCCAAATTGAGATTTTTTTGTCTAAGTATGGAGACACCGTGAAGGACTTACCATGAACAAACACCGTGACAAGACACCGTGACCAGAAACCGTGACCAGACACCGTGACCAGACACCATGACCAGAAACCGTGACCAGACACCGTGACCAGACACCATGACCAGACACTGTGACCAGACACCGTGACCAGACATCGTGATCAAACACCGTGAAGAAGACACCGTTTCCATGATCAATGTGACACTGTTTCTTATTCTTTTGTCAATATTATTTCAAATGATGCTAACAGTCATATTTTTTGTTTTTAATGCAATTAATGTTATTTAATGTTAGTTGTTGGCTTGACAGGAAACTGTATCTCGTACCTATGAAAAGGGAATCATTCCTACTGTCAAAGATCATGGAATATAAAGAAGATCGAGCTTCATTAGAGGAAAGACGCACACCTGACACGTCTCGACACATATACTACATTACATGCGAGCTCTGTACTGAACCGAAGAACAATATGGAGCACAAATGTGAAGAACACATTGCATGATCCTCAAAGAAGTTACATACATGCAATCCAACATTTCTGAAGAACACACGACGAATCAAGAGACTGTAGAACACATGATGAACTACAACACTCTGCTTTTCAACAGAAAAACCAAAGAAGGACCCCGAAGCATTCCTGCTCAATCTAACGAGTCCAGAGTTACATTGAAAATCACTAGATCCATTTCTAAACTATACATCTATGCTCTGTGATTTATTATTTACTTTTCGAGCAGTGTGTGTCATCTGTTGTATTTTTACACACACACTGTCTTCTGAACATTAACTAGAGGATCTGTAAATCCTCACTCAAAATCTTACATCTTTTATTTCCCACTAGGATAGTGGTAGAGGTCATGTGTGACATGCACAGCTGGTTTTTTGTTTTTTTTGTTTCCCACAAATAACAGTGGTAGAGGTCTTAGACCTGGACAGTTTTTGTAAAACTGTTGTTAACCCCGATCCAGGTTGTCGATCAAATTCTTATATATATTTGAGAGGACTAAGTCTCGACTTGAGACTGAACCTCTTGTTATATCTGCTATGCACCATTATTTATGTTTAATGTATACGACATATATTATATTTATTCCACTGCTAGTACTTTAAAATACAAAATTATTTTGAAGGTACTTTGATAGTTAGATTAGAAAGTGTTTACACTTATTTTAAATTAGTAGATTAGTTAAAAAAGTGAGTTAGATATTGCGGTTAATATAACTGAGACCTAAACAATCTTTGAGAAGCTAAGTGAACATTTACAATCTGTATAAATTCACTACATTTTAACTTCTTTTATAAATCAGATGATTTTAACTAGACAATATTTTAACAGAAATTTTAATTGGAACTCAATTCACCCCCTCCTGAGTGTCCACTATGACCAAAATTGGGTATCAGAGGATTAGTTTTTTTGTTCAAAGATTTTTGAAATACTCTGTTTTTCAACTGTGATTTTAGTTGAATCGTTAAAGATCTTAAATTTCTGTTATTTCTAAATTTTTAATCTCTTTAAAATTTATTTTTAAAATCTAGTTATGGATAATTTAATAAAGGGTGATGCTACTAACATGCCACCTTTTTTCAATGGTACCAACTATGCTTAGTGGAAACATAAAATGAAAATTCATTTAGAAAGCATAGGTTTTGATATATGGACTGCCATAGAATCAGAATATAAACATCCCACTACAGCTAGATCCACTTGGGAAGAACCTACAAAGACTGCTTACAATAATAATTGTAAAGTCATGAATGCCATGTACTGTGCTTTACGAGATGAAGAGTTTAACAAAATTTCTTCTTGTAAAACTGCTTTTGAAATCTGGGATACCATAGCTATTTCTCATGAAGGGACAACCAATGTTATGAAAATTAGATTAAATACTTATACTATTAAATATGAAAATTTTAAAATGAAAAATGATGAACCTATTTCTAACATGTATCTCAGGTTTAATGAGATAGTCAATACAATGAATTCACTTGGAAAAGCTGTTCTAGCAAAGGAACAAATTATGAGAATCTTGAGATGTTTACCAGACCGATGGAGAGGCACATCCGTTTCAATCAGAGAGTCATGTGACATTGCTGCTATACCTGTTAAAGAACTCTTTGGTAAGCTTATGAGGTATGAGGAATAACACAAGGTGAACAAAGAAGAATAATATTAACCTAGAAGGAAGTCAGTGGCTTTCAAATCTTCAACTTCAATGAAAAAGGATAAGGAGAAACTTCAAGCTATAAACGAGAGTTAAAGCTGTGAAGACAGTGAAAGTGCTTCTGATAGTGATGCTGAAATGGCTCACATTTCCAGAAGGTTTAAGAAGTTTTATAGGAAAAATAAATTCTTCAGCAAATCAAATTACAAAGGAAAGTATGACAATAAGGATCATTGGAAAAAGGATTGGAAGAAATCTCATTAAAGTAATGAAGTTGTCTTTTATGAGTGCAAAAGAAAAGGACATATTAAAGCAGACTGCCCAAAGATCAAATTCAAGAAGAAATATGATTACAAGGAAAGTAAGTAAAAAAAGGCTATGAAGGCTACTTGGAGCACTTCTGAGGATAGCTCCACTGAATCTGAAGTTTCTAAAACTGAACACTAAAATAATGAAAAACATGTGTTTTATGACAAACACTTCTGAGGTAACAGCTGAAACTCCTTCTTTAAATTCATATTATTCTAGAGATGATACTGACTCTTATAACATGTTAAAATATGAACTATTTTAATATTTTGATATGTTAGAAGAAACCTTTAATGATCTGAAAGACAAATACAAAGGTTTACAGAAACATTATGCTTTAACTGTTAAACATAAATCTGATCTTGATATTGAAATCGAAAAGAATGATCAGTTTCATGAAGAAAACATTGAACTGAAATTATCAAATGAGAAACTCAGTAAGGATTTAGAGAAATTCAAAAATGGTAATGATACTCTTACTCAAATGCTAGGTAAGAAAATAGCACCTAGATATACTACTGGTATAGGATACCAACCTCGACAAAGAAAAATAACCAAAACTAAATTCATTCCTAAATCTGGACAGAATGTAGCTAGTTCTGAAACGTCATATGATTCAACTAGTCATATTCATTGTTATGGATCTAATAAGATTTATCTTTCATGATCTGTTGACTCTAGAAATCTTATGATACCCATTAGAAAAATATGGGTAACTAATGTTTTATTGGCTGACCTGTCTGGACCCAAGAAGATCTGGGTACCAAAATCATTTCCTATCTAAGGCAACCTCCTTAAAGAGCTCATGTAAGAAGACGTGGTACATGGACATTGGATATTCAAGACATATGTCTGGAAAATTCTCATTCTTTAAAAGCTTAGTCAGGATTGATGGATGTTTTTTCACCTTTGGTGATAATTCTAAAGGGAAAATCATCGCCTTAGGACAGATTGGTAACAGTGACTCATTATTAATTTCTAAAGTTTTATTTGTTAATGGACTTAAATATAATCTGTTAAGTATTTCTCAGTTATGTGATGATGGTTTTAATGTTAAATTTAAAAATGATTCTTGAAATGTTTTTAATTCTAAAAATTCTTTAGTATTTTCTGCTCTGCAAAATGAAAATGTTTATGTTATTCATTTAAATTCATTAGATAAGAAGAATATTACTTGTTTAAATTCTTTTCATAAAGATTCTTTGATTTGGCACATAATATTAGGACACTGAAATATAGAATCACTTAGAAAACATACTAGGAAGAACATAGTTAGAGACATACCCAACCCTGAGTTTACAAATGGCAAAGTATGTAATCCTTTTCAAAAGGGAATGCAACACAAAATCACCTTCAAACCAAAGAAAGAAGTCTCAACTTCTAAACCTCTCTAGTAGGTTCACATGGATTTGTTTGTACCATCTAATGTTTCTAGTTTAAATGGGAAGCACTATGCCAATGTATTAGTAGATGACTTTTCTAGATATACTTGGGTATATTTTCTAGCTCACAAAAGTGAAGCTTGTTCTTACGTTGTTAAATATTCCAAGTCTATAGAAAACCTTATTGGACTTAAAATTAAAAACCTGAGAAGTGATCAGGGCCATGAGTTTGAAAATCATGAGTTTGAATCTTACTACTCTATAATGGATATAGTCACAATTTCTCTGCCCCTAGGACACCCCAGCAGAATGGTGTAGTAGAAAGAAGGAATAGAACCCTACAAGAAATTTCAAGAACCATTCTCAATGAGTATGACCTACCTGTTTATTTTTGGGCGGAAGTTGTAAATACAACTTGTTATGCTATCAATAGAGTCTTAATCAGACATGTTCTTAAGAGGACCCCTTATGAGTTGTGGAACCATAGGAAACGTAAGGTTAACTACTTCAATGTCTTTGGCTCCAAAGCCTTTATTCTTATTACCAAAGATAATATTGATAAGCTTTAATCCAAGAGGGATGAAGGAATTTTCCTAGGTTATTCTATCTCTAGTAAAGTCTATAGAGTTTTCAATAAGAGAACCAAGTGTGTGGAAGAATCTATTCACATCATGTTTGATGAAACTGATCCACATGAGCCTAAAACCGCTCTTGAAAATCATGAAGATGATCTCTCTGTTTTGAACCTTAATGATAAAGACAGTGGACCTATAGTTAAAACGTCCAGTTCTGGAAATTTTCCAGAACTTGCTTATGTTGATTCCCAACATGTTGATGAACCTGAAATTTCTAGCCCTACCTTTACTAGATCAACTAGAATTCTGAAGAATCATCCTTTAGATGTTTTTGTAGGAAATCTTGATAGAGGGACACAGACTAGAGCTTCTCTTTGAAATCAGGTTGAACATCAAGCCTTCTTGTCATTGCCTGAACCTAAAAACATTGATGATGCTATTAATGATGAATTTTGGGTCATTTCTTTTCAAGAAGAACTCAATCAGTTGGAAAGAAATAAAGTTTGGAATCTTGTTGAAAGACCTAAGGACACATTCACAATAGGAACAAAATGGGTGTTTAGAAATAAAGTAGATGAATCCGGAAACATAGTTAGAAATAAAGCTAGACTAGTTGAACAAGGCTATAGTCAAGAAGAATGTATTGACTATGAGGAGACTTCTTCTCCAGTAGCCAGATTAGAAGCTATTAGGATTTTACTTGCTTATACTGCACATCTAAATTTCAAACTATATCAAATGGATGTCAAGAGTGCATTCTTAAATGGATATATTGCTGAGGATGTTTTTGTTGAACAACCACCTGGTTTTTAAACCCTCATTTTCCAAATCATATTTTCAAACAATCAAAAGATTTATATTGATTAAAGCAAGCTCCAAGAGCTTGGTATGATAGATTAAGTACTTTTCTAATTTCTAAAGGTTTTACAAAAGGAATAGTTGATCCTACTCTTTTTATAAAATGAATTTCTAAGGATGTTTTAGTAGTACAAATTAATGTTGATGATATTATCTTTGGATCTTCAAAAAATTCTTTATGTACTGATTTTTCAAAAATGATGCAAAATGAATTTGAAATGAGTTTAATGGGTGAACTTAAATTCTTTCTCGGTTTTCAAATTTTTCAAAATGATGATGGAATTATTTTAACTCAATGTAAATATACTAGAGATATTTTAAAATGTTTTGGATTGGATAAAACAAAAAGTAGTGACACTCCCATGAGTACCACCTGTAAGATGGATCTTGATGAAAATGGTAGATCTGTTGATAAAACCACTTATAGAGGAATGATTGGAAGTCTACTCTACCTGACTGCTAGTCGTCCTAATATTATGTTTAGTGTTTGTATGTGTGATCATTTTCAAGAAAACCCTAAAGAGCCACATTTAAATGTTGTAAAGAGAATTTCAAATACCTCAACCATACTCCCAATTTAGGACTGTTCTATCCCAAAGGGAAATCATTTGAACTAGTTAGTTATTATGATGCTGACTTTGCTGGATGTAAGCTAGATAGAAAAAGAACCTTTGGAACATGTCATCTTTTGGGCAAGTGACTAGTATCATGGTGTAGTAAGAAAAAAAATTCGGTTGCATTGTCAACTACAGAAGCTGAATACATACCTGCTGGAAGTTGTTGTGCACAAATTGTTTGGATTAAACACACATTACTAGAATATGGATATCAATTCAGATATGTCTCAATAAATTGTGACAACATAAGTGCTATTAATATTTCTAAGAATCTTGTTTCTCATTCTAGGAAAAAACATATTGATGTAAGACATCACTTTTTGAGGGATCATTATCAAAAAGGTGATATCACTTTGGAATTCATTGGTACTGAATATCATTGTGCTGATATATTCACTAAACCATTAAATTCTGAATGATTAGACTACATCATACATGATCTTGGTATGATTAATCATAAATGAATATTTTACTGATCTTAATGTTTAATACATTACTGTACTTTACTTTACAGTTTTATACTTACTATTTCTAAGTTACTCTTTTATGCTCACGGTCTAACAACTCACTGTCTCACTGTAACTATATAAACTGCTCACTATTTCACCGTGATGACTATAAACTGTCTCATCGTGATGGCTAGTTTTCTGTCTCACCGGGAGAAGTATGATAATTTTTATTTTTATTTTATTTTAACCCGTATCGCGGTAATTTTTATTTCACCACTATTTGATTTCCTGCGTTTGTGATTTTATGATGTTTGACATTCCCAAATGATAAAACATAAGGGTTTCATTAGACTCCTTACACTAAATCTCTCATGAACCTTCTCTTCTCTCTTGCCCGAACCTTTAGTGAATTCCATGGATGAAGCATCCATCTTCACCCCCGTTTGAGAAGTGTTGTTCTATGAAACAAAGGAGGATACTGAGGATAGATCTCGAAGGACCTCTAAAAAAAACCTGGTAAGCTGCACCGTTGTACCTGAAAATGAGGTTTTCCCTGAATTGCTGCTGTCTAGATGTAACTCCACGACACTAGCTACCCAGAGTCGGTGCATTATTACATAACATTGGCATGATCACAAAAAAGATCAAATCTCGAAAGACTGATTGGTTTAGTAGCCTTGGAAACACTAGATATATTCATAAGTTTTACATTACATCATAAAATGAAAAACTACTACAACAACATAATGTTTCCACAATCCACACTATTAACCCCTCATAAATTCCCTGCAGGTCATTCATAACTTACTTCTTCACATCCTGGGAAAAATAAAACATAGAAAAGGGGTGAGCTCAAATGCCCAGTAAGGATAACAATATAGCGGGAACTTTCATAAATAAGAATAAACATTTAAGGCAATGCATTACTAAAACAAAAGCCTTTTAAACTTTAACTTCAACATAGTATGGCAAAAGTAAAATGAAATAATGCCATTTACTTATTCACATGGATATTCTACTAATCGAATAATCACATGCAAAAATCAATAACCACTTTCATAATGTTGGAATGCATAATGCCAGACTATCATAACCACATATCCAAGGCCTCGTTCCAAGACTACAAATAAGATTTTGTCGAGGCCTTGTGCCAAGACACTAGTTTGTCTCAGGAGACCTACCGATGCATCGAGGAGCTATAGCGGGATCCACCCGTCACTTATTAAGTCCAATGCATTCCCATATGAAAAGGTTTAAACATAACATAAACATTCGTATTAAAACTAGCATACGAAATTTCAATAATTTCACCATAAACTATGAATGGTATAAAAATAGCACATCCATAGTCAAACATATCACAAAACCTTCAATACAATATAGAAGTTTTGTATCATAATAAATCAACTTCAAATAATCTTAAAATCCATCAAAGGATGTTGACGTAGATGAAATCAAAATTCTTTTTAAAGAAATATCTCCTTTTATATTGAAATCATTTAAGATCCATATAAAATAAAACATTTTCTTTGAAAATATTATTATAAGCTTGTAAGGAAAGCTTTGAAGATTTTATAACGGCGTAAAATAACCGCACCCGCCGTATAAGTTAAAAAAAACATTCTTACCTCAATTCTGTCGAAAAGGTTAAAAAGGACCTTGTTTTGAAAACGACGGAAAGATTCCTTTATAAACCTCTTATAAAAAGTCAAACAAGGTTTTAAATGACTTTAACCCATATTCTTGTAAATAGTAAAAATGTTTTGAAATACATTTTTAAGAAACATGGATGTGGATGATAAAGATATCCCAGTAGATTATTACGTATAAACAACCTCGGATAATGAAGAGATTGTGAAATAACCATTACCTTGTACTTTTCCTTTGTTGGGGTCGGTTAACCTCCTGTATAATGGTGAAATAATTTTTATTAAACTATACAAGAATCATATACATTAATATGATATCATATATGATCTTTTAACATTGCTTTATTAATAATATCTTAGTATTATCGTGGTTTCAGGTGATAATCGATTCGTTCTTCTTAAATGTTTGGTTACGTAAGACATGTTTGTAATGGATAGATTAAATCTTATTCATAATCAGAATGATATTAACATTATTTTTAACCCTAAAATGATAATAAGACTTGAATGGATACGATGGAGGATGGATCTCACCGCGTTCGTGGAGACGGTAGTCCGTACGTACGCACGAACGCTACTTCCATTTAATTTTTATTTTAAAAGAATTGAATCCAAATGATACATAGGTATATTACTATTCCAGTATAATATAATATTTTATATATGTTACTTAAGTTCATTAACACCATCCTTTATACGTTCCATGTGTGGTATGAACGATTCATATCATTTTAAGGGGGCGGTAGTCCGCACTTCCTCAAATGAAATTATCGTATGTATATACAACATGAAACGAATAATGGTATGAAATAAAATGGAATTACAGAAGCTTATATATAAAATATATATCATTAATATCATATTTAATTATAGTGCCATCATAATGGCCACCATGAGAGGCGGTAAGATGTATTTGAACAATCATCGTTTCGTGAGGCGTTAGTTTTCCATCCACAGAAACATTATGTTCATCATCCATTAGATGGAGTTGTGTGTATGTGTAGTTTGAATACATCTTATAACAACATCCTAGTATATTTAGGATACCGGTGTTGTTACAAAAGAAAGGAAATAAAAAGAGTTTGGGGGTTGGAGAAGCAAAATAAAGGAAAATAATTTAAGAGAAATCGTTACCTTTAATTTAGGTAACTCACTTTGGTTGGAACCAACGGACTTCTTGAAATGATTTCTTCCTAAGGGGAAGCTTCAAGGAGGAGGAGAGGGATGTGGGGAGCTTAGTTGAGCAGAGTTTGGACGAGCCAAGTGGCTTGAGAGGTGTGAGGAATGAGTATAAGTGGTCTCCTTTTATAAGGGAGAAGAGGGGCTCTTTAGGAAAGAGTGAAAGTATTACTTTATAATATAATTATATTCGGTTTATAATGGGCCAAAAATCATTGAGGTCGAAGATAAGATGACTAATATTCTAAATAACATCAACCAATAAGAATTGGACAGGTTTTAAATAATATTTTAATCCTTATAATCTTATTTATTTAAATGATTTATTAATGAGGTTAACATTGCATCATTATTGTGTCATTAATAATTTAAATTATTTGATGTCTAAAAATTATAAATAAAATATAATTATGTAGGAAATCTTTTTATATTTCTAATGAATATTTATAATCGAAAATCCAACATATATAACCCTATGTAAAAATTGTTCTTCTAAAAGATGTAAGCTTTTGCCATTTTTATTTTTATTTTTACTTTATTAATATAAAGTGTCCCTACCACATACAAGTGGCTCCAAGGGGTCCCCAAATTGACCCAAGGATGCTCATGGACGGGTATGTGTCCACCAATAAGGTTAGGACACGTTTTAGGGTAATTTTGTATTATTATAATATTATTTTTCAACCCTTATTTACCGGATTTACCCTTAACCATGGTAAATAAAATATTTACCACAGTAATTATTCAAAATGTCTAAAAAAAAGTTACCTATTTACACAATTTGGACATCCTGATTCCAAATATGGAATCCATTTTTCTAAATTCAAAACACAGAAGTGGCAGAAATTAATTTAAAAATTAATTCCCGCTGTCAAAACAAAAAGCGTGTTTTTAAGAGGTAATAACTATCAAAAGATTGACACTTGTTTATGTTCGGTTTAATTGTAAAATTATGTCCAATGACCAACATTATATTAAATGGTAAAAATATATTCTAAATATACTTTAAAACCACTCAAATTCACAATTTATCACTATTAATTATTTTGATTAAAAAAGTTGTTTTAATTAAAATTTAGTAATTTTCACTATTCATCAAAATATTAAAGTTATCCGAAAAGTACCAAAATTTCACCTTAGGCTAAATTAGATATTCCGAATCCAAAAATGAAGTCTATTTTGAAATATAAAATATATATGATTTCAAAAAGTAGGTATTACTATTCACAACGGCTAGTTTAATTAGTTGTGGTGTGTGTTAGAACTCGAGGTTGCGTACAACACACGCTATCGCATTATTCGAAGGGAAACGTACCGTGGAAGCTTGGGGTGTTACATTCTCCCCTCCTTAAAATAATTGCATCCTCGCAATTTCTAGGGTATTACTGCATAAAAAGACTCGGGTGGTTCTTCATCATAAGTTCCTCGGGTTCCCACGTTGCCTCTTCCATCTTATGGTTTCTCCACAAAACTTTTACCAGACGCGTCGTCCGGTTTCTCAGCACTTGTTCTCTCGTATCAAGAATCTTGACGGGCTCTTCGCAATAAGACAGATCGTGTTCCAGTTCTAATTCCTCATAGGTGAGTACATGCGTCGGATCAGCCATGTATTTCCTCAATAGAGATACGTGGAACACATCGTGAACTTTGGAGAGACTTGGCGGCATTGCCAATCGGTAAGCTACAACCCCAATTCGTTCTAGAATTTTGAATGGTCCGATGTACCTGGGACTCAATTTACCTTTCATACCAAAATGTATGACTCCCTTACATGGAGATACCTTCAGAAAAACATGATCACCGACTTGAAATTCCAAATCCTTCCTTCGATTATCAGCATAGCTCTTCTGCCTACTTTGAGCTGCTTTGATGTGATTTTGGATTACTTTCACCTTTTCCACCGTTTCCTCCACCAGTTCTGGGCCTACAAGTTTTCTTTCACCAATGTCATCCCAACAGGTTGGTGTACGACATCTCTTTCTGTATAACGCTTCATATGGTGCCATCTGAATACTCGAATGGAAGCTATTGTTATAGGAAAATTCTACCATTGGTAAATATTGATCCGACATACCCTGAAAGTCAAGTGAGCAAGATCTCAACATGTCTTCTAAGGTTTGAATAGTCCGTTCTGATTGTCCATCTGTCTGAGGGTGGTAAGCAGTGCTCAAATGAAGTTCAGTATCCAGGGATTTATGAAGACTTTTCCAAAATCTTGAATTAAAATGGGGATCACGATCAGAAACAATCGATAGGGGTACTCCATGAAGTCTCACAACTTCATTAATGTATAGTCTTGCTAGACGTTCCAGGGGTAGATCTTCTCTTATAGCAAGAAAATGTGCTAACTTGGTAAGACGATCAACAATAACCCATATTGCATCGTTCCTTCTAGGAGTCTTCGGTAGCCCCATGACAAAGTCCATCGTAACATTGTCCCATTTCCACTCTGGTATGGGAAGAGGTTGCATGACTCCTCCAGGCTGTTGCCTTCCAGCTTTCACTTGTTGACAAACCATACATCTTGACAGAAAATCAGCAATCTCCCTCTTCATGTTGTCCCACCAAAAATGTTCCTTCGAATCTCTATACATTTTGGTGCTCCCAGGGTGTATAGAGAAATTGGAACTATGAGCATCATCTAGCAATTCCCTTTTCAGATCAGGTAAATCGGGAACACAATGTCTCTTCCTGAATTTCAAAATTCCATCTTCATACACAAAGTCTCTCAATCACCCATCATTCACAGCTTTAATCTTCTTCTGAAATTCTTCATCATCGGTCTGAGAACTCTTAATCCTTTCTAGTAAAGATGGTTTGGCAACCATTTGAAAAAGCATTGATGTTTCACCTTCCCTGGTTATTCCCATGTCCATCTTCACTAGATCCATGAAAATTGGATCCCTTTCAATTCTCATCATGTTCAGAACTCCATTGTCTTTTCTGCTCAAAGCATCTGCTACTTTGTTTGCTTTCCCCGGGTGGTAGTGTATCGTACAATCATAATCCTTGAGTAATTCATGTCATCTCCTTTGCCTCATGTTGAGTTCTTTTTGTGAGAAAATATACTTCAAACTCTTGTGATCAGTATAAATCTCACATTTTTCACCATAGAGGTAGTGCCTCCATATCTTCAAAGCAAAGATTACAGCTGCTAACTCAGGATCATGAGTAGGATAGTTTTGTTCATGAATTTTCAACTGTCGTGATGCATAGGCAATAACTCTATCATTCTGCATAAGGACACAACCAAGTCCTTTATTCGATGCATCACTATAAATAACGAACCCATCATTCCCCGATGGTAGAGTCAATATAGGAGCATTGACTAATCTTCTCTTCAGTTCTTCGAAACATTCTTCACACTCTTTTGTCCAAACAAATTTAACCCCTTTACGTGTGAGATTCGTTAATGGGTTAGCCAATCGGGAAAAATTCTAGACGAAACGTCGATAATAACCTGCCAAGCCAATAAAACTACGTACCTCAGTTATACTCGTAGGTGCTGGCCATTCTTGGATTGCTTTGGTCTTAGAAGGATCAACAGAGATTCCATCTTTGGAGACAATATGGCCAAGAAAAGAAATCTCATGAAACCAGAATTCACACTTGTTAAACTTACCATATAATTCATGCCTCCTCATAGTCTTCAAGATAATGCGCAAGTGATTTTCATGATCTTCGTAGGTTTTGGAGTATACCAGAATATCATCAATAAATACCACCAAAAATTCATCGAGATACTCCTTGAAAACTCTATTCATCAGATCCATGAATACAGAGGGTGCATTAGTCAATCCAAATGGCATTACAGAAAACTCGTAATGACCGTACCTGGTTCGAAATGATGTCTTCGGAATGTCTTCCTTCTTCACACACAACTGATGGTATCCAGATCGAAGGTCAATCTTTGAAAAGTATTGAGCTCCATGCAGTTGGTCAAATAAATCATCAATACGAGGAGGGGATACTTGTTATTTATCATTATAGCATTGATCTCCCTATAGTCGAAACATAACCTCATAGATCCATCTTTTTTTTTAACAAAAAGAACAGGGGCTCCCCATGGAGAAACACTAGGGTGAATAAATCCCTTATTACTCAATTCCTCTAGTTGTTTCCTTAGTTCGACTAACTCTACAGTGGCCATTCTATAAGGGGTCTTCGATATAGTCCTTGATCCAGGAATCAAATCAATGGAAAACTCAACTTCTCGTTCTGGAGGATGTCCAGGTAAATCTTCCGGAAATACATCTAAAAATTCTTTCACAACAGGTGCATCCTCTATTTGAACATTCCTTTCCTCACCGATAGTTATTTCATTCTCTTCCTCCCCAATAATTGAATTAAGTTGAGCTACTGGGGGTGGATCTAAATAAGAATTAGGTGGTGACGATTCTGCCCTAAAAATAAGGTGCTCCTTATCATTATCATCAAGAATCGTAACCTCTTTCTTATTACAATAAATCTTCGCATAATAGTCTGAAAGCCAGTCCATACCGAGGATTATATCAAACTCAATCATAGGTATGACGATGAAATCAGCAGATAAAGAAAATTTATGTGCTCTAATGGGGACTGATTCACAAAACTTTGTTGCAACGATACTTCCCTTAGGAGTTTTAACTGACAACTCCCTTATTAAATCAAATTGGAAATATCTAATTTTCTTAGAAAACTGGGAAGATATGAAACAATGCGATGATCCAGAATCATATAATGCATTTTCTAAACATGAGGAAACCATTAAATTACCTGCCACCACGTCTTTCGGAGCTTCTACCTCAGCAGTAGTGATAGCATAAGCCTGGCCTTGATCCCATGGCCTTTTCTGAGGTAAGTTCTCCTGACGCTTAGGACATTCATTTGCATAATGCCCCATCTCCCTGCAATTGTAGCACTGAACGTTGGTAGCTTCCTTCTTCCTCTTGCAATCATGAGCTTGGTGGCCTTTTTCACCACACTTGTAACAGACTACCATTCCCTTCAAGCAAGTACCAGGATGTTTCTTCCCGCATTTACCACAAGATGGATATTCAACCTTTCCCTTATTCCCCTTATTTCCATTCCCAGATTGATCAGCAGGTCTCTTCTTCTCTTTCTTTGCTTTAAAGTCATAAGACTTAGAGAATTCCTTTTCGGTCTTGATAGCACATGAGACAATGTCTTCGTACGATGAAAAGGATTGTGAGACTAACGCTCGACGGAGAAATGGTTTTAACCCATCAAAGAAAAGATCAATCATACTTCTTGGGTTACGAATATAATCACCGGCGTACCTCGCTAACCTTGTAAAGTTAGCCTCATACTTTGTGACATTCTCATCCTCCTTTTGTCTCAGACTCAGAAATTGCCTTTCCATATCTGCTCGATGGTCGCGAGGGAAGTATTTTTCTAAAAACAGATCTTTGAACTCCCTCCATTCCATATTTGATACTTCATCATCTTCCTTCGTATTTTGAATCAATGACCTCCATTGATCAGCATCTCCAGTGAGGCGGTAAACTGCCATGATAACTTTTTCCCTTTCACTGCTCCCCAAAGCCTGAAATATTTTCTCTAGGGAAAATATCCATTGCTCAGCTACTAAGGGATTTGTATTCCCATTGAACGTTGGTGGTTGTTGCCTCATGAATCGATCTAACATTGATCCTCCACGCTGCGGATCAGGGTGCTCCATACGGGTAAGATTATTATTCATAACCTGAGTAAGTTGTCCCAGTATGGTGATTAGCTGATCGGCACCAGTTGCATCACCAGCCCCACTATAATTATCTTGAGCAGGAGGGAAATCCCTACATGGAGTGCGTGCATTGATACGGTTTCCATTTCTTCCACTAGGATCCATTTCTAAACAATGGCATAAACTAGATCAGTTTATGAATCAAAATACATAATCCCATACTTATAAAACACTTAACATAAATTGAACTATTTATGGATATAATCCATAATCATAAAAATGTTTTCTTTGAGGAAGTATATACTCATAAACCCTTCATAATGATTTGTGAAGATAGTGAGAGTTATCCTAAGCATATCCCCCGGGAGTGTCGTAAACAAGAGTGCAGCAAGGCCCGTTGTCGTGCACCAGTTCCCGTTCGAGTCTAGCTCAAAGCGGTGTTTTCGGGTTTTACCCCTAGGTACATATGTGCCAGAGCCGCCTCTACCTGCTCGTATCCAGACAGGGATGTATTGCTCGGAAAACTCACAAAATCTCTACAATACCAAAATTCTAGGAAGTTCTTCTATACTAATCCTCAAAGTTCATCTTAGGTCTACGTGCTCTAATCAGAGTTTATCTAAATCTAGTTTCCAAGGTTTGTACTAAACTTCCTCTGATACCAAATGTAACACCATGACCCCAGCTACCCAGAGTCGGTGCATTATTACATAACATTGGAATGATCACAAGAAATATCAAATCTCGAAAGACCGATTGGTTTAGTAGCCTTGGAAACACTAGATATATTCATAAGTTTTACATTACATCATAAAATGAAAAACTACAACAACAAAATATTGTTTCCACAATCCACACTATTAACCCCTCATAAAATCCCTGCAGGTCATTCATAACTTACTTCTTCACATCCTGGGAAAAATAAAACATAGAAAAGGGGTGAGCTTAAATGCCCATTAAGGATAACAATATAGCGGAAACTTTCATAAATAAGAATAAACATTTAAGGCAATGCATTACTAAAACAAAAGCCTTTTAAACTTTAACTTCAACATAGTATGGAAAAAGTAAAATGAAATAATTCCATTTACTTATTCACATGGATATTCTACTAATCGAATAATCACATGCAAAAATTAATAACCACTTTCATAATGTTGGAATGCATAATGCCAGACTATCATAACCACATAGCCAAGGCCTCGTGCCAAGACTACAAATAAGATTTTGTCAAGGCCTTGAGCCAAGACACTAGTTTGTCTCATGAGACCTACCGATGCATCGAGGAGCTATAGCGGGCTCCACCCGTCACTTATTAAGTCCAATGCATTCCCATATGAAAAGGTTTAAACATAACATAAACATTCGTATTAAAACTAGCATACGAAATGTCAATAATTTCACCATAAACTATGAATGGTATAAAAATAGCACATCCATAGTCAAACATATCACAAAACCTTCAATACAATATAGAAGTTTTGTATCATAATAAATCAACTTCAAATAATCTTAAAATCCATCAAAGGATGTTGATGTAGATGAAATCAAAATTATTTTTAAAGAAATATCTCCTTTTATTTTGAAATCATTTAAGATCCATATAAAATAAAACATTTTCTTTGAAAATATTCTTATAAGCTTGTAAGGAAAGCTTTGAAGATTTTATAACGACGTAAAATAACCGCACCCGCCGTATAAGTTAAAAAAAACATTCTTACCTCAATTCTGTCGAAAAGGTTAAAAAGGACCTTGTTTTGAAAACGACGGAAAGATTCCTTTATAAACCTCTTATAAAAAGTCAAACAAGGGTATAAATGACTTTAACCCATATTCTTGTAAATAGTAAAAATGTTTTGAAATACATTTTTAAGAAACATGGATGTGGATGATATAGATATCCCAGTAGATTATTACGTATAAACAACCTCGGATAATGAAGAGATTGTGAAATAACCCTTACCTTGTACTTTTCCTTTGTTGGGGTCGGTTAACCTCCTTTATAATGGTGAAATAATTGTTTTTAAATTATACAATAATCATATACATTAATATGATATCATATATGATCTTTTAACATTGCTTTATTAATAATATCTTAGTATTATCGTCGTTTCAGGTGATAATCGATTCGTTCTTCTTAAATGTTTGGTTACGTAAGACATGTTTGTAATGGATAGATTAAATATTATTCATAATCAGAATGATATTAACATTATTTTTAACCCTAAAATGAGAATAAGACTTGAATGGATACGATGGAGGATGGATCTCACCGCGTTCGTGGAGACGGTATTCCGTACGTACGCACGAATGCTACTTCCATTTAATTTTTATTTTAAAAGAATTGAATACAAATGATACATAGGTATATTACTATTCCAGTATAATATAATATTTTATATATGTTACTTAAGTTCATTAACACCATCCTTTATACATTCCATGTGTGGTATGAACGAGTCATATCATTTTAAGGGGGCGGTAGTCCGCACTTCCTCAAATGAAATTATCGTATGTATATACAACATGAAACGAATAATGGAATGAAATAAAATGGAATTACATAAGCTTATATATAAAATATATATCATTAATATCATATTTAATTACAGTGCCATCATAATGGCCACCATGAGAGGCGGTAAGATGTATTTGAACAATCATCGTTTCGTGAGGCGTTAGTTTGCCATCCACAGAAACATTATGTTCATCATCCATTAGATGGAGTTGTGTGTATGTGTAGTTTGAATCCTTCTTATAACAACATCCTAGTATATTGAGGATACTGGTGTTGTTACAAAAGAAAGGAAATAAAAAGAGTTTGGGGGTTGGAGAAGCAAAATAGAGGAAAATAATTTAAGAGAAATCGTTACCTTTAATTTAGGTAACTCACTTTGGTTGGAACCAAAGGACTTCTTGAAATGATTTCTGCATAAGGGTAAGCTTCAAGGAGGAGTATAGGGATGTGGGGAGCTTAGTTGAGCAGAGTTTGGACGAGCCAAGTGGCTTGAGAGGTGTGAGGAATGAGTAGAAGTGGTCTCCTTTTATAAGGAAGAAGAGGGGCTCTTTAGGAAAGAGTGAAAGTATTACTTTATAATATAATTATATTCGGTTTATAATGGTCCAAAAATCATTGAGGTCTAAGATAAGATGACTAATATTCTAAATAACATCAACCAATAAGAATTGGACAGGTTTTAGATAATATTTTAATCATTATAAGCTTATTTATTTAAATAATTTATTAATGAGGTAAACATTGCATCATTATTGTGTCATTAATAATTTAAATTATTTGATGTCTAAAAATTATAAATAAAATATCATTATGTAGGAAATCGTTTTATCTTTCTAATGAATATTTATAATCGAAAATCCAACATATATAACCCTATGTAAAAATTGTTCTTCTAAAAGATGTAAGCTTATGCCATTTTTATTTTTATTTTAACTTTATTAATATAAAGTGTCCCTACCACATACAAGTGGCTCAAAGGGGTCCCCAAATTGACCCAAGGATGCTCATGGACGGGTATGTGTCCACCAATAAGGTTATGACACGTTTTAGGGTAATTTTGTATTATTATAATATTATTTTTTAACCCTTATTTACCGGATTTACCCTTAACCATGGTAAATAAAATATTTACCACAGTAATTATTCAAAATGTCTAAAAATAAAAGATACCTATTTACACAATTTGGACATCCTGATTCCAAATATGGAATCCATTTTTCAAAATTCAAAACACAGAAGTGGCAGAAATTAATTTAAAAATTAATTCCCGCTGTCAAAACAAAAAGCGTGTTTTTAAGAGGTAATAACTATCAAAAGATTGACACTTGTTTATGTTCGGTTTAATTGTAAAATTATGTCAAATGACCTACATTATATTAAATGGTAAAAATATATTCTAAATATACTTTAAAACCACTCAAATTCACAATTTAGCACTATTAATTATTTTGATTAAAAAAGTTGTTTTTAATTAAAATTTAGTAATTTTCACTATTCATCAAAATATTAAAGTTATCCGAAAAGTACCAAAATTTCACCTTAAGCTAAATTAGATATTCTGAATCCAAAAATGAAGTCTATTTTGAAATATAAAATATATATGATTTCAAAAAGTAGGTATTACTATTCACAACGGCTAGTTTAATTAGTTGTGGTGTGTGTTAGAACTCGAGGTTGCGTACAACACACGCTATCGCATTATTCGAAGGGAAACGTACCGTGGAAGCTTGGGGTGTTACACTAGATGATCATTAGTTTTGAAAGTTTTAAAATAACAAGGATGGCGTCAATGGTTCACTAGACGGAATAGACCAATTTACCAGAGGATTGTATCTCAATTCTATCAGAATGTGAAGTTCTCTTTTGTCTTTAGAGAAAGCTTTTTGGTGACCAACTGGATCGATGGTCAGGAGTTCTCTTTCTCTTCAATGATGTGGAATTCATGCCTAATAATTCCACATGAAGGAGTGTGTGAATATTACCAGAGATACCCTCCTCCAACAACTGACATTTTGACCTAGAAACCTCTCTGGAAAATCTAACTGGAAATGGAACCAAGAGAAGGGAAATAGCTGCTGAAATGGATGGGGAGGCAAGAATTTTGTTCGAGTTTTTTCAGAATTTGGTTAGTACAAGAAAAGGAGATTTTTCTGTGGTGAAGTATCGGGATGTGTTCCTGATTCACCTGTTGAAGAATGGCCAAAATATCAATCTGTGTATGTATGTTATCAACCATATATGTGAGCTGATCAAAGTAACTTCAAAATCCACCTCCCTGTTATCTTCAAGGATTATTTCATCCATGTTAGTCTCAAAAGGAATGGTAGGACCTAATGAAGAAAAATTAGAGGACTTTGATTTCTTCATATCCATGACTATCATCAGAAGGATGAAGATTAGCTTGAATCCCTGGAAAAAGAAATGGGTTGAGGATAGTGATCAACTGTATAAAAAGTTTAATCCTGTTGACTATCAAAGAAGGCAAAAGAACCTAGCTGATCCTGGTTTGGAACCAGATGAAGTGGCTGAGTACTCAGACGAAGAAGAACAAGAAGAAGTAACAGCTGAAGTTCCACCTAGAGAAGAATCTGTAATACCTCCAATAGGAAAAGTTCATGTGGAAGAGGAAAGGGGTGTTATCCCTACTGTTATCCCTGCTGAAATACCACAAGGAGAGGAAGTTTTTGTTGAAAAGGAAAGGACTGAGGATCCTTCAGTTTTTCTTCATGAGGAAGAATCTCATCCCAATGCTGCAAGGAAATTATTTTTTCCTGGTTCAGAACAGTAAGAAACCTTTGAAGAAGTTTTTGTTGAAGAGACTCTTTCTGTTGAGAATGAAGCAAGTCTGGAAGCTTATCCAGTGGAACAATCGGTTCATGAGATTATTCCATCCACTGAAGAACGAATGGAAATTGTCTTTCAGCTGGAAAGGAAAGAGTTTTCTGAAGAGATTAGGGATGATCCTGTGGATCTTGTCCATGTTCCTGAACCTCAAGAATCTGGAAGGGAAGCACAAGTTATGGGGGAGGAAACTCGAAATCTTAATATTGTGGAAGCTGGATCTGGTGAAGCTTCTCAACCTTCTATTACTTTCTCTGTACACTCTCGGTATGAGTTCCCAAGATTTTATGATGTGAATGAGTCACTGCAAGTGACTGCAACTGGAATGGATCTTTCTTCTTGGTTTCAACTTAAGTCTTTATCTCATTCAAAACCAGAACCAGAGCCCCAACCTCAATCTGGATCAGAATCTAAGTCTGAATATGACTCTGACCCTCAACCAGAATTTGACCATCTACCTTTACCTGCATCCTTACTTGAGCTTCATTCCCTTATAACCAAAGATGATCTAAAAGTTTTTGAAGAGACTTTGTTCGCTGGTTTTGAGAAAATTGTCTCCACTCAACCTCGCATAGGGACTCAATTAATTCAAGAAGATGCATCAATTCTCTTGGAAAATATTATCTTGCATATTCAAAAAAGGATGATCCAAGAAATTCAAGAAGTCCAAGTAGAGAATAAGCTGCTGAGTGCTGATGTTGCAAATCTAAAAAGTATGGTAGCAAGTCTGCAGAATGAGATATCTGTGAGATCAGAGCCTGCTCCCGTTTCTGCCCCTGCACCTGCTGCTGTTTCACCTAAGTCTTCTGATTCCCTCCTTGCTAGGGAGATTGTGTCTCAAGTTCATCCTTACCTAGTATCTTTTGATGAAAAGATTAGAAAAAGGCAGACGAAGATGCTGGAATGCATGAGAGAGCTTGTGGAAACTCTGAATAAGCTTACAGATGAATACACTGGATGTCTGTAAAAAGATCTGAAACAGCTCAAAGTTCTAACCGAAGCTATCAGGGCTTCACCTACTTCTGGTCAGACCTCCACACATGCTTTGGATGATTCTCTGCTGAGATCCTTAATTAAGGAAGAATTACAGAATGCCTTCAGTGTAGAGACCCCATGCTTGACGTACATAGACATTACATTACTTTTGCAGAATACTTAATATATAGCAAAAACAGACACACAAGGACCGTAATAGTTTAGTGTCTTTGGAAACTTGGAACATAATCTTTTAATCGTGGTGAAAGATCTTCAACATCTCCCATAAATATCTTCCTCTTTTTTTTCTTACCTAAAACCTTTATTTATATCCTGGGGAAATGAAAACATAAAAAGCGTGATCTCAAATTCTCAGTTAGGGTATGCATGGATAAAATAAAACATACCATATACATTTGAACTTAAAAACATGAACATAATGTTTAAACATCAAAAGCATGATCAATGACATAAAACATGGAAGTACGTAAGGCATATATCATAAAGAAACATTAATAATGATAAAATAGCATGGGAATAAAACATGTAATTATGGAAACCATTAAGCACATGATATGATTTCCATATTAGCCAAGGCCTTGCTGCGAAGACCATTTAAGTGGACAAAGCCCCTTTCTGAATCGAGTTCACTCCTCGTTCCAGTCCTGTATTACTGAACTGGTTTAACTTGTCGTTCCAGCCATGTCTATCTCATGAGATATAAATCTTTACCCAGTGCATTGGAGGGAGATGTAGGTCCCATCCATCTCATAATGAAATCATTCTTACTTGTGCCACAAAATAAACTTAAAACATTCATCATAACCCATCGAATAAAATGGGTTTCATAAACATCATCCCATCATTTCATAATCCATATAAAAAAATGGGCATTTCATCAAAAGAAAAGTGAACCATCTAAATCATAGAGACATTAAACTTGAAACATACACATATCAAATAATGTCATCTTATATGGAAAATGGTTTTGATAAAACATTTGAAATGAATTCTTCAGGAAAATATCCTTTCTTCGTTAAAATCATTTTCTTTTCAAAAAAATTCCATGCACTTTTAAAATAAAATTATTTTGTTCAAAATATTCATAAGATCATGTAGAGTAATATTAATGAAAATGAGGCATTATGAAATCGTAAATATCCGCTCACGCCCTATAAGTTAAAAATAACATTCTCCTCATACTTTTGTCGGAAAAGTCAAAAAGTACCTCGTAATAGAAAGATTCCATACATACCATGTAGTAAAAGTAAAAAATTGGTAAAAAGGACATTAAACATACATTAAAACTCTTTAATAAAACATGGACACGGATGATAGAATGAACCCCACTAAATACTTACGAATAAGCAATCTCGGATAAAAATGAGATTTGCAAAATTATCCCTTACCTTATGTCCGATATGCTTCATATGTATCCAAACATCGTATATAATGATTTAAATAATGTCATTGTCTTATTATAGAATCATATTCATTGTTATTATATCATATATGGTTCACTTATGGCTTTATATTACCCGTTCATTTGTAAATTCCATGTTAAAGGTAAAATCGTTTCATTTGTCGTTTGTGTTTTGACTTGTAACTATTCATATGATTACTTAGATCATGATTACATAATTCCAGAATATAAACATGATTTATATATAATATATATTCATAATATACATATATATAATAGATCTATAACTGAAAAGAAATACACCATTCATGGAGAAGGTAGGCCGTACGTACGCATGAACGCTGTTTTCGTTTCCTTATTGAGTTGAATGGAATTAAGTAGATGACATATATATATATATACATAAATCTAGTAGCATTATAATTTCATATATTTCATTATTATTTCTTATATATACTGTATAATCATTCTTAAATGGTTAACATGGAGAATGAATCTCATCGCGTCGTGGAGACGGTAGTCCGTGCGTACGCATGAGCGATGATATCGTTTCCATAATTATTGAATTGAATTGGAGTGGATGATACAATATATCAGAATCATTATGATGTTATAATAACTTTTTATAGTTATTCTTTACACAATTATACCCATCCATTTAAGGTGTTGGTGGAAAAAAAGATTACACCACGGCGTGGAGACGGTATTCCATACGTACGCATGCGCGGTGATTTTGTTTTCTGTAGGATGGATAGAAGGTGAAATGGGGTTGTTTCATATTTATAATAACATATAAGTATATTATTGATACTTATGTTATTACTTTATAATTAAAAAACTAATGAATAATAAGTTTAAGAAGAAATAAGCTTGAAAGAATCGGTAGAAGAAATTACCTCTTTTTCGATACGCCTCTTTCAAACCTCCTCTTAGGGCACTACGATTGGACTATGAAGTAGACCAGGACCTCTCGGATGTTTCTAGGGAAGTGGAGAAGATAATTTGGAAGTTATTGTCCGAGCTTCAAGGCTCAATTTAGTGTGAGGATGAGTGGGAGGAGGTGCCCTTTTATAAGGGAGGAGAGGGGCACCATTGGAAATCATAAAACTATTAATTTATAATAAACCTAACCCCACTTAAAAACCTCCAAAAATGACTCATATTGTAATATTAGATAATATAGGGTTGTAATCTAATCAAAAAATAAAATTTCGACATGTTATAAATTTAGTGTAAACATTATCAACTTGATTTATCCTTATTTAATCAATTTAATTTTATTTGTGGTAATAAAATTCTAAATTTTAAATTATAAAAAATAATTACTTATTTATTGTGAATTGTCCATAATTGGATAATTTATAACATTTTAGAACATATATATTTAATTTTATAATTTTTAAATATTTTTGTGATTTTTAAACAATTTAATAATATATTATATTTAGAATATAACAATAGTGTCAATTTTGACACTATTCATTTATTTGAATTTAAATAAAATCTAAAAAGAGGATATATTCGAACTAAAATATTTATTAGATTCATAAAAGGTCATATGTATCTGTTAAATTAGTGTATCATATTAAATAGTTCATATAATATATATTTTATTATTATTAAAACCATTTATGTTGTTTATCGCTTAATAAAATAAATACTACATCATTTTTGTATAATTATTTAATATACATATATGTTGCATAAAAATTAAAAATAATATCCTATGATGAAGATAAATCTATTACCTTTCACAATAATAATTTTACTCGAATTTATCATCTTTAAATAAAAATATTTAAATTGTTATATTTATTAAATTATGAAGGTGACAACTTAGGCATCATTTAAAATAAAATAATTTAAGTGTCATAATCGCTTCTATAAGGCTCAAAATGATAAATTATTATACCATTGGGTGATTATGGTTTACATTTACATGACCAATATGTTTTGGTCATGTTTTTGTGAATTTTATGGACACTATTAGTTTAATGAAAACTATATTCTTGATTTTTCACTAGATAAACAATTTCTGCACCACTATTGTGTCATAATTAATGATAATTATTTAATCCTTAAAAATTATAAATAAATTCATATGATGTAGATAATTTAATTATATTTCTTGATACTATTCATGTTCTATGTTTCATGAAGTTTATCACTAAATTAAAATTAATATACTTATAAGATTTAAGAGAGTGACATGTTTTCACTTTCTTTGGTTTTAATAATACTTAAGTTATTTTCCTGGACAAAAGTCCATTAAATTATTATCATCAGACCCTTACGTGATATGGGTAGACTTTTAGTCATCCAATATAATTTTGGCATGTGTTAGGATAATTTTATAATATTATATTTACCCTTAATTACCCGATTTACCATTAACTATGGTAAATAAAATTTACCATAGTTACTATTCATAATTTCCAAAAATAAAAAGTAGCCTATTAACATAATTTGGACCCACTTATTCCAAATATGGAATCCATTTTTCTAAATTCAATACACAAAAGTTGCAGAAATTAAATTAAAATTAATCCTGTTGTCGAAAGAAAACGGGTTTTTGTTTAAAACATTGCAAAAGATTGAATTGATTAACCCTATGAATTCAATGTAAAATCAATTCTAATGACATACATTATATTAAAGGGTAAAAATATATTCTATTTATACTTTAAAACCATTCAATATTATAATTTAACCATATAAATTATTATGATGAAAAAAGTTGTTTTTAATTAAAATATCGCGTGTTTTTACTATTCATTAAAATATGAAAGTTATCAGAAAAATATCAAAACATTATCCAATGTAAATTTTTATATCCTAATTCAAAATAAGAAGTTTATTTTGTAAAATTGAACTTATAAACATGTCAAAAACTTTATTTAATGTGGGTGCACCATCAAAAGACGGCAAAAATGCATTTTTTGAAAAATACTTATTTCACCCGAAAAATTTATTTTTCTCACATACCATGTTCTAGAAAATGTGTAAGATTAAATAATAATGTTATATCATTAAAAATTTATATAATACTATTCATAAAGGCTAGTTTGTAATAATATTATAACCATATATCATTGTTTAGTGAATCCTGATATTGCGTACAACACACGCTATCGAGGAAAGTCGTGATTGCGTGTAATGCAAGCCATATCAGGGTTGCGTGTTGTGAAAAAATATTTTGTTGTTTCGTATAACAGAATCCAACCATATTTCATTTATACATTGAATATATATATATATATATACACTCAATGTTGCGTTGAATGACTATTATAAAACGAACCTGAAATTGTGTGTAACACAATCTAAGAATAGTGTTGTGTATACTTCAAGCTATTGAAATGTGGTGTATGAAACAAGATAATCTTGTTGTAGCATAAAACATATGTCATCAAATAAATTAAAAAAATACTTATCATAAAATATCGGGTTGTTACATTCTACCCCCCTTAAAATGAATTTCGCCCCTGAAATTCGTCGGGGTTATAAATGGTTTACTACTTGATTGTTTCTTTAATAGAAACCCACATTGTAAAAAGGAATACCAAAACATGGCTTTAAAAACTAAAGTATGTAACATAACAGTTACTCAAATTAAATCATCACTGGGTTTCCACGTAGAAGAACATAGGTGAAAATATGGATTAGGAAGAAAAATCTAACCATCAAGTTCTGGTGGAGAGTGGTAGAGGGCATGGCTATGAAAAATCCAACAATCACAAAGCCATAAATGTGTGATGATATAAGGTACCATCTGATTCATAGGATATAAGGACACTAGGACAACATTTTTGGTTTTCAAGATCATTTCCTAAAGTTGATGAATTAAAATAAATAATTACATGATTTTGGTACAATCTCACTGTTGTTCGTGAGTTGAACAATTTTCACTTCATCCATTAAATAAATAAAGTCGAATTTGTTATTCGTGATGTGTTAGCAGATCATGCGATAGAATGATGCTTCATTCCATCTGTTTCAAACAAAAGGATAGAAAAAGTTATATGTCCATCTTATGGTTAGATTAATCCTATTTGGTTACAAAAATGAACTTATACTTCATATATCATACCTTCTAATAAAATAAAACTAGTTTCTACTAACCAGGGACATCCTATAGGCCTGTGGTAGGCGATAAAGGCCAGTCGCACTTCATTTGTGGGTTCGATTCCCACATCCTTGTCCGACGCGATGGGCTGTCTCTCGTCCTACAGGTTGTCCTTTTTCTAAAACTACATTATAAATAATATCAGAAAAAGAATTCTATCCTTATAAAATACTAACTTATGTCCAACATAATTCATTCCAATGTTTAGGCTTATCCAAAATACATATGTCCAATCTTGTAGTATAAAGAAAACGATTGCTCGAAATGTCATCAACCATGCATGTGAATACCATCATTTATCCCCCATATATCTTGTTGGTCACATTCCAATCATGTGAATACCTTAATCATGTATTATCTTGAAAAATGAATACCCATTGAACCTTAGTGAAAACATGAATGCTGTCATATGTTAACTCTTTCCATATTCCAAAATCCCAAAAATTATATATACTCAATCCATGATATGACCTTCTCCTTATATCAGTCATGAGCTAATGAATACTATCAAACATTTAATTTTATCTTTATCCCTTCATTATGTGCATATCATCTACTTTCCAAAAATATCTGAATAACCTTTCATGGTCACTGGTACCATTCATCATATACATTCAAAACTTAAGTAAAGGCAATAGTTTAACAATCCATAGATGAATCTTTATTCCATAGTACCATGAGATTACTTATACAACATTACACTTGATAAACATGTAATCATTCCACTACCTTCTTAAACAATTTACCGAGCTTCACCAATTCTTTCATCTCAGATATCATTTGTATTCTCTTCATCGACATCAACATAAATACTACCCATATGACTATACTGATTCTCTTCATGAGACTTTCCCTTAGGGAATTGGTCTACATAATGCCCGTACGTTCCACATTGAAAACATTTAACCAGTGTTGATGTCGTAGAAATACCATTATCCTTGTCCATGGTGTTAACTGATCCTTTTCCTTTGCACTTATTGGATTCGTGTCTTTATTTTCCACACCCAAAGCATCTTCTAGTTCCTTTGAAACATTCTCCTTGATTCCTCTTCCCACATTATTTACATAGGGGAAATTGACCTTTCTTTCCTCTATTATCAACATGAAACTCCATCTTTCTCTTATTAGTCGAGTCAGTAAACTTACCAAATTTAAGTTTATTGATCATATTATGAGATTGCTGATTCGACATAATAATGATGTTTGGACTTACAAATCCCCTTTCATTTGGTTTCTCAAGAATAATATCATTCCATTGTCCGTCATATCCTCCATTATCATGTATCTTCCTGTTTCCAGCCATTTTCTAAAACCCAAAAAGAATAGTGTGAGAGGCAAAAATCTTGCTATGGAAAACAACATAGTAAAGGGGTAGCACCCTCAATATCTAACATCTTAGGTTAAATTATATGATCGTTACTGTAGTTCTAGGACTATATCCTATACGTATACTTATCCTTAGGTACATCCCTATACATACCTTAGAAATATCTCTAGGGATCTCACTAACCTTTTCGCATCCTAGTTTCCAAAGGTTGACTAAACCTTTCCTCTGATACCAACTGTAGAGACCCCATACTTTATGTACATATACATTACATTACTTTTACGGAATACTTAATACATAACAAAACTAGACACACAAGGACCGTAATAGTTTAGTGTCTTTGGAAACTTAGAACGTAATCTTCTAATCGTGGTGAATGATCTTCAACATATCCCATAAAGATCTTCCCCTTTTTTTCTTAACTAAAACCTTTATTTATATCTTGGGGAAAACAAAACATAAAAAGGGGTAAGCATGAATAAAATAAAACATACCATATACTTTTGAACCTAAAAACATGAACATAATGTTTAATCATCAAAAGCTTGATCAATGACATAAAACATGGATGTACGTAAGTAATAGATCATAAAGAAACATTAAGAATGATAAAATAGCATGGGAATAAAACATCTAATTGTGGCAACCATTAAGCACAAGATATGATTTCCATATTAGCCAAGGAATTGCTTCCAAGACCATCTTAGTGGACAAAGTCCCTTTCTGAATCGAGTTCACTCCTCGTTCCAGTCATGTATTACTGAACCGGTTTAACTTGCTGTTCCAGCCATGTCTATCTCATTAGATATAAATATTTACCCAATGAATTGGAGGGAGATATAGGTCCCACATATCTCATAATGAAATAATTCTTACTTGTGCCACAAAATAAACTTAAAACATTCATCATAACCCATAGAATAAAATGGGTATCATAAACATCAGCCCATCATTTCATAATTCATATAAAACAAATGGACATTTCATCATAAGAAAATTGAACCATTTAAATCATAGAGACATTAAACATGAAACATACACATATCAAATAATGTCATCTTAGCTGTAAAATGGTTTTGATAAAACATTTGAAATGAATTCTTGAGGAAAATATCCATTCTTCATCAAAATCATTTTATTTTCAAAAAATGCCATGCACTTTTAAAATAAAAGCATTTTCTTCAAAATAGTCATAAAATCATGTAGAGTAAGCTTCATGAAAATGAGGCGTTATGAAACTGTAAAAATCCATTCACTCCGTATAAGTGAAAAATAACATTCTCCTTGTACATTTGTCGAAAAAGTCAAAAAGTACCTTGTAATAGAAAGATTCCATACATACCATGTAGTAAAAGTAAAAAATTGGTAAAAAGGACTTTAAAAATACATGAAAAAACTCTTATAAAACTTGGACATGGATGATAGAAAGAACCCCAGTAAATGCTTACGAATAACAATCTTGGATAAAAATGAGATTTGATAAATTATCCCTTACCTTTTGTCCGATATGATTTTTTTATATCCGAACCTCCTATATAATGATTTAAATAATGTCCTTTACTTATTATATAATCATATTCATTGTTATGATATCATATATGGTTCACTTATGACTTTATATTACCCGTTCTTTTGTAAATTCCATGTTAAAGGTAAAATCGTTTCATTTGTCGTCCGTGTTTTGACATGTAATTATTTATATGATTACTTAGATCAGGATTACATAATTATAGAATATTAAACATGATTTATATATACTATATATTCATAATATGCATATATATAATAGATCGATAACTGAAAATAAATACACCGTTCATGGAGACGGTAGGTCGTACGTACGCATGAACGCTGTTTTCGTTTCCTTATTGAGTTGAATAGAATTATGTAGATGACATACATACATATATACATAAATCCTGTAGATTTATAATGTCATATATTTCATTATTATTGCATATATATACTGGATTATCATTCTTGAATGGTTAACATGGAGATTGAATCTCATCGCATCGTGGAGACGGTAGTCCGTACGTACGCACGAGCGATGATATCGTTTCCATAATTATTGAATTGAATTGGAGTGGATGATAAAATATATCAGAATCAGTATTATGTTATAATAACTATGTATAGTTATTATTTACACCATTATACCCATCCATGTAATGTGTTGGGGAAAAAACAGATTACACCACGGCATAGAGACGATATTCCGTACGTACGCACGCACGGTGATTTTGTTTTCTGTAGGATGGATAGAAGGTGAAATGGGGTTGTTTCATATTTTTAATAACATATAAGTATATTATTGAAACTTATGTTATTACTTTATAATTAAAAAACTAAATAATAATATGTTGAAGAAGAAAGAAGCTTGAGAGAATCGGTAGAACAAATTACCTCTTCTTCGATACGCCTCTTTGAAACCTCCTATCAGGGCACTAAAATTGGTCTTTGAAGTAGACCAAGACCTCTACGATGTCTCTAGGGAAGTTGAGAAGATAATTTGGCAGGTTTGTTCCGAGCTTGAAGGCTCAATTTGGTGTGAGGAAGAGTGGGAGGAGGTGCCCTTTAATAAGGGAGGAGAGGGGCACCTTTGTAAATCTTAAAACTATTAATTTATAATAAATCTAACCCCACATAAAAACCCCCAAAAATGACTTATATTAGAATATAAGATAATATAGTGTTGTAATATCATGAAAAAATAAAATTTATATATGTTATTAATTTAATTTAATCATTATCAACTTGATTTATCCTTATGTAATCAATTTTATTTTATTTGTGGTAATAAAATTCTAAATTTTAAATTATAACAAATAATTACTTATTTGTTGTGAATTGTCCATAATTGGATAATTTATAACATTTTAGACCATGTATATTTAAATTTTTAATTTTTAAATATTTTTTTTATTTTTAAACAATTTAATAATATATTATTTTTATAATATAACAATAGTGTCATTTTTGACACTATTCAATTATTTGTATTTAAATAAAATCTAAACAGAGGATATATTCGAACTAAATTATTTAATAAATTCATAAAAGGTCATATGTATCTATAAAATTAGTTTAGCACATTAAATAGTTCATATAATATTTATTTTATTATTTTTAAAACCATTTATGTGGTTTATCTCTTAATAAAATAAATACTACAACATTTTTTTATAATTATTTAATATACTTATTTTTGCATAAAAATTAAAAATAATATCCTATGATGAAGATAAATATATTAACTTTCACAATTATACATTTACTCGAATTTATCATCTTAAAATTACAATATTTAAATTGTTATATTTATTAAATTGTGATGGTGACAACTTTGGCATCATTTAAAATAAGATAATATAAGTGTCATAAACGCTTTTATAAGGCTCAAAATGTTCAAATATTCTACCATTGGGTGATTATGGTTTACATTTACATGACCAATAAGTTTTGGTCAGGGTTTTTTGCATTTTATGGTCACTATTAGTTTAATAAAAACTATATTCTGGATTTTTCACTAGATAAACAATTTCTACATCACTATTGTGTCATAATTAATGATAATTATTTAATCCTTTAAAACTAAAAATAAATTCATATGATTTAGATAATTGAATTATCTTTCTGGTGAATATTCATGTTCGAAGATTCATTAGGTTTATCACTAAATTAAAATTAATATACTTATAAGATTTAAGAGAGTGACATGTTGTCACTTTCTTTGGTTTTAATAATAATGAAGTTATTTTCATGGAAAAAAGTCAATTAAATGATTCTAATCCGACCCTTAGGTGATATGGGTAGACTTTTAGTCATCCAATAGAATTTTGGCATGGGTTAGTAAATTTTATAATATTATATTTACCGTTAATTAACCGATTTACCTTTAACTACGGTAAATAAAATTTACCGTAGTTACTATTCATAATTTCCAAAAAAAAAGTAGCCTATTAACATAATTTGGACCCACTTATTCCAAATATGAAATCCATTTTTCGAAATTCAATACACAAAATTTGCAGAAATTAAATTAAAATTAATCCCGTTGTCGAAAGAAAATGTGTTTTTGTTCAAAATATTGCAAAAGACTGAATTGATTTAACCTACGAATTCAAGGTAAAATCAATTATAATGGCATACATTATATTAAATGGTAAAAATATATTCAATTTATACTTTAAAACCATTAAATATTATAATTTATCCTTATAAATTATTATGATGAAAAAAGTTGTTTTTAATGAAAATATAGCGTGTTTTTACTATTCATTAAAATATGAAAGTTATCAGAAAAATATCAAAACATTATCCAATGTAAAATTTTATATCCTAATTCAAAAGAAGAAGTATATTTTGAAAAATTGAAATTATAAACATATCAAAAACTAGATTTAAGGTGGGTGCGCCATCAAAAGGCGGCAAAATTGCATTTTTTGAAAAATATTTATTTCACCCGAAAAATTTATTTTGCTCACATACCATGTTCTAGAAAATTTGTAAGATGAAATAATAATGTTATAACATTCAAAATTTAGTTAATACTATTCATAAAGGCTAGTTTTTAATAATTTTATAACCATATATCATTGTTTAGTGAAACCTGATATTGCGTACAGCACACGCTATTGAGGAAAGTCGCGATTGCGTGTAATGCAAGCCAAGTCAGGGTTGCGTGTTGTGAAAAAATCTTTCTTTGTTTTTTATAACATAATCCAACCATATTTCATTTATACATTTAATATATATATATATATATATACACTCAATGTTGTATAGAATGACTATTATAAAACGAACTTGAAATTCTGTGTAACACAATCTAAGAATAGTGTTGTGTATACTTCAAGCTAATGCAATGTGGCGTATAGCATAAGATAATCATGTTGTAGAATAAAAAACATGAAATCAAATAAATTAAAAAGAATACATATCATAAAATATCGGGTTGTTACATTCAGTGGCTTGGATCTATCTTCTTTTTCAGAAGTGATTAAGAATAGTGATAGAGCATTGGACTTGGTTAGGATTCATTCAAAGATATTCAATGATGCTCAAAAAGAGATCTCCAAGAAAATAGATTTGTATCTTTCCCGGATTTTCTCTAAAAGTGACATGACATATCACTTTAGATATCTTGTGGAAAATCTGAGAATCCCTCCGGTGACTCAAGCTTTTAAATCTCACGTTCAGAAACTTTCAAAGTTCACCAGATTATTGGATAGATTTCTAGAGAATAAGGATGATTTTGAAAAGGCTATGCAGTATGGTGGTGAAATCATTACTGATTTCATGAATATTTTGAAGTTGTATCTTCATGTACAGAGTACTTCTATAGTTGGTTCAGCTGCTGCACCCCTTAGACCTGGACTACCTGCCTTAGCATCTACTACCATGACAGTTAGCCAAGCCCTTTCTCAGATCCGGCCAGTCATTCTTAACCAACCTAATCCTAGATCTTCTACTGCTCCTACTTTGGCTTCATCTGTTTTTGAAGGTCTACCCTTACCCTCGTTGTCTACCTCTTCTATGCCTTCTTCTACTTCAGCACCAGCTCCTACTGCTGATAAAGGCAAGACAAAATGGATCCCTAAAGAGTTTACCGACTGTTTTTCTTTTTGATGGGATGTCATTTCTTGTTCACAATTTTTACGTCTCCTGTACTTTGTATTATGAATGGTTTGTTTAATGACAGTTGACGAGTTTCATTTCCATTTCTCTACTTTTTGATAATCCCAAAAGGGGTAGAAAAACCTACAAGTATCAGTTCTATAATAGTATAAATGGGGGAGAAAAACTGCATGTATCTTTAACTCATATTCTGTTCTATAATGTTTTTGCTATGATAGTATCTTTAATATTACATATCTTTTATATTCTGCCTATATATGATTTGTGATCCTCAAAAGGGGGATATTTTTGGACTCCTCATGTGTTAATCATGTTTTAATAATCCAAATCTCATTACTGTTAATTAATCATGATCTTCAGTGAACATCTTGTTAATGCTCTTCAAACTCAACAATAGGTGCATATCATGTTTTTATAATAACAAATCTTATGGATGTTAATTACTCTTTACAAGTTTTATCCATAATCTAAATTCTCTAATATATTATCTCTAATGATTAAACTTAACCCATATTCTGCATATCAATGTCTTAGTCCAAATACAGATTTTCTTGTCTAAGTATAGAGACACCGTGAAGGAATCACCGCGAAGGACTCACCGTGACCCGACACCGTGACCAGACACCGTGACCAGACACCGTGACCAGACACCGTGACCAGACACCGTAACCAGACACCATGACCAGACACCGTGACCAGACACCGTGACCAGACACCGTGACCAGATACCATGACCAGACACTGTGACCAGACACTGTGAACAGACACCGGGAAGAAGACACCATTTCCATGATCACTATGACACTGTTTCTTAAGCTTTTGTCAATACTATTTTAAATGATGCTAATGGTAATATTTTTTGTTTTTAATGCAATTAATGTTATTTAATGTTAGTTGTTGGCTTGATAGGAAACCGAATCACGTACCTATGAAAAGGGAATCATTCCTACTTCCAAAGCTCATGGAATATAATGAAGATTGAGCTGCATTAAAGGAAAGACGCACGCCTGACACGTCTTGACACATATACTACAATACATGCTAGCTCTATACCGAACCGAAGAACAATCTGGAGCGCAACTGTGAAGAACACATTGCATGATCTTCAATGAAGTTCCATACAAGCAATCCTACATTTCTGAATAACACACGATGAATCAAGAGACTGTAGAACACAAGCTGAACTACGATACTCTATTTTCCAACAGAAATACCAGAGAAGGACTCTGAAGCATTCCTTCTCAATCCAATAAGTCCAGATCTACATTGACAATCACTAGAGGCATTTCTAAACTCTACATCTCTGCTCTGTGATTTATTATTTACTTTTCGAGCAGTGTGTGTCATCTGCTGTATTTTTACACACACACTGTCTCCTGAACTTTAACTGAAGGATCTGTAAATCCTCATTCAAAATATTACATCTTTTATTTCCCACTAGGATAGTGGTAGAGGTCGTGTGTGACCTGAACAGCATGTTTTCTGTTGTTTTGTTTTCCACTAATAAAAGTGGTAGAGGTATTGGACCTGGATAGTTTTTGTAAAACTGTTCTTAACCCCGATCCAGGGTGCAGATCAAATTCATATATATATTTGAGAGGAATAAGTCTCAGCTTGAGACTGAACCTCTGGTTATATCTGTTGTGCACCTTTATTTATGATTAATGTATCTGACATATATTATATTTATTCCAATGCTAGTACTTTAAAATAAAAAATTATTTTGAAGTTACTTTGATAGTTAGATTAGCAATTGTTTACACCTATTTTAAATCAGTAGATTAGTTTCAATAGATAGTTTGATCTTGTGGTTAAACTAACTGTGACCTAATCAATCTTTGAGAAGCTAAGTGAACATTTAAAATCTGTATAAATTCACTACAATTTAACTTATTTTATAAATCAGGGGATTTTTTCTAGACAATATTTTAACAGAAATTTTAATCGGAACTCAATTCACCCCCCTCTTGAGTGTCCACTCCGACCAACACTAAGGATACTATCTTTATAAGTGATTTAATTTCAATTTACATTCATTTGAGACTTCTTTGTTGTTATGCACCAATTAACTTTTATATGGTGTATATACATTCCTTTGACAATGTATATAATGAAATCCTTTATTCTCATGGTGTTATAATGTTTTGATTACCTCATTTATTTGTATTCATGTGTCTCTCATTTGGATAGTATCTCTAACTAAAATAGCATTTTAAATGTTTTAAAAAATTATTAGATTAAATCATTTTCATTAATGACCATGTTTTAAAAATGGTTTTAAGGATTTATTTATATGGACATTAATGTTTTAAAATTAATATTCCTTTTAAAATATTCAATGTGGTATTGGAAACATTGATTCAAAAATCTATTTTTAAACAATTTCTTGACAAATAGTGCGACTTTTAAATGTTTTCATGAAAAATATGGATATTTCTCTCAAATAGTTTTGATGATTATTTTTATCTATGTCAATATCCTTCATTATTCTCAATTGAGGTTAATCAATTATAATATATTATTCCATATGGTATTGAATGACTTATGTTTGTGTGTGGATGTGCTTTTTTTATACCATTCATGGTTTTTCGATAATGTATTGAAATTTTTTATGATAGTTTTAACACGAATGTTTATTTTATGTTTCAAAATTTTCATATTAGGAATGAATTGGACTTAGTAAGTGACGGGCAGATCCCGATATAGCTCATAGATGCATCGGTAGCTCTCAGGAGAAAAACTAGTGTCTTGGCACAATGCCTTGACAAGATCTTATTGGTAGTGATGGCACAAGGCATTGACTATGTGGTTATGAAATCTGGAATTATGCATTTCATCATTATGAAAGCATATATTGATGTTGCATGTGATTATTCGACTAATAGAATATCAATGTGAATAAGTAAATAGAATTCTTTATTATTATCTTTTCCATATTATTTTGATGTTCAAGTTTAAAGGGATTATGATTTAGACTTATACATTTCCTTAAATGTATATGATTATTGATGAATGTTTCAGATTTATTGTTATCCTTACTGAGAATCTGAGCTCACCCATTCTATGTTTTATTTTTCCTAGGATGTGAAGAAGAATATTATGATTGACATGCAGGGATAGTCTATGGGATTCAATGTTGTCTATGGAAAAAACGGTGTTTTAGTATTCCATTTTATGATGTAATGTAAACATTATAAATGTACCTATTACTTCCAAGGCTACTAAACTAATCGGTATTTCGAGACATGATCTTTTGTGATCATGCCAATGATACGTAATAATGCACTGACTCTAGGATTCTAGGGTTGGGGAATTATAGTTGGTATCAGAGGAAGATTTTTACAATCATTGGAATCTAGATTTAGATAAACTCTGATTAGAGCACATTGCCTTAATATAGACTTTGAGAATTAGTATAGAAGAACTTCCTAGAATTTTGGTATTGAGTAGATTATGTGGGGTTTTCTAAAAAATACATCCTTTTCCAGATATTAGCAGGTAGAGGTGGCTCTGACTGAGATGTACCTAGGAGTGAAAAATATAACAAGGACATTCGGGCTTGACCCGCGGTATCATGGTACATGAAAATGGGACTTGTTGCACTCTTGGTTACGACACTCTCGGGGGATATGTTTGGATAATTCACATTATCGTTGCATACTAATTTGAAGTATTTTAGTATAAGATGTGAATAAAGAACCATGGTTAAACCTATGGTGTTTGAGATTGAAAATATGGTGTTATGATATTATATAAATGATTTTATGACTCACACAATTCTTTCTTGTGTTAGTCATTGGCGGGATTCCAAAGAAGTCATGGTAACATTGAACATGATGTAAAAGGTGGGAACAGTGGAGGAAATAAGAAATGGAATGGAATGTTGATAGGTGTAAAAGATATCATGTTCATTCCGAATCATTTTTCCCAAAATATGATCAACAACATATATATTAAACAACTCTCAGACTTAACAATGATGAGAAAGGTGGTGAATGATAAGAGCTCTAGTAGTGGAGACCATGGAGAAAGTAAAACTAAATTTCTATCATGTAGGAAATGTGGAAGGAGACACCTAGGTAAGTGTCTCAATGGAACAATGAAATTCATTATGTGTGGCAAAGCAGGACATTAAGTAATGAATTGATGAGGAAAAATGAAGATTATTATGGACGAGAATAAAAAAGATCCCAAGAAAACATTTACAGTCATTTGATGTAAATACAGAGGACTTGGGCATTACCCGAGTGAATGCCTTATTCTATAAGATAACCCCTTGGTCAAGGAAGAACCTATGTGTAATTAAATGTATAGTCAAATTTTTAAAAGTTTTAGTCCTCTTTGTTGATGGGATTACATTGGAAGACATTTCTCTTATGTGTAACCCTGCAGTTTATTATGTGAACAGGCTATTTTCGGATGAATTGTGTTTTCTATTGTTGATATAGTTATAAATAACCATTTTGGATCATATGATCATTGAATTTGATTCTATTCAATGTTATTAAATTTGGGGATGTAAATGTGAGGTATGAGATAACATTTGTGGTGAAATTATGTTATAGTTATTTTGAGTAATTTATCTCATTTTGGGAACGTTATAAAATATTGTTTTTGAAAAATTAAAACACGTAGACTATGTGACAACCCAACGCATCATAAAAAGATACACAAATTGAACCCACAACCATAGTGAGAATGTGATTTATCTCCAACCACTGGACTACGTGAATTCCCTAGTTAGAAAGCCTAATTACTTTTAGTTATATGATTTTATTGATCATTAATAAGTTGATTTGGGATCTGATGTCTTATCAAATGGATATCCTTATAATAGGAAAATGATTTTGGGATTTGGGGATAAATGTTATATTAGAAGACATTCGCTCTGTATGGAATACTATATGCCTAAGGAAAATAAAATACTACGGGATTACATTCGAGGAGTAGTGGTAGATTTTTATCTATGTTTTTATTGTGGATTTATATTGATTTGGGTTATTTATTGAAATGATTAACCTATCACAGAGAAAATGTGATTATGTTAATTTTTTTATCTATGAGACTTTATGAGTGGTCATTGTTATTTGGAAATACAATTTAACTTGGAAGACTGCATAATCAAATTCTTCTATGTTTTCGGTTTCAATATTAGTTTGGATTATATTGATGGATTTTATGAACAATTATTTATAGAATTTTATTTATTAAACTTTTGGTATTGTTGGTTTAATTTTAAAAATTAATATAGGTATTTATTTCTCTAATGGATTATCCATTTTAGGGATCATCTAATCTTGTACATACCATTTTGGTTTTGGTTAATCTCTAAATACAAGGTAAATATATATAATTTATCCTTTGTGGATTATGAGATTCTCTAGAAGATGATTCTATATCTTCAGGTGTGACCAAGTCATCTTGAATAATATATCATTTAAAAAAATGAGTTAGTTATAGAAATTTTTTAATTGATGAACCTCTACTTAAAATATAATTATATCTCTTCATGTTCTTATTCAATCTCATAAATAAATATATCAACATTATGAAATGGAACTTAAATGAAAAAAAACATATCTGTTTACATTTTCAACTAGGAAACTAATGAATGTTTATCTCCTCATAAATTTTTGGTTTTCTTGTTGTTATCTTTCTCCTAATAATTTTTTCTATCACATTCCACCAGAACATGAAACTTATTATATCTTCCATATCCATGTTTTCCTACATGGAATCATTGTGTGGGTCATCTCGGGTGACATTTGGACTTCACTTTCTTTCATTTAAAGATATCGTTTTATTGCCTTTTTTTCCGATATGGGACATTCAATAATGTTACCAAGAACAATTTTAAAATTAAAAGGACACAATATCCAAAAGGGGTAAGAATATAAAACCCCATGATTTCATAGTAAATTTTTTACTTCAATACAATAGCTTGTGCTACACGTAACACCGAGTTAGAGCGCACCACGACATACCAAACTAGTCATTCGAAAGTGGTTTTGAATAGTATTAACAAAATTTTGAACATAATACAATATTTATAATTTTAGAATCCATATTATTAGTTTCATAGACATAATGACAGAAAACAATTCATTTTTATAGATAAAAGACGTATTTTAAAAAATGTAATTTTATTACTTTTTAATGGTGAACCCTTTTTGAATCCAATATTTGAAAATTTTATATATTCAATTTGACAAAATAAACTTCTTCTATATAATATAGATAGAGGAATTTATTTTCAATAATTTTTAGGTGTTTTTCAGAAAACATTCATATTTGGGTGAATAGTGAAAAATACTATATTTTAACTTAAATTTTTTTAATCAAAATAATATATAGTGTTAAATTATATATTTTAGTGTTTAGGATATATAAATATTTTATATTATTACCATTTAATCCAATTTTATTCATTGTAAATAATTTCACTTTCAAATTGAATATAAAAAATAATGAATCTTTTGTATTTATTATTTCTTAAAAACATTTTTTTTGGTTTTGACAACGGGAAATAATTTTAAATTAAATAATGAAAATTATTTATTTTGAATTTGGTAAAATAAACTTAATTTTTGAATTCAGAATATCAAGATTAGATTATAGTGAAATTTTCGTATATTTCTGAAAACATTCAATTTTTCATGAATAGTGAAAAACACTACGTTATAGTTTAAAACTAACATTTTATTTTAATTAATTAATTATTTTGTTTAAATTTATTTTAATTCATAAAAGATATATAATACCTATATATGTTCAATATAATTCATTGGAGCCATTTTATAATAAAATTAGATATATAAAATTTTATTGAACTTTTTACCATCTTTTACCAACCTCCTAGGAGCGTTTGAAAATTTACATAAAACATAATTTTACTGATTCTATAAGATGAATTTTACTAATACGAGATACATGTTTGATATCAGTAAGTAAAATTTGGTTCAATAAGATGAAAAGAATTTTTGGTTATTAGTAACATTTTACTTTTATTTACCAAGTTAAAAGTAAATAGGGTAATTAATGGTAAAAGAGATATTATTGTTACTCTAAAACATGTACTAATTCAATTGGAAAAGTGAAATTAGACCAAAATCAACCTTAGGAATGAAATATGATCCTTTAGGTCCACATAGATTATATTAGGACACTTATTATTATTTAATTCCAAGAAGAGTAAAAAGTGTTAAATTAAATTTTTAATAACTAAACCATTTTTAATATTGGGCTACACCTAAGATAAATTCGGCTATAAATATTAATTAAAAATATAAAAATATTTCATAAATAATGTTTTCATTTATTTATACTTTTTATACTTTAAATGATTTAATTGATTAATGACACAATGATGATGCATTAATTACCAAATCAAGGAAATATTAAATTAATTGATATTATAAATATCCAAATAAATGAAATTACATACTTTTTATGAATTAAAATAATTTTATATGTTAATATGACATGTTAGGGTTTGTTAGAGAAATTGTTTTTGAAGTAATAATGTTGTTATGAATTTACAAAAAACAAAATACCAAATACTGTCAAAATTGAAATAAAATAGTTTTGAAGACAAATATTATATTATTAATTGATATTCTATTCCTAAAAATATAATTCTTTGAAAAAAGACTTATATAATGATAGTTGTATCATTAATGAACCACATGGGGTTCTATCAATGAATATAGAATGTTTATTAACCATATAATATAAAAATACAAAGAGTAATGTTAGAGGTCAAACTAATTAACTAAGAGTTAAATCAAAAAGATAAAATTAATATAGTGACCCAAACCTGTCTAAAACAAATTGGTTGAGTGTTTATTGACCCATACCCAACATAGATTCTATATAATTCATTTTGGAGCCATTAGAAACCTAAAATTATTATATTATAAAATAATAGTTCAATTGTTTCCCTAGGTACCCCTCCCTCCTCTTATAAAAGGGCACTTTCTCTTCTCTCAAATTCAAACCATCAAATCCATTATGCTCAGACAACCCCTAATCAAATATCCTCCCCACTCTCCCCCTTCATCCTAGAGGCATTATATTAGTCATAATTCCCTACTATGGAGCCCTTTTGATCCAATCAAAAGCAAGAACACGAAGAATAGGTAAATATTTCACCACCTCTTTCATGTTTTTTCTTCTTCAACTTCCTCATTATTTTTTGTTTCTATTCTAAAATAATCACTCCATTATATTAAATATTCTTTTATGTTATTATAAATATTTTAGAGACATATTCGTTATTTCATCCATCCTATGAATGACATTTCACCAAACGTTTGTACGTACGACTTACCGTCTCCATGTCGTGGTGTAGTTTGTTATTAAAACACTACATCATTTGGATGGGTATAATAATGAGTATAAATTATTCAAATAAAAAATATAACATGATAATTATTCTTTATAGATGATATTATATCCAATTATATACTATTTTAATATCAAAAGAATGATATTGTCCCTTGTGCGTACATACTGATTACCGTCTCCACGAACGCGATGAGATTAATTCCCCATCGTATCCATTCAAGACTAATTTTTATTTGATGATTAAAAATAATGTTTAAATACATGATATAATTTTCAATTTTAATATGATATGTCCCATACATAAAAAATATGACTCACATAGATAATAATATAAAGGAAAATGAATTAGTTAACACCTGAAACGATGAAACTACTAAAATATTATTAACAACGAAATATTAGAAGATATTATGTGATATCATATTTATGTATATAATTATTTAATAATTTAATAAAAATGATTTAAATGTTATATAGTATTTTAATGTACCCTCGACCAAGGAAATGTACTAGGTTAGGGGTTTCTTATCTCTATTTTAATTCACTGAGATTTCCATTATTCACCACTTATTTATTGAATGTGGTGTATTGTGTACTTCCATTTGATATATATTTCATTGATTCTATTTATATTCATTGCATTCTGTGATCCGTTATGTGGTTATTAACATTTGGTCATATGAAATGATTTATTACAACGAAGTAACGGTTTTTCATCTCACTTTGTATTCTCGTGATATAAATGCTATATTGGCCAATATTTTATTTTCTATGTCGTATGTACTATCCATGATTGTATTATTAGTGTAATATAATTTATGTTATGAGTAATTACATAATCATTGTATTATCCTTATTTCATGGGTTGTAAGTTTCTTAAGTTACCAAAATGATAAGGGAATTTCAATTTTCAATTTCCACTCAGTGGGCTTTACGCAAACTTCCTTGATTATTTTACTCCATGATTATGTGTGGAATCACTATTTATTATCTATGTAGTAATTTCAACTCCCCATTGGGTGGATATAATTTTGATAAAAATAATCACTCCATTGATAATTTTTCAAGTCATTGATATAAACTTGATCTTAACTCAATTTCCATTAATTGAGTAAAACATCATAGTCGTTGGTGTTGTTTTTACTAGAATATGTCTTAATTTCCTCTGATGTATTTAAACTAAATATCCAATCATATTGAGTGTATTTATATTTTTTAGATATAATTATGTCATTGATTAATCACTTATCTAGGGATAATGTCATTGTAATGAATTTCATCTCAATTTACATTCCTTTGAGTCTTCTTTGTTGTTATTCACCAATTCAATTTTATATGGAGTATATATTGTGCTTTGACATAGTATATAATTAAATCCTTATTATAATGGTATTATAATGTTTTGATTACCTAAATTAGTTTTATTTATCCGTATCTCATTTGGATAGTAACTCTAACTAAAATACCATTCTAAGTGTTTTTAAAATCTATTCTTTTCAATAATTCACATTAATGTCCATGTTTTGAAAATGGTTTTATGTTTTTATTTATATGGAAATTAATGTTTTAAAATTAAAATTCCTTTTAAAATATTCTATGTGCAATGTGACACTTTGATTCAAAAATATATTTTCAAATGGTTTCTTGACAAATAGTTTGAATTTTAAATATTTTCAAGATAAAGGGCGATATTTCTCTCAAATAGTTTTGATAATTATTTTCATCTATGTCAATATCCTTCATTATTCTCGATTAAAGTTAATCAGTTACAATACAATCTTCTATATTGTGTTGAATAAGTTATGTTTGACTGTGGATGTGCTACTTTTATACCATTCATGGTTTGTAGACATTGTATTGACATTTCGTATGCTAGTTTTAATATGATAGTTTATGTTATGTTTAAATCTTTTCATATGAATAATTCATTGAACATAGTAAGTGACGATTGTAGCCCGCTATAACTCCTCAATCCATTGTTAGGCCTCATGAGACAAACTAGTGTCTTGGCACAAGGCCTTGAAAATTCTTATTTGTAGTGTTGGCACAAATCCTTGACTATGTGGTTATTAAGTCTGGCATTATGAATTCCATCATTATGAAAGTGGATATTGATATTGAATTTGATTATTAGACTTGTAGATATCCATGTGAATAAAAAAATAAAAAAAATCTATGAGAATAAGTAAATTGGAGTATTTGATTTTATCTTTGCCATATTATACTGAAGTTCAATTTTAAAAGGCTTTTGTTTTAGTTTTAGGAATTTACTTAAATGTTTATGATTATTTATGAATGTTTCCACATTATTGTTATCTTAACTGAGAATCTGATCTTACACCTTTCTATTATTTATTTTTCCTTGGATGAGAATATGTATATTATGAATGACCTGTAGATATAGTCTATGTGATCTCAGTGTTGTCTATGGAAACAATGTTGTTTTAGTTTTCAAATTTTTTGATGTAATGTATACCTTCTCAATTTATCTAGTACTTCCAAGGCTACTAAACTATTCGGCCTTTTGAGACTGGATCTTTTTGTGATCATGCCAATGATACATAAAAATGCACCGACCCTGGGCTTCTGTGGTTGGGGCTTTACAGAGATCCTCCGCAGTTCGGCGCAATTTTCTTGGACATCACTAGCCCTCCAAATAACCTCTACCTACAATGTAATTATAAAACATGTAAAATATCACATTTTATAAGTGATAAACACAAAATAATTTAATCCATCATGAAGTGAATTTTGTTATTATTTTAATAATATTCATTACAAAACTTGTTTATCAATGTGGTGTAAGGGTGAAATTGAAATAGTGAATCATGTTGCGATCACAACCCCACACCTAAATATTTTCAATCCTAGGAAAATTCATATTACAAGTAATTAGACATGAAGATATTTCCAACATCATAATAAATTAATATTATGATAACGATTAATTCTTGATTGAAATGTGATCATAGAAAAAAAATCAAACCATGGAGTTATTCTCTATGATAATTGAAAAATAAAACTCAAAACTTATTTCCAAATTAAATTTTATGAGATGTATGAAACCAATAAAATAAAATAATTCCAAATTTAATCATGTCTCTATTTCTCCATGTGTGTTTGTGACAACCGTTTCATGCTATTCTATCGACTTTCTCTGGAGTAAATATATATTATTTTAAAAATTCTCTTCTTGAATGATCCATTCCACGTATCCATCCCTCTATCCATTAAAATCAAATCCCAAGACCTACTCACTTAAAAATTCCCATTAGTCATACAATAATCACTAGACTATGGTATCCCAATAAGTTGGATATTTCATCACTCCCCTCAATATTTTTTGAGGGTTTTTTGGGGGTTTTGGTGCATACAATAGTCGGATAACATGTACACATGAATGGGTTATTCTGGTCCAGTAATGAAATAGATCACATATAGAATTAAAGCATGTAAATTTTTTTTTCAAGGTTATCAAAAATTACACTAAAATATATTTACCTTCAATTAGGTACAAAAATTTCACTCTTCACGGTTGGGTGAAATGATGTGTGGAGAGATTATATGATACAAATTTCCCTTAAAATATTCACAAAAATGGTACCATTCATCTCAAAGGATTCAAAAAGATACAACCAATTATATCATTTAAAAAAATCATGGGAAAGTCACACCATAATGTTGAATTGTTTATGAAATGAAGATTTCATAAAAAACAAATTGAATGTTAAAACAACCTGAAATACTAAAATTGCAAAATCATTTTAAATAACAACCATTATAAAATAGTAAAAATTCTCCTTCATAAAGTGGGAATAAAAAAATTAATATTACCATAATAATAATATTCCCTAACAAAATTGAGTGGGGCTGAAAGAGTGGAATGTGACAATACTACTTAGCATGCTAAAAAGTGAAAAATAAGAATGATGATTAAAATTCATAACTAACCCAGGAATATACCAACCCCCATAACTAATGTTTTTCGTTTCCTCACCTTAATAAAATATAATGTATGAAGGAAGGGTAAAATATTATGGGTTTCATTCATAGACTACTTCTTGAACATAGTGTTCCTCCATTGGGGAGTTCAGAAAGGAATGGTTGATATGCTTCAGCCCCAGCCCATTAAAAATGATGGTTTATTTTATTTATTCATTTTCAACTTTAACAACACCAGATATAGGTAAATTATTAATATTTTATAGGCCAAAATAAAAAAAATTAATATTACCTAGATGAAACATCATACTTGTATTTTAGTTGAGAACCTTCTGCCGAATGTGGAACTAAAGTTAAAGTATGAGATGGTCGTGGGTAGCCTTGGTTTGATCCTTACATATCCTAGAGTTCCCATATTAATATCTTCTAATTTCCTCCATCTCATGAATCTACAACATCTATTGAGAAACTGCTCCAGAAAGAATAGATTTTCAATTTTTTAATAGCCTTGTAGGACCAGTTCTTAGTATCAATAGGGAGGTGAAAACTATTTCCAAAAATAGAGTCTAAGACTCCAATATTTCGTGTTGGTTTGAACCATTTTTTCTGGAATCTATTTTACCTCTCTATTCGACACCTCTGCATGACCAATGGATTTTGGGTGATACACAGTAGAAGCTCGATGACCAACCTCATACCGATGAGAAATAGATTTCATTGTTCTTTTGTATAAATGTGATAACTGGTCCCTTATGATTAACCTAGGTAAACCAAACCTACAATAGATTCAGGTTCTCAATAAATTCATCATATTCCTTAAAATAATCATTCCATGAAGCTCGTGACTCTACCCATTTTGATACATAATCCACTGCAAAAATAATGTAATGGTTTCCTAATGAATTAGGGAATGTTCCCATAAATTAAATGTCCCAAATATCAAACATTTAATTGATGGTATATGATCATTGTGGAATTTCATTTCTTTTAGATAAATTCCCTAATATTTTACATCAATAAAAATATTTATAGAAATCATGGGAATCTAGAAATAGTGTTGGATGAATGATACCAGAATGTGGGCCCTTGCGAGATGTCCTTTGGGGAAAAGGTTTCCTCTAAAATCAAGAGTTTGATAGAACATAATTATTGTCTAAAAATCTCTATCAGGAACACAAATCATGAGGACTTTATCACTACAAGTGCGCCAATGGTATGGGTCATTCAAAATGAACCAACGAGACTCATGTTTTAGTTGGTCATCTAGGTTTTTTTAAATCATCTGGAATGCAAGATGCTACTAAATAATTTACAATTTTTTCATACTATGGAATATTATAATTCACTTTGTAAATTATTTAGTAGCATCTTACAATACAGATGATTTAAAAAAAACCTAGATTACCAAATAAACATGAGTCTCGTTGGATCATGAAGCATGAGAATCCAAAGAATGAGATATGGTTTGTCTCTCAATTTCATTTGGACATTGCGAATGGCTGCATGGTCTGTGAACACAACGACTTTGGACCCTAAAATATTCAACCTGAATATATCCAAGTAAAAAACTACATACAGAAATTATTTTTCAAATTTGTTGTATTTTTCTTTGGTAGGGTCCAATGTACATGAGGCATAGGAAATTTTATTTTTATCTGGATTGACCCTTTTTAATAAGACTTCCCCAACTGCATAGTTATAGGAATCACACATGTTCCCAAATGGTAAATACCACTAAGGTGATGGGATTTCCATGGGTGTTGTGAGACTCCATTTTTTCTTATCAAAAGCAACATCGCATTATTTATCAAAAAAATTCCTTTTCATTTTGGAGAAATTGGGAGAGGGGTGTGCAATTTTACAAATTTCATGAATTAAAAGATAGTAAAATATAGCATGAACTAGAAAAATGGGCACATCCCAAAGTTTTATAGGGAATGGAATGGACGAAATGACATCTAGTTTTGATTTATCTACATGGATAAAATCCACATTTATGTCATTTCCCCAAACTATACCTTTTCACGCCATGAAATGGAATTTCTCATAATTTAATAAAAGATTCATTTCAATAAAGCGACATAGGATGGAACCAAGACTACTCAATCATTCATCAAAAGAGGATTCGTAAACATTGAAATCATCAATGATAACAGCCAAGAAATTCTACATGTAAAATGAATAAATACTAACCATACATCATTGGAATGTACGTGGAGCATTAAGCATACCAAATGGCATCCTCCTATATGAAAATGTACCTATGTGGAAGTGAAGGATTTCATTTCTTGATCCTCATGGGAAATATGGTTCTGAATGTATTCAGAATACCCATATAGAAAATAGTAATCATACTACCCTCCGAGCCATTCTAGAATATATTCAACGAATGGATATGGGAAACCTTCCTTCATAGTATGTTTTTTTAGTCGGTTATAGTCTATACAAACACTCCAACTATTCATCACATGACTTGGAAAAAATTAGTTTTTTTAAAAAAAATCTTATAGTAAGACTATTTTTTTATGATCCACTTGTACTAGGCTAACCCATTGGCTCTCAAATATGGGGTAAATAATTCCATCAGCCAATAATATTATTATCCCCATTATTAAAAAATCATAGAGGGATGAGTTTACTTGACGTTGTGACTGCCTTACTACTTTATACTCATCATTTAACAATATTTGATGTTTTCAAATTGAATGGATAATACCAATAATGTTAGAAAATGTCCACCCCAATGATTTTTTACTCCCTAAAATGTTCAAGTAGTCGAAATTCATGATCTAGAAGGATTTAACTCTAAATAATTATAGTAATCTTGATTCCATTCCCAATATATGAACATTTTAAATATTGTGGACGTTGATTTTATTCCAAATCAAGGGTATTTTCAATTAATGGGAGTGTGAGTGAATTTAGAGGTTACTGATCTCATCTAACTACTCAATGGTATCATCCTCATATCAGGAATAATATTTTACAAGTTTATCAGTATCATAGATGGTCATGTTATGGTAATTATTCATGAAATCATCAATTAAAAAACATTCATGACATTTTTTTATTCCACTAAAACAATCGGTGAATGATTCATTACCAAGAATTTCAATAAAGAATGAACACTATGAAATGGTTTTAGGGGAAATGAAATATTTCTTTTTAATACAAGGGATTACATTTATAGAGTTAACAGAGATAGAGGAATGTTCTTCTAAGGGGTGCTTCATGTCATCAAGGATATTTATGTGGATAATGTCACAAAAAACTACATAGGTAATGTACCATTGATGACATTAATTATGGTTCTAGAAGTTTTCATTAAAATTATCGACAATATAATCATGGAATGTCCATTCATCCTAACATCTTTTATTTTATGCACATAAAATCAGTAGGAAAAATTAATTTTTTCACCCTCACAAGAACATCCTATAACACTCTAGAGGGGTGTGTAGTAATCCAGAATGGATGTGGAAAACAAATTAAGATGGGTTTTAATTCCCCAACTCATAGTGATGAGTAAATGGAGTGACGCATAAAATTTAAAGGGGGACCTAAATAATGTATTGCATTGGAAAGTAACACTCCCCTATTCTGTACATAAATGATAATGTTCTCGGATCATTCCATTTGGTGGGAAGTGATTGATCTAATGTTTTTGAGATGTTACTCCCAAAGATCACCTTCCCATCCCCTCTAATTATCCTTAAGTCTAAACACATCTCCTTCAAAATCTTGTAATATCTTTGAATTTTCATCATGGAGTTAATCAAATGAATATTAACCTACACGTTGTTTAATGTTTCAATATTTTTTATCATGTTCATATTCCTTTTGTTTTCTTGGTAGGGTGGCCCTTTTGGGAAATGTAAGAGAAATGGTTTGGTAAGGAGACTCATAAAAAACACACTCCTTCCTTTGTAAGTGCTTCTCCCTGGACCTGGTTTTTCAAAATTGGGACTTATCTAAATAGTTGATATGGTTTTTTCTGTAGTAGGGGATGCCACTAATAGATGATTCATTGGGATTTTTAGTTTTCTTCCACTCCTAAGGGTGATGTAACTAACACATCCCATATCACTAGAGTTAACTACTGGTTGGGAGGGTAGTTTAAATGACACATGACACTGAATTTCACCCACATTGTTACCAAATTGATCTATATTCGTTATTAGGAATTTTATGGTTACATGGGTGTTTTTTTTAATTAGAGATTGTTGGAAGCCAATTGATTCATAAGATCTTCAAGGAGAGGCTTCTGTTTTTGTGAGGTGGTTGGAATGGCCTTTGTGGTGGTTTATTATTTCTGAGTGGCGGTTGTGGATGACTACTCATCCCTGGTTGGTTCCCTTTTATTGGTCGGTTTGAATAACCCATAGCTTATAATCATTTTTTTCATTCCACTCAGGGTTGGATGGATTGAATTGTTCTTTCTTAAATGGTTTTTTAGGGGCGGCCAAGAAATTAAACCCCACAAATGTTAAAAGTTTCACTGACTTATGGCCTTGGTCATAATAATGGATGTTATAAGAACAAATTCCATAGTTAATATGAGGATGTTAATGGTATTTACATTGGGAAATAATAGGTTTTTGAAGTAGGGTACTTACCATTTTCAAAATTATCACCAACTTCATCTCAACTTTAGTAATTTCCATCTAATGGACACCTTGAATGGGTACATTGGATCTTGAATTATGTTTTCCAGTGTTCCACACCATGTCCTAAATTAGGGTTCTTATAAAAATTGTGGATTTATCTACTAGTGCAAGACATGAATTAGCATCAATAGAAAATAAACCCTCATAAAATATAGAATTAAAAGTTGATAACTTCTTTTTTAGTGTGGATAGCCTGATCAAAACAACTTAAAACTCTCCAAATATTCATGAAGTGTTTTATCGTTAAATTTTATTATCCCACATTTTTATTTCCTTATTGTTGTCGTTTGGCAGGTTGGGGAATATTTTACCATAAAAATGTGTTTCATGTCCAACCAACCTCTATTTGGTGAATTAACATAATAAAACCAATATTTCATAGTTTCTTCAAAATAAAATGGGATTGTTCTGATCTATAAATATTATAAATCCAGATTAGTAGGTTTTATTGTTTAACTCACAATATTAATTTCATTTATTTGGTTATGTGGATCTTCTCCAGTGAGTCCTTGAAATCTATACAATAATTGAATTATACCAGATTTGTAGCTCAAAATTAAGTGCCACTACTTTTTTTGAATATAGCTGGGTTTGATATCAACATCAGGTGATGTTATTTATCATAGTGTTAAATTGTTTTCAGCAATATTATACATGTAAAATTAATGATATAATTTGGTTCTAGATGAAGAGGGGTTTCGAAAAGTCTAATTTGGTTGTGTGTCCTCTTTCATAGGGTAGTCTTGTGCATCTCGTTGTTGCTTAAATTGGACCATCTTTGGTTTAGGATCGAAATGTGGTATGTTTCTCAGAGAAGAACACATCATTCATAGAACCTACTCAAGAAATAATTCATAACACAAGAACATATACAAATGTGTAAGATAAAAAATAAATATTCCGGAATTTTTAAAATAAACATATAAAAACATGCACTAAAACCGATAGCACACCCGAGAAACTGCGCAAAAAATATACCACATTTTCATTTAATGTCAAATTTATTATGACTTTAAGGGTAATTTATAGTATAAGTAAGACCCTATGTTATCTCTAATGGAGCATTGAATATTTAAAGTGTGTATTTTTACTATATATTACTAAAAGAGGTGATGGGTTTGAAAACTGTATTAAAATATTAAATGACATAATTAAAGAGTTTAGTAGTTTAAAAATAAATGTGTAAATTTAGTAATTATTAGAGAAGGTGATCATATTAGGTTCAACACACATATTTGATAATTAATTTTAATGAAAATTCCTTAGTATTTTGTTTAATTATTTGTCTGAGGGTTCTCAAGATCGTGATTCCCCTCTTACCCCTTAAAACTTTGCACGAATAAGAAACCCATTACACAATGATCATTTTGTAATGGTTGGTAATCAATCATAGAAATAGTGATACAAAATAATACTGAAATATCATATATATTTGAGAGGGAAAGGAGGCTTGTGTTTTCCAATATGAACAGCCCAATATTCCCAATTGAAATATCAACCTAATCGGTGTTCAAATAAAAAGTAATTCAATTATTTATAAAAATAGAAATATACAAAAATTATAATCACATCTAAATTAAACATAAGTTAAATATTTAACAAAAAAATTACACAAAATTAGTTGAGGAACACGTTCTTGAACTCCTTCCCAATTATTTGTATCTCTCTCAATATGATTTTCCACCAATTATTTCTAACTCAAGTGGAGGAGGAAGAACAGGTGGAACGTTGCCTTTATCCTTGATCACCCATTGAGGATATGGGTCTACATAATATCTTGAATGAGGATAGGTCTCCGTTTGGGTCAAAAAAATAAAAAATATTTTCCACCAAGACAAACATGAAAATGAGGACCCCTAGGATCCATTTTATAGAAAATGTTGAAAGTGGTTTTGGGCACACTATTTTCATAAAACCTATTATCAAATGGTTTTCGACCTCCATACAGCCTTATATCCCGTTAAAGAATATTTTAATATTATAGTAATGTAACGTCTTGGATTATTATTATTATTATTATTAAATATTATATGGAATTATTATGAGACCAGGAATTATGATGACATTCAATTCTTTCGATTGGAGTTCTGATAATAAATGTATCTAATAAATAATTATGTAAATATCAAGAGTTAGCAATTCTACAGAAAAAGTGAAATAACATTTAAAAGGGTGACTCGATCAAAAATTTGAGGACATCGTTACATTTTGAGAAGAGGCTTTCCCCAAGGTGGGGCCTTACATCGATCTACTCGGGTCGGATACAAAAGAGTGTATTTGGAAATTTTAATATAAACAAAAATGTTAATGAATTATATTATTTTAAACGTTTCCATAATACAACAATGAGTCATTTTTTTTTGAAAAGAGAAGGAGCTCTGGGATAGGCTCGTACCCCTAGAGTACACCCTGAAATCATCTGGAGCTTTAGAGAGGATCCAACCTTAGGGAATTCTTGGTGAACATCGATGATTGGAAAACACATGGATCATCACCCAGGGAGATCTAATTCTAGATTAAAGTAGCTCTTCCTCTTCATCGATGATCTAGGTAGGGGTTTTTATTTTGATTATTCTTATCTCCATTCTTGGATTAAATTTCAAATGCGGAATAACCCCTAAAGGGTTTGACCCACAGATCAGGATTTCATACGGGAGGGTGTTATCATATTATTGTGGGGAATAAATTCATTCTAGATTAAACAAGTTGTTTTTATTTTCCCTATTTGATCCTAATAACGGTATCAGATCAACAGCATGACGAACAACGATGGAGGATCATTCATTGAATTGCTTTTTTATTTATTCTCCCCTTTTTTCACTGCGTTCATTAAATTATTCACAGGATTACGAACAATGGATCATTGTGCGTCAGTTTTTCAATGCAACGATCTGAAATTATAGATCTGACATCATGAATACATAATGGAAGTGTGATAGTGACAACGACATACAAATTGACATCATTCAGAAGAAATCATTATTTCACATTTCTTCGCATGGATGGTGAAACCGAGATTTCAGGTCTGATCGAACGCTCAAAACGTCTATAAATGTTGATGGAATAGCAGGACGACCTATGATCATGAGTATTAAGGAAATCAAACGGCCATATCAATGAATGGAGGGGAAACTAGAGCGCAGCGGTGAATAAAACTTTTTCTGGAAAATTGCGATCAACATAGTGTATATTCCAATGAATACACAGTGTGGTTTCATTATGTAGGAGTTGAGGTTTTATTCACTCCACATGGTGAATAACCATGTGTGGTTCTGGGAGGACACATAGCTTGGGCCCCACCCAGCAACGACTGATATTCCGAGTGACATGATGTGTAATTAATGTGTGTGAGCATTGTCACATGTTGTGTGGGTCCTTACATGGAACAATGTGTGTATCTCAGATGATACACAAACACAGGGTGGATTACACACTATGTACTCCACCAGATGACCATATGAGACTGGTTACGTGGGACACCTCGTGTATCGATTAAATGGGGTGGTGTACACTAGATGAGGTCATGTACGGGCACATGGATAGGGTAAAAAGAGTTGACCTAGATACCTTGGTACAACATGTGATCATTATTGCACATCATGTATATATGATTATACATGGAATGTTCCCCCGAATCAGGTCATTTTACACTTGTAGTGACTAGATTCAAGCGACACAATGTCTGAACAATTCTACAAACCATGTACTCCCTTCTAAATAGCATGATATTATTTTCCACCATTCAATGGACATTTTTCATTTTCATTTCTTCCACATTTCTCATTCCCATGAATTTCGGGTATCATTTCCATACATTGGAGTATGATACATTCAGCATGACTTTCCGATATAGATTATGGTATTCCTCGAAGAGACACAGAGTAAGATCATCTATCCATTTTGACCTTAGGTATAGTCAGGTATCAATGTGACCAATCATTTAGGGAACGGATCCTTTATATAGTAGGTGAATCTGGATGATTCATAATATCAACCATGACCCTGGTAGAGATCCTCATCTGTGTATCATGATCTTTTCCCACATAAGAGTATGTTATCCCAAAATGAGTGTACGTGTTCTCTCTTCAGATCTATCGGTGCATCTAACTTTCCAATGTATTTTCCCAACAAATAGTACTTCTTGTTCAGACGTCATCAGAGTTCTGAGACTTCTATAGTGAGTTCTCCTAGATGAGTGCTTCGTGGAATATTTTTATTGAATCCCTATCATGCGTAGCGGGTCATTGAGACTATAGACTATGGGTTTGGGTTTTTAATATATATGGATATGTTCTCCTATTATATGTTCTATAGTAATATGATCTGTAGAGATGATTTTACCATTACTTAGGGTATAACATTGTGGTTTTTGGGTCCACTACATAGTATTGATATAATCACCCATGCATGGGATTTTTCGGCACTTGATGTATCTTCTGCAGACGAGCATCCATTTGACAGATTCTATGGAGGAGCAAGACTGTACTATGATTTCAGAGTCCCATACTGGACACGGTCTTCTTACAGCTATAAGCAGTATTCCCAGTACTTCTTTCTTACATACATTTTGGACTTTTTACTTTGCATACTCTTACTTTTGGTGGGCTTTTTTACGGGACCACTTTACATTTAGTACTTTACTATATATTGTACACTATTGGTTGGGGTTAGTTGTATATCTACATTTGGTTCCTTAGTGGTTCATACATTATAGTAAATGTGGTATTGGAGATGTGTGTTTGTACAGGGACATAGTAAACACCTCCCATTTTAGTGATATGCCCTCACAGTGCTAGTCACCCTCCCCTGTTCTACTGGAGGCAGGACTGGGGAGTTGTGCATGGGCCCCACTATGACGGGACATGATAGAGTGGTATTAGAGATAGTCTGTTCTAATATAGGACCAAGAGTGTGTGATATTGGATTTGGGAAATAGTTTTAAGTGTTTTGAGTTTGGAATTCAGACTAGAGGCTCCATTTTTGTTATGGGCGGCCAATGTATACATACACAAGGAATCTAATAATCTACTTCCTGACATGGTATATGAAAACACTAGTTTCAAGGAAATAAAATAATTGTAAATGCATCATATATGAATGGGTTTTGTTTTTCCATGCCCTTAATATCAGCTATCCAGAAATTCTCTTTGACCATTGTAAATCTTGTTTCTATACGGGATGCCTTTGTGATGCATACACACTAGGATTCAGTGACTTGATCAAGAGGATGACCACCTTAGTGGTGAGGCGTCGATTCAGGGGTCAGTTCCCAAGTTGTTACCTATAGGTACTACAACTGTTATACCACCACTAGTGGATAAGCTCGTTTTACTTACATTTCCTATCAAAGAGGAGCTCAAAAATGGCAGGCCCCATGGGTTTTAGATATATAGACCACTCAGGTTCTGAGGTGAGCCTGACCCTCAGGTCCCTCAGGACTGGCTTGAGGCACTGACCAGAGTTTTCTTCTAGTGAGGACACCAGTGGACATGATGGGGGATACTAGGAGAGATTCTTCTTCATGGTTCAGTGAGACGATGGTGGGTTTTCTCCTTGTGGACTCATGATTACAATAATCATTCATGGATAGAGATCGAACGACTCTTTAGTGTGGAGTTCGATCAAGTTATGCTGAGGGCACTGCGTATCAAGGATCTTCATCAGCTCCATCAGAAGAGATTGATGGTGTCTTATTATTCATCGAGGTTCACCAACCTCTCCATCTACTCAATGGATATGGTCAGGGATTAGTACATTAGTCCTTAGGCCATTGAGTGTGGTCTATGACAGAAAATCGGAGCTAGTGTTGTGCGTATATAAATTCAAACATATGCTGGAGGGCCCGAGTGGGCCTTAGTTATCGAGAGCTTCTTGGAGGAGCAGGGATATCCCCTAGTAGATAACAACAGGCAGATAGGTTTGGAGACTTCTGTAGTTTGGAGCTGATGTCCAGACCGATGATAGGGACGTGGGAGACGTCGAATGTTGTTCCAGGATAAAGGATCTTTTGTCCAAAGCTCTCAGGATGGATCCGGCCATCATAGGGAGAGATGATTCTAATCATGCGACAGTAGGGGACATATCACTAGGGTCTATCTGACACATCGAGCTGCTAACAGGGAGGTGGAAGATGGACCACCAAGTTAGAGGTAGAGATTTGACCCGGAAGACCCTTTAAGAGGAGGAAAAGGTTGGGGATAAGGGAGAGTTTCAGGTGGACGCATACACTTTGATCTACATCCACAACAACCCAAAATGGTCTGCACCAGATTGGGGGAGCTTGGGGGACATGGGCTGGGGAATCTACATGCGGTCGATGTGTATGACCCAGGGACTCCAAGGATGATCTGAGGTAAAATCTATGTATTTTACTCCATATATTCCACACTTATAGACACTTCAGTTAGTAATTGATTCCTTGACACATGTGTTGTGAAAACCCTTGATATTCTATAAGATCCATTGACTTGACCCTTATGCATGGAGACACCTAAGTGGGGAGACTCAATGATCAACCACCTTTGTAGACAAAGTGATATTTCACTTGTAGGAAATAGTTTTGGTTGGATCCTCTTTGTCACAGCATCGAGGTCATACGATGCCATTCATGGTATGTATTGGCTATCTTTAGTCCATGCCTAGATTGATTTCTTTCGGTGAAGAGAGTGTTTTGTCCGCAACGACGGGACATGGTTTTCCATTGATGGAGAAAAGGAAAACCATGAAGCACAAAATGGTCTCGTGCATTAGAGGTTGCAGCCAATCACTATTTAGTTGGATATCCTTACCCTAAGAACAACAGATGTTGCGGGCTTTCAATTCTAGTAGTAGTCATAGAGTACGAAGAAATTATTCCAGAAGATCTTCTAGGACTACCTCCCAGCCGAGAGATAGACATCTGCATCAACTTACACCCAGGGAAAATGTTAATATCCTCATTAGTGTATAAGATAGATCCCACAGAACATCGTGAGATGAGGCTGCAGTTGGAGGATTTGTAGAGTAAGGGCTTTGTAAAACAAAATGATTCAACCTAGGCGGCCTAGTTCTGTTTTCCATGATGGCGGACATGATTTTTTTTTGTTTTGAATTGATTATTGGTTCCTAAATTAGGTACATGTGAAGAATAAGCATCCACTATAGTGGATCGATAGACACATCGATCTACTAAGAGGGGCATGATGTTTCTCGATGGTTGAAATTTGACCTGGTTATCATCAGTTATGATAATGGGACAAGGATATACCGAAGACATATTTTAGATGTTTTTACGGTCACTACGAGTACATGGTGATTCTCATCGGCATGAAGTATTCCCCCACAATTTTAAGGGGACTTATCAACTGGATCTTCCAACCATACCTAGAATGGTTCGTAGTGGTATTCATCGAAGACATCCTTGTGTACATAGCATCTGACAAGGATCACGCGAGACACATGTGGATGGTTGTAAACGTACTTTGAGAGAACCGACATTAAATATTTCTCAAAATGTTCCAATTCATTATACATGAGTTCAACATTATGGGGAGTGTTATCTCAGTATATAGATTAGCAGTTTTCCTATCCATGGTCGAGGTGGTGTTACCATGGGAGCTGCCTCTGAGTGTGGAAGAGGTATGAAGATTACATGGGTTTGCTGGATACAATAGGAGATTTTTCCTTAATTTCCCCCAAGTATCATCACCTATGATTTCCTTAAACCAGAATAGGAATCATATCATATGGAAAAGAAAGTGCTAGCATGGTTTCCAGTAGATGAGGATGTGGTTGATAAGAGAAACGATCTTGAGATTTCCAAAAGAGGGTGTCGAGTACGTAGTGTTCTTCGATGAATCTGAGAACGGGCTTGGCTGTGTCCTAATGCACTGACAGGTGGTGATTGCATAGGGTTTTCATCAACTAAGTCCACAAGAGAAGGACTATGAAACCCATGATCTTGAGTTGTTAGTGGTATGATTCTCATTGATGATGTGGCGACACTAGCTGAATGGAAAAAAAATTTCATCTACTCTTACCGTAATAGCCTCATATACATCTTCTCACAAAAGGATATTAATATGAAGATGATGAAATGACTAGACATCATCCATGATTATGAATTTGATATCTATTATACTCCTCGGAAGGGGATTATTGTGGCAGATAATCTCAACAATAGATTGATTTCACAACTACTAAGTGAGGCCTCAGAGCAGTTGGACTCACTATAGTTATCCTTTGTGGATGGAGATGACATATACTATCTCTAGTAGATAGTTTTCACCACTCCACTATTATGTTGAGACATAGATGCATTACTAGGGAATATTCACTATGAGATGTTATGTATTGATTTGTCTATTAGAAATGCTCCTGATGGATATTCACAAGGTGGGGAGAATGTTGTCCTTTTCAGAGGACACACAGTTATACCAATGGCATTGTGGGAGGAGGTTCTGTTTGATTTATACACATCCCCATTACTGAGGCATCATGGAGTAGCAAAAATGTAACAATACCTTCAAAATCTGTTCTGGTGGATAGGCAGGAAGTAGGTAGTACCCATGTTTGTTTCTCGATGACTTACATGCCAGTAGGTGAGGGATAATTACCAGGTTCCAGCAAGGTTAGCTAACCCATATATTTGAATGAATGGAAATGTGATAGAATATCATTGGAAATCATGAAGGGCTTACCAAAAACATCCAAGGGACACTATTCTATATTTGTGATTGTTGAAAGACTCACCCAGTCTTCCAACTTCCTACCTATCCTGGATCCGACTTCCGTAGATAGATTGGGATTCCTATACGTGCAGGAGATAGTTTGTCTTCATGGAATCCTTTCGACGATAGTCTTAGTCTACGATTCTCTTTTCATGTCCGGGTTTTAGAGGGGATTGTAGGAGTTAATTTGTCTTCGGAGCGTCCCTTTGATGATAGTCTTTGTTTGAGATTCATGTTTCATGTCCTGCTTATATAGGGTATTGTATGAGTCATTTGGGGATTAGGTACGCGTGATCACATCATTCAACCCCAAGAAAGACGGTCAGATGGAGATAGCTATTTAGGTTCTAGAGGATCTGTTGCGGACATTTGTCTCAAACTTTTTTCATAGATGGCAGGACCACCTTCCACTGGTGGAGTTTTAATACCCCAAAATTTACAACTCCACCATCGGTGTGGCACCGAACGAGGATTTATATGGGTCACCATTCCAGTCACCACATTGCTGGACCGACCCTAGAGTGTCTACACTCATTGGACCAGAGATTGTGTGATATACAACCGAAAAGATGCAGATAATATAGGAGAATATTCCAACTGCATAGAGCTGGTAGAAGTCTTATGATGACATGTCGTGGAATAGAATTTGAGTTCAAGGATGGAGACCATGTATTATTTTGGGTCTCACATCATTGTATTTTATGAATATTTTGTTGGGGCATCAAATTTTCTCTGAGGATTATCAGCCTTTTCAGATACTATTAAATATTCATGAGGTGACATACTGTCTATCTCTACCACTATAGTTACACCAGGTACATGATGCCTTCCATGTGTTGTATTTGAGGAGGTAAAACATGACCCATCACATGTCATCGACAAGGGAGATATGTACATCGTGCATGGGATGACCTTTTTTGAATACCCAGTGGAGATTGAGGATCGATAGGATATGATCCTTCGTGGATGAGAGATTAACATGGTCTGTATCTGGTGGCATCATGATAATTTTCAAGAGAGCACGTGGGAGCGGGGGGCTTAGATTCATGTGTAGTACACACATATGTATGAGTGGATGTTTTTTTTGCTTTTGGGGAAGTAAAATCCCTATGGTGGTGGTAATGTTACATCTCATAATTTTCATGTATTATTTTTAAATATTATATAGAATTATTATAAGGCCAGAGTTTGCATTGTTGTGATTTTCCAAGGCTCAAAATGGCTGAAATAAATGACTTATATAAATTAATATCTAAATATCCCATGTGAGATGTTTTCTCGAAAATGTGAAATTAAATTTAAATGGGTTCCCAGATCAACAATATGAGGAAAATGATGTATTTAGAGAAGCAACCTTACCTTTTGAGGGGCCTAACATCGATCGGCACATGTCTACTACAAAAGATAGTTTTTTGACATTTTAATGGAAATAAAATCAGGTAATAAATTATTTTATGTTCAATGTTTACATAAAACAAAGATGTGCTATATTTTTTAAAAGAGAAGGATCTCTGTGTTAGGATTATAACCATGGAGAACTCCCTGAAATACTCTAGATCATTGGAGAGGATCCTTCATTGGGGAATTATTGACGAACACAAACACATGACAAATGTGTCGATAGTTGGGTAACGAGATAATATTCTAGTCGATGAACACTCTTCCTCTTCATTGAAGATTGAGGTAGAGGTTGTTATTTTGATTCATCATATCCCCATTCTTGGATTAGATGATGAGCATAGATCAACCCACAAAGAGGTTGACCCACATATCATGTGTTCTTACGGGAGGGTTTTATCAGATTTTTGGGGGAATAAATACATTCGATATTTAAATCATTGTTTTGAATTTCCCAGTTTGATTCTACTAATGGGTGTGGATCAACACCGTGATGATCATTGGAAGAGATTATTTACTTGACATTATTTTGGATTTTCTCATCTTTTTAACCATGAGTTTTTCATGTTCTTCACGGGATTGTGATTAATGAATCATTTCAAATATGTTTGGCAGCACAACAATCCCAATATCGAGATCAGAAATCGTGGAGACTCAATGGAGGTGGGAAAACTATGGCCACTGATGAATCAACATGGTTCATATGAAATTGTTCTTCAACAATTCATCACAGGGATTATCAAAATGAGTATCAAGGCTAATCGAACAATTATAAACATATGGACATATTGATGAAAGACTAAGTGTACCTAGGATCTTGAGTTTCGATATGATAAGTTAGATGGATTGAAGACCAGTGGAGCAAAAATGATGCGGATGTGACGAATGTTGACTCTGAAAAATCCTGATCAACATAGTGTGTATTCCGAAGATCTTGCTCTAGGGACATGAGCTATTGTACATTCCATGTACTCCACCACATGACAAGAAGAGGCTGGTTACCGAGGCCACCTCGTGTACTGATTACCCAGGATGACATACACGGGTTGATGTCATGTATGGGCACATGGACAACATACACAAAGTAGACCAAAATAAATTAACACGGTGTGAGATCATACATGCCTTGTATGTACATTTGAATATGAAATGTTGTCCAACCTCTAGACACTATTCAAAGGTAGTACCCTATGTCAAGGGTCATTGCGTGTGACCACTTCTACACATTTGGTACTCCCATCTACATGGATTAAGATTCATTTCAACTATTCTCTAGACAAGTTCTATTTTGGTTAGTACCCATTGACCATTCCCCTGATGGTCATGTTTTGTATCCATCAGCCATAGTTTGATAGCATCATCAGGACTTTTCACGATAGTGTCCGATATCCCTCAGAGAGTCCTGGAGCGAGATCCTCTTTCAATTTGTGACCCTGGGTAGAGTCAACTATCGATGTGACCAATCCTATAGGGCACTGATCCTCTACATTGCTGGTAATTCCAGATGATTCTTGGTTTCCACTAAGGCCATAGAAGTTATCCAAATCCTAGTATCATGATCTTTTCCCAATCAAGAGTGTGTTCTCACAGAATGATTTTATCTATTATATTTTCAGATATATCAGTGAATCTATATGTCTCAAGGATTTTCCTGATGAACATTACTTATTGAACGGATTTCACTAGAGTTATTAGACAAGTGGTGTGAGTTATCCAAGATGAGTGCCTTGTGGAATCTTCGAACTAAATCCCTATCATGGGTATGGGGTCATTGTGGCATACCTCTATTATACGGGTCTGGGTTTTGAGTAAATTAGGTTGTGTTCTCTTATTATATGTTTGGTATAAATATGTTGTGTAGATATGAATGTTCCTTTACATTGTTTACTACATTTTGGTTTTCGGTGTCCCCTAAATAGTACTGTTATAATCATTCATACACGGGCTTTTCGAACAACTGTTGGGTCTTGTGATGATGATTGACCATTTGATGGATTCAGGGGCAGACCATGACCAGATTGAGCATTCAGAGTTCCTTGTAGGCCGAGGATGCAACAGTCCTAGTACCTTGTTCATTCTTACAGGTTTTCTATTATAGATTGCAGAATCTTGTTTTTAGTGGGCTTATATAGTAGCCAACTATACATTCTTCACTTTAAATTTTATTGTACTCTGTTGGTTGGGGTTATTTGTGTGAATTCATTTTGTTTTGTAGTGGTACTTGTATTTTAGAATTTGTGGGCTTGGAGATGTTTGTGTGATTATAAGTAGTTAGGAAATGCCTCCCATGTTAGTGATATTCCTCCTCGGTGCTAGTCACCAGCCCCTGGTCTACTAGAAGTAGTCTTGGGGAGTTCCGACATAGGCCCCACTGTGACAAATTATCACAAGTTACACCTCCAGAATATCTGTAGAAAATTTTTGGCATTATTTGGAAACCTACAACTAAAGATATTGATAGATCACATCACCCCACTTTTGAATCTATGCAGATTCATTGTGCTTAATAGATTTGGTTGGATGGGATACTTAATTGATAAATTGGGATTAGAACCCTTCAGAGGAAATGCAACTTATTAAATTACGGACCAACTCATAAATTCATCCCATTTGGATGAATAGTATAGAATAAGTTGGTTGTCTATTCTGTCGGTGTGTGTGGATCTTATGCAGTTTGGACCCTTTTTCTTAGACATTATCATGAGCCCTCAAAATGAAATCAACATACAATGTAATTTTCAAAAAAAATAAAAATTTATCTTATTTAAGAGTCATAAATACAAAATAATTGAGTCAAACATGATGTGAAATTTATTATTATTTTTATAATTTTAAATACAAAGCTAATTTAGCACATTCATGTAAGGCTGAAAATTAAATAGTGAATTGTGGTGTGATTACTCCCCTAAAAATAAACATTTTCAATCCTAGGAAAACTCATGTTTCTCAAAAATATGCTTTAATATATTTTCCAATTCATAAATATTTAACATTTTATAAAATGATAGTTTTTTTTACAAATATGATCAAAGAAAAAAATTGCACTGATGCATAGTTCTCAAAGATCATGGTCAAAGTTGTCTCAGAAATTGTATCAGAACGAAATTACAAGAGATTCACTATACCAATCAAATAATATAATTAAAAAGTTAATTATGTCACTAATTTTACATGTGTTTGTGACAACTATTTCATACTTTTCTTTCCACTCTTTGTCGATTAAATATGTTATTTAAAAAAAATTATACTTATATGATCCTTTCCACCAACGCTGCACAACACCCTTTGCCATTAAATTCCAAAACCAAGTCACTTATTCATTTCTATAATTCAAATCATAATCTCCAAATCTATATATCCCCATATATGGCACATTTCATCACTCCTCTAAATGATTTTTTAATGTCAATTTTTGTTTTTTAGGACGTTCAACAAGTGGATAACAAGTACACATGCATGCTTCAATCTATTATTTTAATGAAATAGCATATATTTGGAATGAACGTATGGAGAAATATTTTTTGAAGGTAGATAAAAATTAAACTAACTTATATTTACCATCCAGTATGTATGAAATTTTCACACTTCATGGTTGGGTGAAATGATGTGTGCATAGTTTAAGTGACTCAATTATCCCATAAACATTTCAAAAACAGGGTACCATTATTTTCAATTTCTTCTAAATGATAAAACAATTTATATCATTGAAAAAAAACCATATTTAATGATATAATCACCCCAAAGTGTTGAATTCTTTCTAAAATTAACATGTCATAAAAAAAGTGTTTTTGAATGATAAAAAAATTTGATATACCGATATTCCACATGAATTTTCAATTACATACAAGATTAAATGGGAATTATTTTCCATCATAAAGGGGGCATAAAACAAAATATTTCTAAAATAATAATATTCTAGCATAATATTTAAGGGGAGGGAAATAAGGGAATGTATGAATACTATTCAGCAAGCTAAAAAAATTAATAAAGATGATGAAAATTCATAAAGAAAACAAGAATATACCCATCAACCGCACCAAAAGTGTGAAATTTCCCCATTATAATAAAATATAATGTGATATCGAAGGATAAAACCTAATGGGTGTCATTCATAGACTAATTCTTGAACATGGAGTTCCTCTATCAGTGTCTTCTGAATGGCTTTGTGGAAGTGCATCAGCCACTACCCATTAACAGTGAATGTGATCATGGTTTCATCATTGTAAACCTAAAAAACAGAATATGGAGATACATTAGTTACACTATATGGGCCAAACTAGTAGGAATGAAGCTTATATGGATGTAATTTCATCCTTACATTGTATAGGAGGAACTTCTGCCCAATGTGAAATTGACGATGAAGTATGAGATGGACGTGGGCAGCCATGGTTTGATCATTAGAAATATGGGAGTTCCCATATGAATCACTTCTGATTTCATCCATATCTTGAATCAACAACTTTGTTTGTGAACCTACACAAGAAATATTAGAGTTGAATTTTTTGATGGCCTAGTAGGCCCGATGGTAAATCTCTATAGGGAGGTGACAACTACTTCCACACACAAGACAAAAGTGTCACATTCCTATGGGAATTTCGAAGGCAGTACGGCAGGCCCATAATAAATCATGGAGTCTATAAATCCAATATTTTCTATTGGGTTGAACATTGCTTTAATGAATATGTTTTACCACTATATTATACACCTCAGAATGACCATTGGTTTGTGGGTGATATGCAGAAGAAAATTTACGATTGACCACATACCAACAAAAATCTGATTTCATTGACCAATTGTATAAATGAGAAACCTAGTAACTAATTATGAACATTCGAAATCCAAACCTAAATAAAATTTAGTTTCTAAAAAATTTCACCAATAATTTAGAAACATTATTCCTTATAGCATGTGCCACTATCATTTTTGAAACCTAGTCCACTACTAAATGAATGTAATGGTTTCCCAATAAATTCTGGAATGGTCCCATAAATTCAATTCCCCAATAATTATAAAATTCATGGATGAGATAGGGTTTTTGTGGCATTTTATTTATTTCAGATACATTCCCCATTCTATGACAGTGAGGACAAGATTTACAGAAATCGTGGGAATCCTAAAAAAGTGTTTGGAAATAGAGACTAGAATCAATGACCATGTGAGTAGTCGATTGGGGGCCAAAGTGACCCCCCACCAAAGTTATGGGTCATTCCAAATGTACTAATGGGACTCTTGATTTAGATGGCAGACCTCATTTTAATTGAGATCAGTAGGAAATAAATATGATACAAAAAAATTACTATTCCATCCTACCAAAGAATAAATTCTTCTACTTAGTATAAATGATCTTCTCGGAACACGTCATTTATTGGAATACATGGGGATGATTCATTGTCCTAGGATGGTTGGATCTGGATAATATGATTATCCACCACATTCTATCCTCCTTTTTATATCTAATTTCTAAAGTTAATTCCTTAAGGAGGAAAATCATGTGAATGAGATGTGGTTAGGCTTCCAGTTTTTTAATAATATATAAAAGGGAATCATGTTATGGGAACACAATGAATTTGGACAAGAAAATATATGACCTAAATTTATTAAAGTAGTAGAAATTAAAATTAAATTATTTTTCAGTTGTTGTGTTGTCTTCTTAGGAATGGTAAGGTGTACATGAGTCATAAGCAATGGCATGATCAGATTGATCGAAATTTTTTATAAGACAACCCCAATAGCATATATAAAGGCATCACATATGACCTCAAATAGTAAATCCCACTGAGGAGTGTGGATTATAGTGGTTTATATGAGAGTCCATTTTTACATAGTAAAATCATCAATGCATTATTTAAAAAAATATTTCATTTTCTATTTGGATCGTCATGATAGGGAGAGTGAAATTTTACTATAGTAATAAATTAAATGATATTAAAATCCAGCATGACCTAGGAAACACCTTACATGCTGTATATTTTTTGTGAATGGTAGGATGAAATGATAACCACATTTGATTTATCATCATGGATTCCATCCCCATAAAAGTCATTTCCCAATAATATATAGTTCTGCACAATGAAATGAAATTTCTCATAATTTAAAACAATATTTTTTTCATTACAGAAATGTAGTATGGAACTGAGACTACTCAAGCATTCGTCAAAAGATGATCCACAAATAGTGAAATAATCCATGAAAAAATCAAATCAATTCTCTAGTTAATCTGAAAAAAAATACCACGCATTGTTGGGATGTATCTAGGGAATTACATAGACCAAATAGAATCCTTCTATATGTAAATTTACAAAAGAGGAAAGTGAAGGTTTTCTTTTCTTGATCCTTGGGTAAAATATAGATATTAATCTATCATGAATAACCATCAATAATAATGTAATGGGACTTCCCTGCTATCCTCTCTAGGATCTGGTCAATGAATTGAAATGGGAAATTGTCCTTGTTGGCATATTTGTCTAGTTGGCGATATACTATATAGACACACAAATTATTCTTCACATGAGTCAGAAAGAATTATTTTATTAAAATTTTTATTAATGTATGACCGTTTTTAGGAACCACATTTACTAGACTTACCCATTGGCTGTGAGATATTGGGTAATTGATTCCAATTACCAATAATTTTAAAACCTCATTTATAATAATATCTACGCGGTTAGGGTACATTCGACGTTGTGACTACCTCACTAGTTTAGGATTAACATTTAACAATATATGATGTGTTCCAAATATTGGTATAATAATAGGAATATCAGCAAGTGTCCTTCCAAATTCTTGATTATACTACCTCAAATGTTCACACAGTCATAATTCATTCTCTAAAGGGAGTGAACTAGAAATGGTGACAGGAATCCTGTTTCCTCTCTCATGATTTGAATATTTTAAATCTCATGAATGTTGTTTTAGTTCTAGTTTCGGGGGATTTTGGATTGATGGGAGTGTCTGTGATAGTGATAGGTTAGTAATCTCATCTAACCCCTAAATGGTATCATAATCAGATGTAGAATGAGCTTTTACAAGATTATCAATATTGTCGATGGTCATGTTATTCCTATTGTTCATGAAATCATCAATTAATAAACATGAATGATATTTTTCTAGGCTTCTACACTAATAATGGATTATTCATTTCCTGTAATTTCAATCAATGATGAATACACAAAAAGGGGATCGTGGGGAAGAAAACAGTTTTTAAGGGAATGAAGTACATCTATAGAGTTAACAGAGAGAGGATTGTTCTTCTGAGACGTGCTACATGAAATCAAGGTTGTTGAAGTTGAAAATTTCTCCTTCTATGTCTGTAGATACTGTACCATTTACAAAATAAATAATGGTTTTGATTGTTTTTAGAAATTTTCTCTCCAATATAATTAGGGAATATCCATTCATCCAACCATCTTCCATTTTATGCAGATAAAAATTACCAGGAAAATTAATATTTTCACCCTAAAAAGAATATCATCTTACACACCAAAGGGGTGTGCAATAATGAAATGTTCATGTTGGACAAAAATTACCATTGGATTCAATTCCCTAATTTATAATGACATGTAAATTGAGTGATACAACACATCTATAGAGTCACTTAATTCAAAAATAGAATTGGAAAAGGAATACTCCCATGTGGTCCACAGAATTGAGAATGTTTCCAGATCATTATATTTGTTGGGAACTGAAGACTCTATCAATTATGAGACATTCCTCCCTAAGTGCACCTTCTCATCACCTTAATGACTCTTTTGGTGTGTACTCATCTTACTCAGAATCATAGTGTATCGTTGAATTTTTTTATGGCATCAATCCAAGGAATGTTAACCAGTACACTGTTGAATGTTTCCAATATTTTAATATCTATTTCATTTTTCTTTTGATTTCATTGTTGGGTGTCCCTTTGATGAAATGGAACAGGAAGGGTTGGGATAAGAGACTCATCAATAGACAAACTCTTCCCTTTGGAAGGGATTCTACCATGACACGGTTTATCAAAATGTGGACTAATTTAGACCATTTGGATGGTGTTTTCCATAGGAGGGTATGACTCTAATAGAGGATTCATGAGGATTTTTAGTAATTTTCCACTACTAAGGCTGATGAAACATACATTTCCGTTACCCCTATGGTTAACTTCCAGTTGAGAGGCTATTTTTTCTATCACATGACAATAAATTTCCCACACAGAGATAATGAGTTTTCATAATTTTGGTTTTATGTATTTTAAGGCTTATTGGGTGGTTTTCATGAACTATGGATTATGGGAATCAATTTAATCATAATACATTATAGGCTCAGCTCGAGTATTGAAGGGGGTGGTTGGAAAGTCATTTTTGGTGGTTGGGGTATTTCTGGGTGGTGGTGGTGGATGACTACCCCGCCCTGGTTGGTTCCATTTTTATTGAAGTTTATTTGAATACCCACATTCCAATAGTCTTCATTTTTATTTCACCTATGGTTGGATAGATAGAATGGTTCTTTTCCAAAGGGGTTTATATAGGGGATTCCTAGAAATATTTCCTCACAAAAATAATATGTATCTCATAATTGGGGGAATTTGTCAGAATAATGGGTGTTAGAAGAACATATTATCTAGTGTAAGGTAGGAGGACATTGGGATTTACCTTGGGAAAGTGAAAGGTGATGAAAAATGGTACATACCCATTCAAACATTATCTCCACATTTTTATGGGATTCAGTACATTTCACCCCATGGACACCTTGAATGGGTACATTGGATCTTGAATAAAATTATTGAGAATTATATGCCATGTTCTCAGTCAATATTCTTACAGTAATTTTGGTTTTATCAACTATTATCCAACCTACAGTAGCATCAATCATATTTCAATCAATAGTAATTAAACAATCATAATAATACTAAATTAAAAGTTGATCACGTATTTTTTGGTGTTGAAATCCTGAACATAACTTCATAAATATCCCACAATATTCACGAATTGATTCCCCTTGTGATTTATTATCCCACATATTTCATTACTTATTGTTGTGGCTTGAGATCCCGGGAAATATCTTTCGTAAAAAAGACATTTCATGCCATTCCATCCTATATTTGGTGAATTATCATAATTCAACCAATCACTCACAGTGTCTTATAATGATAATGGAAATGCTCTATGCTATACATGTTCATTATCCACATTATAATGTTTTAAGGTTGATCACATAGTATGAAATTATATTCATATTTTATGTTGATCTTCTCCATGAATTCCATGAAATCATGGAAATAAGTGAATTAGACCAGATTTCTGTTAAAAATTAGGTTCCTCTACATGTAATTGAATATAGGTGGCTTGGATATCAATATCAGGTGACGATAGTTCCTTTCATGATATAATTGTTTCTTCCATGTTATACACATTAATTTCAGGTTGTAATTTGATTCTAGAATAAGAGGGGTTTAGAAAAGTCACGTGTTGTGGTGTGTTCTCCTTCAAAGGGTTTTCTTGTGCATCTCAGTATCACTAATGTAGGATCCTCTCCAGTTTGGGTTTGAAATGTGGTAAGTCTCTTAGAGTATATAACATCATGAAAAGATCCTAAAAAATAAATAAATCAACACACAACACCATATATAAGGAAGAAGATAAATAAATAAATAATCATAATTTTTACAAAAACCCAATAAAAAACACGCACTAAAAAGAAATGAGCTCCCTAGAAATGGTGCCAATTTTTTCCATATTTCCACGAAACATAATATTGAATATGATATTAAGTTTATTTTAAGTATAGGTTAGACCCTAAGACATATCTCAAGGATAATTGGAAGCATAAAGTGTGTATATTTAATAATGATTACTAGAAGAGGGTTGGTTTTGAAATATTTTTTCTAAAAAATGACTTTATTAAAGAGTTTATTATTTGAAAAGTAATGGTTTTGTTTGAATAATTTTGAAACAATGATATCATATCATGTTCAATAAAAATATTTTATAGTTTATTATTATAAAAATTTCATATTGTTTTATTAAATTCATTGGTTCAGGGTTTCCATGATCATGATTCCCCTATTACCTCTTAAAACATTGCACATAGAAGCCACCCATGACCCAATGATCATGTAGTCATGGTTTTGACATTAATCATATAAAAAAGGTTACCAAGTAATACGTAAATCTCATATATGTGTGGGAGGGAACAGATTCTTATTTTGTCCAATTAGAACAACCCGAGATTACCATTTGACATCTCAACCCAATCAATGTTGAAATAAAAAGTGTTTCACATAATTATATCAAATAAATATATTGAAGGTATAAAAAATTCAAATTAAATATAATTTAATTATTTAAAACACAAATTACACAAAACTAGAAGGACAAAAATTTCCAAATCTCCATCCCAATTATGTGTAGCTCCCATGAAATGGTCTTCCACTGTTTAGCCAGCCATCAAGAGGATGAAGAGGCTCGAGATGAAGTTATGCTATATGCTTGATCCCCATATGAGGATAGGGGCCTCTAGATCTTATTTAATGAAGATAAGAATACTTTGGGTCTCCAAAATATAGTATATTTTCGTTCTATATGAACATTCAAATGAGAAGCCAAAGGTTCCATTTTATTGGAAACGTGGAAGGAAATTTTGAGAACGCAAATAACATAAAACCATTTGGAACATGGTTTAATAACCACATACAGACTTATCATGCTTTGAAGAAAATAATTTTTTTTATCCCAACCTAATGACTATCTCCACTGAATGATTGGCTTCATTTTGACACCAAAATCACAAGATAAGGATAAATCAGCACACACCACATTAGACTTCATGCAGATTCAGTTTGTTGGATAGATCAGGTCGGTTGGGACTCATATTTCTAGAATTTTGATAGGTTATTTCAAAGAAAATATATCACTGTATGTTTTGGACCAGCCAACAAAATTCAAGTCAATTTGGATTCATGGTTTAGTAGTAGTGGGTGATGTAGTCCACTACCATTAGTCGATCCTACGCAGTTTTTCCCATTTTCATGGACGCCATCATGGGCCCTCTAAATCACCTCCACCTACAATGTAATTATCCAAACAAGTAACATTTATCTTTTTAAAAGTGATGAACAAAAAATAATTGAATCACACATGATGAGAAAGTTTTTATTATTTTTATAATTCTCAATAAAAAACTTGTTTATCACAATAGTGTAAGTGTGAAAATGAAATATTGAATGGTGATGCGATCAATATACTATTGATCTTCGAGCAAGGAATCTATAGGGACCAACATTCCCTCTCATCAGAGATATCTAATATCAGTGATGTTGCTATCGTGGTGTTTCGTTAGCTATCATCATGATCTTCTCATCAATCCTAATAGTCAGTGTCACATTTAGTAACCTCACCTATCCCGATCAAATAAATAAACCATTATGGAATTCCATGGTTATTTGATATATCCCGATACCACACTACCATGTGCCTGAGCTTGATCAAAAAATGCTATCCTGCCCTGTCAACTGCATGATAGGTTCCTATTTGTTTCTACATATGACTCAATTAATTGACGCCAACTACCAAATCATTCTGTCTAGGATCCAACTAATTTAATGTTCATTGTCACTACTTCCCACCTTAAAACCCCTAAATTAGTGAATATTATCAAGGGCACCACTCTTACTAGGATATCACTATGGATTCCCTTCCCAAACACATATTCTCATAATTTTTTTTAGAGTTTACTATCAAGATAGATACATGTATAGTCTCTGAACCAATCTAAATAATCATCCACTTTCATCCCACCCTACTTCATCTCTAGAATATTCTATATCGAACATGTGTGACAGAAGGGGGGTGAGGGTATTAATCTTCTTTGAACATATGCTAGATGTTTGTCCGTGATAGTGTCCACTCATAGTGCATCTATATAACACGTATCCACTAGCACCTCTCTACTCCAGGTAAAATGCTAGGATCATCTAATACAACAAAATCCATCATTCTCATAAAAATAATGAGGATAAAAACCACCAACTCCATACAAAAAACTACTACTAAGGGATCTATGTCACCATGAATCCTCATCTACCTTTGGGGTTGGATATCGCATAGCGCACTAAAGTTGTGAACATCCTCAACCTTTTCTGCTAGGATGATCAGCTACTCTATGTGTGGAGGAGATTCTACCTACCAACATAGAAGAATAATATCATTTGAAAGAACATTAACAGAGGCATCACCACTCATCAGATTAATATGAAGATCTGGAATTGGTTTCCTAGATGGTTTTCATCACAATGACATGATTAATGTTATCAATACAGACCTTGGTCAATTGAGAATGTTTATATATATATAATGAATGTGGAGATGAATCTTGAAGGATAATAAATTTCAAAATCATATACGATTCACCAACCATTTATCCCAGCTACCAATGAATCGATATTCTATGTTGAGGAAAATATAATCAAGCTTATGATGAATGAATATGTCAACTGCCCACACCATCACTAGATTCTCTGTCACGAGGTCCAAACTTGAGACACACAATTTTTTTTCCAATACCATCCAAAATCATTGTAAATGGATTTATCTAGACAATATCACTATGAATGAACTACTCTAATAAAATTATTTCATGAACTGGCCATAATCGGGGAACATGCATCAAATACCCCATGCCTGCCCTAATAGGCAATGTGGTGGAGAAAATTGTCGAATTTCATATAATAAATTGGATTTTTTGTCAGGATTACAAATACAACTAGAACCAACCATATCATTGAAAATGTTAGGAGGAATAATAATAAAATATCAATTGCTTGGAAAGTAAAAAAACATGCCAAACCTCTTGGTTTTACGTGATTAAAATAGTGAAATATGAAAAGTAAAGTGGAAAAATACATGTGAAACCATAAATATGTCTTAATATGAAATAAAAATAAAAAGGTAGAACACTAATAGAGTCCAACTTCCGATCTCCATGCCCGGAAAATAAAATCTGCTCCACAATACTAGATATCCCTAAGCTCTATTACATTTATTGTTGTCCTATATGTAGTCTTAATATGACACAACACATATGGGAAAAGCTCATGCATGGGTGAGAATATACATACCCATTAGGACATATCATAATCTGAAATGGTGAGTAGTAAGAGATACAATAAGAAAATAAAATATAATAGTAAACAAGATGCATATATATATATAAGAGAATAACTCTTCAAAATCCACGAGTCAGTAACATCTTCCATGTACTAGGGGCTCAACGCTATGAGTAGATGAAATTCACTTCCAGTATTTTCCTCCCTTAACAGAAATGCATCATCGTCAACCCATAAGAATCTAATCATGGAGATCATGTGGAATACCACACACATCTTCACACCACATGGTAGAAGAGTAACCATATTCAACATTGTGTGTGTGTTTCTTTTATTCATTTACATAGAAGCAAAATTAGAGAGAAAGGGGATATTTATCTCAAATTTATCCCCCGAAATATGTGTGTCCAACAATTCCCATAGTCCATAAATGATGTCCAACACCTCACATTTCTACCCAAAAATAAATATCTAATTAAAACCATGGATCTTCAATTTTACATATAGTCTAGGGGACAAAATTTCTATGTAGAGGACCCGTTACATGGGATAATAGGATGGTCCTACTCTGATGGTCCTAGAGGAACACTATTCAATTCTAGTAGAGGGTACCCATCGAATAGTCTCCAAGGACCCACTACACATCTCTACTGGAGGGTACAACATGAATGTCATCAAATACCTAATTCCCAAAAATTCTGGAGGGTTTCACTCATAAGTCGTCAGGGACCCACTACACTGCTCTACAAGAGTTTACCACTCTAATATTATTGAGCACTAACTACTCTTCTCTACTAGAGTTTACCACACATAGGTCATCGATGTCCCACTGTCAATATATCAGAGAGGGTTGCAAGTGGAATATATTTAGGAACAACATACCTTCTATACTATAGGTAACCAATAAGATGTTATCATGTACCCACTGTCCAACTATACTGGTGGTTACAACTTAGAAACACTCTACTAATACCGCACAATCACTACTATCATCAAGAATCCAGTAATAGAGTTTCATTCCCTGAATCATTATCATCATATAGTGATATCCAAAATATAAGGAACCACCATGTTCTAAATAGATAATGTCCTAGGATAGTATACTATTATTAAAGAATTCAGTTCGAAATAAAGAGATACAGAACAATTAAACTTCCACCAAATGACTTAGGGGTACACAGTGTGTGATTGGACCAACATATCATGTGGTGCCACTCCATCGCCTTTTCATGTCCCTAGATACCACATTAATCCCAATCCATATTTTAGTACACAACATGTAGGTGAAAAAACAATGTTTAAAAAAAATTGGACTGTTTTGTGTCCATATTTTGTGTTTGTGTAATGACCTAGTGTGCGTATACTCTAATATATGTCCATGTACATGGCCATGTATATCTATACTTGATTCCACCCATGGGATACACAACCTATTATTCCAATGTAAGTATGGGGTTAATAACATGTGATGAGGGTAACATGCCATACCATCTTTATGATTTCCCAAAACCATATCCATCATTACCAGGGGCTACATGTAGCTTGTTCATACTCGTACATTGAGTGTAGTTAGTTTTTTTATATGTTCTCAATAATTATATAAAGCCACATATTCAAACATTCCTTTTCAAATATTCCATAATTTCCACCCATGACTCATGGATCTGATATTTACCCATGGATTTCGGACCTCCGGTGGTTGTATACTCAAAATTCAGATGCCTCACATGCATCTCCTCACACCACAGATTCCCATAATACTTCCAATCTGATGATTTTTCAATAATATGTAGAAATGAGCATCAAAAACACCAAAACATCCTAAAAATACACCAAGAATCCTCTCTATTTTCCTTGTTCATGGTTCAATTTGGATTCTGGGGTTCTGATAGGACCCAATACTACCAGACAATGTTGAAAGGAAACCATATGATCCAAAGTCAAATGAATGCGAAGAAAACGTGGTTGAAAAGAACCATATTGATGTCTTAAATGATAATTACCATGTTTTCATGGTAAATGATGACGATCATGGATTCTAGTGTTATAAATAAAATAATTAATCAAATTAATATTGTATTTGGAAGCTTGGTAATGCCAAAATTTACACAGATCAATAAAAGGGGATAATTTGCTCAACCAATTTAATAAAAAATGGAATAAACTAAATATTGATGAGTCCTAACATAATATTGGATTATCTTCCATAGATAAATGAATTCACCAACTACCAAATTAAATCATTGTGTTTGTTTCATCCTAATATATTCTCTTCTGGCACTTTTTCATTATATGAGGGGATTCCCCAATGATGTTAGAATAAGAAGATCTTGATTGATCCTTGGATTTTGAGGCTAAATAATAGAGTATAAAAATGGTAGTATTCGGAGAGAATTTATCATTTAGAGAATATTACATAATTAAGTAATCCACTAAATATAACGCTAATGGGTGAGATGTCTAAACGTATTGTGCTCATCAATTTAAGGAACATACTATGGTACAGATCAGGATCTCGACTCAACCATGATATTGAATTTTTGATTGATTATTTTTTTATGATGTATTGAATTTTATAAAAGATAATGTTCACATGAAATATGGTATATATTTTCTAATTTCAAAAAATTAATTTTTGGCATTCTGAGCCTTAAAATCACATCTCTTCTCAACACATTACACTGGAAATATATATAAAATTTTGTCGATGTCTTACTATTAAAAAATCGGGTCACTGTAGTTGGAATTATGGGTATGAATAATTTTAATTTATTTATAAAAATATGTTATTTATGAATCATTATAAAATGAATTCATTCGTTGCCAATTAAGAAGAAATGAAAATAAAAGGTATTTTAAAAGAAATGAAATCTTTTTTTATAAATAATTTTTGTGAAAAAGTGGTTTTTAATAGTATTTTAAACTAATAGCTTTTGGTGAATGATTTTATAGAAATATATATATAATATATTTAGTGATATTTATAATACTCATATATTGAAATTCTTATATATGAGATAATAATAAATCAAATTTTATATATTCAAAATTGTATTCCTCTAGAAATCTATTTTTTGAATTTTTCACACTTAATTTAATATATATTTTTCGAAATTAAAAAAAATATAATAAATATAATATTAAAATTTTTAATATAATTTTAAAATTTATATTTTTGTGAATTTTTTAAAAATTTAATAAGGTAATTTTTTTGATCAATAGTGAAAAATAATGATTTTGTAATATTTTTTAAATTTTTTTTGGAATAAAAATATTAAAAAATAGTTTTATATTGTTTATATTATATCAAATTTTCAATTATATTTTTATTAATACAATTTAGGTCATGTGAATAATTTTACAAATTAAATTTGATATTAAATCATTATCTACTTATGAAATGTTTCTTTGTGAAAACATGCATTCTCATTGCATCTACACGCTTAATTTTAAATTAATGCAGTCTGCATATGTGATATAAATATGGAAAATTGAATTATATGTTTATAATAATCATAATTAATATTATATAATAATGTTACCTTAATTAATTAAAATAATTCAAATTAATAATAGTAAAAAAATACCACAGTTAATGTTAAAATTGATTTACTGGGGGCTAAACTAAAATATAAGGGCTTCAAATGACACAAAATGTTTCCTATAGAATATTTGATTGATATATAATGTAATTGGATCTTATATGTTTTATAACTTCCAAGTGATATTCTTTATTTATTGTGAAAAAAGTGGGTACACATTTTTGTTTTCAAAACTAACAGGTGTTCCAATCACCTCATTTATAAAATGCAACCTCAACTCCTATACTCTCCACATTTCCAAAAGACAATTTTTCATAAAATACATGAAATATAAAATCCATAATTTAATACCAAATCTATAATGGACATATTTTGGTTAGAAATCCCTCCAATGAATGTATTTGGCATTAAACTACATATACGCTCTAATGAAAAGGTATAATTCACAAACCTTAATCTTAGATTAATTATTTCTTTATAATGATGTTGTGTGGATGTAAATAGAATTTACATCACCTTGGTGGAATACATAAATAATTTCAAAAATGGACACTCAAAGACCATATTAGTTTATAGCCATAGGAAACTCGGAACAAATATCTTCTAGCTTGGTGAATGATATTTAATGATTCCCACCATGATGTTCAACCTAATAAATTCTACTTGATGATATTTCATCATAATCAGTGGAATAGAAAAATAAGAACAAGGTGAGATAAAATTATCAGTAAGGGAAAATAAATGAAATTTTATGAATATATGATTATATGTGTATGAGAACATTATCATGATAATGAAAAGATCATAGGTAGATTATTAATGATTGTAAACTTAAATAAGGTAAGTAATGGTTAATAGTTGGTAATAATAGATTCTTAAGGGGATCAAGAACATAATATATGAAATTATAATATTAGAGTAAGACATGGATTTTTGGAATGAAAATAAACATAGAAAAATATAATCAATGATACTACGGAAGACCTCAATAACTTATTATGATTGGGCTATAACCCATGAACCTACTTTGGGATTGAGCTAACGGCATGTGTAACCCCTAATTTTCAAGAATGGGAATCAACTTGTCAACCCTATTAATTTTAGGATTTTGATACAACCTGTATACATTATTATCATAAATATTTGGATACTACCTATGTACAATATTGTTTTTAGGCATAGGATACAACTCGTGTACCTTCTTGTTTTGAGGCTTGGGCTACCACATGTGCACCTTCTGATAAAATATACCATTTATCATTACCAAATACATTTGAGGGAGATATAGGTCTCTCTTATAAAATAATACATTCATGTTCAATAAAACATTCATCATGACATGACCTACTAAATGATATGGTTTATAAACATGAAACCATAATCCATGAAAATAAATGGGTATAATTAAAATATCATCCTAGCATGACCTATGTAAAATAGATATGGTTTATAATCATTTTATCAATTACTAACCAATGAAATGAAGTGGGATTAAAAATAATATAACACAGGGAAGTGAAATAAGAATTATAAGTATCATTTCATCAAAACATAAACCATTCAATAAATATTTTGAGTAGACCATTTTGATAATTTCCTAAAATAGCATGATTAACATCAAAGAACTTAAACATTTATGTAAAATAATATAGAATAGTCATTTTAAAAACATATCATGCAGAATATGTCAATTATTATATTTAAAAGATCATTGATACAAAAAAAACATTTGAAAAATAATTCTTGAAAATAAACTGTAAATCCAGAAAATAAATATTTTAAAACCTATTACAAACAATTTTCGTTTAAAACATAAAATGATATCTTCAAAAAAAAATTATAATCCATTTTACATGAAATAATTTTAAAGGAGAATGAAATTTTTTTGAAATCCATTTCTTTGAAAAAACCTGGAAAAATTATAATTAAGTCCTGAAATATTTTTGAAAAAATATTTTCCTTTAAATTATATAAATGATTATTTAAATAGTTTTCTATCCCATTTTCCATTAGTAAACATTGTGAACTTATAAAAGAATGTATGTAAATCATTTAAAACAAAACAAATATTTTTGAAAACCATTTAAATAGAAAATAAAATTAAAAATAATAATTTCAATCATAATAGTAATATATTTTCTATTATAAATAATAGAATATTTAATCTTTTATGGGAATAATTAATGTAATGGAAGTCATGATGTTGTGTAAATCCATACATTGCAGACATCCCCTTTTCACCTTAAGATTTTTAGAAAGGTTCCTCGACTAGAAAATTATATGAAGATTTCTTCCTCATAACCCTTTTCATAAGAAATGTAAACATTGGTAATAATTTCCTTTAACAATATAGGATAATATTAAAAAAATTAAAAACAGTTAGAAATAACTTTTTTGAAAAAACACATGTTTCTGACTAAAAGAATAATTTATGTCAGAATTTCGAAAAATTATTTTCTTAGCTGTCATAGGTACTAAAGAGTGTGAAAATGGTACTAATACATAATTTTATTATGGAAAATTATAGGTGAATATATTTACTAGGTACTATCATGATATGGATCAAAATATTTCAACAATGTAAGAATAGTCATAAACAATCTTGAAAAGAGAAGAGATTGTTCCAATACAATCTTATCACTTGGTATAATTGATCCATACTCCGCATAAAAGACATAGAAATTTCATTTTCATTAAAAAATAATTAATTGAATTAGATTCAGGATTTATCCTGAAATTTTTTATATGATCACCTCATATAAAAATTTAGGTTCATAACATGGATTTTATCTCAATGAGGTTAAATTGAGACAAAACTATCATAGTGATTTTGTATCTTTTGAAATATACACCACATGAAAGAAATATGATTGAATGGATATGTAAATCAAAATAAATTTATGAATATGAATAATATAGTACAATAATGGGAATTATATATTCCACATTAAAGTATAGTGTGGTGAACATGGCATGTAATGGACTAATATAAAAATGAGATAAAGTTTCCCTTACCTTTTTTAATGACTCTCTTCGAACTCATACAAGATCCTGGTATAATAAATATAATTTTATTATAATTTTTTCTCAAAATAATATTATTATATATTATTCCATTATGGTTTTATTATAAAACCGTATTACCCTCTTTATAATAATTCTTTGTTAATGTTTCTCTTATCGTAATATTCATTTTGTTTTTCGTATGTTTTTTAATTTGTTATATATTTGGTCCTTATACATATATAATGATTTCCAAAATAATAACAATGATATAAATATCATATAATTTTTGTTTATTTTTTTTATAATAATCTATAGAATAAAGATGTGTGAAATGGAAGAAACCATTCATGGAGAAGGTTGGCTGTATGTATGCATGAGCATTATTTCTGTTTAATTGCCTTATTGAAAGAATGAATGTAAAATGAATTTTTGTATGTATAAATTTTTTTTATATTAGTATGATTATAATATATATATATATATCATATATGTCAAATATATTCAGTAAACCAATATGTATAAATTTCATGTATTATATGAACGAATCATACCACTCTGAGGGGGAAATAGTCCATAATTCCTCATACGAAAATATCTTGTTAACATAACATGGAAATAAAAATGAAATGCTTTGTCAAAAGGAATAAAGAAGATTAAATTCATATTAAATAAAATATATTACTTATATAAACAATTTTCCCATCATAATGATCACCATGAGAGGCGGTATTTTAAAATTGAAAATTCATAGTTTTGCGAGGCCGTAGTGCATCGTTCCCATAAACAGAATGTTGTTTACCCATTAGGCGGAGGTGAGTGTGAGTGTATATCAAACTATTAGCACAAAAAACTAATTGTATATTTATTATGCTTGTGGTTTTGTAAAAATATGTATGATGACGTGTTTGGAGAGTGGAGAATGAAAACAAAAGAAAATATCTTCAGAGAAGATGTTACCACTTAATTAAGAAATTCCATGTGTTTGGTTCAAAACGACAAACTGGAAGTGTTTTTGACAAAAGGGGGGATTCAAGGAGTAGATGAGATATTTTGGGAATCTACTTGGTTAGATAATGTTTTAATCTATGTAGTTTAAGTGGTGTGAGTATGAGTCAGAGATGGTTTCCATCTATAGAGATGGAAATTAACTCAATTTGTAATTATGAAAACATGTTTGTTGTGCACATGTTCATACCTAAAAAAATTATAGTGAAACATACCTAAATAATTTATTTGTTGTATATGGTCTATATATGAATAGAAAACTGTATTTTTACACGTTGATAGGTAATTTGGTCTATTAAGATTATGGTTTAGTCCCTAAATTAGCTTATTTTGACCTTAATAGTTGTGATAAATTTAAATTTCTTTGTGTAATAAATTTGGTCAAAAAATTAATTTCATTTTATCATAAATTAAATATTAAACTTATTAGAGTGTCTCAATTTGGTTTTATGAAATTCAATTCTTATTACCTGAAAAATTAATATTAATTCTAATCCCACACTCTGGATGAAATATTTGGGGTGTCAAGTAGAAAAATGATAACAAATTAGTTGTGTTTTTATATTCATTATAAATATTATATTGATTATAATGACATTAACTGATTTAATATATTTTTAAGTGATATAATTTAACCATAAACCAAAATTTTAATATAATTTATAATTAATAATTAATTAATCCAAAATGCTTATTTAACTAAAATGTAGTTGTTTTAACTATTAATGAAAAATTCGGTTACTCAGAACAATCCAAAAAATCAGCATAGGATAATTTTGATGATCTAAATAAAAAAATTATGTTTATTGTAATAAAATAAATTTCTAAATGTGTCTATATTTAATTGTATTATTCATCATAGAAGGACATTAAATGTTATTCATTTGAGGATATGGTATATTTAATCATATAAGGACATTACCAAGAAAACATTTTTCAATTACTATCTATATGATCTACTAATATAAAACTATTATAAATATATTTAAAATTTTATTATTACTAATAATATTACTATGTTTAACAAATTGATTTAAATTAAATCTATTAAATAATTATAACAATAAAATGGTGTTTCATAGTAACATTGGTGTTGTGTGTAACATAAGGCATGTCTTTGTTCTACGTATCATATGTTTAGTTAGTGAAGTGAAACATACACCATTTATTTGTTCTATGTGAATGCCATGTTTTAATTATTTCATTTTCATGAGATAAATGAAAATTTAATTAATTCAAGAGAAAAAATGGTCCATACAAACTTTCGGTGTAACATTTTACCCCCATTAAATTAATTTCACCATCAAAATTAATATATAGTAATAATGGTATAAAAGATAAATGTTTTATTAAAAGAAACCGAAATTGTAAAATTGAATACTATTACTTCCATATTAAGGAACATTTAGTACTATAACCACTACCCAAAGAAACTTATAACTATTTTTCAACCTTATAGAACATAGGTCAAAAGTGAAAACATAGACATGTATGACATATCCAACTATAATGTTCTGATGGAGAGAAATAGGGAACATGGATAAGATAATGTCAAAAATCACAATGTCAAAAATATGTGATTATCTAAGGGGCCAAATTATTCATTAGGAATAATGGTTCTATGAAAAATCTTTTTGAATATTCTTTTCTTGGACAATGGGAATCCTTTTGATTTCTATGAACATTAGGAAACATAATTTTGTGATTTCGTTTCTTTTCATATCTATAATCTTAACCATTATTCCTTACATTGGCTCTTATCTAAAAATATTTCTATTTGAATCATGGGATCATCCTTATAAATCATGAAATTTAATGAGATTTCACTAATCCAAAATGAATTCTGAGAGAGTTAATAAAGTCATGGACTCATATTATGTTCCACTAAATGATAGAAAACCAAAATTCAACAGATCATATTTCTACAAAATCCCATAGGATGTTCCCCACTATGGAGTTACCCATTAATAGTGGTTCACATACTCCATTGGGATTACAAAGGCATTTCCATTTTTCATTGTCTCCATAAGTTTTAATAATTGCTAACCCTGATTAACCATTGTATTTGGGAACATTTTTTCCAAATGATAAAACTTCAAGAAATTTAATGACGGAATTTTGGGAGGATAATTACATAGAGTTTATACTTATTCAAATCATTTTATAAGTTTTTTCAATAACTTTTTCATTCTACAGCTTGATTTCCATCATTCCCACACAAAAAACACTAACTTTTCCCATTAATACCATTACCTCCATGATTCTTTCCCACACATAGAGCATAAAGGCAACCACCTTTTCTTATCTCCATGGTTTTGATATTGTCATTTGAACTCCATATTCCACTTATTGTTAAAAACATTAAATTGATACATAACTCCAACCACCATTTCAACAATTGATGTAAAATGCACATTCACTTCATAACTAGTAATTCCTCTTATTACAATTCCCTTCTGATACATGGCATTATTTACATGATGAAAAAATCAACCTTACATTCTAGATGGATGATTATTCCAAAAACATACCTTGTAAGTCTTGTGAAATTATCTGCATAGGTACAGATAGATTCACCATCCTATTTAATTACTCAAGGAAATCATTTTTAATCTTCTTCGTGAAGAACACGTGGAAAGTACATATTGAGGAGTATGTTCATGAACTCTAAAATATCAATGGATTCAAATTCATCATGCTTCCTCGTATTCTTGATTAGAGTCCACCACTAGTATGCTACACCTTCTAAGAGATAAACAGAAACAATGAATTTATCATGATTATAACACTATAGAACATTGAATAACCTCTTAGTGGTACTGATCCAGTTCCCTTTGACAAGTGGATGGGAAGACCCACTAAAATAAGGTTGACATTACCTCATAAATGACTCAATATAATAGTTTTCCCTATTTTTCGATTGGATTACTTTTATGATTCATATCTTTATAAATCTATATAGGAATAAAAATAAGGGGTTTCATTCCATATCCCATAGAATTCAGACACTAAAGAGAATAATAATTTCATTATCCACTACATTCGGCATTAATGTGGTTCCTTTGGGTTGCAATCATCGTCAAAAACCAAAATGTATATAGTAAGAATCATATTTCATATCGGGGAACCGCATAATCAGGAAAAATAACTTATATGATGACTATTTGATGACACTTTTCTTAATATATGAATTCATATGATAATAATAGGTTATTAATAACCAAATTTTATTTAAATCATTCATGGTGGTTCATGTAGAGTTTGTGAATAAAAAAATCATATCCCCTGTGAGCATCAAAACAAGTGTGCTTTAAGGCCCATTTTTACGTACCAGATTACTCTGGTAAAGGCCCATAGCATCTGGATGATTTTTTTAGACCATCGTGCATCTGTGCTAGAGGAAAATCCTTTTGTATTATCCAGACATGGATTTATTTCTAGTAAACTACTTCCTTTATTCATTACCATAATTCTAGGATATATTCATATATATATTTCATTATCATTATACTTATCCCCATCTATGACCATATGGTTCTTACTATGGTATTATCATCCTAGTTTCTTAATGTTAAATAAAACATTACTTTGATACTAACTATAGCGACCTATTATTCACATACATATACATGACATCAATTTTCTAGAATATGTAAAACATTCTAAAAATGGACCTATGAAGGCCATGTTAGTTAAGTGACTTTGGAAACATGGAACAAAATTATTTTAGCTAAGTAAAAGATCATTTATTTTATCCACAAATATATTCCCAAATCAATTATTATTAAATACCATTCTTCGTAACATGGGAATAGGAATCATAAGAATGGGGCATGCTCAAATACTCAATGAGGGTAAATAAAGGAAATGTGAAAAAATATCAATTACAGAAGGGTATGATAAAATTATCATGTTCATTAGACGACCATACAAAGTATATCAATGATCATAAACCTGAATCAAGGATGTAAATGTTAGGAGTTTGTAATCCATGATTCATAATGGGTTCAAGAACATAATCTATGAAATTATAATATTTGTGTAAGACATGAATTTGTGGTGTATACATAAAAATAGGAAAAATATATAATGTCTGGGAACTTAACACTATCTCTAGAACATTTTAGTCTTAGGATAAAACCCACGTAACATCTTTGGGAATTGACTAACGACTTATGAAAACCCTTATTTTATTTCATGGTATATAACTCGTTAACCCACTTAAATTCAGGCTTGGGCTACAACACGTATGCGTTATTATCTATAAGATTTGGATATAACCTAGGAAACATCTTTTTTATAGGCATAGGCTACAACCAGTATAACTTCTAGTTTTCATGTTTGGTAAACAACATGTGTGCCTTATGAGATCATATATCATTTATCATTACCCAATGGATTGGGGCAGATATATGTGCCACTCATAAAATCATACATTCATGTACCAAAAAACATTCAACATATCATGAATTATGAAATGGTATGTGTTATCAACAGAAAAAAATAACCCACGAAAATAAATGGGTATTATTAAAATTTCAATATATCATAACGTATTGAAAAGAGATAGGTTTCATGATCATTTGATCATAGCATAACCACTGAAAAGTGGCAGGTTTTAATAGAATATGACTTATTGTAGAGAAATATGTTCCATAAGCATAATTCCATAAAAGCCTTAGCCATTCAAGAAATAATATAAAAATAACCATTGTTTCTTTTCCTTGAAGGTAATGTTTAACATCAGTAGATGTAATCTTTTATTGAATATTATTTTGAATTACCCTTTTAAAAAAATTCATTAGGAAAATATCTTTTCTTCTTGTAAAAGGAATGTTCACGTATAAAAATACATTTAAATCTAATTAAAAAAAATAAACACGAAAAATGTCAAATATATCTCTAAAAGATTTTGGGAATCCATTTTAATTAAAAAAATATAATTGGAGCTTCAAAATGTTTTTAAAACTATTTTGAGTGAAAACATATAAAAGGGGCTTCAAAACGTTTTGAAAACAATTTCATAGAAAATAATTTCAAAATTTATAAATAAGTGGTGAAATAACATTCAAGAAATATTTTCCTTGAAAAATATTATTGAATATTGAAAATTTATTGAAAACTATTTTCCTTGAAAAAACAATGAAAATGGATAAATGAATCATTGAAATTCAATTTAAAAAATAATACATGTTAGAAAAAACATTTTGATATAAAATCACATTAAAACAACTAATTTAAAGAGTATTAGGAGTATGTTTTTATTTATAAATAATAATAATAAATTAATCTCGTAAAATAATATTTAAGAGAATTTTAGTCAAGAAGGTGTGTAAATCCATACAATGTGAACATTCCTTTTTCACCGTAAAAAGTTTTGAAATGTTCCTCAACTAAATAGTGACAAGAAGATTCCTTCGTATAAAACTCATTTTTTGGAATGGTAGTAATCGGTAAAAATTTCCTTGAACATGAAATTATAATAATAAATTATTTTGGAAAATAGGATTAAAAATAAACATTTTTAAAGAATATAGATTTCTGACTGAAATGAGAATTAATGTCATAATTTTGTAAAAATATTTTATTAGATATACTAATTTCCAAAGAGTGTTAAAATTTTGTAAATACATAATTTAGTCATGAAAAAACATAGAATAAGATAATTCATGAGTTTTCCTAATAGATATATCATATAATTTCAATAATGGAAGCATAAACCTAAACAATCTCCATAAGAGAACACTTTGTTTCAATAAAATCTTATCAATTGGTAACATTAAAACATACTCAACATTTATGAAAATAAAATTGAATTATCATTAAAATATCATTAATGAATATATAATCACGATTTAACATTTCAATGATAGTATTTTCACCTCATATAAATATATAGTTTCATAACATGGAATGTGTATCAAATAAGGTAAATTGAAAAAAAACTATTTATCCAAATTTGTATCTTTTAAAACATACAATATATAACTGAAAGATAATTAAAAGGATAATTAAATTCACATAAATTAAATAATGGTATTCATATAGTACAATCATGCATAGTTTATACATCAAAAAAAATAAAATGGTTGTGAACATGGAAAGTATCTCATGGATATAAAAAGTGATATTAATTTCCCATTCCTTGTGTCTTGACTCTCATCATACTCATAAAATATTCCATTATAATAAATTAATTATTATTATACATATTTTATTGAACTATATTATTAAATATAGTTCCACATATGGTTTAGTTCTAACCTTATATTACTTGTTTTTTAATAATTCTATGTTAACGATTCACCTCTGGTAATATTATTTTTGTTTTTCATATGTGTCATAATCTGTTATATATTTGGTCCTTATTCTTATATCATGACATAAAGAATGTAAATAATGATATAAATATCAGTTATATTTTTTATATGTGTATTATAAGAATCTATATATTAAATAAGTATGAAACTGAATACATCCTTCATGGAGATGATATCTCGTAGTACGTATAAACACTATTTACGTTTAATTGTTCTGTTGAATGAAATAAAGTAAATTTATATATATATAAAATTAATCTAGTATATTGATTTTATTATATATTTCCCATATATAAAATATATTTAGTAAAAAAATCCTTAATAAATTCCATATTGTGTGTGATTGAATCACATCGCTTTGTGGGGGGGGTCCACATTTCCTGAAAGGAGACAATCATGTTTAGACAATCTAGAATGTAAAAAAGACATGTGTTGTAAAAAGGAATAAAATTTCTTATATGAAAAAATTATAATATATTACATCAATAAACATAGTTTCCATCATAATGGCCACTATGATAGGCTGTAAAGGAAAATTGATCTATCATCATTTTGTTAGGTGGTAGTTCACCGTTCATGTGAACATTATGTTAATTAACCATTACATCGATGTGATTGAGAGTGTAGATCAAAACCATATAATAAAAACATTCAATTATTTTTATTATACTTTTTTGTTATATAAATAAGTAATAATAATAGTTTGGGTGTAGTGAATTACAACTAATGAAAGGAGCTTCAGAGAAGATTCGACCACTTAATCAGGTAACTCCTTTTGGATTGTTCCAAAAGCTTCCATTGATGAGTCTCTTCCAAATTGTAGGATTCTTGGAGGAGGGTAATGATTTTGGTGAATACTTTTTTAGATATTGGTCAAACTTATTTGGTTCGTCAATTTTGAGGAAGAGGTTGAGGAGGTGGCCATTTATAGGGAAGGAAAATTAATCACCTGGAATTTTTGAAATTATGTTTGGGGTGACCATGCTATTACCAATAAAAATTCAGAACAAACATACCAATCTAAATACATGAAGGTTTTATGGAGAAATTTGGACATCAAATGATGTTTTTACTAGTTTAAAGGTAATATGGGACCTTAATTTCTTGTTTTACTCTCCAAATAACCATAATTTGAACATAATCACTGTTAATAATTTTAGTCATGTTCTATAATTTTTTTGGTCAAAAATAAAACATGATATTACTTGACTATAAATTATAAAATGAATAATATTGTATTTTATGGATTTTAGAAATTCAATTCCTATATGTTTTAAAATTAAATTGATGCTAATCTTAAAGACAAGGAAAAATAATGGTGTTTTCATTAAGAAAAATGATCAAAAATTTACTGAGTTTTACTTTCAATTAAAATTTTAAATTGATTATAATGACCTAAAAGGTATGATTATATTTATTATTGATCAACCTAGACCTTAAAAAAAATAAAATTATTTATCATTAATAAATAATTAAATGAAAATGTATTATTTTCTCAGATGGTGTAGTTTTCAGTATTCATAAAAAATGATGTTCCGTCGAAAATTCATAAAAACTAACACTAAGATAATTTTTAAATTAATAATAATAAAAAAAATTACGAAATTAATATTCTAAATTTGTCTCAAATTATTTTTCTTATTTTTCAAAGAATGAAATTAAAATAGATCATTTTAGGATACGATATTTTTAAACATATAAAGAGTTTAAAAAATTATATTTTTCATTATCAATATGTTCTATTTATATATAAACACTATAAAAATATTTTTAAAGTATTTATTAGTATCAATATTAAAATTTTTAACTACTATTTTACAATTATCTCATTAAAATAAAAATAAAAATAAAATTTTGTTTCATAGAATCATTAATGTTGCATGTAATGTATGCCAAGTTGTTGTTCGAGGTCTCGTATGTTAAGTTTGTTTTGAGTAATGTGTGCCCAGTCTATTTTCAACGTGAATGTAATGTTTTATTTAGTTCATTGCAATAGATAAATATAAATTTTATTTATTCAAGAGACAAAAAAACTTTCCATAAAAACATAGGGTGTTACAGTCTTCCAACTCCATTATTTTTATAAAATTATTATAATATAATAAAAATATTACATATTATAAAATAATATTTTTATGTCAAAAGAATAACAAGAATCCATCTCCACTTCTATTAATTTGGATATGAAATATTTATTCTTTGTTATGGAGAATTACAACCACATAAACTGATGTTCTTCTCTTTCCATCAACACCTATCAAAGCATGATATGACGAGGGATTTAACATATATATATATATATATATGTTATATTAGTTATTATTATACATAGGTAATTATAATATCACATCTCTCTTCTTACATTCAAACCCATTGAAATCAATATCATCACTCATGTGTACGGTGGACTACCACCTACCGAACTAATGTGGTGTGTTTTTCATTTAAATTTCACATAGATTGTAATAAAAATAATTAATATAAATATATATGATAATGGAAAATTATATATAATTATATAATTATTATATCACATATATTTCATTACATTCTATTATATGGGAATATAGTAACATCGTTCATGTGTGTGGTGAACTACCAACTCGTGAAATGATATAATTCTTTCCTCACATACGCTTTACATAGAGGGTAATTTAATTTATATTAGATACGTATATATCACACACATATATATATATATGAAATAAAAATGATTCTTCAATGGTAATATATCATTTACATTTCCTTATTTAAATCCTTCGTGTAAATGGAAACATCATCCTTACCATGAAAATAAATAGGGTGTTTAAATTTATATCTATATCTTGTATTTATTACTATAAATACATATATAATCAAGATATATCTGAAATTAATGTCATATTTAAATTGTATTTATGATTTAATTGTAATCAATGAACGAGGAATGAAATACCAGTCAAAACAGATATTTAAAACAAATCACTAAATATATAAAACATCAATTTAATAATGTTTTGTTTACATGTAGATAATAAATGGTCAGAAGTAAACAATCATGCTAAGATATATGAAATTATCTTAATATAATATTTTTCTATCAAATATATTTTTATATGTAATAATCTTTGAATTAGTATAAAATAAGTATAGACTTATGGAAAGGGATTTATAGTCTCTCTTTTATTCCTAGGAGTAATTTGTAAATTCAACACTTGTTTCTTTTTTTTTGAGTATACCCTACAACATATGAATTTTATATAATTAATTTCACTATATTCACTATATTTACTATTTCATTTAATTTTTTGATTTATTGGAGATTAAGATCCATAATATTAGTTATGCTATAAGGGATTTTCATCCCACCATTTACTTTTGGGTCACACATAACATATTCACCACATATTTCGTATATATTGTTTATATAAATCCATGAAACTTATTATATAATTTACCAAATAATTATTATTTTTATTTTTAACCCAATTTGAGTACCTCTTTTTCACAGGTTTTGTGGTTAAAAAGTTACAAAGCTGGCAATGAATTTTTTATTAAATTTTATGTTTTTGTGACTTAAATTATGTTATCCACCAATTCTTTTATGAGGGTAATATATAGTACATATATAATTTAACATAATGAATTTATTTATTGAAATTATTTTTTATTTTTTATTTAATTTTATTCTTTCATGCGTCTTATGATTTTATGTTACTAAAGTCATAATCATTATATTCTACAATGTAATCATTTTTTGGGATTTTATATGTCTATGATATTGATGATAAAATATCATGATATAAATCTCAATAAGATCATGTATTTTCTTCTACCATGGTAATTTTATGAGAATACATGATTTCACTTAATTTACCCTGCATTATATAAACAAGAGTTCAAAATATTTATTATATGAAAAAGTGCATTTATTTCCCTATTTGATCCAAGACCCTGTTTAATTAAAAAGTATGATTTCTATATATGTTTTAAAAATATATTTAAAAATTATCTAAATATTTTATTAAATAAAATCTTACACATTTTTTAATAGTAATAAGTATTTTCAATTGAATCATCATTATAATTTTATTTTAAAATGTAATAATTACTTTTACTGAAAAATTGAAATGAATCAACATTTTAAATTGTACAACATGAACTGTATTTTCCTCAGTCAATACCAACTCATTTTCAATGCTTTAGTGATAAGTTTCAACGATATTATTTATTTAAATTAATTTACAATATGTTTTACCAAATTTCAATTAAAAAATATATATTTATAATTAAATTTATAATTTCTTCATGTATATTATTTCATGATTTTCTATAGATTTATTTAAATGATTCAAGGGTTATTATTAAATAAATGTATTTTAAAAATTGTTTACATTATAAAAATTTATTTTCAGGATCCAAAGGCTATTTAAATCATAAAATGATCTATTCTTCTATTCAAAATAAATTTCTATCAAACATAACAAAATTTGATATTACTTATTCATTACTTGGGATATGATCCATTTATAAAATATTTATTATGTTTAAAAACTATTTATGTTTATAATGAAAAAATAAATATAAAACAATTTATCTTTTAGGGGTAATTACATGAATAACTTCTTTTGATACATGAATATTTTTCCTATGTTTATTCCTTGATTTAATGATAAAAATTCTATAAAATCAGTTTATTTCCCTAATATTTTGATATTAATAAATGATTATGAAATCATTTTTTCCATTTTTTCTAATACCATTAATGTTTTATGATCCGGTTGAAAAAATATATTTTATTTTAATTCTGTGATAATGTTTTTGTAATATATAAGGACAATGGATTAATTATAATAGTGACTGGTGGGAACAATACATCCCTTTATTTTATTGGGTAATTATTAATATCTCATGAGAGAAATAGGAAATTAATGGATAGTGAACCCTATTTAGTAAGGAAAATTTTCCCCTACGATAGTATTTGGATTGAACCATCACTACACTGATGGTTTGGGGATTGAAATAATTACCCTATGGTAGAATTTAAAATGATTTTTAAACTACTGTTGAAATGATTTTTTTCCTATATGTATCCCATAAATCTATTTCTTAGGCCAATGTTTTGTACTCATGGTTCTGGTTCCCTTATCCTATTATGAATCATGTCTTTTGAACTATAAATTTTTTTACCATAAAATAGGTATAATATCATTTGTATGATGGGCTTGGATTTCAAATATTATTCCAATGTTTTCTTATGATTATTCTTATCATATGTCTATATATCCCTAGTTTACTCATATCATGGATATAATCTTCCCCATTCATATGGTTTCATTCCATAGATTATGATGTAATGTATTATGTGTGATGACACTATGAATGGTGATAAGAATTCAAATGATTGGGTGAGATGATGTATCTCACGTAAGGATAATGGTATATACATACTTTAGAATATTATTATGTGAATGATAAATGGTTTTTAATGAAAATAACATAAAATTTAAAATCCTAAAAGTGTATGGTATATATCATATTAAATAATATATCACAAATGATAAATATTTTAATAATAACCTCATATTCATTATTCAGTGAGTTGTAATTAAAATTTTTACTTTGATATTTATTTTTGAGAATTTTATTTAACATCTCGAGATCATAAACAAGTATTATTTTATTTATAAAACTAATTTGTTCAAAATCATACTTCACAAAATAACATCAAACATAAACAAACCTCAGTAAATTATACAGCTATTAAATTATTGATATAGTGGTTGTGGAGTGATGTATATGTACAACTAAAAATAATGTACATTTTTAATACTATGAGATTGATTAAAAAAATATTGTTGTAGATAAATATTTAATTATGATGATTTATGATATAAAATGAATAGATTAAAATTTTTCTTGTCTATTTTATTTTATGAATATTAATATATTTTTCATATTTAAAATATATTAACAGAAAATGATTAATGATATATAGTAAATTATAATAATAATAGTTAATGTTTAAAAATTATATTTTCCAATGACAATAATAATTATATATTAATTGTTATATTGAATGTTAAATATCCAAAATTTAGAATAATAATTTGATAATAAAATATTCATTTCACGACTCATCAAATCAATATTAGATTAATAAGAATTTTTTTTATAATTTTCAAATAAATAGTTTTTCTGTTATTAGAGAAAAAAATACTTATATACCAAAAATTGTCAAATTAATTTCACTATCATATTACTTGATTTATGTAAATTTTCATGTATCCTTTTTAGATTAAATATATATGTACATATGCCAAATTAATCATTTATATTTACTATTTTGTATTTATGTATCCCATTTATATATTTTATGAATCATAAGTAATATTTTATTCTAATAACATCATTGTTCTCTTATATTTTAAACATTAGTTGTCTTCACTTATTGAAATTGAATCCAAAATTGGATTTTAAAATTCAGATCAACAATATTATATTATATAATATGGTCAATATATATACTATTCATAAAATTATGATTATTAGGATTAATGTCAATTATAATTTTAAAACAATAGTTTTTTAAATAATTGATTTATTAAAATTGTGTAATATTGTTATAATAATATAAATAAATATATTCAAAAAAGTTAACTCAATTTGAGTGTTTTCAATATAATGAAATAAATTATCAATTTTCAAATTTATAATTACTGTTAAAATATATAAAAAAATTATTAATGGTGAAACAGATATTTCTCTAAAAACATTTATGTATATAAAAATACATATTTTCAAATTTCTTTTATAAATAATTAAAAATTTATTCATATTTATTTTATATTAACTTTAGTAAAAACACAACCAAAACTTGTTATTGTTTACCTTAGACATAAAATAGAAAATAAATTAATAGGGAAAACACTAGTTACCATTATAAAACATTCTAATAAAATTTAAAACAATAATGTGTTAAAATGGATAATATTTGATTATAACTACTAGAAAAATGGGTGGTAGTTGTTTTTTAGACCTAATTTCTAATCAGATTCCATTATGTTAAAACAATATCCCTATAACCCATAGTAATGTAATGATGTTACTGAAAGTGTATAGGTGTTCACAAATATGACTTCTTCTTCCCTTATACAATTGGACACTTTAACTCCTTTATTATACACAAAAAACATATAATTTCATTCATAATAAATACATTCTCTATCATCTAGAAGCTAATATCATGTTCATACTCTAATTTTATCAATTATTTATCACATTCACTTTATTTCCAAATAAACATTAATTAAAATTCCCAATGTATCAAATCTAGTATTCCCTTCCCCTGACAATTTAGTCATCTTTTTTACACATCCAAATATATCATAAACATTGTACTATAACTAAATTATTATAATAATAATACATTAATTTTATTTTTATAATTTCAAAATAGTTATTTACATCATTCTATCAACTTATTAATAAAATATCATTTATCATGCTTTTATGAGAATGACATCTCCACAATGTTTCATTTTTTTGATATAAATTTTCATTATTTATCCAATAAACTAAAAATATGTTTCTCCATGCTAATAAATTCTAAATAAATTCATAATTCATAATTTATATGGATTTTTTACCACATAATAACCATAGTCACCCATCAATATATACCATGTTAATGTTTGGGGTTGTTTTAACAGCTCAATACAATAACAATATTAAACTCTCACATTGATTACTATGGTAAAATAAATACTAATGATACTATATGTAAATAATAAAATAATTATTTTTTGGGGCCCTATAATAGTTATATTATTAACTATATAATTGTTAAAATACAATATTTGATCACTGAAATCATTGAAATATAACAACATAGACTCATTTTTTCATAGTAAGATAAGAAAAAAATATTAAATAAACATAATATGAAAAATAAATATTCCATATTAAATTGAAAATTGATGAAAAATGTTGAAATAAATGAATATAATAAGAAAAATTTGATTATTCATGAGGTTTGGCCTACACATTAAAGGAATGAGGTGAAATATAAGGGTTCCCTCTTTTAAATTTGACTATATTGATACAAGTTTATCTTATACGTTATTTTTTCATTCTCATGTACAATAACAACAAAATATAATTTTTTATCATTATTAATTTAAATTTAATGATATTAAATTTTCTATTCCATGTATCCCTCTCATGGGGGTTTGAATAAATTTTTTGGAAACTTTTATGGGTTTTCTTGGTCAAAATTAGGATTCCATGAGACATAATAAATTGTGTGAACCATGTTTTCCATTTTTGGTGTACATCAAACCAATGGATATAATTTAATGAATTTCTTTAATTTATTGGAATATAATATATTAAATAATATTCCCACCTTCAATTTTCTTTTGACATGATCTTAATATTAGAAGTGAGGAATTTGGGTGACTCATCATTAATTCATTGAGAGATTATTGTCTCTTTAAAATACATCATATATGTTTTGAAATTATACAATTTTTTGAATTATATTTTATTATAACATTGGATTATGTGTATTTCAATCCATAAAAAATAAAAAAAAAATTAATATCTTTTACCTTATCATTTATTTTTCTCTTAATGTATGTTGACAAATCAAATCTATATTCATTGAGTTATGAAGATTTATTAACAACTTTGAGATTCAATGACTGGGTCATCCCACTATAATCTTTTATTAAATAGAATTTTATTACCCACTATTGGAAAATTATGTTTTAAATAATATTTGATAATATTAATATTCATAAACTGTGGTTTTTCCCAAAAACATTATCTCAATTTATTTAAAAGGATCCTTTTATTATAAAGTGTTTTATCATTGGATCAATATTTCATGTATAAGAATATATTGAATTTTCAATGATTTAATATTACAGACTTATTTTTAAAAGTAAAATTTATCAAAACCATTGAATTGACCTTATCAAAATATATATTCAAATGTGACATGTTTTATTTAATTTTTTATCAATTTTGAAAATTATTTTGGGAATCTATTTTTTATTTTGAAATAATATTCATTTTATTATTCTAAAGTGTTTACAGTGATGGGTGTTATGTGAAATTATTAATATACTAATATTTTTTTGTGTAAATAAATATTTTTGTACTGATCATATAGTATTAAAATTTTCATTTCTAGACCCTTTCATCACTGATATTGTTCAAATAATTATTTTGATATGAATTTCTTCATCTATTTCAACATCGTTATTTATTTCATTTGTTACACTAAGGATGTGTTATTTTCAATCAATCCTAATTAATTATGACTATTATTTATATAATTTTATTTTTTATATCTGATATCATCTATGTTGGTCGATCTCCTACCCAACGACCCTCTATGAATATTAAAAAAAATTTCTTCAAAAATAAAATTCTTAATAATTCCTTGTTTTACATTACATTCATAAGTATTTTACCATGATATCGTATGTATGTTTGTTGGGGAAATTATTTTCATAATGCGATAAAATTAATCTATATGATTTCTAATTGAGGAATTATTATAATGAATGATTTTCCATTTATCTATTGGGGATATGTTGAAAATATTTATATTTTTTATTCAAATATTAATTTTTTTTATTACGGGTGAAAGATTAATATATTCAATTTTACCATTCAATTTATCTATCATCATGGATTACTATCATGTTATCAAATTGTGTTATATATTAAATTAAATTAGCAGTCTATTTTTTAATATTCTAACCAGGATGTTTGTAGGAAAAGATGTTTATATATTTCTTATTACTATATCATATGGTTAATGTATCTGACATAAAAATGTAATGGGTGGGTACCAATACTATATAACCCCTAGATGAAGATGTTTCTATCATAAGGTAATATTTTTTGGGAATATTGTGTATTACTACCAAATTCAAAAAGATGTCTTTACTGTGGTTTCATTGATAAGAATGATTTTTTGTCTACAACATTAATATAATGAATGATGTTTTATATGTGTCATTAAAATGTTAATCAACATTTCCAACATTGTACATTTCATCACCACAACTTCATTTTTAAACCATGTGAAATATTCATTTTCTTATCTTTCCATCAATATATTTTACCTAGAGATTATGTTAGGTTTATCATTATGATGATTACCAATTCCTAACATAACTTTTATGCTATGTGTAAGGGAAAATTTCCATAGTTTTATGTTTTCCTTTAATTATTTTTTATGTTTAAACATTCTTATGCTTTAAATTTCCCAGGTGATGTTGAAATTTATTACACATGATAAGTAGAACATTGTATCTTGTATTGATGAATAGTGGGAGATGAAAAAGAATAATTGGAAATTAGACAGTATTATATATCATTTGAGAAAATTTCTATTTATAAAAAGAACATGTATTTTTCGGTAATGTTCTCTTCTAATTTATTAATCATGTAAAACAAAAAGTCTCCAGGGAATGTATTTAATGAAATTATTTAATTTATTATTTTAAACAATAAATAGTTATGTTTAGGAATATTTATTTAGAATCAATGTCAGAATGTATATATTGTGTTTTCATACTATATATAGGATTGCTTGTCTATAGTGCTATTATTGGTGTTAGAGAAGAGTTTAGATGACATTGGAGATTATAATGTAAACTATTGAGGATTTAATTATAATTTAGTAGGAATAATGTATGGTTTATCATTATTCAAATGGTATATATAACCAATATTTTTATGTTAATTTATATTTATTATTTAATTTAATTGTAAATGATAATTTTTGTGAAACCCTTTTTGATAATTCTAGAGGACATGTGAGTGTAGAGGGTAACATATAATGTTATTTGTAAAGTAGATATTTTATTTATTCCCATTAAATAATATCCCAACCTATATATTATATGACATAATGGATATAGAGAAGATATACATGGGATAACTAATCATGAATAGGGAATGTTTTTTATTAACTAAATCATCACCTAGATCATGAATAATTTTCCATGGTGTACACATTGTTTTACCATCCAATGGTATAAGAATATTTTAAAAACATTATATTTAAGAGCCATTATAAAGTATTTATTTCTTAATTACTTAGGTTATTTGGAACATAATTATGGGGGAATAATAATTAAAGTGAAATAGGTAGATAAATTAGAGTCTTTTGATGAACCATGTATGACACAGTATCATAGAATGAAATTATTGGTTTATCATGGATGACATATTATGATTGAGCTTTCATATAAATATACTAAAATTATTTTTATATATTTATAACTGTTTTTTTAGTATTTGGTTATAACATGACAATGAAAATAAATCTATGAAATCTATGTATCATGTAATAATGATGACTTGTAACTAAATACATGAGGGTAATTAAATAGTTAGGAATGTTATTAATGTCTTATTATGATACAATATTTCAATTTTGCTGACTTAAATAATTTGGTGAGATTTAAATTTTAATATTAATTAATACCTAAAAGTGAAATATATTATCATTAATGGGGATATTAATCATTGTTATTTTGGAATATTCTTAACGTTATTATTTATATGTGAATCATATACGGTTTTTTCATTAGTAATAATTTTATAAAGGTTTGAAATACTTTTTTAAAAGTTATCAATAACTATAATAAGTGATTTTATTAAATAGTTAAATTTGGGTGGAAAACTATTTGATAACACTAGACTGAAGGATACATAACTCATTAGTTTTAAATATACTTGATGGTTAGATAATTAAGGGACGATTTATTTTTAGTCAATTGACTTATAGAGTGTTGAAAACAACATAATTTAGTTTTAATATAATGAAAATGGTTTCAATGATATCATTGGTGATTTTATCTATGTTTTTTTGGAAAATGGAAAATTTTGAATATGGTGTGCCTTTTTGAACTAGTGGTCAAAGCAATTTGGTTCTTAATGATGGTGTAAATTATAGAAGGATCAAAAATCTTCACTATATTTTTATTTCCTAAATATTTAAATTTTTTTGGAAGGATATATATTTTATAATATATGGTCAACAAATATAAAGACAATATTTTTTGATTTTATGAACAATTAATATTGTTCAAGGAATGATTAGTAACATAATATTTCTTACGAGAGTAATGTATTATTCCAACCATAAATATGATAAATAATAACAAATATGTTAAGAAAACCCTCACATACATTCAATAGTGAGTATTAATTAAAATTATGAGGTAAAGAATTTTTAAGGGGGGATAATGTTACACATCAAAAATCATAAATAATATATTTCATTTAAAAACATAATGTCTATAACAAAATTATTAACATGTAATACCCAACCAAAACCAACCATGGAACATTACATAATCATTAATTTTTTTTGTAAAATGGGAATCAAAAATAAATGTGATTGAATTATAAAATATAAGTATCATTATAGATTAATTATTTATTAATTCTAATCCATTAGTGAAAATAAAATTTGTGAAGCCAAATAAATAATAGGACATATTTTATATTTATATTTTATATTTAATAAAAGTTTTTCTAGTTTTCATTATATTTTTAAAAATAAATTCAATTTAGGGAAAAATATATTGTATTTATGAATAATATATTAACACTAATTTAATTAATAACTTCTATGAAATATGAATTTGAATATTTAGTTTTTTAAAATGAATCATTAAAATGTTAAATAATCTTTAATATAATATTTATCTATATATTTTATATTCTATAAATTTAGAGATTTAATGTGATAAAATAAAACATATTTTTTATTTAATGTGTCCATCATTGATTAAGATGAATTGTGGTTATTTTCGGAGAAAAATATTTTTTAGTTAAATAGTGAAAAACACTATAATTGCTACAATTATCACTATTTTTTCAATATCATACTATAATAATGTATTAAAAATATTTGAAAATTTTATTTATGTGATATATATATATATAAGAAAAAATATTTATATAAATATATTCTGTCCTATTTATAAAACCCAGTTATATTATTTTGGAAACATATGTAATATTTTATTATAAAAATAGATTAATTTGATTATATTGAAATATTATTTTTCATAACTTATAGAAATTTAAAAAATAAATAATTTTTAAAATTTATATCAACATTATCCTAGTCTTTAATATGGTGGATTTTTTTGATCATCATAGTAGGGTTAATAACATTAATGTTATTGATAATGGTAACTTTTTTTTAAATAATTGTGTTATTAATGTTGTGTACTTTTTATCTGACAAAATAAAATAATATATTCTAAAAAGTGAAATTGATATATGTTTTTGTCTTATATTTAAATAAATTATCACTCTATAAATTTTCAACAAATACTATTAAATTTTAATGACCACATAATGATGGAAAATACAATTTTCAATGAAATATTTTTTCAATATTTTAAACTTTTTAATATAAATAATAATTATCAACTAATTAGAAATATAATTAAAAAAATAGGTAAAATATTATCTCAGAACAACTTTTATTCTTATATTGGTTACCTTTTATTTTATAAAAATTATAAACTACAAGGACAAAACCAAGTTACGAAGATAAAAATTAAATTGTAAATCGTAAAGACAAATTGTTAGAGGGGATTAAAAATGTTTAAAACTTGTGAAGAAATTGGGGGTGGAGATTTTATCATCCCAATTCACCCCAAATCTCATTATTCGTCAATTTACATGCCATTCACTCATATATAGTGTAATTATATAAATATAGATTAATGGATAATTGTAAAATATCTAATTTCCTCACATATAAAAGATTAAAATTGTAACCATTAATGTGATAAAAATTACATCAAATTATTTCTAGAAAAAATAAATTTTTCCTCAAATATGAAACATTTCATTTCATATTCCTATTTTCCAAATCCTTTAAAATGATTCCCTTATTTCTAGATAGGTAATCTATAGAACGTTAAAGGTACAGAACATGAGACTTATTTACTCCTTGACATTTATTCATGATAATTTTTCTTCAAACAATATATTATTAAGGAAATATAATGATGTTATACACATTAGTGTAATTAAATGTTCTTATATTATTAGGATAACATATATTAAACATTTATATTTAATAAATAAATAAATAAATGGTAACTCTTCATTGTGTGGACTAACACCTACACGAAGTAAAATTTTATGTTTTTCATATTCATTTTCATTATTTATTCAAGAATCATAAAACATTATTCATTAACAAAATATTTAAAACATTTTTCATTATTCATTCATAATGACATTATATACATCGTTAAAAATACTCACGCATTGATATATGGAGTGATCATGCTTGGGGTTGGTATAACTACCTACACGAACAATTATATTATAATCTATAAAAAATTAGTATGTTAATGAATATAACAATTTTATTATATTCTACTAAAAAATAATTATTGTGCTATTCAGTTTAAATTTTTTTATACAATCTGTTTAATATATTATTAAAATATTATCTTTTAATTCAAAATTACTAAAATAATTCCACAAAAATATAATTTTCCCAGAAACATAAGAATAAAATATATAAAATACATATATTAAAATATCCTCATTAATATATGTGAATTTGATAGATCTCACTTATGGACTAGTAGTTTCTGTGTCGTTGATTCCAATGGAACATTACCATTATGATCGTTACGCATGTGTTTTTTTATGTAATTAATATTTATCAAAAAATAAATTAAATTCATATATGAAAAGTATGTATCACAAAACGTATCAGTGGATATATTATTCTCTTAAATGAATTTGAGTATTAAATTCTAATGAAAATTTATTCATACCATAATATATAATCCATGATGTATTCAGTTGTTTTTTTTCTTAATGTATATTTTATATCACCCCTTCTTAGGTTTCAATTTACCCAAGTGATGATGAAATTTATCTTACATTATTTTTCAATTATGATCACTTATGTGTCTAATTTTTTTAGAATTTAATGACACAGTATGGATTTTTTAGTTTTGTACATAATGGACATAATGTACAATTGATAAAATTAAAATGTGTTATTTTATAAATTTACAATTGTTTTTATATAAATAAATATATCTAAATGGTCTTGGGAATTTATTAAATAAATTATTTATTTCAAATAATATGATTATTATGATGTTATGAGAAGGAATATACAGTCGGTATCGAGGATAGTATATAATTTAGGTGTTACTTACATTTGATCTTGTATTGAGGGTCTAGAGATCAATAGATTCTATTAGGTATATTTTTAATAACATTGGAAAATATAATATTAATTTTTAAGGTTATAATATTAATTATGGAGAGATAAGTCACGGCTTTCAAAATTTCAAATTTATAGATAACACTTTATGGTGATTTATGTATTATTGATTATATTAGTGATTGGGTTAAGATAACACAAGTGAAAACAAATCGATTTAGTCAAAGGAATTAGTCTGTGTAAATTATATCTTCCATTTATTTTAGTAACGTAGATATTATTGTGTGTTCTTAGAAATAACATCTATTTCTTGGAATATATATGTGGATTTCATCCTGACCCCACATATAACTTCTTATAATAGTCTTAGAAAGGTTTTGATGAATAAAAATTAAATATTCAAATCAGGTATCAATTGGAGGAAAAAATACACACATGGTTTGAAACTCATTTGTTATATTTATTCCTTAATCATAATATATATACAAAAAATTAGTCATTATTAATTTCATAAATGCATTAAGGGATTAGATTAATAAGTATGAGTGAAAATAACAAAATGACAAATAGATTAATCCATGTGATTTATAGGATGATCAATATATAAAAATGTATTACTGTTTAAAATAATATTTTCACTGGATAAGAAATATCATTAATGAGCATTCATATCAAGAAAAATTGATTAGTTTTGATATAATTATATGAATTTTTGTATAGGTATTTTATTGAATTTGGTTCATGAAATTAAACCTATGAAATGTATGAATCTAAAAACAATAAAGTGTTACAACTAAAAATGGCAGAGTACATAAATTTTTTATTTTTTCCTTTTTCAAATTATAATGGAATATTTTAGTTTCCTTATATTACCTTGGGAACTAATATTGATATTTTTATAGATATTAATTTATTTATCTATAATCTATTTTCAATAGTGAGTGATATTTATAAATTATTTTTATAGTATTGTAAATGTTATAATGATTGTTTTAAACAACTAAGGATTTTTACCCATTAATTATTTTTTAATTGTTTGGTAAAACTTTTTAATCATATTAATAACCATGAAATTTTATAATATATAAACGTTATATTTATGCATAACTGTAATTGAAATTTTTTTTTGGATTGGTAACTTTTAATTATTTTATATAAATTATGTTCAGGTAATAATAAGTTGTTTTATTTTTATATACATGATTTTGATTTTTTAGATATCATTGTAATTGATTAGTTCCTTCAAATAAATTTTATCCATTATTTTTTTTGATATTTTAGCATCATTTTAAGGATTATTAATTATATTGACTAATTTTGACCTTATGAATTAGTGGTTGATATAAATTTACTGATAAATATATGTTTATTTTTATAATTTTATATAGTTTCTCTATGGTGAAATTCCATAGATATTCAGATGGTTTTTTGAATTTAATAATTTGGATAATAATGGATAATGTTATATACATACCTAATTATATTATTATAAGAATGATTAATGTTTTTCAATGAATAAAAGTAAAATTTTAAGTCCTTAGAGTGTATAGAATATATCATATTAAATGATATATCCCAAATGATAAATATTTTAATAATATCCTCATATTCATTATTCAGTGACTATTAATTAAATTTTTTTGTTTCATATTTATTTTATTGAATTTTTTAAAAATATTTAGATCAGAAATTATTAATTTGTACTTAATAATGTAATTTGTTAAAAACCATTATTCACAGAAAACAACAAACAAAAACATACCTCAAACATTATACAACTTTTAAAATATTGATATAGAAGTAGTGGGGAAAGTATATGAAACTGAATTAGGAATTATACATATAAATAAAAATAATTTTCATTATTAATACTATGACATTGATTAAAAAAATATTTTTTTAATAAAGGTAAAAACCCAGATCTTCTTTTCAGATATGGGATCGCTTTACTAGTGTTTTTGAGAAAAAGTGATGTATCTGGGCATTTCAGGAGTACAAGTTGTGTACATATATGTACACTCTGTGTACTCGGTTTCCATAGGTGACCATGTACTGGCCATGTAACGGCCAAGTACATGGTCTTGTGGGGTGACCCGGAGGCCTCCTAAATCGGGGAAACGTATGTGCATGTACACACATTGTACATTTAATGAACATGTCATGTACTTTCTTTTTATTTAATTAAATGGGATGGGGTCACGTCTAATGGACATAACCATCTTCTTCTTATACTATACTCTCTTGGAGTGAATGAGACCGCCAGATTTTCATTGATCCCCTGACTCATCATCTATTCTCTGATCCAAACTCTATCTGTTATGTTGGAATCACATCGATCAGTTCTTCGTTCTTCTAGAACCACATCTCTTGATTTATCCCATTTCACGAGATATCCTCAATTGAACATTTTTAGTGTTTTTAGTGATCTATGACTTTTTACGTTGATTCAAGGACTGAGGTTCACATATATCATGCATACAACGCCTAGGTATGTGGTTTGTGTCTTTCTATAGTTAGTCTTTGAGTTATATGTGGAAAATTACCCAATACCCTTGTTCAGGATATTGTGTTTTTATGGTTTTTAGCAATTTTATTGTCTGCTATGCCTTGTTTGTTTAGATAGTGGTTAATTATTTGTGAATAGAGTTATTCATGCTATGATATATATGTTTTTACAATGGTTATCCTTATTGGCCAATTGGTCGAGCATTAAATGTTAGGTTGTAACTTGATTTCCATTCCTAGTATCATAGGATGGAGTGATTTTATCTGACATGATGTAGAATATTTATCAATGTAGCTCCATAGGTATACGTTGGCTACCATCTATTGTTGTGCATGATTGACATACACAGGGTCGTGAGAACCTGGTGTAGTAGACCATAGGTATAATTGATGTTGAGGGCTTCTCCAGAGTGTATGGTTACATTTACGTTATGAGGCCATATGGGGGATGGACGTAAGTGCCCCTTCAGAGTGTTTTTTGTTTCACGTTTTGAGACCACATGGGGAATAAGACTTTGAATGCATCCCCATAGTGTATATCAGTTAGTGATATGAGACCACTGTGGGAATTGATGGGGAGTTCATTCCTAGAGATTCATTTCTAAAGATGAACCTGAGAGGTTAGACTGTGAGTACATACTAGAAGGCTGCATTTGATGTTTATTTGACACAGAGGGGTTAGGCTATGAGTAACTCCCAGAGGGTTACCTATTTGAGTATGCTTCTCAGTTGATATATGAAATTGAATGCATTAGAAACTGTGTTATTTTTTATTATTTAGTATTTCCTTCATTACTTATTTTTTTCTTATTGCATGCGATATATATTCACCGACTGTTAGGAGAAGATCTTTGGGTGGTTCCCTACTAGGATTATTCTCACACCCTATTTGGGTAATTCTATTGGGCCTAAACATATTATATTGTTTCAGGCCTAGATAAGGGCAAGTGCCCTTTACTTCAGGTACATGACTGCTTTAGAGAGGGAGAGCATATGACTATGTTGAAGCTTTTTATGTTGAGGAGTTGTTTATTTATTTTTATTTGGTAATTTAGTTTAGTACTGTATTCTTTAATTGTTATATGTCTTTATGTTTTCCTAGACATATGTATCTTGCATCATTTACATATGTTTTCCAGTTATTTATTTCATTAGTCTTCCACTATTTACTATTTTATGGTATTATTATTTCATCCCATTTTGTTATCTATTTCATTTCTATTGTGATACTATTCCAATGAGGGCATAGTTTCCCCACAATCACACCCATGGACCTCACTACTAGTCGGAAGCCTCTGGCATTTGGGGAAATGATCTTGGGGCTGTGTGACCAATGGGGCATGGGGAACCTATGCGCGGCTTTGGGAACTAGGACATTACAAAGTGGTTTTAGAGGGATTCATTTCTTCTTGAAATACTACATGGAGCATGTAGTCAGGTATATGATGGAGTAGGTACTTGGTAAAAAGATGTGCCTGGGAGTAGCTAACCTGTGTGAAGGGAAAATATAATTTAACTCGTATAATGTAATATTTTTGTTTCTGATTTATCAATTTTACAGATGATTCAATTTCACTTTTGGGTGAATCACATTCTTTGTGGTGTTATTTTTTATATTAGTGAAGTTTTAATTATGTCGCAACCCTATGAGATGAGGGTATCCTATCTCATTCATCATTTACAAACATGCTAGACTTCACATGTCATGCATTCTTATGATTCAATTTGAGGTGCCTTAGTGATTGCATGTTGTTGTGATAGATCTTGTGCTATATTTTCATTATTTTGTGATAGATGTCTTGATAGAATACATGTTATTTGATAGGGTATTGGATTGTGGGATGTTTTTTTAACGAACTCCAAACATTGGTTCTTATGGTGTTATGGGACCTCATGGATTTGAATTTGGTGGATCATAACCTTGTTATTCCACGAATATGACATGTATATGATGGCATGCATTGATTCATGGGGAGTTTGGGCCTCAAGGATCAGAATTAGGCACATAACTGTTTGTTGTAGTGTTTTTATGGGTTCTAGAGTAGTTTCTAAGGCATACTACCTAGAAAAACCAAGAATACACGGCGTGTAATATTTAATACATTCCATGAATCCTTCTATTTGGGAAGGAACTGTTTCTCATAAGTAAGCACCGTGTACTTTAGGTTCATTCCATGTAGTCTCTAACCATGTTTCGACCTATGTGGGTTGAGACATAGGGTTCAGAAATCATTGTGGGACACGTTGTGTACTGGATGTACAGGTTGTGTTGTGTAGACCATCTGTCCACCCATGTGACTAACTCCACGAATGGATAAATCATAGGTTATACACACTGTGTCCACCTGGAACATGGCATTTAGAGTGAGCCTTGTAACCGGCTATGTGACTAAAAACATGGGTCGGTGATGTTCGTCTAGTACACACCGTGTTTGGAATAAACTCACCGTATAATCTTGTTATAGGATAACCATGTGTCTTAGCTGTGAAAGTGAACTCATGAAGGGGAAAATGATTAATGTACACACCATGTCTTTAGAGTGTACTCCGTGTGTCTGGGGTGTTACACGACCAGGTTTGGAAGAAGTACATGCCCATGTGAAGGATTAAGGTAACACGACGTGTAGGTGTTATACATGTTGTGTATCCATGTTTTAAAAAAACATGAATTATTTCATTATCATTTTACCTTCATACATTTCTATGTTTTATTCCATTATAATAATGATCTAAGGTGTGTATTTGTCCTTGTAGAGTCAGGAGACCGAGAATTCCTCTGGATGTATGCCAGATTTAAGACAGTGATCACAAACCATACATAGTTGATCAGGGACTACTAGCAGACCCTCCTGTAGTTCCAGACATGGAACCAGCCATCATTACAGACACAGGTGCTGAAGCATAATTCTAATAGGGATTTATGAGTTTTTTTTCAGAAAATATGGAGATTACCACATCAAACCCTGTCCATGGAAGAGTTGACGTAGATTTTATAGCATGACCATACTCCCACCTTTAAAGGGGATGGAGGAACATAGGTTGTATAGTCATGGATAGAATCAATGCTATCAATATTCAAGCATCTGGAGATGCCTCCCAAGAGGATGATGAGGCTTTCTATGTAAATGCTATGGGACTCTTCCAAGAGATGGTGGCATGTGTTATCATAGGCACGAAGCCTGCAGGTTGTGGCTTGGGATGAGTTTGATCATGCCTTATATGGCTACTTCTACCCAGAGACATTGAGGGATGATTGATCCCAAATGTTCATGAGGCTAGAGCAGGGAACTCTTTCAGTTCTAGAGTATTCATCTCTCTTCACAGAGCGGCAACACTTTACTCCCATCATAGGAGGTGATGAGTTATTTCTTGTGAGAAAGTTAAAGGATGTTCTCAATCATGACTTCCGATCTAAGATGAACATATTTAGGTTGGCTTCCCTCACCACTATAGTCCACTAGGTGGTGATCATGGATTACAATCTGAGGGATTCAGGAGCTGTGAGGTTGGGTGATTCGACATCCGGAGTCTGTACCCCACAAAATAATATCCGGAAGCAACATATTGAGTCTATGTGTGGAGACCTAAGGGATCATGATACATATTTTGGTATAAAGGTTGTGTGCTACCAGTGCTGGAATAGCGGGAATATGGGGACAAATTTCCCTAGAGATCTAGTCAAGTGCTGATATTGCGGCATGAGGGGCCATCATCAGCGGTTCTGTCAGTTCTTCTCACCAACATCTGGTGATATGGGTTCATCTATGACTCTAAATTCAAGAGAATCACCACCAGTTTCTCATGAGTCTGGGAATTAGAGTTCTTCATGTCATTTAGGATAAGGTGGAGGTCATAGTCAAGGTAGCCCGTCGTCAGTCGTTTAGCTGCCGGATGGTGGACCAGCTCAGGGTTGTCAGGCAGGGTCACAGGGCTGCGGTACATGCCAGACTTTTGCAGTGGAGCAAACCCTATAATATCATGATCCCAGACCCTATACAGTTTTAGGTGCTATTATAGTTGCCTCAGTTCAAGCTTCTGCTCTTTTTGATATAGGGTGATCCTATCATTTTATCTTTGTCACTGTTGGGGAGAGACATGGGCTCTGTATCATTTCTTCTACTGATATCATGATGCTAGAGACTCAAATGGGTTCTATAATGGCTTCTTCATAGCAGTGAAACGATATCTCTCATGAGGTTGGTCGGTGTAACTTCTATTGGGAACTGTATTTCATCATGATGATAGGATATGGTGTCATTCTCGGAATATATTGGTTTGTTCCCTTCCAGGTAGTTGTTGAATGTAACACCCCGAGCTTCCACGATACGCCTCTCTTTCAATAATGCAATAGCTTGCATTGTACGCAAGTTCGAGTTCTAAAACACCGCGACTAATCAAAGTAGCCGTTATGAATAGTAATAACCACTTTTTAAAATTATAGAAATTTTATATTTCAAAATGGACTTCATTTTTGTATTCGTAATATCGAAATTATCCTATATTGAATTTTTGGTATTTTTCTGAGAACTTCTAAATTTTTATGAATAGTGAAAATTACTTAAAAACAACTTTTTAAATCAAAATAATTTATAGTGATAAATTATAGTATTTAGTGGTTTTAAAGTATAATTAGAATATATTTTTACCATTTTATCCAATGGTGGTCATTAGAATTAATTTAGCATTGAAATTGGACATAAACAATTGCCAATCTTTTGATATAAATTGTTTCTTAAAAACACGCTATTTGTTGTAACAGCGGGAATTAATTATAAAATTAATTAATGCAACTTATATGTTTGTAATTTTTTAAAATAGACATCATTTTGGAATTCGGAATAACAATTATAGCTTAGGGTGAAATTTTGGCCTTATTCTGAAAAACATCAATTTTTGATGAATAGTGAAACCACTAAGTGGTAGTTAAATAACTGATTTATTGTTTAAATGAAATATTACCACTTCTGTGATTTGATTTTCAAGAATCCGACATACATGGTTGTCATTAAGAAGTAAAATGTGGTTCAATGAGATTAAAAAAAAATTTGGTGAATAGGAACTTTTAAGTTCTTAATCGCGATTAGAGGTAATTAGTGTAGTTTAAGGTAAAAATAATGTTTAAATAATATGAGTTGGGCTTGACACTTGTCCTACTCCTATTGGATGAGTCATGGCCGACCAAGACAACCCATGGGTCAACTTGGGGACCCCATGGAGCCACTTTATTTGGAAAATGACATTAATATATATTTATTTAATGTTAAAATTAAATTGACACAAACATGAGTTGTTTTACTAAAAGAGTTTTTATGTGTGGTTACACAAGTCCAAATTTTGATTATAAATATTCATTAGAAATATAAAAATATTTCATACATCATAGTATTTTTTTTATAATTTTTAGACATTAAATAAATTAAATTATTTATGACATCATTATGATGCGGCGATGACCTCATTATTTAACGATTTAAATAAAATGAGAAGATAATTTAAAATCCAAGGCATACACTTGTACAAATCCTATTTCATGAAGCTATTTCGAACCCTTATCACCTTATCCAGGACTTATATAAGTGTGGGACCTTTAGAATCTGAAAAGCATTGTGTAATATTGTAACATTTCAATCTTTCCAAAAGAGCCCCTCCTCTCCACTTATAAAAGGCCCCCACCTCTCCCACCTTATTCACACCTTCAAGCCATTTGGCTCGGCCAACCTCTGCCCAAATACTCTCCCAACATTCCTCTCTTACTCGTAGAAGCCTCACATTGGACAGAACTCTTCCCAAGGAAGCCTTTGGCTCAAATCAAAAAGAGTTACCCGATTTTGAGGTAATGTCTTCTCTAATGTTGTTTTGTTTTGTTTTTCTTCTCCAACCCCCTAAACTCTTTTTATTCATTTATTTTGTAACAACACCAGTATCCTCAATATACTAGGATGTTTTTATAAGAAGGATTCGAGCTACACTTACACACACCTACATCTAATGGTTAAAGAACATACAGTTTCTGTGGATGGCGAATTTCTGCCTCACGAAACGATGATTGTTCAACACTCATATAACACCTTCAAAGGTGGCCATTAAGATGTAACTATTTTTATATATGATATATAATATGTTTATGTTTTACTTATTCTTCTGTATTTCTCATTTATGACATACTTTATGATTTCCATTATGGGTAAAACGCGACAATTTCATTTTAGGAAGTGCGGACTACCGCCCCCTCAAAGTGATTTGAATCGTTAATGCCATATGTGGGATGTATAAAGGATGGAGTAAATGGTATTATACACTATATTATACTGGAATTATATTATAAATTTATATCATTATGATTTCGTTCCATTAAATATGAAATTGAAATGAAAGTAGCGTTCATGCGTACGTACGGCTTACCGTCTCCATGAACGGTGCATTTCATTTCTTACCTCTAAATGTTACGTAATATTATAAATGAATGTATATACTGGATATATAAGATATATATGACATCTAAATCATGAATATAATTATGGAGATAATGGATATTCTACCACATAAACTACTTGTAATTATAAGAAGTTTATTGTTGACTCAAGTACCAAAGATCGACAAAACGACCGTTATTAACTTAAATAATTACATAATGTTCATATCATTTTAATAAGTGATATAATAAGGATAATGAAATTGAAAATGGTTCTTAATAAGGTATATATTAACTCTAGTTTATTATTCAGGAGGTTAAAGAACGGTTGAGTCATGTCAGACACGAGGTAAGGGAATTTCTTAACCCAACTTCCATTCTTTGGGTTAATCTCCTACTTTCAAATTTTGTCATGATATTATTATGTCCTATTTTGTATTTTTACTTTATTTATGTGTACCTATAGTGAATACACATAATATAACTATTTTATTTTAAAAATGATCTTTTAAGGACTTCGTCTCAATCCCCTTTCATTGAGGCATATTTGGTCTTATACACAACTTTCTTTTATACAGTGTATAAACCCCTTTGACTTTTACGTTTATTCAAAAGGAATATTTTTTATACGAAGCGTTTTGATAAACGACAAAAGGGAATGTTTTTCTTTCCGTACTTATGTGGCGACAATGACTTCTCCGCCGCCGTGACCATTATTTGAGTTTCGGCTTCCTCTACAAGCCATCATTTTTTAATGAAAAATAAATACAAAGTTTTAACTTTATTTTATTTTGGTATTGAAAATGGTTTTGAAAGCATTTTTATTATATCGATGTGTTGAATTGATATCTTGTGATTGAAATGTGGAAATGTTATGTTTCCTTTATGCAAGTTTTATGTGATACGATTATGTTATGGTTTATGATATGTTTAAACCTATTCATATGAGGAATGTATTGGACTTAATAAGTGTCGGGTGGAGCCCGCTATATCTCCTCGATGCATCGGTAGGTCTCATGAGACAAACTAGTGTCTTGGCACAAGGCCTTGACAAAATCTTATTTGTAGTCTTGGCACGAGGCCTTGGCTATGTGGTTATGATAGTCTTGCATTATGCATTCCAACATTATGAAAGTGGTTAGTGATTTTGCATGTGATTATTCGATTAGTAGAATATCCATGTGAATGAGTAAATGGCGTTTTTTCATTTTACTTTTGCCATATTATGTTGATATTCAAGTTTAAAAGGCTTTTGTTTTAGTTATACATTGCCTTAAATGTTTATTCTTATTTATGAAAGTTTCCGCTATATTTTTATCCTTACTAGGCATTTGAGATCACCCCTTTTCTATGTTTTATTTTTTCCCAGGAAGTGAAGAAGTAAATTATGAATGACCTGCAGGGATATTATGAGGGGATAATAGTGTGGACTGTGGAGACATTATGTTGTTGTAGTAGTTTTTCATTTTATGATGTAATGTAAAACTTATAAATGTATCTAGTATTTCCAAGGCTACTAAACTAATCGGTCTTTCGAGACTTGATCTTTTGTGATCATGCCAATGTTACGAAGTAATGCACCGGCTCTAGGTAGCTGGGGTTGGGGCGTTACAGTTGGTATCAGAGGCAGTTTAGTACTAACCTTGGAAGCTAGATTTAGACAAACTCTGATTAGAGCAAGTAGACCTAAGATGAAATTTGAGGATTGGTATAGAAGAACTTCCTAAAAATTTTGGTATTTTAGAGATTTTGTGAGTTTTCCGAGCAATACATCCCTGTCTGGATACGAACAGGTAGAGGCGGCTCTGGCACAGATGTACCTAGGGGTAAAACCCGAAAGCATCGCTTTGAGCTAGACTCGAACGGGAACTGGTGCACGACAACGGGCCTTGCTGCACTCTTGGTTACGACACTCCCGGGGGGATTTGCTTAGGATAATTCTCATTTTCTTTACAAACCATTATGTAGGGTTTATGAGTATATACTTTCTCAAAGAAAACATTCTATTGATTATGGATTATATCTATAAACCGTTCAATTTACATTAAGTATTTTAAAAGTTTGAAATTATTCATTATAATTCATAAACTAACCTAGTTTATGCCATTGTTTAGAAATGGCGCCTAGTGGAAAGAATGGAAACCGTATCAATGCACGAACTCCGTGTAGGGATTGCCCTCCTGCTCAAGATAATTATTGTGGATCTGGAGATACAACTGGTGCTGATCAACTTATTACCATACTGCGACAACTCACTCAGGTTATGAATAATAACCTTACTCATATGGAGCACCCTGATCCGCAACGTGGAGGATCAATGCTAGACCGTTTCATGAGGCAACAACCACCAACCTTCAATGGGAGTACAAATCCTATAGTAGCTGAGCAATGGATAAATTCCTTAGAGAAAATATTCCATGCCTTGGGGAGTAGTGAAAGGGATAAAGTTGTCATGGCAGTTTACCGCCTCACTGGAGATGCCGATCAATGGTGGTCACTAATTCAAAACACAAAGGAAGATGATGACGTATCGAATATGGAATGGAGGGAGTTCAAAGAGATTTTCTTAGAAAAATACTTTCCTCGTGACCATCGAGCAGATATGGAAAGGCAATTTCTGAGTCTGAGGCAGAAGGAGGATGAGAATGTTGCAAAGTATGAGGCCAACTTTACAAGGTTAGTAAGGCATGCTGCCGATTATATACGTAACCCAAGGAGTAAGATTTATCATTTATTTGATGGGTTAAAACCATTTCTCCGTCGAGATTTAGTGTCACAATCCTTCTCATCATACGAAGATATTGTCTCCTGTGCTATCAAGACGGAAAAGGAATTCTCTAAGTCGTATGACAACAAAGTAAAGCAAGAGAAGAAGAGAACGGGGGAACAAGAGACAGATAAAGGGAAAAAGGGAAAGAAGGATTTTCCATTATGTGATAATTATGGGAAGAATCACCCTGGTATGTGCCTAAAAGGAATGGGAGTTTGTTATAAATGTGGAGAAAAGGGTCACCAGGCTCGTGATTGCAAGGGAAAGAATGAGGCTGTCAAAGTTGAATGCTACAATTGTAGGGAAATGGGGCATTATGCAAATGAATGTCCTAAGCATCAAGGAAACTTACCTCAGAAAAGGCCAAGGGATCAAGGCCAATCTTATGCTGTGACTACAGTTGAAGCGGAATAATTAATGTATTGGTGCTTTTGGACTCAAGGATTATATTCTGGTTATAAGAATAATGTGATATATATATATAAGGATTGTACTGCAGTACTTGTTGATTTCAGTAAGGTTTTAATATGATTAAGGTAATCATATTTTTAGTATGTGACAATAAGAGATACTTTACTTTGTTTGGGGAATCTGATAAATTGATTTTGGAATTTAGAGACCTTTTAGAGAGTCTGGACGGAGGTATTTTGGATAACTATTAAGGTTGGAATGGATTAAGTTGAACCATGGATAGTATTGTTTAAGGTTAAAGCATTTCTGAAGATTATTTTTGGAATATTATAATACTATAGTTTTAGGAAGAGGACAACCTACAGGGTGGGGAATAAACCGTCGCGTCGGACAAAGCTGCAGGAATCGAACCCACAACCATAGTGCGAAAAGCCTTTATTTCCTACCACTAGCCTACAGGAAGTCCCTGGTTATTACAAAATAGTTTTACTAATCTAAATGGTATGTGTTAATATTTGGAACCTTATACAATTAGGATAAAAAGAATATTTTTGAGTTCTGTTACCATTTGGAGTAAAAGATGGGTTTGTGGTAAAAATTTATTAACGAATGAAAGTATACAAAACAAGTATTTATATTCCCTTACGTTCTTAGTAAATCTCCTAAATAAATTCCTCAACATTATAAAAGGTAACTTAAAATAAAAATGTTGTCGGTTAACGTTTCCAACTGGGGATTCAATGACCGTTTAACCAATCACAAGTTTTTGATTTTCTTGTAGTTAAACTTTCTCCTAATCCTGTTTTCTATAACTCTCCATCAGACCTTTAGGGTTTGTTTCTCCTCCATATCCATATTTTCATAGAATCCTAGAATGGGCTATATCGGGTGACCTTTGTACTTATGTTGCTTTCTTTTAATGTTTTATATTTATTAACCTTATTTCCGATGTGGGTTTTCCTCAAAGGTATCTTCTCTTTTCAAACTTTTATTTTCAAAGTAAAAAATTTCAAATTGCGAGGACGCAATTTATTGATGGAGGGGAGAATGTAACACCCCGAGCTTCCACAATACGCCTCTCTTTCAATAATGCAATAGCTTGCATTGTACGCATGTTCGAGTTCTAAAACACTGCGACTAATCAAAGTAGCCGTTATGAATAGTAATAACCACTTTTTAAAATTATAGAAATTTTATATTTCAAAATGGACTTCATCTTTGTATTCGTAATATCGAAATTAGCCTATATTGATTTTTTGTTATTTTTCTGAGAACTTCTAAATTTTTATGAATAGTGAAAATTACTCAAAAACAACTTTTTAAATCAAAATAATTTATAGTGATAAATTATACTATTTAGTGGTTTTAAAGTATAATTAGAATATATTTTTACCATTTTATCCAATGGTGGTCATTAGAATTAATTTAACATTGAAATTGGACATAAACAATTGCCAATCTTTTGATATAAATTGTTTCTTAAAAACACGCTATTTGTTGTAACAGCGGGAATTAATTATAAAATTAATTAATGCAACTTATATGTCTGTAATTTTGTAAAATAGACATCATTTTTGAATTCGGAATAACAATTATATATTAGGGTGAAATTTTGGCCTTATTCTGAAAAACACCAATTTTTGATGAATAGTGAAACCACTAAGTGGTAGTTAAATAACTGATTTTTCGTTTAAATGAAATATTACCACTTCTGTGATTTGATTTTCAAGAATCCGACATACATTTTTGTCATTAAGAAGTAAAATGTGGTTCAATGAGATTAAAATAATTTTTGGTGAATAGTAACTTTTAAGTTCTTAATCGTGATTAGAGGTAATTAGTGTAGTTTAAGGTAAAAATAATGTTTTAATAATATGAGATGGGCTTGACACTTGTCCTACTCCTATTGGATGAGTCATGTCCGACCAAGACAACCCATGGGTCAACTTGGGGACCCCATGGAGCCACTTTAGTTGGAAAATGACATTAATATATATTTATTTAATGTTAAAATTAAATTGACACAAACATGAGTTTTTTTACTAAAATAGTATTTAAGTGGGGTTACAAAAGTCCAAATTATGATTATAAATATTCATTAGAAATATAAAAAGATTTCATACATCATAGTATTTTTTTTATAATTTTTAGACATTAAATAAATTAAATTATTTATGACATCATTATGATGCGGCGATGACCTCATTATTTAACGATTTAAATAAAATGAGAAGATAATGCAAAATCCAATGTTTACACTTGTCCAAAGCCTATTGCATGAAGATATTTCTAACCCTTATCACCTTATCAACGACTTATATAATTTTGGGACCTTTAGAATCCGAAATGCATTGTGTAATAATGTAACATTTCAATCTTTCCAAAAGAGCCCCTCCTCTCCACTTATAAAAGGCCCCCACCTCTCCCTCCTTATTCACACCTTCAAGCCATTTGGCTCGGCCAACCTCTGCCCAAATACTCTCCCAACATCCCTCTCTTACTCCTAGAAGCCTCACTTTGGGCAGAACTCTTCCCAAGGAAGCCTTTGGCTCAAATCAAAAAGAGTTACCCGATTTTGAGGTAATGTCTTCTCTAATGTTGTTTTGTTTTATTTTTCTTCTCCAACCCCCTAAACTCTTTTTATTCATTTCTTTTGTAACAACACCAGTATCCTCAATATACTAGGATGTTTTATAATAAGGATTCGAGCTACACTTACACACACCTACATCTAATGGTTAAAGAACATACAGTTTCTGTGGATGGCGAATTTCTGCCTCACGAAACGATGATTGTTCAACACTCATATAACACCTTAAAAGGTGGCCATTAAGATGTAACTATTTTTATATATGATATATAATATGTTTATGTTTTACTTATGCTTCTGTATTTCTCATTTATGGCATACTTTATGATTTCCATTATGGGTAAAACGCGATAATTTCATTTTAGGAAGTGCGGACTACCGCCCCCTCAAAGTGATTTGAATCGTTAATTCCATATGTGGGATGTATAAAGGATGGAGTAAATGGTATTATACACTATATTATACTGGAATTATATTATGAATTTATATCATTATGATTTCGTTCCATTAAATATGAAATTGAAATGAAAGTAGCGTTCATGCGTACGTACGGCTTACCGACTCCATGAAAGGTGCATTTCATTTCTTACCTCTAAATGTTACGTAATATTATAAATGAATGTATATACTGGATATATAAGATATATATGACATCTAAATCATGAATATAATTCTGGAGATAATGGATATTCTACCACATAAACAACTTGTAATTATAATAAGTTTATTGTTGACTCAAGTACCAAAGATCGACAAAACGACCGTTATTAACTTAAATAATTACATAATGTTCATATCATTGTAATAAGTGATATAATAAGGATAATGAAATTGAAAATGGTTCTTAATAAGGTATATATTAACTCTAGTTTATTATTCAGGAGGTTAAAGAACGGTTGAGTCAAGTCAGACACGAGGTAAGGGAATTTCTTAACCCAACTTCCATTCTTTGGGTTAATCTCCTACTTTCAAATTTTGTCATGATATTATTATGTCCTATTTTGTATTTTTACTTTCTTTATGTGTACCTATAGTGAATACACATAATAGATCTATTTTATTTTAAAAATGATCTTTTAAGGACTTCGTCTCAATCCCCTTTCATTGAGGCATATTTGGACTTATACACAACTGTTTTTTATACGGTGTATAAACCCCTTTGACTTTTACGTTTATTCAAAAGGAATCTTTTTTATACAAAGAGTTTTGATAAACGACAAAAGGGAATGTTTTTCTTTCTGTAATTATGCGGCGATAATGACTTCTCCGCCGCCATGTCCATTATTTAAGTTTTGGCTTCCTCTACAAGCCATCATTTATTAATGAAAAATAAATACAAAGTGTTAGCATTATTTTATTTTGGTATTGAAAATGGTTTTGAAAGCATTTTTATTATATCAATGTGTTGTATTGATATCTTGTGATTGAAATGTGGAAATGTTATGTTTCCTTTATGCATGTTTTATGTGATATGATTATGTTATGGTTTATGATATGTTTAAACCTATTCATATGAGGAATGTATTGGACGTAATAAGTGACGGGTGGAGCCCGCTATAGCTCCTCGATGCATCGGTAGGTCTCATGAGACAAACTAGTGTCTTGGCACAAGGCCTTGACAAAATCTTATTTGTAGTCTTGGCACGAGGCCTTGGCTATGTGGTTATGATAGTCTGGCATTATGCATTCCTACATTATGAAAGTGGTTAGTGATTTTGCATGTGATTATTCGATTAGTAGAATATCCATGTGAATGAGTAAATGGCATTATTTCATTTTACTTTTGCCATATTATGTTGATATTCAAGTTTAAAAGGATTTTGTTTTAGTTATACATTGCCTTAAATGTTTATTCTTATTTATGAAAGTTTCTGCTATATTGTTATCCTTACTGGGCATTTGAGCTCACCCCTTTTCTATGTTTTATTTTTTCCTAGGAAGTGAAGAAGTAAATTATGAATGTCCTGCAGGGATATTATGAGGGGATAATAGTGTGGACTGTGGAGACATTATGTTGTTGTAGTAGTTTTTCATTTTATGATGTAATGTAAAACTTATAAATGTATCTAGTATTTCCAAGGCTACTAAACTAATCGTTCTTTCGAGACTTGATCGTTTGTGATCATGCCAATGTTACGAAGTAATGCACCGGCTCTGGGTAGCTGGGGTCGGGGCGTTACATTGAATGTTATCGCCGTAGTGTGAGTTTCACATCACCATTGGGAAGTACGCTTCTACATAAGAGAGAATGTGTTGTCTAGGAAAGTAGAGCGGGACTCGAGTATCATGGGTAAGGAGGAGTTACAGCCCAGATTTCTATTCAATATCTAGATGGATCGGAACGTCACAGATAGTCATTCCTACCATGGGAGATCCTTTCAAAGATGTATTTCAAGAGTAATTTTCAGGTTTTCCTCTAGAGAGAGAGGTGTATTCTCTATTTTTCCTTTTCTAGGAGCGGCAAAGATGCATGTTACTCCTTATAGAATGGCTACACAAGAGTTACAATAGCTCAAGAAACATTTGGTGATGTTTCGGGGAAAGGGATTCATCTAACCCAGTACTTCACTTTGGGTTTCTCCAGTTCTTTTGGAAAAGAAGGAAGGTGGTACCCTAAAACATTGTGTATGTTATCAGAAGTTGAACTAGTTGATGACCAAGAACCGATATCCTTTACATAATATTTGTGCTCTCTTTGATCAACACCAAGGATCCCGGTTGTTCTCTAAGATTTAATTGAGGTCCAGTTACCATAATTTGTCAAACAGACCCTCAAATATACCTCTTACATCCTTTCAGAGTAGGAATGGCTTATACGAGTATGTTGTTATGTCGTTCGGTCTCCCAAAGGCACCCGTTGTTTTCATGGAACTGATGAACCAAGTGTTCCATCCCTACTTGGATTCATTCGTGGTAGTCTTCGTGGATGATATCTTGGTGTACTCTCACACTCAACATGAAAATTCCACACATCCTGATATCATTTTGAGTACACTGAGAGAGAATCAGATAAATGATCACCTCTCAAAATTCCACTTTTGATGGACTCGATTCACTTCATGGGTCATGTTATCTATGAGATTGGATTATATGTGGAATTATAAAAAGTTAGGGAAATAGTTTCCTGAATGCTTCTGAAGAATGATTTTGAGGTAAAATGTTTTATAGGGATGGATGAATACTAAAGAAATTTCATACCATAAATTTCACTCTTAACAGCACCACTGATGGGCCTGACTAAGAAGGGTGTGAATTTCATTTGGTCAGATTATTGTGAGTCAGCCTTTGAGGAATTGAAAGAGATGTTGACTTTTGCACTGATTCTTGTTTTTCTAGATCTGATAAGATCTATAATGATTAATGTGGTGCTTCATGTTTCGGGATGGGAGTTGTGCTTATGCAGTGGGAAGGAGTTGTTGTGTATGGGTCTCGGCAGTTGAGGCCGCATGAGAGGAATTACCTGATGCATGATCTTGAGTTGGTTGTAGTTGTTCGTGCCTTACTGTTTTGGGGGCATTATCATCTTGGAGGGAATTTTGTGGGTTTCAATTACCACAAAGTACAGAGGTACAACTTCACCCCACATGACATTAATTTCAGACAAGCAAGGGGGTTGAGTACCTTTAGACTTTTGATTTTCATCATTCCTACATGCCTGGGAAAGGCAACGCAGTAGCTAATGCATTGAGTAGGAGGAAACAGATACAGGCAGTTCATGATGCCAGTAGTGAGTGGAAGCTTATGGCTCTATTCTCTGAGTTGCATTTGGAGTTGCACGATAGATAGGCGTAGACGTTTCTTTAATCTGTAGTTGTTACTTCTACTCTACTTGATCAAGTGAGATTGAGGGAGATATTAGATTCTGAAGGCCTAGTACTACATGAGAGTGTTTAAGGAGAAGACCCTATTCCTGGATAGACCATAGGTGGGGATGGGATCTTGCGTTTTCATGGGCGTGTATGGGAGTCAACAGACATACAAGAGAAGATGATGCAAGTCTTTGAATCCTTAGTTTGGGAAGTTCATTCTGGTGTCACCAATACATATCGAGACCTACAACATCAATATTAGTATCCAGGAATGAAGATAGATGTGTCTAGTTTTATCATGAGGTGTTCCACCTGTCAGTAGGAGAAGGAGGAGAATCAACGACCAGTTGGGAATTTTCAATAGTTACACATTCCTTAGAGGAAGTGGAATCATATGACGATGGATTTCGTAACATGTTTTCCAAGGTCGCCTCGAGAGAATGATGAAGTATGATTTGACATTGACAGACTCACAGATGTTGCTCACTAATTACTAATCATGGAATACTTCAATGTCGATGATGTTGGATGGTTTGACATTCGATAGATTGTACGTTTAAATGGAGTTACACACTCCATTGTTTCAGAGAGGGTTTCACGTTTTACATATTGGGACTAGAAAAGGATATAGAAGTCCTTGGGTATGTAGGTACTTCTGAGAATAGCTTAAAATCCCCAGAAATATGGCCAGTCTAACCGTAGAATTCAGGTACACGTGGACATGCTTTGAGCATGCATCCTGGATTTTGGAGGTTTTTGGAAGAAGCACATTCCTCATTTAGAGTTTGGCTATAATAATAATTTTTAGGAAAGTATTCATATGGAACATTATTAGGATATTTATGGTAGGCCATCCCATTCACCCTTATGCTATTTTTAGGTAGGAGATTCAGCTATGTTGGGACCTCACCATGTCTAGGAGACCATAGAGCAGATATTGTTGATTCAAAAGTAGATGGATACCGTACAATCGTGACAGATGACCTATACTGATCGATGGAGATGACATATGGAGTTTGAGGATGGAGATAAGGTTTTCATACGTGTCACAATGAGGTTTGGACATAGGAGGATTAGGAGACAGGAAAATCTTTCGCTGAGATACGTCAGATCATTTGACGGGTTGGAGAGGGTTAGGCTAGTAGCCTATAAGATAGAGTTATCTCAGAGGTACCATGCTATGCATTATGTCTTCCACATTTATCAGATCTGACGTTACTTCTCAGACATGTATCATGTTTTCCAACCCAAGGAGGTTGAGTTAGAGGTGGATGCCTCATTCAAGGAGTGTCCCATTTGCATTTTTTGATCGAAGTGTGAAGGATCTTCGAGGTCGGTCTATTCCTCTAGTATGAGTCATATGGCAGCATGGGTGAGTACAAGATGAGACCTGGGGGAGTGAAGCCGATGTATGATCCCAGTGGCCAGAGTTGTTCAAGGATTATTCTTCTATGCCACCTTGATATGGAAATTCATGAAATATTTCTTTAAGGAGGGATGTTTTTAAGAACCCGGATCTTCTTTTCATGTATGTGGTCTCTTTTCTGGTGTTTTGGAGAAACAGATGAGTTTTAATAAATTTCAGGATTGCATGCCCTGTACTTATAAATACACGTCATGTACTCGATTTCCACCTGTGACCATGTACTGGTTGTGCAATGGTCGATTACATGGACTTGTTGGGTGACCTGGAGGCCACCTAAAGCGGGGCCCGATAAGAGCATGTATACATCGTGTACTTTTAAAGAACACACCGTGTACTTTCTTATTATTTCATTAAATGGATTGCGGTTACGTCTAATGGACAATTCCATCTTCTTCTTGACCTATCTCATCTGGGAGCAGATTATACCAACCGATCTATTCTGAGCCCTCGAATCATTGTCCGTTATCTAATCCAAACTTTGTTAGTTGCGTTGGAATCACATTTTTTGAGTTATTACTTCTTATAGATTCTCATCTTTTGATTTCTCCTGTTTCACGAGATATCCTCAGTAGAATTTTTTTGTGTTTTTATAGATCTTCAACTTTCTAGGGAGATTCAAGGCCCATGTTTCAAGTATATTATTTGTACAATACTGAGGTAGGTGGTTTGTGCGTTTCTGTAGTTAGTCTTTGAGTAATATGTGCAAAAATGCCCATTTACCTTGTTCGAGGTATTGTGTGTTTATTGTTTTTAGCTCTTTTATTGATTGTTATGGATTTTTTTGATTGGATATAGGATAATTGTTTCTGAATAGGGTTATATTTGATAATCTATGGATGTTTCCCCATGTTTGTTGTTTTGTCCGTTTCGTGTAGCTTTTCCTGTTAGGCTACTACATGCCTTCAATTCATAGGATCGTAGGATTGAGTGATTTTATCTTACATACAATAGAATATTAAATAATTTAGTTCTTGAGGTTTAATTTGGCTTCCATATCTCATTGTGCCCAAATGATTTTCACAAGGCTGTGAGAACCTGGTGTAGTAGACCATAGGGAGAATGGACACTGAGGGAATCTCGAGAGAGTCTGTTTACTTTTATGATGCAAGACCATAGAAGGGATGGACGTAAGTGATCCTTCAGAGTGTCTATAGTTTCACGTTGCAAGACAAAAATGGGAATTGGATGTTGAGTGCTTCCCAAATTTTACTATTTGTTACCGATATGAGACCATAGGGGGAATTGATGGTGAGTGCTTCATTAGAGAGTCTTTGCTAATGCTCAACCATAGGGGTTTGATTGTGAGTACTTCCTAGAGGGTTTCTTTTGATTTTTTATTGATTCAGAGGGGTTATGCTATGAGTAATTCATGGAGGGATAGCTGTTTGAGTTATCTTCTTACATGATATATGAAATTTAATGTATTTGAAACTATAAAATTGTTTACTTTTGAGTACTTCCATGTTTACTGATTCTTTTTTTCTTATTACCTATAATATATATTTACTAACTGTTAGGCACAGATCATTGGGTGGATTCCTGCTATGATTACTATAATAACCTTTTTGGGTCAGGCTTTTGTGACCAAATAGATTATATTGTGTCTTGTGTATGTAAAGGAAAGTGCCCTTATACATTAGGCACTTGACTGCATTGGAGCTGGAGATCAATGGACCAAGATGAGGCTTGTGAGGCTGAGGAGTTGTTTATGTTTTTATTTTGTACATTGGTTTAGTACTATATTCCTATATTATGACTTGTTTGGCTATTTTACTAGACATATGCATCATGCATCATTTATATATGTGCTTCAGTTATTTATTTTTTTCATTCTTCCACTATTTACTATTGTATCGTTTTATTAATGCTTCCTCTTTTGTTATCTACTTCGTTTACACAACGTTACTATGCCAATGAGGTCATATTTTCCACACTCTCAAACACAAGGCCCTCACTGCTAGTTAGTAGCCTCTAGTGTTCGGGGAAACGCACTTAAGGCCATGTGACCAACTGGGTACATGTCATCTCTGGGTGGCATCTGGAACCAGGACTTTACACTAAATATTTAATAATAATGATTTATTATATAAAATTAACAGATTAAAACATTTCATGTATATATTATTTTAATATGAAAAATATAATATGGATATTTTAAATATATTAACATAATTTGATTAATAATATATAGTAAATTTGAATAATGTTAGTAAATATATTAAAATTAATTTTTCCAGTGATAATAATAATTATATATTTATGGTTTTATTGAATGTTAAATATAAAAAATTTAGAATAAAAATTTGAAAAAATAATATTAATTTCATGATTCATAACATCAATATTTTCTTAATAAGAATTTTTTATATTTTTGAAATCATTGGTTTTTATGTTACTAGTGAAAAAAATTCTCATATAGCTAAAACTGACAAACTAATTTCACTATCATTTTACTTGATTAATGTAAATTTGTTTATGTCATTTTTAGATTAAATAGATATGTACATATGTCAAATTATTCAATTAAAATTAATTTTTTGTATTTATAAAACCAATGTATATATTTCGTGAAACATAAGTAATATTTTATTCTAATAACAAATTTTTTCTCTTATATTAGAAACAACAGTTTTCATCACTTATAGAAATTGAATCCAAAATTGGATTTTATGTTTTAGATCAATAAGATCTTATTATCTAATAAGGTCAATTAATTTACTAATCATAAAATTATGATTACTAGGTTTAATGTTAATAATAATTGTAAAACAATTATTTTTTAATAATAGTTTTATTAAAAATGTGTAAATTTTGTATAATAAAATAAATTAATATACTCTCAAATTTTATTTTAATATTATTTTTATGAATATAAATAAATAAATCATCACTCATTAAATACTTAATGAGTTCTAACAAATATTAATAAAATTTTATGGTAAAATAATATTTCTCTACAAATTTTTTTATGTATATAAAAATACATAATTTAAAATTAATTTTATAAATAATTACGAATTGATTCATATTTATTGTATAATAAATTTAGTAAAATCACAACCAAATATTGATACTTTTTACTTTGTACATAAAATAAAATATAAATACTTGGTTATATACTAGTTACCATTATATAAAATAATAACAAAATGAAAAAATAAAGTGTTAAAATGATTAATATTTGTTTATAACTAGTAAAAAATGTGGTGGTAGTTGTTTTTTTGACTGACGCACGCCTGTCATAGGGCGTGACAAAAGAAATTTGATTTTCCTAATGTAGCATAGAGGCTAACCAGGGTTGTCTCTCTTGAAGAGCCTTTTCAGTCATTTACTCACTTAATCTAATTTAACTACACAACTTCTTTTGGTTGTTTTATTATTATCTAGTAATGGAATACAATTAAATTAAAATAAATGATAAAAATAACATGCAATGACAAAATGCAATTAATTTAGAAAGAACATGGCCTTTATGGGTTGTTTTGTCTGTTTCATAAATCTCCTTGTTAGTATTTAATTATGCTTTATAATTTAATCATGTGATATCATTAGTGAATTACTATTATTTTATTTATTATTGTGAAATAATGAATGCATTTAGTAATCTTAACATCACCTCCTCCTATAATCAAGGTTGATGGAACACATCGATCGAGAGTGTGACATCTTCCAAGACATGGCTTCATCGTATGCCATTTCAATGACTGAATGGCTCAACTCCATCGTATGAAGAGATTATATCTAGTTGAAGGGAGGGAATATATTTAATAAAATACTATAATTTAATTTGAGATCATTGTCATGGTGGATGATCACCACACCTGTGCGCATCACTCTTTCTCATCACAAACATAATAAAACATTGGAATTTAAGAACAAAATAAATGAAATTTCCACATTCCTCCCTCAGGACAAATCTTGGGTTAACCCATCATTTTTTTTGGTAAAGAGGTCATAGTGGATAATAAGAGAACAATAAAAGAATAAAATAAGGAGAAATGATGATGATGAAAACAGAGTGGATGGGTGGACATAGAAATAAAAATAATGCATCAATTTTAATAAAAATCTAAATTACAATTGACAACTAAAACAAAAATAAAAAAAGAAATAAATAAATAAATGAAATGGGACAGATTTTTGGCTGGCCACCTTTGGTGGAGATCTTTTCATTGCTGTCTTGAAGGAATGGAATAGAGAATGGGATGATTTGGGAAGGAGTTGAGGGACTCCATTTATAGGAATAATTATGGACCCCTAACCTTTTCACCGTTTTGTCCCCATAAATGGCTGATTTACCAGTGGACGCCTTCATAAAGGATGTTACTTAATATGTACTCTGTTCCCTCTCCAAATATCTGCTCATTTGGACACCGTTTGTAGATGTTATGAACATTCCATTGGAGGTTTGTATTTCTGGATGAAGATTTCAGGAAGGCTCCTCCAAAAGTATGTCGTCAAATGCCCGCATTATGACTTCAAAACTACCCTAACATTATTTTAGAGTCATTCCTTTCTATACTAGTTCTATCATAGGTTGAAAAAACTCATTTTTATATGTGTCGGCCGAGTTTGGGTTTTGTTACAGTGGTGGGGTCCACACTGTCCGCCTGAAAAAATGTAAACATTCAATGAATTTTTAGGCCCTATAGATGGGCGAATCAGCTCCTAGTACATAAGATAATGTTGAAGGAAATAAAATCAGGATTCTAAACAAAATTAATCACAAATTTTGTACATATATTTTCTATGAAATAACTAAAATACCATTGATGTAAAAAATAGTATAAAATCCAGAATTAGGCATTTTTCACATTTAGTCTCAAAATAACACTAAAACCTAAATATATGTCAATTACCCATTAAATAACACTATGGTGGGATTATAAAGAATGATTTACAGTATTAAATATATGAAAATGTGAGATTCATCACTCCCCCACACTTAAAAATTTCACTCCTGAGCAATCATCTTACATCCAAATCAAATTCCACAGAACAATCAAAAATTAGAAAATATCAATGATCTTATCCAAAATAGAATTCCATCATGTATCATATATGAGAAAAAGCCTCTATCATTTTCATTTCAATCATTTAAATTTTTTCAACCTCATAAATCATTCCATTTCCCAATCACAACATACCTCACATTTAATTTTATGTCACTCTTCACTCAAGATAAATTGAATGTAGAGTTATACTCATACTTGAAGATCGCATGTATCACCAATGGTTTCTGAAAATTCACATTTCTCCACAGCGTGAAACATGAAAATAAATTTAATCATAAGGTATTTAATTAATGGTTCAAATTATTTTGTGGCCTAGGGTTGGTGGAAAAATTATTGAAAAACATTCACGATAGAAAGAGGATGTTGGACCTTTAATTACAGTGCAGGATTAAATCAAGGGATAAAACATCAAATTCCTTTCTCAATACCACTTAGAAATTTGAAAAAACACAACCCCTTTTATTACATGGTACCTGATCCAAGATTTCATTATAATTAATGATATCATCTATGTTCTCCCCTTTTTTTCAAAGCTCCAGAAAGTTACATCTTGACGTTTTTTTCTTTTTCGTGGAGGATGGGCTGAAAATTGAAATCAATGAATGAATGAAAATTCATGCCTTTGATTTTTGAGAGGGACATGAGTCATAAAAGAATGTACAATTTGGAATTCATGTTCATCTCTAGTTTTTTCAATTTTTTTGAAGGAGAAATGGTTGAAACAAATAAAGTACAATGAAATGATGACACATGTCAAATTCTATTATTGTACACTAACCAAAATTTTGAAACACACATCGCACCACCGATAAATAATACACATCCAAATGATCTCAGACAAAAGGCCCTTCCCCCACAGTCAAACATTAAATAGCCATGAAACAAATACTAAACTTTTGGGTATGTATTGAAAAATTGACTTGTAATGTGGCTTATACCTATATGGAAATTCATGGAACCTATCGGCTTATGAAGTATTAATATAAAGGTGGGTCTCAAGATAAAATTTGGCTATCCAAAGAGATACCTCAATATTTTTAAATAAATTTCATGAAATCCATTGATTTGATAGAGAGTATTCTCAAATTCTTGTTCTCACACAAAATTCATGTTTACCTCAAGAAGGTGTGGGTATTAGGGAGAATACGTAAAAGTGGTTTAGAATACCTCATAGGATTGAAAAATATATTTTGTGGCAGTGATTCATGGGAATGGATCTCAAAAATCATTCAAAATCAAAAAAATTATGGACAATACAATTCATAAAAAATGTTTTCACATCAACAATCATTTAAATTTCATTATGAAAAATATCATTTCAACACATTCAAAATAAATTGATGTGTGAAAATTGAAAAGAATATACATTAATGCTCAAAATATGATTTGGACCAAAAAAAATAAATGAGTTTAAATGATAATCCTAAAAAGTGAAATCCCTTTTGAAATAATGATTTGGTCCTCTTCCTCTAATTCTCAGGTCTTCCTTCTGCCTTCATGATCCTACGAAAGAAAAATTACTCAATTAATCACAAGGATAATTTCATTTAAGATAAAATTGAAAATAGAGAGGGGTGACATGCTAGAATAATTCCTAATACTGAAATTCAAATATAAATTTCTAATACTGAAAATTAAATTACTATAATGAAAGTAAAGGATAAATCTTGGTATGATGCCCCAAGTGGGCCCTTGCATCTTTTAATGCCTCCAGAGGGCAGAACCCACTTTTATCTATAATCTGTTCATTGATGAAGCTTATTTTTTATACCACCTCACGTGGCTCTTCCCAGCTTGCAGTTCCTTATCCTTAGTAAAAAGGACTCAATGTATACAGTATACTAGATCCGCCCCTTTGCAATTTGGTACAGCTTGAATGGCGGGGGTTGGATGAAGTATGGAACCTCCTCTTCTTTTGTTGCTACTTGTGCTAATATCTTGTCTTCCAGTGATGGAATTATGGGGAGTTCAACCTCTTGTATAATTTCTTTAGGATAAAAAACATGTATATCCTCATGATTGGGGTCTTCTAGTAGATATTCAATGACTTCAGGAAGATTCATGCATTCCTGAATAACTACATCGTTTTCCAAATCATCCTCCATGGGGTAGTATGAGTTGGAAGAATCTGAAAAACCAACAGAATTAAGATAGATACTTAAATTAGTTTCAAAAAAATTTAAAGAACATGAGTTAAAGAATGTATCACCATAATTTGGTTCGACATAAATATCCTCTTCAATTGAAAGTTCCTATTGGATTTTATCTTCACTAGATAGAAGAAGGTAGCAAGATCCTCCATCTCAACATCAATTTCCACCACTCGGTTGGTTTATTCCTTTGTTGCTGCTTGCTGTTATTCTTTATACGACATTGGGAGATCAAGTAATTCCTTATATTCATTCCAAAATTCAACATGTTCCTGATTAAATCCACCATGTAGCTCAGCAAGAAAGTATTCCTCCCTTTCCTTCTCAGGTTTTTAATTTTCAGAGATGAGTGGTGAAATGTCTTCCCCCACTACCTCATGTTGTTTATCTTGCTTAGTGTCGGGTTGCTCTTGGTATGTGCGTACATATTAATAAATCAACTCTATTTGGTTCTCCAGATTTTTCAATTTATCACTAATCTTTTAAAACTGAGCATCAAGCTCATTCCAAACATTTTTTGGCAGCTGAGACTGTTCGGTCCATTAATAATTATTTTAGTTGAAATACATCGTGATCAATGAATTTTATTCATGTTTATTTCAATTTATGATTTTTGTTAAATGAAAATCTATCTACAATGTGAAAATAGAAAAATCTAAGTAAACTACTTATTGGATCGCCCGAAACGACACTAGTTTTGATGCAAGCCTGTCGTAGGGCATGGTAAAAGCAATTTATTTTTCTTAGTCCAGCATAGAGGCTGACTAGGGTCGTCTCTCTTGCGGAGCCTTTTCAGTCGTTCACTAATACAACATAATTTAACTAAACTACTTTTTTGGTTGTTTTTATATTATCTAGGAATATAATTCAATTTAATTAAAATAAAACATAAAAGTAACATGAAATGACAAAATGAAATTAATTGATAAAGTACATGGCCTATATGGGTTGGTTTGTGGGATTCATCATTCTCTTTGTTTGTATTTAAATTAAGTTTGATAATTCAATTATGATATGTCATTCATGAATTACTATTATTTTATTTATTGGTGTGAAATCATGATTTCATTAAGCAATTATAACTTCACCTCCTTTTATAATCAAGGTTGATGGCACATCTTGATTGAGAGTGTGACATCTTCCAAGACCTGGCTCCATTGTATTCCATTTCAACCACTAAATGGCTCAACTCCATCATATGAAGAGATTTATCCAGAATAAGGTAGGGAAAATATTCATGAAAATACTAGAAATTTGTTTGAGATCAGTGTCGTGATGGACGATCTCTACACCCGTGCACATCACTGTTTCTCATCACAAACTTAATAATTCAATGCAATTTAATCACAGAATAAATTAAATTTCCACATAACTCCCCTAGGCCATGTCTCTAGTTAAACCCTCATTTTTTAGGGTATGAGGTCATGGTGGATAATATGAGAAGAATAAAAGAAGAAAATATGGAGAAAATATGAAGAAGAAAACAGTGTTAATGGGTGGACACAGAAATAAAAATAATCCATGAATTTTATAATAAATCTAAATTACAAAGGAAAACTAAAACAAAAATAAAAAAACGAAGAAAATAAAAAAATGAAATGGGGAAGATTTTTGGCCGGCCTCCCTTGGTGGAGATCTCCTCTTTGGTGCCATAATGTTTTTTCCATTCCCTCTCAAAATTTTAGCTCATATGGACAACCTTTGTAGGAGTTATGAATTTTTCCTTGGTGATTTCTATTTCTGGGCGAAGTTTCCAGGAAGGCTCATCCAAAAAAATGTCATAAAATGGCCTCCTTAATGACTTCAAAACTCCACTAAATTTTTTGTATAGTGGTTCATATCTGTCTTGTTCTATCACAGGTAGGGCCACCTCATTTAGATATGTTTAGGCTGAGTTTGGGTTCCATTTTAGTGGTGGTATCCACACCATCCGTCTGGAAAATGTCAAACTTCAATGAATTATTAGACCCTTTAGATTGCCGAATCAGCTCGTGGTACAGAAGGAAACCTTGAAGGAATTAAAATCAGGATTTTAACAAAATAATAATTAATTTTTTTTTACATATTTTGTCTATTAAATGACTAAAATACACGTGATGTAAAAATCTATCTAAAAGCCAGAATTAGGCATTTTTAAAATTTAGGCTCAAAATAACACTAAAACCTAAAAACGTGACAATTACCCATTAAATAAAACAATTGTGGAGTTATAAACATTGTTTTACAGTATAAAATATATGCAAATGTGAGCTTCATAATCGACCTAATTTCACATTGGATTCCATTATTTAAAAAAAATCCCCAAACAACTGAGTAATATAATGATGTGATTGAAAGTGTCTAGGAATTCACAAATTGGAATTTTTGTTCCCTTATAAAATAGGACACATCAACACCGTCATTCCACTCCCAAAAAAGTTAATTTCGTTCATAATAACTACATTTTCTATCATATTGGAGCGTATATCATGTTCATACTCTTTTGTTATCAATTATTTTTCCTAATCCATTAATTTCTAAAGAGAAAATCCAGAAAATAACCAACGTATCAAATATTTATTTAACTTACCCTTACAATTTATTCATCATTTTTCACATCCAAATATAAAATAAACATGGTACTATAATTATATGAGTATAATAATAAGACAAGATTTTTATTTTTATAATTTCAAACTAGTTATTTAATTAATTCCAACAACTTACTAATAATAATATCATTTATCATGATTTTTTGAGGCTAACATCTCCACAATGTTTCATTTTTTTGATATCAATTTCATTATAAAACCAATAAACTAAAAATAGAATTCTATAAGATAAAAAATAATAAATAAAATCATAATTCATAGTTTTAATATATATTTTTTAACATTTATTTACCATACCCACCCATCATGATATACTATGTTCTTATTTGGGGATATTTTAACAGCCCAGTACAACAATTATATTAAACACTCACCTTGATTACTCTGGTAAAATAATTAATGATTTTATTATATGTTAATAATAATATAATTATTTTTTTGTATCCTATAATGGTTATATAATGAATTATATAATTGTTAAAATACAATATTATATCACTGAAATACTTGAAATATACAAACAAATATTCATTTATTCATAGTATGATAAGAAAAAACAATATTATAAATAAACATAATATGAAAATAAATATTCCATATAAAATTAAATAGTGATGAAATTTTTTCAAATTAAGGAATATAATAAGCACAATTTTATTATTCATTAGGTTTGACACATAATTTAAATGAATGAAGAGAAATATAAGCGTCACCTATCGTAATGTTTAATATATTGATAAAAGTTTATCGTATACATTATGTTTTCATATTTATGGAACAAATAATAGCCAATATAATTACTTATCATTATTAACTTAAATTTAATGATATTAAATTTTCTATTACAGGTTACTCTCTAATGGGGGTTTGACAACAAAATCAGAAACATTTATGGGTTTTCGTGGTCACAATTATGATTCCATGAGTCATAATAAATTTTGTGCACCATTTATTCCATTTATGGTGTATTAAAAACCAAGGGTTAAAATTTTTTGACAATTTTTTTATTGTATTCTTTTATTTTAAATAAAATTCTCACCTTGAATTTTCATTTTACACTATGGTTATAGTGGAAGTAAGTATTTTTGGTGACTTAGCATTCATTCATTGAAAGATGAACGTCTCTTCAACATACATAATATTTGTATTTAAAATTATACTATTTTTTTATTATATGGTATTATCTCATTGGATTACGTGAATTTAAATCCCTAAAAAAATAAATAAATTGTTAATATCTTTTACCATATTATTTATGTTTCTCCTAAAGTATGTTGAGAAATCAAATCTCTACTAAAGGAGCTGTGAATAATTATTAAGAACTTTAATCTTCAATGATTGCATCCTTCCACTATAATATTTTATTAAATTGAATTTGATTACCCACTATATGAAAATTATCATTTAAATAATAAATGATAATATAAATATTCATAAACTATGGGTTTTCATGAAAACAATATATCATTTTTATTAAAAGGGTCCTTTTATAATAATGTGTTTTATAATTGGTTCCATATTTTATGTAGGAAAAAATAATTAATTTTCATATTATTTAATTTCAGATATTTATTTTTAAAAGAAACTTTTTTCAAAATCAATGACATTACTTTACCAAAATATAAATTTGAATGTGAAAAGTTTTATTTAATTTTATATTAATTTTGAAAATGAATTTGATAATCTATTTTTTATTTTCAAATCATTTTCTTACGAATATTCTAAAGGGTTTATCGTGTTGGGTGTTAGGTGAAATTTTTTGTATACCAATATTTTTTTATGTAATTAAATATTTGTGTATTGATCTTATAGTATAAAATTTTTCAATTCTAGGCCCTGTATTCATTTATAGGGTTCAAATTATTATTTTGAGATGATGTTCTTCATCTATTTCAATATCGTTATGTATTTCCTTTATTACATAGTGGTTATTTGATTTTGACACAATCCTAATTCATTATATAGTTTAATTATATATGTCTATTTTTTATATATGATATGATATATGTAAGTCTATTTCATACCTAACTACCCTCTATTAATAGGCATAATATTTCCTCTAATTCCTTTTCTTTTGTGAATAAATTGTTTTACATTAATTTTATAAGGATTTTACCATGACTTCATAAGTGAATTTTTTGGGGAAATTATTATCATAACACTATTAAATTTATCTATATGATTTCTACTTGAGTTATTATTACAATGAATGATTTTCCATTTATTTATTATGGATATATTTAAAATATTTATATTTTTTATTAAAATATAATGGTTAATTATTTACGGATGAATGATTAATAAATGAAATTTTACCATTCACCATTTTATCATCATGGATTATGATAATGTCATTACATTGATTTATATATAATATATTATTATCATTATATTTATTGATATTTTAACAAGGATGATTGTTGGAAAATATAATTATATATTGGTTAATCACTGTAACATATGGTTATTTAATATGGCTTAAATATGTTATGGGTTGGGAACAACACAGTATAACCCCTCAATGAAATGGTTTATATCATAAGGGAATCATGTATGGAAATTTTGTGTATTACTACACAATTCAAAAAGATTTAGTTACTATGGTTTTTTATAAAAATTATCTATTCGCTACAGCATTAAAATAACGAATGATGTGATATATGAGACATCAAAAAATTAATCTATATTTATAACGTTATGCATTTCATCACCATAAATTTATTTTTAATCCATGTGAGATATTTATTTTAATTTCAGTCAATTTGTATATTTTACATAGATATTCAGTTAACTATATCATTATGATGAATATTTATTCCTAACATAACTTTTTTGATATGTTCAAGGAATGATTTCTATGGTTCTATAATATCTCTTATTTACTATTTGTTGTAATCCATTCTTATGAATCAGTTTCCCCAGGTGATGTTGAAATTTATTAAACATGATAAGTCGATCATTGTATCTTGTATTAATGAATGGTGGGAGATAATGAAGAATAATTACCAATTAGATTATATTGTAAATTATTCGAAAAAATTCAATTTATAAATATAAAATGTATTTTTTAAAATGTTTTCTGTTAATTCATTAATGATTTAAACCAAAAAAGACTCTGCAAAATGTATTTAATTAATTTATTTCAATAATTATATTAATTAATCGATAGTTATGTTTTTCATTCTATAGTTTGTATCAATTTCACTATGTATATATTGTGTTTTCAATCAATATCTAGGATTTCTTGTCCAAAGTTCTATTGTTGGTGTTAGAGATGAGTTTAGATGACATTGGAGATTATGAAGTCACATATTTAGGATTTAATTATAATTAAACTGGAATAAAGTATGGTTTATCATTATTCCAATGGTACATATAGTAAATATGTATAGTTGAGTTAATATTTATTATTTAATTTATTGGTATATGATAAATTTTTGGAAACCCCTCTTGATAATTCCCAATGATAAGTGAATATATATGGTAACATATTACGCTTTTTGTAATTTAGATATTATATGGATTTCCATGAAATAACATCCCTACATATATATTATATTACATAGAGGATACCGAGTAGATATAATTCAGTGTAATAATCATGAAAATGGAATGTTTGTTATTAACTAAATCATCACATGAATCATGAATAATTTTCCAAGCTGTACAGTTGAGTTAATAATAATTAATATTTTTATGCTTAGAGCACCAAAAGAAACATTTAAAAGATAATAAGTGTTAACAGTGAAACTGTTTGTATTTAACTATCATCCAAAACAAATATGGTAAATAGACTAATCACTAATCCCAAAAATTAATACTGCTGGTTCATTATTAACATATATTCATAAAATTGTATAACCAAATGAAATGAAAAATTAAGTAGAAAATTACATAGATAACTATTTGGTGTGAAAACCTTATCATCCATTAGTCATGGTTTCTGGACCAATTGACTATTTAGATTTGATGGTAGTCACCCGGATTATAGGATCCCCAGTTCTAAAAAATTATATTTTTCATATTAACTATGATTGAAATATTTGAAATTTATTCATTAATTACACACATAATTATTGATTTCAATACACCTTAAACACAAAAAAGACATAATCCTCTTAGTTCCACATAGGTCATTCCTTTATATATAGTCCATCCATAATATCATTTATTGGTTTTCAAAATCATAAAACCATAATTTCAATATAAAATACCTTTTGAGTAACCATGGTCATCAGTTTCCATCGTCCATTCAATTTAATAATAATGGATTATAATGTAAATGTGGATTATCCTAGGCATAACCACCAAGAGTATCAAACTAGTTGCACAGTAAGGGTCGTTTTTATGTACTAGGATACCTTGAGATTACCTTAGAACACCATTTCAAAGTTATTACTCATTGGTGCATCTAGTGTAGAACCATTTACACTTGTATAATCTAGGCAATGATGTATTTACACTAAATACAAAACAATCACTACCATACAAAAAATATATTATTTACTTTTATACATATCCTCAATTACTACCTTAGGATTATCTTCTCTATTGATTGTTTTTATGAATCATGTTATCAGGGTTGATACTACACTTCCTTTGATTACAACTATAGTAACCCAACAACAGAAGTCCAGAGTTGGTGTCTACTACATATTACATTAGCATGATTATATATAATGAAGACCCGAAGGACTAAAGAGTACAATTGTCTTTGTAAAATAAATATATACATAAATGTTGTATTAAAAATAAATATGCTAATTATAACATAATTTTGATCTTGAAAATAAAATAGACAGAAACATTATTCAATTTTTTCAATATATACATATATTTACCAGTAAAGTACATGGATTCTTGAGATACAAAAATAATAATGTTCAGCTCAAATGCTCAGTAAGGGAAATTTATAGTGGAATTGTTAATTAATCAATGAGAATAATAATTATTGAATGGTAAATTACTGAACAAACATGGAATGAAAAAAATAAACGTAAATGATAAATAATGTCATGATCGAAGATGGATCTTTATCAGAACTAAATCATAACCTAGTCTATAGTATGTCCCAAAGGGCGTTCTTGATCCCCACTAGCTAACAAAAAATTGATGGGTATACATAATAAAAATTGGGAATAATTTACCATATTTTATAAACATAAAACAACCAATTAAAATATGAAAAAAACTGAAAATTTAAATGTAGAAAGTCATACATAAACCATATATTAGTTACAATATATAGTAAAACCCCCCAAAATGGATTCTATTAGAGAGGAAACGAAAGCTAGATCGAAAAACACCACATAGAATGAGGTTTACCACCCTCATTCCATATCCATAGCACTACGACATGAAAAACCTATAGCAACCCGAACCACAATCTGTATGAAGATTTCCCTTTCCAAAATAAAAAATTACCTTGTCTAATAACATCCAAAGTTGTATCTAGGGTGTGAGCTAATTCTTAGTAGGATTCCACCCAATAAACGATTCAACTCAATAAATATTATATGATAAATAAACATTCTTGTTTAAAAAAATAAAACTAGAAACCTTTTCACTAAACAAAAATCTATAATAAAAATCATGCTTTCATTGGAAATTAACCAACAAAGCATTCACTGTGCTGACGGATCGTTTGATACATTATAATATAATTAAACACAAGAAAATACATTAGGCACTATATATCGATGGATATCTAGGAACCTCGTTTATTGGTGAAATGTTTCATAGAAACCATGAATTCAAATTTTTTCTAGCATGATCCACTAGGAGTGGAAAACCCAATGACCTAGTGGTCTAAATCATCCTCATGAATATTTATTCAATCTTGTCAATGTATGTCCCAATAAGTGAATCCAAGATGAATCCGAATATGTATCACTAACATGGTAGTCCTAGTCCACCTACCTAGTTACATGTGATTCCACATTGTTCTCAATCATGCTCCATATTTCATATGGCACACCACAATCAAAATGAACGTTCCATGAAATTTAGTACACAGAAAAAATTACACCACTCGCACATAAAATAATTAATTTTTAAACTCATATGCACACAAAAACCTCTTTACATACAAGGTTAACAACACATTATTGTTTTAACATATTATTTAAAAACTTTATAAAACACCCTTAATGTGTACAACAACACTCCACCCATTAAACACACCCAATTTGATGCAAAAAATAAATTCATACCCAAAAGAAAATAATATTATTTCAAAAACACACTATTACCACATTTCTAAGTCATAGATCATCCTAAAATATCCTATAATGAAATATAAACTCCACAAATAATGCTTCAAAAAGGAATTACCTACCTCAGGTGTAGAAATCCCCTATATCCGGTGCAAAAATCCTACTGCACCTCAACCACACTACATAAAAGCATTATCAATCCCTAACCAAGGATATCGAACCCACTATTCATCATTAATTCCCAAAAATGAAACCATATCTTCAGGAGATGTGGAACACCAAGGAGAATGGAAGAAAAAACTATATTGGAGGAATATAACAATGGAGGAGGTCAAATACTTGATGAATCAAGGGAGAACCACTGAAATCCATAACAAAATCAAATCTCAAATTGAGGAGGATGGAGGGGGACATGCTAATTGGGATGAGAATCCTGACTAGGTTGAGAAAATTACGGTTTTGGTGTTTAAAATTATGAGGATATATAAAAGGACCAAAATTATTAATGAGATGATAGGGTGTGTGGTTAGTCCACATGGGTTGAAAATCAGTGCATCATCATTTCGGTTGCCACTATCTATAGAGGACATTCAACATGATAAGTCAGCATGGTTTGATGAACTATGTTGAAACATTGTTGTTGTCCATTGGCCAAAAATTGTGACTAGACGGTTTTATAGGCAGGGCTGCATAGTTTGGAAAATCATGCTCAAACCATGGGAATCCTGAATTTTATCCCAAAATTTCCATTTTATACAAAATTTCAAAGGAAACTCTACAGCTACTAGGTAGACCAAAAATAATGATAAAATACCTCTAAAAATCAATGGGATGAAAATTCTCCACATAATGAAAACTTTCTTCCCCCGTAAAGTCAACTCAATGCTTGATCAACAATATAGAAAGTGTATTTTTTCTCAACCCCTAATATCTTCTCCCAAGCCTCATTCACATCAATAACATCTTTCCACAGGGCACTATATAATGAAATATATTTTCCATTAAGCACCATCTCTTGGGAATCCACTATTTTCATTGGTCATTCAAACGTAGATAAATCATGCTCAAACTCTAATTACTCCCAATTAAACATAGTAGATATGTCCATATTATACTTATTCAAATGGGAGAAATGAATCAAGACAAGGATCAAAGTCAACTGAGATGGATAAGATAACCCCTATGCCACATTTCTAATCCAATAAAGGATTTCAAGATGGCTTAAATACCCCAATGTTAGTTTACCCTATATCCCCAAATGATGATAACAAACAAACATTGGAAATTTCAAGAAAACCTTACCACCATTGAAAAATAATGATCACATGGACTCTAATCGATATAATACTTATGATGACTCTAAGCTATCAATAACCTCTACCTGATCAACAAGAAATTCTTAGTTTTCTCTGGCATGAGGCTCAACCCCAATAGTGAGGTCTCAGAAATCTCTTCCCAACATAAAAGAAACTAACGTCATTGACCATATAGTGACAACTAATGTGCCATTATATTATTGTATTTGTAACTATTATTATAAGAAAATTTTAACTAATGAACATTGTTATCCCAAGATCCTCTGAAATCCAAAAGACATAAAAGATGTGTGGCCTCCATAATCTATTTTTCCCACTCAATATGACCATCCGTTTTAGAATGGTATATTGTAATAATTTTTATTTGTGACCCCATTTACATCTTAAGGCCTTCCTAGAATAGAGAGGTGAAATGGTGGTCTCTATTAGGGAAAATTGTTGATGGATTACCATTGAGTCTTACCACCACTTAAATATAAAGACTAAAAAAATAATTAATATTAGGTGAATCATTAATAGGAATGAAGTTTGATGTTTAGGTAAAGTGGTTTATTACCACTCAAATAGAATTCATTCATTGAGTTTTAACAAGAATTCCAAGAAAAATCCTTTTAGACCATATCCCACATTAAGGAATAAATACGTAATAGTTGGTGAAAACCATAGGGCCTTTGATGCTATACTTTTACATTCTAACATTTAAAACATCTTTATAAAAAATCAGATATATCTCTACTCATACTAGGACAGAACAACTATAGAATAACATTATCATATATCTTGGTAGCTCTAGGATAGATGACCCACTGATACTTGTGGCCATTCTACATCACCACCGTCATCAGAAACAAAATCAACCCAAAATTTCCCTAAAGGAAAACAATTACATATTGAGACAATGAATTACGACGAGATGTCTCATGAATATGATGAAACATCCTAGACTATTGGAAAACTCATCACCATGATTTTCCAATTGAAGATTATATGGAACAGATGGAACCAAAAGTACACTGGCAATGAATTCACCTCCACTACACTCCTTGGTTCCCAAGTGGATTTGGGAAAAATTCCCCCATTATTGTATTCTCATCCCTATACATCCTCAAATCTTGCACTGGAAATTTTCTACTCATGGAATCATCTAAAACATTTACCTATCCTTGGGTATTAAATATATAAAAGACAAACCCTGATAGATACTCGGTCCAATAGCACAACCACGAAATTAAATTCAGTACGTCAAAGATATAGGATTAGATTTTTTTATCCGAATAGATCACAAATTTCTCCTTAAAAAATAATGACACCAAATCTTCATATCCAGCATCACAGCTGAAATATAAAATTCATTACGTGGGTATTTTATTTCATGTGGTCGATGTTGGTGAGAACCATATTCCACCACATAATTTTCTTTCATTAGAATTTACTAGTGGCCCATGCCTAAAGCACTGAAATAAAACACATTGATATTTCCAGACTCCAAATTGATATAAAATGATGTGGTATTCAATTGACACATCATCACTTCAAGAGACACATGAATTTTTGGGCTCCATTAAAATATTTACCCTTTTACGATGAGCGCTGTAATGGAAGAATAATGTTGAGGTAAAAGCCAGATGAACCGCCTATAATAACCCACCAGTCCAAGAAAAGTCTTGATCTTGAAAAAATTGTTCATAATATTTGATGACATAATAGCACTGAACATCTCAGGGTCTCCCAAAATCCCATTCTATGAAATGACATGGAACATAAAAATGACTTTTCTAATATATAATGTTTACTTTGAAAACTTTTCATTGAGGATATGATCCTGAAGGGTTCCTAATGTGATACTTAAATGATTCTCCTGCTCATTATAAAATCTAGTGTATACTAGGATTTCATCCTCAATTACCACGATGAAGGAGTCAATATACAAGTGGAATAACCTATTAATGATCACCATAAAAACTGATGGAGAATTCATCAATAAGTAAGGATTGAAAAATTTTCAATGTGGTTGATCCTAATTCAGAAATCCATTTTCAGAATATATGTTTCCTACTCCCGGAATTGGTGCTAATCAGAATGAAATCTATCATGAAGAACTAATTTTCCTATTTTAGTTACTCTAACAAGTCTTCAATTCGGGGAAATGGTTAATTGTTCATAATGGTTAATTTATTCAACATTTGATAGTCATAAAAACCCACAGAGATCCATCCACCTTCTTCCCAAAAAAATAGGGTTGCCCATTGAGAGACTCTGGGGTAAATGAAACCTGTTGATTCTAAATCCTCTAGTTGTATCTTCAATGGAATAACCATGGTGGGGGAGATATGATATTAGTTAGGATGTATTTGGTAGTTTTCCCTTCTCCAAATAATTGTAGAACTTCATATCCCACAACGAGGGGTAAACCTGAAAAATCTTCTAGGAATACCTATGTGAACTCATCCACAACAAGATGTAATCCACCCTCCGGACCACCACCATAATCTTCAATAACTAGTTATTATAATTGAAAAACCAGGTTTTCCAACATCGTGATTGTAATTCCAGTGTGTCCCGATCAAATATCCCATTCTACCTGAAAACACAATTACGTCCATTTTGTTTTGAAATTTATACTTGTCGCCGAAAATAGTCTATATGAACCTAAAATCACACCATCGAATCCATGCCAAGTATTATATAAAAATGGTCCATATCCAAAACCTAGAAATATCATTCCAACCCGACCCATGACACACATAATGAACAAGACGAGAACCAGAGAGCCCCTCCCTTTTCATAACCAATGGTGGAACCAACTCCATCCCAAAAGACATATGCTCATTTGGAAGGTTTAACAGGTTCACAAGACGACCTCTATAAAGGAAATAAAATCCAGTGTATTAAATAGAATAGATGATATAGAATATTCAATAAAAATGGTATATTGAATTATCAAGGGCCATGCATTTGGTCCCACTAGTACATGGTCCACAAAATGAAGATTTGTGGTCTCTGCCTAAGTCTGAACAGGACCATTGTCCTATGAATATAGCCTAAATTGGCTCAAACTATAAGATGGTCATATCCTATTTCCATGAACACCATAATGATATTCCCCATCAAGGATGTCTCAGGCTGCGCTGATGCTCTTATTGATGCCAAAAATCCAATCCACTCTGGTATGGGTTTATTGGCCAGAAAAAAATTAGTTATATTCCCCATATGTACACACAAATTAAAATCCTTTGTGGGAAATGAAATGAATGTTGGAGGTGACCTACCTTCCCACACTGATTTCATAGAACATACCCTTTATCATAGTCCATGTATGAATAATTCCTATAAGGGTGGAATGAATTACAACTTTTCTTATTCCACTTCTCGTCATTTTTCATCTTCTTATCAGATGAATGGATGCAGACTATCGTTGACATAACCCTTAAAAAAAGTCCTTTCGTTAAGGAAAATCTCCACCAGGAAATCCAGATCAACTACTCCATCATATGTATTCATCTTGAATTGGAAAAAAATGTAAAATATATCTAGCCGCAGACTCCTTTCGAACAAATGATCCTTCATATTCTCATAGTAATAAATTTTATGCTCATACTGGACTATCTTGGAAAAAAGTTGGGATACCCGAATACTGACTAGTCCCCCTGAATATGATCTGGAATCATATGGTACCTTGGATATTCCAGGACCTCTGGGAAATACAGGTCATTGAAAACAACCTTTATGTCTTTCAATCTCATCTACTCATGCTTTATAGATTGAATCACAAAGACCACCACCTCAGACTGAGTCGTCCTATAAAAAACAAGGCGCATTTTACCCTGACATCTTCTAAAGTGTTCTAGAATTAAAACATGTTCTCTATCTTCCCAAGACACATCATCACTACCTAAGGCTTTGTGATACATAAAAAATTAGGTGTTTTATCCTTAAAACACCTGTCATTTTCCCTCTTGTGACTGGGTTCAACCTCTTTGTCTAGATTTTGTGTACAGATCACTCAATATAAAAGTACTTAAACTACCTGGACCACAGCTTCTACAAACCTCTAATTATGCAGTGATGGAGAACTATCTCCATATTAATTATTTGGTTGTGAGTGACTCTTTAGGGAGGATTTTTCTTATTAAAATAAACTATGAAAAGAAAGATCACCAATGAAAAAATCATCATCAATAACAATAAATACAAATAATAAAACATAGCAGGATACCACAGTGACCAAACCACTTAACCCTCAACTAGTTTTGTTGTACATTATGTTGCTTTAATGTCCCAGTTGGATGATTGTTAATAAAAATATCCCAACATACCACAACGAATTGTGGTCTGTCAGAAGGTGTGCTAGCTAGGCACACTACTCCGAAACAAAACTTTGATCCCCAAAATTCTGACCTCATGTATATACAAACTAATATGAAATAAAATTACCCGAATTTCTAAACCATTATCTAATACAATTTTTAATGAATAAATTTGTTTTGTCATCCAAAATAATGTACAACCTGGTCTGTGGAAAGGCTCGAAGTGTACACTCGATCCCCACTAGCTGGAAACAAAATCCTTGGTATCAATAATGCAACATTCGAACAATTTTCATGGTTTTATAAAGATAGAAAGACCAATTATATAACAAACCAAACTCTAAAAACCCCAACTATTCATATAAGAACCGTATTTGAGTTATAAAGATTAATATTAAACCCCAAAAGGCTACTATTATCGGAGAAACCAAATCCAAAATAAAATCCACCACATGGAATGTGGTGCACCACCATGAAGACATATCCACAATACCACACCAAGAATGTACTCTAGAAACCAGAACATCCATCTATGAACATTTTTTCCTTACATGTATAAAACATTACCATGTATACTCACACCCAAAGGTGTAACTAGGGTGTGGGCTAACACCCAGTAAGATTCCACCAAATATTTATTTCCATGAAATAATAATTATTTGATAAATAAATTTGTATGATTTTAATAAAATAAAACTAAATAAATTTACATTAAATATAATATTTATTGAAAATGATTCGTTATTTTCAATTTAACTTACAATGCACATAGTATTCTGATGATATGTGTGATAAAACTAAAGAGCACTAATTAAAAGTAAATTCCTTAGGAAATATCTATCAAGGGGGACCTTGGAACCATTAATCTCGTTGAAATTGGGTTAGAACCCATGAAAACAACCATTCTAATGGACGATCTACTCGGAGGGGACACCCCAATGGCCAATTGATATTTAATCATCATCTTAAATATTTAGGTATTGTTGTTATCATCAAACATTCTAAATGCAATAGGACTGAAGCTTCATATTTATCAATAGAATTATAGTCTTATTACACCCACCTAGTTACCCTAGATTCTCTATTATTCTCAATAATGTTCCACCTTACATATAACACAGTACATCTAAATTTAATGTGCCCAAAAATACATTACACACAAAAATTGTCACCACAATAAAACCATAAACTTATTTTTTAAATTCATGCACACTCCACATCCTTTTTCCAAACATGTTTCACAACATATACATGTTTTATTAAATCATTTAAAAATGATAAAAAACATTCTTATGGTACACGACAAGGATTCACCCATGAAACACTCCTTATTTCACATAAGAACCCAATATTTAGACCAAAAGAAAATATAATTATTCCAAAAACCCATTTGACAACCCTTATATAAATCATATATCATGATAAATTATACAAATATTTAATATAAATTCATTAAACAATTTTTATGCATGGAATCACCTACCTCAGGTGTAGACATACCAAAAATATGATGTGTAACTCTAACCACACCTCAACCGCACCAAAATTAGAAGATATCGAACCCTAATCAAGGAGATATATACCATATATAAGTATTGAACCCCAAAAAATAAACACTATCCACTGGAGAAGAGGATCCCCAAGAAGAAGAGTAGAAAATCCTAGAAAGAAGGATGATAACTAGGGAGGAGCTCACATAATTTTTGAATCTAGGAGAACCACCCAAATATGCCTTAAATAAAAGCCCCAATGGTGGAGGATAGAGGTGGAGGTGATCCTAGGCAAGATAATACAAATCAGGGTGATAAATTGAGGGTTTTTGCATTTAAAATCAGGATGATAGAGAATAATTCCACAATTTTTAATAAACTGATAGGGTGCATAGTTAGTCCGCATGGTTTGATAAACAGTGCGAAAACCGTGCGGTTTTCCACTATCTGAATGACGTAGGCCACACATTTACATGTAATGGGCAGCATGCATTGGGAATCTATTCACCAATCATGCGACATCTATTCTCCTAATAATTTTTGACAAAACCCTCTAATTTTTTTCCAAAATTTCAAAATACATGAAAAGGTAACATTCTAGATCAAAAATACAGAGAACAATCACGAATGACAAATATAATATTGAAATATAATAAATTAAAACATATACAATTAAAAAAACTATATAATGTGTAATAAATGTTTCATAGAACGATACTGAAACACATTCCATTAATCAATAAATTATTTATGAAATGCATACATTTATATTTTCACACAAAATTACATGGATAATAACAACTGAGTATATATGATAGAATTTATTTATTATTTTACATCATGTCTCATGTATATAAAAAACTATACAATAAGACCATTCATAGGAAATGTAAATTAACAGTAGAAAGCCATTCAATTTTAGCAACTTTTTGGTCTCATGAGAACAATCAACACATCATGGAGCTATATAATGTCTCGGATCCACCTATCATTACTAGTCCAAATCATTCCACAAATTTAATAATAAAAATTAATTGAATTCCCTATATAAAAACATTATTAAATGTGGAATAAAATATTATCAAATATTCCTTAGATAATCAAATAACTGTAAATGTAAGTACTATATGTTATAAGGTATATGTTTTTTGTAAATATAAATATTTGTGACAAATGAAATTGATAACTTAGGGGAATGTCAATTTTTAATGTTCAAAAGTGATTTAACATATCAATTGGACTACAAATTGATTCACAGATATGAATATACAATAATTTTATTGGAAAAATGAATAAAAAACCATAAGAATAATTTATTTGGATAGTATCAATAGAACATATCCCAATTGGAATGTAATAAAGGGTTTTTTTCATGGATAATATACAATAATAAAATTAAAAACCTCACGGGTGAAATAGCATTTATGATGAATATGAATTTTAGGGTACTTTTATTTTTAATATAAATTTTAAAAAAAATCATTGATAATAGTCCTTTTAAACATCCAGTGGAATATTTAGAGAAATGACAGCGAACATATATTTACATGTCGTATGAGGTAAAAAACACCTATTTTATAAGGTAAAAAAGAATAGAAAATGCATTTTTGGAAAGTGAGAAAGAGATTCAATTGAAATATTTTATAAAATTAATAAGGTTAAAATTTATTTACCAAAACAATTTAATCATATTTTTTTATTTCTTCAGTTTTACATGATGTTAGAAGAAAATAGGTACTCAAACTAAAGAACAAAATGATGTAGGGTTTTCATAAAGGCATCTTCTAAAATATTTTTAGAATATTTTTTGAAAAATGATATTAATACATGATAATAGTCATAAATGATCATAGGATAAGAATATTAAAGTGTTTATTAGGTAAATATAAAATAATTTAATGTGATGTAAATTCATGTTTATGCAATCTTGAATAAAATTAGATTATATGGTAAACACTTGAAAAGACTATAAGGAATAAAAAAGTAAATTGATTATGTGTTTTCATTTGTAAATTCACATAAGGGATGTGGAAATATATCAATAAATAGTGGAAGTAATTATTACATAATAATGTAATATCAAAAACCATGAGGAAGTAATACAACCCAATTAAAATGAAAATTGTTTATGATATCGTTTTCCACTTTCTTAAAGTTAACTTCAATTACCTTAGTTGAAATAATTAAAATTGAAAAACAAATCCACAAATAAAGGAGTAATAATGATATAATTTTTAAATGTTGTAGTACTTACACCATCTATTCAAAATTAAGTGCACCAAAATAACGTTATTTTTTCAAGATAATGTTATCAATCATAAAAGTAAACGAGATTAAAAAATTCTCAAGGTGAAAAATCATTAATCATTACAGAGTGTCCCATAACACATTAGAACCTTTGAATAATAATATAAATTATGTAATGATATGAAATTGAACATATAATTTGTTGAAAATAAATATATTCATGATATATCTTTTGAGTGTAAAAATTTCATCAAATTAGTCTCAATTGAATGTAAATTGAGATGAAATCACTTACCAAATGATGACGTGTCGAGTTTACCTATATATTATAAAAAAATATATATATTATTTACTTGATTGAGAACCATATTCATGTTTATCATAAATTTTACTTCACGTATTACTTTTTAGTACACAACAATATAAAAAACTATGTTTAGTAAGGGTGTTTTTTCCAAATTTGATTTATGTGTCAAACACAACTTTTGTAAGCCAGCCATGCAAAATGTTTTCATTATATAGCATATCCAAAATAATATTTATAGAATAATTATAAAATCTATACATCAGTTAAAATTTTAAAACCAATAATTAAATATTGTTATCAAAATTAATCAATATTACATTCATGTGGACTCAAGGTCTTATGTACGCATGAGTGACATTCTCATTTTTCAATGATTATTATGGAAAGAAGGTAAATATAGTTATAAAATTATATAATGATAATTATATCATAAATTAGATATTATTTAGTAATATACAGACACTCATATATATATATATATATCATTTAATGTTAAATAATTCACATCGTGTTAGGTAGGCGGTAGTCCACACATCCCTGAATGAAATTATATCTTTTTAAGTGTGTGTCAATGTGTAATAAATAAAATTTTATAGTATCTCTAAATTAAGTTAATAATGTCATTAATATTTTATATATTGACTTTTTTCACATATTAGTAATTAAATCCATCCATTATATGTTCCTTTTATTGAATGAATGGATCAATTCCCTTTGAGGCGGTAGTAGTCCACACATATCAAATGATGTTATCATATTTTTCACAATATAGAACATGTGATGGTATATTATATATATATATATATAATAATATTTATTACATTATAAATATCATTAATTTCATATATAAATAGTTTTTATATAATAATAACCACAATAATATGATGTAATGGGAAAACAAACAAAATTCGTATGGTGAGGTAGTAGTTTGTTGTACACATAAATGGTATGTTTGTTATCCATTATAAGAATGTGTTTGTAAGTTTAGGTTTAACCATAAACAAAAAAGAATACTAGTATTTTGAGGATAATTTTTGCATAATATGAACATGTAATAATAATATTTAATGTATTGGAAAATCAAATAAAACTAAAGAGATTGAGGAAGAGTGTTAACAGTTAATCGGGTAACTCATTTTAGTTTTCACCAAAGGGAATCCATTGATTTATTTATACGCAATGGGAGGATTAAAATATTAAGGTATAGATATTGGGTATCTTTTTGAGTAGATATTTTCTAATCCTTTGTTTCACGAGAGGTGTGAGGATGGAGGAGATGTTTTCGGCTTTTATAGTTCAGTAAAAGGTCTCACATGGAATTTATTAAAACATGTTAGTTGTAAACATGTTATTAAAATAAAACGTGGCCAAAATTAAGAAAATTATTAATTAAAGTTTAATGGAAGATACATTTCTATCCCATGGGTGTCGGAAAATTTTCTAGGTCATTTGGACCCATAAATTTACGGTTTCCTCCATTTTAACCCAATTTTACCTTAATGACTATTACTAATTTTAACCACATTCACAAATAATTTTGATAAGAAATTATATTGTTCATATAATAAAGAAAATAAATTTCATATTAAAAATATTTATTTCCAATATTCAATATTTTATTAAAAATACTACAAAAATTAATATTAATGATAATATTGTCGACGAGATGAAATATTGATTTTTTAAATTTGGAAAATGTTCAAAAGATTCTTTTAGTTTCATAAAATATTTTAAATTTTAATTGAATATAATGGACTAAATTGTATTAAAAGATTTATAGTTTATGTTTTTAACTTTAAATCAAATTTAAATTAACAATTAACAATAATTATTAATTAAATTAATAGAATGTTTTTATACGAAAATGTTGTATTTTTCACTATTCATCACAAATTGTTGTTTCTCAAAAAACTACAAAAAATTAATCCTAATATATTCATGATATTTTTAATTAAGAAATGATGTTTATTTTAAAAAATTCAATTCATCAATGTTTCCAAATTCTGATGTAAAATAGGTTTTCCACTAAGATTTTGTTAATTGCATTTATAAAAATATAGGTTTTTATGTATGACAATGGGATTGTTCTTATTGTATTCATATCCAACCAAGTAGATGAATATAAAAAAATTTGGATGAATATATTACATATATATGTAATTTAAAATATTAAATCATTTTATTTAATTATGTTCATAAAGTCAAAACAAATTTGGAAGAATAAAAATAATCATTTTTCTTTTTATAACCAATTGGTTATTATTTTCATTTCTCCTTAATTGGTAAAAAATTAATTCATTTTACATAAAACATAAATTTTCATAATAATTTTAATATTATTCATAACCTATAATATAAATTATAATTAATATATTATTGTGTTAATTTATAATATTTTTATAATAAATTTTATTTGGTGAAACTCGATTTGTGTGTAACACAATCTATCTAGAAAAAGTCACTTTTTCATATAACACAAACTACCAAGGTGTGGCATGAAGTAAAATACATACATTATGTAATATTTTTTTAATATAGTAATTTTTTGATATATTTTCATATTTTATCTCTTTTAAACAATGTGTTGCATTCAATACTCGCTATTGAATAAATATTGCGCTTTTATAATTTCTGGGGTGTTAGAATTGGAATATCCTGCCCATTGAATTGAGTTTACTAATTTCTATTAAATGTAATAAAAGTATAAATCAAATTAGACTAAAAGTTTTTATATGAAACTTTTTCATGACATCATATATATGGTTTGGTGTTTCAACAATATAACATACACAGAAATTTAGTGCAATTCCATGACCATTGAGAAGGGAATAAGAGAATATAAAGTCATTGGTTTTATTTCACCCTTCAATATTATTCAATGGGAACCCCCAATAGGTACGTCATGAATATAAAATGTTATGAAGAAGATTTATACATGTAATAATTATGACAGTTTTGGTATGTAGGAAAAGAACACTATGGATTCTTCAACCCCTTTAGGAGGAACCCTAGAGTGCTTCATGTGTGGGAATATAAAATATTAACATATGTTATACATATAACAATAAAGATCATATCTATAGATCATAATAATTTCTAATATTTTTTTTCACTATATATTCATTGATGGTGTTTTTTATGGGTGTATGATAATCATGATATATTATATAGGTGTCTACATGAGATTTACAACTGTAGGCTCAAATGATGATAAATTAATCTAGTGAAGCATCTCATGGATATGGTCACTATGTTGAGGTATTTTGTTTGAAAATATTTAATCATACACCTACATAAGCTTATGAGGGTACATCTAATATTTTTGTCATAGTATTTATCACAACATATTTTCCTACAATAATTTTTGGCACTGGTGTTTCCAATTAAATAATTTCAACACATTTTTATATATTATTAACTTATCAGTTAAGTTTAATTCTATGATATGTTTCTTTGAAATTCCGATGGGAATGAATTGTATAATAATCAATTATTAATAGTGTGTGTTATACTTATTTTTAGTTATCGACATTGGTGGGACTTCATGTTTTTGGAGGTGAATACCATATAATTGATCACGGAAATACATAGGATAAAAATATTCTCAACTCATTCTAATTGTGATATGAGATGGTTATCATTTTAATCACCCTAGTGGGATAATAATAGGGTGATTAAATAATGAAAAAATTAAGAAGGAAGAGTCAGTCCATACCAAATATTTCAATGAGTTATAGTATTGAATATTGAAATCTATTCTATTTCATTAGGATCTATGGTAGAACCCTTATATATTCCTCTATTTTTGGATATTTATTATCAAATATATAAAGAAGATGTCAAATGATTTTCCCCTATAGAGTATTTATCTTCGATATATATATCACTCTAGGTACAAAACCCATTTTTATAACTTTTAACTTGTAGAACTGGTTGAGTTGATGGAACAGAATTTTCATCTCACCAACCTATGTAGAACACCTTTAACAAGATTATTATATCATTGATGGGTTCAAAAATTGGGATCACTATGAATGTGGGTTGTATTGTTCTAATGTATATATATTATCAAAATCTGAACCATGTGGTATTTTATAACATCTATACTTTCCCATGTATTGGTGGTATATTTGATTGGTTACAATGACCCTAGTGGATATGTATGATTGATCATCAATTGGAAAGACATCAACTATGGTATATGGCGGTAAAAATATCAAGGTTAGTGTTTTAGAGTAGGTATAAGATATATGAACAAATAGTAATGCATTTTGGAATAACTAATTGAACAAAAATGTTCCTAGATCTCATGAACAATATCGTCTAACCATATTTAGACTCATTCATCATGCCATTCATTGACGACATCCTCATCAACTCACTAACACTAGTGTAACATCCCAGATAAATGAATAATAAGATATATTTCATATTTATTAATATTTGTGAATTAAATATTAATTTTACATTAAAGGGGATTCTATGTTCTATTGTGTACCGATACGCAACAACTGGTTTCTTTGGAATCTTACGTTGTACAATAATAATATAATCTCAATATTTTAAATGGTAGATAACTACTAGACGTTGTATTTGCGGGAATGAACAAAACTAACTACAACATGATTATACATGTTTGTTAAATATATTTACATTTATCTAATAAATGTTAGAGGCTTAAAATGTGAATGAATCTAATTTTAAGCATAATTTACATTAAAAGGCTAATTTACATCCTTTTAATGGAGAACCCTTTTTAAATCTAGTTTTGGTCACATGAATACATTCTATATGACCAAATAAAATTATTCTTTATAATAGGGACATCAAAATTTACTTTGTGTAAATTTTTAGAATTTTTCTTATAAATTTCTTTTTTTGATGAATAGTGAAAAATATTGTATTTTAATTCAAAAGTGCCTTTTAATCTAATTTATTTATATGGTTAGAATATATTTTTAACTATTTTTAAAGTTAAATTAAAATATATTTTTACCATTTCTTCCAATTTTGGTCATTATAATTAATTTCACTTTGAAATTAGACATCAACAAGTATCAGTCTCTTGATAGTTATTGTTTCTTTAAAACACGCTATTTGTTTTAACAACGTGAATTAATTTTAAAATTAAATAATTCCACTTCTATTTTTTGAATTAGATAAAACAGAAATCAATTTTGAATTCGGAATATCAAATATAGCTTAAACTAAATTTTTGGTATTTTTCAGAAAAACATAAATTTTTGATGAATAGTGAAACCACTTAGTGGTAGTTAAAAAAACTGACATTTTCATTTAAAAGAAATTTTCCCACTTTTGTGAATTTAATTTCGAATATCTGAAATACATGGTTATTATTATGAAATAAAATTTGGTTCAATAATATGAAAATAATTTTTGGTGAATAGTAACTTTTGACATTTATTTACCGTGGTTAAAGGTAAATAGGGTAATTCAAGGATAAAACAATATTACAATAATTCAAAATTAACTTAACACTTGTCCAAACCTTATTGGTTGAGTCATTTATAACCATGGACATATTGGGGTCTATTTTGGGACCCCATTGATCCACTTGGGTGTGAAAATGACAATTTAGATTAATTATTTTAATGTAAAGACAAAATTGACATTAACAAAAATCATTAAGTAATTTATTTTTATATGGTGTTATATATTTCCTATTTTCGACTATAAATATTAATTAGAAATCTAAAAAAATTTCCTACATGATAGCATTTTTCTTTATAATTGTTAGACATCAAATAAATTAAATTCTTTATGACACAATAATGATGTAGTATTTACCTCATTAATAAATGAATTTAATAAATAAGATTATAATGATTATAATATTATTCAAAACATGTCCAATTATGATTGGATGATTTTATTTCGAACATGATTCATCTTATCTTCCACCTTAATGATTTTTGGACCATTATAAACCGAATATAATTAAATAATAAAATAATGTTTTCACACTTTCTTAAAGAGCCCCTCCTCTCCCTTATAAAAGGAGACCATTTCTATCCAATTCCTCACACATCTCAAGCCATTTGTGTAACACCCCGAGATTTTATGAAAAATATTCTTTTTAATTTCATTAATTTCTTGTGTTATACGCTACACCAAAAGGAGCTTTCACAACACACATCTCTGACCTGGCTTGAATTACACGCAATCGCGACCTTCCACGATAGCGTGTGTTGTATGCAACACCAAGTTTCGCTAAACAACGATATGCTATTAAGATATTATTAAAACTAGCCGTTATGAATAGTAATATCCACTTTTTGAAATTTTGTAAATTTTATTTTTCAAAATGGACTTCATTTATGGACTCGGAATATCGAAATTAGCTTAGGGTGAAATTTTGTTGATTTTCAGATAACTTTCATATTTTGATGAATAGTGAAAATTTCTAAATTTAAATTAAATACAACTTTTTCAATCGAAATAATTAATAGTGATAAATTATTAATTTTAGTGGTTTTAAATTATATTTAGAATATATTTTTACAATTTAATACAATGATGGTCATTGGATTTAATTTCACATTTAAACCAGTTATAAACAAGTTTCAATCTTTTGATAGTTATTATCTCTTAAAAACACGCTATTTGTTTTGATGACGAGAATTAATTTTTAAATTAGTTAATGCAACTGATATGTTTTGAATTTGGTAAAATAGACATCATTTTTGAGTTCATAATATCAAATATAGCTTAGGCCTAATTTTTGATATTTTTCTGAAAACTTTCAATTTTTGATGAATAGTGAAACCACTAAGTGGTAGTTAACAAAAACTGAATTGTTCACAAAACTTAATTTTACTGCTTCTGTGAGTGGAATTTCAAAAATCCAAGAGACACGGTTGATGTTAGTATGTAAAATGTGGTTCAATGAGATGAAAATAATTTTTTGGTGAATAGTAACTTTTTACTTTTTTTTACCACGGTTAAAAGTAAATAGGGTAATTAAGAGTAGAAATGATATTATTATTACCCTAACACATTTCCTAATTCTATTTGAAAAGTGTAATTCGACCAAAAACAAACATAGGAATAAAATATGACCATTTAGGTCCACTTGGATTAGATTAGGACATTTATTATTAATTTATTTAATGAAGGTTTAAAAGAGATAAAATCAATGTTTATTTACTAAAACAATTTTTATATGGGGTTATACATAAGATAAATTAGACTATATATATTCATTAGAAATATAAAAAGATTTCCTACATAATGGTATTTTATTTGTAATTTTTAGACATTAAATAATTTAATTGATTTATGACACAAAGATGATGCAATAATTATCTTATTAATGAAATATTGACATAATTGATGTTATAAATACCCAAATAAAAATAATTTGAGACTTTTTATGAATTAAAATAATTTTATAGGTTAATATGACATGTTATTAAGGATTTTATTAACTTTGTTCGAACTTATCATTCTGTTATGATTTTCACAAAAATCAATTACTAAATAGGGTCAAAATTGAAATAAAATAGTTCTTAAAACAAATATTATATTAATAATTGTTATTTTATTCGTAAAAATCTATGGTTCGGCCAAATGACCTAGATAAGGTTATATATATTAATAATAAACAATTTGGGGTTCGTTTGGCTTCTTATAGTATTTTTATTAACCATATAGTGTAACAACACAAGAAGACAAGGTAAAAGTAATATTATTTAACTTAATGTTAAATCTAAATGAAAAGGTTCAAATAGGAACCTAAACTTGTCTAAATTCTATTGGATTAGAGTATTTCGACCCATCCACACCTTAGAATCGAAATAAATCAATTTGGATCTATTTAAAACCGAACTTGACTTTATAATTAAATAATATGTTTTGTTATTCCAAAGGTGCCCCTCTCCTCCCTTAGAAAAGGGCACCTCCTCCCTCTCTTCCTTACACAACTTTGAGCCTTCAATCTCGTCCAACCCCTGCAAAATTCTTTACTCCACTTCCCTAGAAACATCCTAGAGGTTCCGGTCTTCCTCAAAGACCAATTTTAGTGCCCTAAGAGGAGGTCTCAAAGAGGCGCTTCAAAGAAGAGGTAATTTCCGTTACCGAATCTTTCAACTTTATTTCTTCTTCCACTTATTCTTCTTATGTTGTTTCATTATTAATTAATAACATCAGTATCACTCATATACTGATATGTTATTATAATTATGAAACAACCCTATTTCACCATCTATCCATCCTACGGAAAACAAAATCACCGCGCGTGCGTACGTACAGAATACCGTCTCCACGCCGTGGTGTAATCTGTTTTTTCCACCAACACCTTACATGGATGGGTATTATGGTGTAAATAATAACTGTACATAGTTATTATAACATAATAATTATTCAGATATATTGTATCATCCACTCCAATTCAATTCAATAATTATGGAAATGATATCATCACTCGTGCGTACGTACGGACTACCGTCTCCACGACGCGATTAGATTCATTCTCCATGTTAAACATTTAAGAATGATTATAAAGTATATATAAGCAATAATAATGAAATATATGACATTATTAAGCTACTGGATTTATGTTTATATATATTTATTTCATCTACTTAATTCCACTCAATTCAATAAGGAAACAAAAATAGCGTTCATGCGTATGTACGGCCTACTGTCTCCATGAATGGTGTATTTCTTTCCATTTATCGATCCATTATATATATTTATATTCTGAATATATATTATATATAAATCATGTTTTATATTCTATAATTATGTAATAATGATCTATGTAATCATATGAATAATTACAAGTTAAAACACGAACGACAAATGAGACGATTTTACCCAAAACGCTACTTTAACATGAATTTACAAAAGAACGGGTAATATAAAGTCATAAGTGAACCATATATGATATAATAACAATGAATATGATTCTTTAATAATTCAAGGAATTTATTTAAATTATTATACAGGAGGTTCGGACACTTACGAAGAAAATCGGAGCTAAGGTAAGGGAAAAAATCACAATCTCATTTTTATCCGAGATTGTTTATACTTTGGTATTTACTGGGGTGTATTTTCGCATCCACATCCATGTTCACTCAATATGTAATATTTTTTCCATCCACTTACAATAGTTTAAATCCAATTTTACCCTTCGGTGAGTTTTTATTAAAGAATATGAAAGGAATCGTTTGTCATTTTTTTTCATACGAGGTACTTTTTTTTGACTTTTCCGACAAAAGTATGAAGAATGTTTTTTTAACTTATATGGCATGAATGGATTTTGAAAACATTATTTACAAGAAGCTTCCTTTACACGTTTTCAAGTTTATTGTTAATCAACTTATTTTATTTTAAAGTTGTATGACATGTTAATAAAGGAAAAATGTTTTTGAAGAAAAAAGGATATTTTCATCAAGAATGGAGTTCAAGTGTTTTATCAAAATTATTTTCCATCTAAGATAATAAAGGGTTCTGTTTTTATCCCTATTATTACATTGATTTGATTATGTTTTGAGGGAGTTATTTTTATGAAGTCATTTACCTTATATGATTTGTTTTATGATGTCATGATGTTTCAAGAATCCCATTTTTGTTACATGTGTTATGCGATGATGTATGATTTATGATTATGTGGCACACATAAGAAATGATTAATTATAAGATGGGTGGGACCTATATATCCCTCAAATGCATTGGGTAAAGATTTTATATCTCATGAGATAGACATGGCTAGAATGGTAGGTTATACCGGTTCAGTGAAACAGGACTGAAACGAGGGTGACTCGGTTCAGAAAGGGACTTTGTCCACTAAGATAGTCTTGGAAATGAGTCTTGACTAACAAGAAATGATTATCTATGATTATGTGTGTATGCCACAAAGTTTCATGTTTTATGTTATGATTATTGGGATTACATTTCACTTCTATGATTTATCCCATGTTATGAAATTATGCTCTCTTTTGCAGGTTAAGATTTACAAAAGTTATGTTCATACATATTTGATGTGATTGATATTTCTTTTGTTTACCCTTACTAAGAATTTGATCTCAACCTTTTTATGTTTTCTTTTCCCCAGGATTAAAAGAAAGGTTTTAGGTAAGGAAAAAAAAGGGGAGAATCGTTATGAGAAATGTTGAAGATCTTTCAACATGATTAGAAGTTTATATTCTGAGTTTCCAAAGACACTAAACTATTACGGTCCTTGTGTGTGTGTGTTTTGTTATGTAATAAGTATTCCGCTAATGTAATGTATTGTCCATGTACGTCAGGCTTCGGGTCTCTACAGTTGGTATCAGAGGAAAGGTTTAGTCAACCTTTGGAAACTAGGGTGTGAAAACGTTAGTGAGATCCCTAGAGATATTTCTAAGGTATGTCTAGGGATTTCCCAAGGGATAAGTATACGTATAGGATATAGTTCTAGAACTATTGTAACGATATTAGATTAAACCAAAGATGTGAGATATTGAAGTTACTCCCCCTTTATTATGATCTTTGCCTCTCACACTTTTCTTTTTGGGTTTTAGAAAATGGCTGGAAACAAGATGATTCACGATAATGGAGGATATGATAGACAATGTAATGATATTCTTCATGAGCAACCAAATGAAATGGGATTTGGAAGTCCAAACATCATTATTATGCCCAATCAGAAATCTCATAATATGATCAATAAAGTAAAATTTTGTAAGTTTCCTGACTCGGCTAATAAGAGAAAGATGGAGTTTCATGATGATCATAGAGGAAAGAAAGTTCAATTTCCCCTATGTAAATCATCTCTGAAGAGGCATCAAGGATAATGTTTATAAGGAACTGGAAGATGATTTGGGTGTGGAAAAGAAGGACACAAAGCCAGTAAGTGTAAAGGAAAAGGTTCAGTTAACACCAGGGATGAGGATAATGGTATTGCTATGATATCAGCAATGGTTAAATGTTTTAAATGTTGAATGTACGGGCATTATGCAAACCAATGCCCTATGGGAAAGTGTGATGAAGAGAATCAGTATGGTCGTATGGGTAGTATTTTTGAGGATGATGATGAAGAGACTAAAAATTATATGTGAGATGAAAGAATTGTTGAAGCTCGGTCAATGGTTTAAGAATGTTGTGGAATGATTACATGTTTATCATGTGTAATGTTGTATAAGTAATCTCATGCTACTATGGAATAAAAAGACATATATGGATTGTTACACTGTTGTCTTTCCTTGAGTTTTGAAAGTGTATGATTAATGTTACCAGTATCCATGAAAGGTTATTCAGATATTTTTGGAATGTAAATGATATGCGCATAATGAAGGGATAAGGAGAAAATTAAATGTTTGATAGTATTAATGAGCTCATGACTGATATAAGGAGAAGGTTATATCATGGTTTGAGTATATAGAATTTCTGGATTTTCGTATGTGGAAATAGTTAACTTTTGTCAGCATTCATGTTTTCACTAAGGTTCAATGGGTATTCATTCTTCAAGAGAATACATTATTAAGGTATTCACATGTTTGTAATTTGACCAACAAGATATATTTTATGATATATGGGGGATAAATGATGGCATTCACGTGATTGTTCTGTGACATTTCAAGTAATCATTTTCTTTATACTATGAGCTTGGACCGAAGTATTTTAGATAAGCCTAAAGATTAGAATGGATTATGTTGGACATAAGTTAGGATAAAACGTTTTTAGACATTATTGATGGGATGTTATAGTAATATAGATTTAGAAAAAGACAACCCACAGGATGGACGACAGCCCATCGCATCGGACAAGGCTGTGGGAATCAAACCCACAACCGAAGTGCGACTGGCCTTTATCACCTACCACTGCTCTACAGGATGTCCGTGTTTAGTAGAAACTAGTTTTATTTTATTAAGCGGTATGATATATGAAGTATAAGTTCATTTTTGGAACCATATACGATTAACCATAAGATGGACTTATAACTTTTTCTATCCTTTTGTTTGAAAGAGATGGAATGACCCATCATTCTATCACATGATCTGCTAACACATCACAAATGAAAAATTCAACTTCATTTATTTAAGAGATGAAGTGGAAATTGTCCAAAGAACGAAAAACGGTGAGACTATACCAAAATGATGAAAGTATTTCTTCTAATTCCAATTTCAACAACTTTAGGGAAATGATCTTGATAACCAAAAATGTTGTCTTATTGCTCTTATATCTGATGAATCATATGGTACCTTAGATCATCAAAAATTTATGGCTTTGTGATTGCTGGATTTTCTATAGCCATGTTCTCTACCACTCTCCATCAGAACATGACGGTTAGATTTCTCTTCCATATCTATATTTTCACCTATGTGGAAACCCAGTGATTAGTTTATTTGGGTAACCGTTACGTTTCATACTTTTGTTTTTAACGATTGGTTTTGGCATTCCTTTTTACGATGTGGGTTTCGATTAAAGAAACTTTCGAATAGTAAACCATTTATAACCCTGACGAATTTCGAGGGCGAAATTCATTTTAAGGGGGGTAGAATGTAACATCCCGAGATTTTATGAAAAATAATCTTTTTAATTTCATTAATGTCTTGTGTTATACGCTACACCAAAAGGGGCTTTCACAACACACATCTCTGACCTGGCTTGAATTACACGCAATCGCGACCTTCCATGATAGCATGTGTTGTACGCAACACCACGTTTCGCTAAACAACGATATTCTATTAAGATATTATTAAAACTAGCTGTTATTAATAGTAATAACCACTTTTTGAAATTTTGTAAATTTTATTTTTCAAAATGGACTTCATTTATGGATTCGGAATATCGAAATTAGCTTAGGGTGAAATTTTGGTGATTTTCGGATAACTTTCATATTTTGATGAATAGTGAAAATTACTAAATTTTAATTAAAAACAACTTTTTCAATCAAAATAATTAATTGTGAAAAATTATTAATTTTAGTGGTTTTAAAGTATATTTAGAATATATTTTTACAATTTTATACAATGATGGTCATTGGATTTAATTTCACATTTAAACCAGTTATAAACAAGTTTCAACCTTTTGATAGTTATTGTCTCTAAAAAACACGCTATTTGTTTTGATGACGGGAATTAATTTTTAAATTTGTTAATGAAACTGATATGTTTTGAATTTGGTAAAATAGACATCATTTTTGAGTTCATAATATCAAATATAGCTTAGGCCTAATTTTTGGTATTTTTCTGAAAACTTTAATTTTTGATGAATAGTGAAACCACTAAGTGGTAGTTAAAAAAATTGTATTGTTCATAAAACATAATTTTACCGCTTCTGTGAGTGGAATTTCAAAAATCCGAGAGACACGGTTGATGTCAGTAAGTAAAATGTGGTTCAATGAGATGAAAAGAATTTTTTGGTGAATAGTAACTTTTTTCTTTTTTTACCACGGTTAAAAGTAAATAGGGTAATTAAGGGTAGAAATGATATTCTTATTACCCTAACGCGTGTCCTAATTCTATTGGACAAGTGTAATTCGACCAAAAAAAACATAGGAATACAATATGACAATTTAGGCCCACTTGGATTAGATTAGGACATTTATTATTAATTTATTTAATGAAAGATTAAAAAAGTTAAAATCAATGTTTATTTACTAAAACATTTGTTATACGGGGTTATACATAAGATAAATTCGACTATAAATATTCATTAGAAAGTTAAAACTATTTCCTACATAATGGTATTTTATTTGTAATTTTTAGACATTAAATAATTTAATTTATTTATGACACAACGATGATGCAGTAATTATCTTATTAATGAAATATTGACATAATTGATGTTATAAATACCCAAATAAATATAATTTGAGAGTTTTTATGAATTAAACTAATTTTCTAGCTTAATATGACATGTTAGTATTGATTTAATTAACTTTTTTCGAACTTATAATTCTGTTATGAATTTCACAAAAATTATTTACTAAATAGTGTCAGAATTTACATAAAATAGTTTTTAAAACAAATATTATATTATTAATTGTTATTTTATTCCTAAAAATCTAAGGTTTGGCCAAATGACTTAGATAAGGTTATATATATTAATAATAAACAATTTGGGGTTCGTTTGGCTTCTTATAGTATGTTTATTAACATTATAGTGTAAGAACACAAGATGACACGGTAAAAGTAAAATTATTTAACTTAATGTTAAATCTAAATGATAAGGTTAAAATAGGATCCTAAACATGTCTAAATTCTATTTTATGAGATTATTTCGACCCATCCCCACCTTAGCCTCGAAATAAATTAATTTGGAGCTATTAAAACCGAACATGACTTTATAATAAAATAATATTTTTAGTTATTCCAAAGGTGCCCCTCTCCTCCCTTATAAAAGGGCACCTCCTCCCTCTCTTCCTCACACAACTTTGAGCCTTAAATCTCGGCCAAAACCTAAAAACTTATCCTCTCCACTTCCCTAGAAACATCCTAGAGGTTCTGGTCTTCATGAAAGACCAATTTTAGTTCCCTAAGAGGTGATCTCAAAGAGGCGCTTCAAAGAAGAGGTAATTTCCGTTACCGATTCTTTCAACTTTATTTCTTCTTCCAATTCTTATTATTAGGTTGTTTCATTATTAAGTAATAACATCAGTATCAATAATATACTTATATGTTATTATAAGTATGAAAAAACCCTATTTCATCATTTATCCATCCTACGGAAAACAAAATCACCGCGCGTGCGTACGTACGGAATACCGTCTCCACGCCGTAGTGTAATCTGTTTTTTCCACCAACACCTTACATGGATGGGTATTATGCTGTAAAGAATAACTATACATAGTTATTATAATATCATAATTATTCTGATATATTGTATAATCCACTCCAATTCAATTCAATAATTATGGAAATGATATCATCGCTCGTGCGTACGTACGGACTACCGTCTCCACGACGCGATGAGATTCATTCTCCATGTTAACCATTTAAGAATGATTATAAAGTATATATAAGCAATAATAATGAAATATATGACATTATAAAGCTACTGGATTTATGTGTATATATATGTATGTCATCTACTTAATTCCACTAAATTCAATAAGGAAACAAAAACAGCGTTCATGCGTACGTACGGCCTACCGTCTCCATGAACGGTGTATTTCATTCCATTTATCGATCCATTATATATATGTATATTCAGAATATATATTATATATAAATCATGTTTTATATTATATAATTATGTAATAATGATCTATGTAATCATATTAATTATTACAAGTTAAAACACGAACAACAAATGAGACGATTTTACCCAAAACCCTACTTTAACATGAATTTACAAAAGAACGGGTAATATAAAGTCATAAGTGAACCATATATGATATAATAACAATGAATATGATTCTGTAATAAGTCAATGACATTATTTAAATTATTATACAGGAGGTTCGGACACTTACGAAGCAAATTAGACCTAAGGTAAGGGAAAATATCACAATCTCATTTTTATCCGAGATTGATTATAATTTGGTATTTACTGGGGTGTATTTTATCATCCACATCCATGTTCCCTCAATATGTAAAATTGTTTCCATCCACTTACAATAGTTTAAATCCAATTTTACCCTTCGGTGAGTTTTTAGGAAAGAATATGAAAGGAATCTTTTGTCGTTTTTTTTCGTACGAGGTACTTTTTTTTGACTTTTCTGAAAAAAGTATGAAAAATGTTTTTTTTAACTTATACGACATGAATGGATTTTGAAAACATTATTTCCAAGAAGAATCCTTTACAAGTTTTCAAGTTTATTTTTAATCAACTTCTTTTAGATTAAAGTTTTATGACATGTTAAGAAAGGAAAAAAAATTTTGAAGAAGAAAGGATATTTTCCTCAAGAATGGAGTTCAAGTGTTTTATCAAAATTATTTTACATGTAAGATAATAAAGGGTTTTGTTTTTATCCCTATTATTACATTGATTTGATTATTTTTTGAGGGAGTTATTTTTATGAAGTAATTTACCGTACATGATTTGTTTTATGATGTCATGATGTTTCAAGAATCCCATTTTTGTTACATGTGTTATGCGATGATGTATGATTTATGATTATGTGGCACACATAAGAAAGGATTCATTATAAGATGGGTGGTACCTATATCTCCCTCCAATTCATTGGGTAAAGATTTTATATCTCATGAGATAGACATGGCTGGAATGGTGGGTTATACTGGTTCAGTGAAACAGGACTAAAACGAAGGTGACTCGGTTCAGAAAGGGACTTTGTCCACTAAGATAGTCTTGGAAATGAGTCTTGACTAACAAGAAATGATTCTCTATGATTATGTGTGTATGCCAAAAAGTTTCATGTTTTATGTTATGATTATTGGGATTATATTTCACTTCTATGATTTATCCCATGTTATGAAATTATTCTCTCTTTTTCAGGTTAAGATTTCCAAAAGATATGTTCTTAAGTATTTGATGTGATTGATATTTCTTTTGTTTAACCTTACTGAGCATTTGAGCTCACCCTTTTTATGTTTTCTTTTCCCCAGGATTAAAATAAAGGTTTTAGGTAAGGAAACAAAAAGGGGAGAATCGTTATGAGAGATGTTGAAGATCTTTCAACATGATTAGAAGTTTTTATTCCGAGTTTCCAAAGACACTAAACTAATACAGTCCTTGTGTGTGTGTTTTGTTATGTAATAAGTATTCCGCTAATGTAATGTAATGTCCATGTACATCAGGCTTCGGGTCTCTACAATTTGGCTCATCCAAACTCTGCCTAATTAATATTCCTACATCCCTATCCTCCCTTTAGAATCCTTGCCTTAGGAATAAGGGACTTCAAGAAGTCCTTTGGTTCAAATCAAAGGGAGTTACACAAATTAAAGGTAATAGTTTCTCTTAAATTGTTTTCATTTATTTTTCTTCTCCAACCCCTAAACTCTTTTTAAATATTTATTTTATAACAAAATCAGTATCATAAATATACTAGTATGTTTTTATGATAAGTATTCGATCTACACTTACACACACCTCCATCTAATGGATGGAGAACATACTGTTTCTATGGATGGAAAACTAACGCCTCACGAAACGATGATTGTTCAAATATCTCCAACCACCTCTCATGGTCGCCATTATGATGGAATTGTATTTATATATGATATATATTATGTTTATGTTTTCTTTATGCTTCAATATTTTCCATTTATAGCATTAATTTATTGTATCCATTGTGGGTAAATACGATAATCTAATTTGAGTAGTGCGGACTACCTCCCCCTTAAAGTGATTTGATTCATTAATGCCTTGTGTGGGATGTATAATGGATGGAGTTAGTGATATTATATATGATATTATACTGGAATTATAATATAACTATGTATAATTATGTTTTATTTCCATTAATATAAGAAATAGAAATGAAAGTAGCGTTTATGCGTACGTACGGCTTACCGTCTCCATGAACGGTGCATTTCATTTCTTAACTCTAAATGATATGTACTATCATAAATACATGTATATACTGGATATGTATGATATATATGATATCCAAATAATTAATATAATTCTGGATATAATGAACCATTGACCACATGAACAACATCTTATTATAAGAAGTCCATTTTTGACTCAAGTACCATATATCGACAAAACCGACATTATTAACTTAAATTATTAAACAATGTTTATAAGATGATAATAAGTAATATATAAGGAATAATAAACATCAAAAATGTTCTTAAGAATGTATAAAATAACTTTAGTTTATTATTCAGGAGATTAATGAACGATCGAGTCAAGTCAGACACGAGGTAAGGGATCCGACCTCTCTCTTTCTTTTCATGTACTCTCTTTTATGTCGTTTCTTTTATGCTCCATTTTATTTTGTTGGAGGATGTTATATTATATTCACCATAATGTAATTTTTATTTTAATATGAATATATACCCCCAATTACTATCATAAATTAATTTTAAAAAATTTTAAGTGGCGTCATTCAGCTGCTGAATTTTTTTAAGGGATTTTCAAATCTCACTTTTAATTACGTGAGATTCACATTCTTTGCCAGTTATTAATTGCATGTGGTGTGATGTTTACTGAAATTTTATATATATTATCATGATTATATTTATATTCATGGTATTTAGTGATTCATTTGATTGTTATTATCCTTTGATCAAGCGAGTCAGTTGATAACAACGAAGTAGAGGGTTTCATCTCACTTTTTAGTCCCATGAGATTCATGCTATATTTTCCACTATATACTTTTCTGTGGTGTATGTACTACACATGATTGTAATATTTGTGTAATAAAATTTTATTATCATTATTTACATCTTCTTTGGATGATCCTTCTTTCATGTGGCATATGCTTTGTAAGTTTCCAAATCGGTAAGGGAACTCCTTAACACAATTCTCATTCTTTGGGTTGATCTTCTCTTTTTTTATTTATGTCATCCTATGAATATGTGTGAGTGACCTATGATTGTTTTACAGTTAATATCTACTTATATTATGTGTATTTATATTTTTCACACATAATTATGAGATTTATTTATCCTTAATTTAATGTTACCATCTCTATAAATGATTTATCTCAATTTACATTTCCAATGAGAATTTATTGTTGTTTTGCACAAATTCACTCTTATATGGTGTATATACTATCCTTTGACATATTATTTAATGAATCCCTTTATTCTCATGATATTATAAGGTTCTGATTAAAATTTATTCTTCAATTGTTTGTATTCAAGCATCTCTCTTTTTGTTAAAAACACTTTAACTAAAATATCGTTTTTAAGGTTTTCAAGATTTAATCTTATAAATATTTCATATTAGTTTCCATGTTTTTAAAATGGGTATTATGATTTATTTATATGGAAATTAATGTTTTAAAATGATAATTCCATTAAAAGCATCAAAGTAGTATGGGACACTTTGATTCAAAAATATCTTTTTAAATGGTTTTTGAAAATGGTTTGATAAATCATTGTTTACTTCAATATCCTGATTTGATATAGTGGAATGTGGAAATTTTATATTTCCTTTATACTTTTGTTATGTGTTATGATTATGTGATGGTTATTGGGAACTCTTTATGTATACAGGTGGTTTTGTGATAAACCATGGGTGGGTGAGCCCGAGATAGCTCTCCAATGCATTGGGTAACGTGACGGAGGTGAACGTGATGTTTCTCCAAAAAGATTTACGGAATATACCATGATGGGTATTCCAAGTGTAACTCCCAATGTAGTTGTGATAGATGAAATGTATGTTTTATATGGATTCCATATGTATCCTTTATGATTTATGATTTGTGTGTGTTATTCATAAATCTTATGATTTTGTAATGTATGTTATGATTGAAAAGTATGGTTTCATTGATATGTATTTATTGATGGGATAATGTTTTCCTTTCTTATTTTATAACCCTTACTAATCTTTTAATGCTCATCCCATGTTTTTGAAATGATTTCCACAGGACATAAAGATGAATATGTTCAAGGATGGGATCATGGAAAATTCATGCTGTCTCAAATATGGAACTAGACATGTTTCTTTTTAAGATTTTTTATTTTATGAAAAAATGGATACTGGGTAGTAGTGTCTACTTGTAATATTCAAGTTGTTATGTAATAGTTATTCTATAATTACATAAAACACTAAACCTAAAAAGATCCTCAATGTGAATTTGCATTTAATTCAATATTATGTAATGGTTTATGGCTAGGCACTTATAACTAGACTTTCACTCCACCTATAATGTGATAGGATTTAGTATAAAATGATCACATCATAATTACAAAATGATATTAATGTGTATCATCTGGATTGAAGAGGAGGAATTCATAGACCATGGTTTTTTTTGAACCAGGTATATTGGTTGAAAATAAGAATGGAGAGGAAGTGATGTCACTAAAATTATCAAGAAATTATTCAATATCATTTTAATTTTAGTTTTATCTGAATATTAATTATATTTTATTTGGGACTTCAACAACTTATCATCAAATATACCTATGATGATAAATAATAGAGTGATGTTCATTAAAAAGGAAATTTTTAAAGATGTGTTTACTCAATGGATGGGGAGGTTGACTACAACTCTAGTAGTGATACTTTCTAATCATGGGATCAATTATTCTATATACAATGACAGAGTAGTAGTTAATAGAGGATTAGTACTGATGTATATGGAGATGAATTTATCATAGGAGTCAAATTATTTATGACCCCATGAGTTGAACTATCTCACTCATGGCATTGATATCTCTATTTTTTCAATGTCTTTTTGTTTTGGCTGTATTTTCCCTTCAGGGAGATGTTTTTTTCTCAACACTAAAAGTGTGTTCATTATGTCATAAAATTGTTTTACATAAAATTTCAATTTAGAGAGCAGTTTTTTTATATTATCTATAAACATATAAATTTGATATATCTTATTCATCTATAATGTGTAGCATCACTGAACACGATCTTAGTTTTAATACGTTGGTAACTAGAAACATGTGCGAGCAAGATTTAGAAGACTAGTAACTCATGATGAGATTGATATCTAAGTGGAGGATGTATGATTATGTGTAAAATTACTTCATGTGATTTGCTCCATTAGTGGCCACAACTTCCATAGTATGATAATGATTTACCATGACTCACTATGATGATCATGTGGATTTTTATAAAGAGGGAAACTAATAGAGTCATTTATTAGGGACTATCCTATAAATGAATAAATTTCGAACACCAGTATCCTTAATGACAACAATATCAACAAATATATCCCATGTTGCGATTTGACTCTAGTAACCTAGGGCGGATGACTAAATTTACTCAATTATCATAGATATAAATGTTTAAATATCATATGACTAATCAGTTTACAATTTATGGTAAATATTATACAAAAATGATACCCATTTAATCATGGTAATATAAAATAAAAGAAAATAAATACAAAATAAAATTAAATACATAATTTAAACCAAATTGAAATAATTATTCATCATATATGGATCGAAGGAAGTAAAATAAGTTTTATATGAAATTCTCAAAAAGGATTATGTAAAATGGGAAATATATTGAATTAATAAGAATATTCAATATTTCATGATATCAACCTAGAAACACATACTAATTAATCAATAACTAAAAGTGATATGCATCCAAAGATAATATCATAGTGAAAACATCATGTATGATAATAGAAATTTTATGCTCAATGATGGAGATGATTATTTATTAGGATTCATGTCTTTGGATCTTGTAACATTTACAATCAAGATATATTCTCATAATAGATTAAAACTAATGGGTAAAACCCCATTTGAATTTCTCAATTTTATTGTCTCATTAGTCTAATCCATTCCTTGCTGGGCTATCTATTACAATGAGTCACAATTTTCTACAAGAAAAAATTATTTCTTATATATATAATGATAAATATTATTCATGAAAAATATTCCATATCATCTAATATGTGTATTTTATAAAGGTTATAGATTTAACAATATTTCCCAAATAATTAAAACATTTATCAATGTAAACAACGGCTATAAAACATGAATACAGTTTAGGAAATAATCATATAAATGTTTCAGTAATATGTTTTTATAATGGAAATTTAATTTCAAATGAAAATTGATTATAAATAGGATATTATTTTAAGATAATGTAAACAATAATAATATAATGTGAGATTCCATAATAACTTTTGCCACATGCTAATTTTTGAAATAAACTCTCTTCGATGAAACAATTTAAATTGGAACATGAAATATAATGAATTAGAATGAATTCATGACAACAATTACCCTTTATATTTATATAAATATTAAAAATAATATTGTTGTATCATGTTACAATATTAAAAAATTAATGGAAATTAAATAAATTTTTATACAATAAGATTTATTTTGGTTGACCATTATTTATGTTCCATTATAGTTATTGATAAAATTTTATTAAATTATATCCTCACAATATTATTTTTTATACAATGTATGTTCCTTTAAAAACAACTTATATCTCATTAATTAATAAGAATTTTTTATTTTTTTTGTCTCTTTTATTAATTTTCATCTTTTCGATTTTCTTTTATTTGTCAAAAATGATCCGGTTCTTTGGAAAAATTTACATTTTAATCATCCCAAGAATAATAATCATGACAAAATAATCATTTTTGTAACTAAATTATACATTTATGAACAATAATTCATGATGGTTTTAATAAAAAAGTACCCTACTATCGTGGAGATGGCAACTCATATATACGCATCAGTAACAGTTCCATTTACAAATGATAATTGTGAAATATAGGTTGGAAACATATTATACATTAAAAATGATAAAAATATAATATATGTAATATTATTTATTTAAATATAATTTTATATATCATCCAGGTTGTGTGAAGATGAAGAGAGAGTCACTTCGGATCACAAAGGTGACAATCCAGTTATATGGGAATAATGTTATTATATTTCATTGAATGAAATGTTGATATAGAAAATGACACATATTATAATTTATGATAGTCAAATATATCATGAATATCATTATTAGGTAATGTATAACACATATAATCACTTACTATATCATTATCACCTCCCATGTACAGTTCTAATGAATGATTAATCACACCACATTGTGATGTAGTTGTATTCTATATACATTAACAATGTAATCAGATCTTCCATAGAATTGAATGTATGGTTGTTTATATTATATAATCAATGTAGGGGCATAATTATGTTATAAAAAAATTCTTTACAATAATAATAAAATCCAAAATATTATAGGTGGTAATGGAAAAATGAATGAGATAAATTAGAGAGGAAATATTCCTCCATACACCACAATAATGATTTAGTATCTCATTTGATGGATTTTGGGGAGGTTTTATGTCATTATATTAAAATAAAATCTTGTATTTATATTTATTATATTAATTATATTATATTATAATATTTAAATAATAAAAAATGGGGTGGAGTAAAAAGTAAAATAGAAACAATAATTGAAGAATATTAATTCTTTTTCAGGTATCCTTGTTAGTGTTTCACTAAATCAATCATAGGTAGGATTTATTCACAGTATAATGAATTTAATATGGGAGGGTTAATGTTTCATAGAAATTTGGTAATGTTTTTAACCAATTAAAATTTTCAATGGTGTAAATAAGAGAGGATAGTGGTGACATTTTATATGTGATGTGAGTGGGAAAAATGTTTGTTTTGGAAAGAAAAAGGAGTGCCCACATTTTATAAATTCCATATTGGTCCAAAATGTGGTCTTCGTTATCTGTATAAATTATAGTGTTATCATTTTTTTAGGAAATATATTTTATACAATTGGTTAGGTCAATTAAAAATATTTCATTCTAGTTTATCACCAAGAAAATACATCATTATCTTAAACATAATAAATACATCTTACTATATTCATTAATATTTTGGAAAAAAACTATATTAACCTTAATTTGTTATATATATGAGGTTGACTCAAAATATGAAATAATTTTTTGACAGCCCAAGGATTTATAATATTTTCTATTAAGACTAAATATAATTTTTTTTCGATATTTCATTGTACATATCACCAAATTATAATTAATATATAAAAGTAGTGAAATTATATTGTGTCACATGAAACACTTTGTCATGTTTTTTTCCAAAGAAATATCGAGTTCCTTCAATAGATTTCACTATACGCATGAATGAGTTTTACCAAACTAAAATATGTAAGTTAAATTATTATTTAAAATGAAATTTATTAACTATCCATTGTAATTAAAATTATGAGAAGGATTAAAAATATATGAAAAATTGAAATATTATAATATGATCATTTGGATATAAATTAATCCGAAATGAATATTGGAACAAATTGAAAATTAATAGATTATTTTTTATAAAAACTATTATTATACTAAAAAATTGTTTTATCAGAATGAAATTATTTACATATTATTGGTGGATTATGTTAATTTAATATTGATATTAAATAATAAATATTATATATTTTTGTATTTCATGGATTTTATTTTCTAGTTATTAGATTAGAACAAATTCAATTTTTTGTACAGAAAACTATATATTTCAAAAGGCAGTTTTCCTAAAATTTAATATCACGCCTATTTTAATTTAAAATGTTTACAATTATAAATATTAATTAAAAAATGAAATTTAATTTTGAATGAATAATATTCGACTTCACTTTGGGTAATAATGTTTAAATTTTTATGACAACATTAATATATTGATTGATAGTGAAAAATAGTTAATTTTAATTTAAAATTTCATTTTTATCTTAATAATTTATAATGTAAAATTATATTTTTAATATTTATATACATAAAATAGATCAATTATTTATAATTTATTCTAATATAGACAATTTTAATCATTTTATTATTTATCATAGATTTAAAAACATAGTAATGTATGTATGTGTCCCCACCGGACCCCTAGGGCCCGTGATGTGACCACCCCAAACCCGCCTTCCATAGGCCAGTGGCTATTGACTAGCACTAGAAAGGCATATCCAAAAAAAGTAAAGGCATTTCATTAAACCTATTCACACATACGCCCATCGAAATACCAACACACTAAAAGGGGGAAACAAGTATACCACTAAAACAAAGTTTATTGTGAGTACAAGTGAAAGTATCTACGCCTGAATAAAAACCCAACAAGGAACTAAAAACAGAAATGTACAAAAGGAAACTCGGATGGATGTCTGTAGAAAACCCCATCTGATCGTGAGAGTAGGGAAACTACTGGAAGATGATGTAGTATGTATGGTACTCCCGGTCCTACTAGTCCCCACGTAGTCCTAGGCCACCATGTCCACCGTCGTAGAATTCGTCAGTCCCATCCCCCAGAGTACCATTGTCGATACGTCGATCATTATCACTAGACACAGCACATGTGTGAGATACCCATGCAGTGGTGAGAATAACAATACTCACTAGAGACCCCATGACTCCTGAAGTTCAATTAGTAATACTTGAAGGAAAATCCCACAATTAAAATACCACAGAGTAAATACCACCATGAATGATCTCAAAAACATAGAAAAAATTAATGATGCAGCTCACACAAGGTATATTCTAGGGTAGTGATAGTAGAATAATCATTAATATCATCAAACTCCTCGACTACTAGGGAACTCCACCTCTATCGAGTACAATAGGTCTGTCGGGTCACACAAAGTTGATTACCACTATTCATGGACTACTATGTTACACATAATTGATTATTAACTTTGGTATTCTAGGTTACATAGAGCCGCTCCCCACTATGGGCCTTCAATGATAGAATGACCTACTTACCAATGGAAAATCTTTGTGCAGTCTTTAGGTCTCAGCCAACCACATGGTTCTGTATATAGTGAAATTGGGATAACCACTTCTCAGGTCATTTTTGGTATCTCTATTTCATTTAAATTAATCACAAATAATCACAAAATATCCTCCTTGACAAAGTGGTCACATCTTAACAAACATATCATCGATCAGACAAACCGTTCTCCTGATATAGGGGTTTTAGTAAACATGTGGTCGGTTGTGATGTGGCATGGTCTGACCTAGCAAGAATGACCAGACCAACCTAGAACGATGGACCACATACCCATTTTTGATTATATGGACTCGAATAGACCTAGTTCGGGTCGCAGTAGGTCTAGTCCGGCATGGCCTATGGGCCAGGCCCAATAAGCCCCTTTGGACCCATCACAGTTTGGCCAAGGGTCCGGCCTACAGGGAAACCCTACCGTGTGCAGGTCCGGCCTGCTGGGTGGAGGTCCAGCTTGTCAGTGCCGGTCCATCCCACTAGGCCATAGGACCAACATAACACTATGATACTGGCCCACCATGCGTAGGACCATTCTGGCTCACTGGGCTTATGTCGTGGCCCACTATCCATAGACCGGTCTACCTGGGGGCGGACCGGCGGCGCGTCGCCCAGCTGGGATGTAGAAGACAAGATTTTTTTGGATCCTTCTACTCCCAGAGACATGGTGATCCTCTAGCTATGGTCAATGGTCCATGGCCCCCACCCTTCTGGTGGCCCGGACATGGGCCACCCCCTCCACACATCACCCACCCAGCGTCACAACTCTTTCTGTCATGGCTAGTTGGATAGTGCATCCTACCACCGTGGCATGCCGCCTTCCTATATCACATTCAGCTAGGGTCTCCCCCTTCACACAGTCGGCATGGGCCGGTTGCTGCCGCTATGCCGGTGGTGTTGTGCTGGTGGCCTCATACATGGGCCAACAAAGACTCTCCGGTTGTGCTTTTGTCAATCCTTCTGTGCCTCCAGGCCTCTCGAGTCGCCCCAATCCCATCTCCGACCCCATTTATGAATTTTCTCCACGTCAAGAATCCATCCATGAATAATGTAAGTGAATATGTGTTTGGGCCTTGTTCGTGTTGACCCGATCCCTCCGCATTAGAATTTTACATCAAGGAGGTGTTTTGGGGATTGTAGTTCAACGATTTCATTCATGTTTTGATTCCAGAATTATAAAACCCCAAAATAGTAACCCTCCAACATAAAAAAATGAATCAGTGATGAACTTGTTCATGTGGTGATATGTGTTCCTAATTTCTAGAAAAGGAATACTTGGTATGAACTTCAAAATAAAAATCAAACCCCAACCTCATTGAAGTTCGCTCCCGAAGAGTTTTTCCTCAAGAGTTTTAGGCGTCGATGTCATTACATTCGGCACTGATTTTTTGAGGTTCATCAAAGATGGTGATTTCTCTCTAGATTTCGATTTCATTCTTCATTGGAAGGGAATTTCCGTTTTAGATTAGTCAAATAGTCTCCACAATTTAATTTTTTCCTCTCCGAAATTCAAAATAATTCAGGGAAACATGTCGCAACATTTCAGTTATGATGCGACGTCACATCGTCGCCCTGTTTCATTTATCAAATAGTGTCATAGTTATGCTCCCATTATTGGATCACTATGAAACATGATACAAGCCATTAATGAGCCTCATTAGTATTCCTCGTCGCCACTTCATCGCCGCACTGCAGAGTTGTTTTCCGCCGCTCAACGGATGACATAGAATATTAAATAACGTTTTTAGTTGTTTTATTATTTTTCTCGAAATATTTGAAAATAAACATTTCTATTCGGCCCTTTCCCACCAATGATAATTCCAATCTATGAGAATCACGGTTTTCAGAGTTCAACTGTGTCCTCATATGTTCGATTCTAGTGCCGATTCAAATGTTTGAAAACCTCGCTCGTGCATTTACTGAACGTACCTTAAAAATTGTTCAAAATATGGTTCCATGCTCCCCGAGAAATGGAGTCATGTGAAGTCAGAGTTCATGGTCTCATAAAAGTTCCATATATAAGAAAATTAAATATAAATTCCATTTCAATACATTCTCCCCACCGTAGGGCTATACATCCCTAAAAGAAAAGAACAAAAACTAGGCAAACAGACAGGGGTACATAGAATTAATCTGAGACTCACACTCCCATATTCTCTACTGGAGACTCTTGTGCTTCCATCAAACACGCCACATAAGAATCAACCGTCCCTGTAGGACATGTTTCGTATGGTCCCCTATCTCCTCTAACAACTATGAAAAAATCACCCAATCGTTAAAGTCCAGCTCTGCCCAATTGATGAAGTGCGATTTTTCAAGCATGTACCTCCTCAACTACATCACGTATAAAACATCATAAACCCAATGTATCTTTGGGGGGAGGGATAGGCGATCGGCCACCTTGCCAACACTTCATAAGATCGGATTGGGTCCAATGAATCTCAGATATAGCATGCCGCCCCAGCTAAATCTCTGTAACTCTAATCGAGGTGAGAGTTGAAGGAACACATACTCTCCCTCCTCAGACTCCATGGGTATCCATCTCCTATCTGCATAAGACTTATGCCTACTCTGTGTAGTCATCATCCTATCCTATATGATCTGCACCATCCCTGTGGTAGCCCATACCAACTCTGGACACATGAGTGTTGAATCCTCGGGGTCTGTCCAGTATAAGGGTGATCATCAAGGCTACCCATACATGGCCTCAAACGGTGTCATGCCATTAGTGAATTGGTAGATGTTTATGTATGAAAACACCACCAGTGGTCGGTGGTTCTCCCAATTATTACCAAAGTCTTGTACACAAGCAGAAAGCATGTCCTCCAGGGTCGGTACGGTCTGCTCCATATGATCATCCATCTAGGGATGAAAAGGTGTTCTCAAGTGCATATGAGTCCCGAATACATTATGAAATCCCTTAAACAACCATGATGTAAATCAAAAATCATGATTTGAGACGATCATAGAAGCCACCAAGTTGTGCTTCACTATCTCCTAGATGTACAGGTATCCCAATCCCTTTGTCGGCCCTTGATACAAGATGGGTAGAATGTGTGTTGACTCGGTGATTTGGTAAACGACAACCATTATTGAATCATGGCCACTTGACCTACATGGTAACCCCATCATGAAGTCCATCGTGATACCATTCCATTTACACTTTCATGGCTTGAGTGTCTAGACCAATCCTTCTAGAATCTAATGCTCAGCCATCACTTGATGAAATGTGAGGCATCTTTAAACAAACTCAACCAATGCTTTTTTCATCCATAGCCACCAGTATTTACGTCAGAGTTCTTGGTAAATTTTCTCCACTCCAGGACATACCTCAATGATGTATTTTTGGAAATCCCTCAACAACTCCTCTGGAAACATCACTTGTACCATGGTGCAGCCAATAAAAAGTATGACATGATCCCCACCTACAAAAATCAATCAAGTTCACATCTTAAGGATAACAGAGCATGTTGAGAATCATAGTAAACATAATCCATTTATTCCTCCCTGACTCGCTGTTAGAGTGGGGGAGTAAGAGTCATGGACCAAAGGTATGCAGACCCATTATTTTCCATGAATGATATATTCATCATGGATACCTGCTCTGTAGCCTCACTCAGCAGTCACAAAATAGTCCTCCTACTGAGCACATCATCCACAACATCCCACTTCCCAAAAGTATACACTATCTCAAAATCATATTCTTGGATGAACTCAAGCCATATTCTCTATCTAATATTTAGCTCATTCTGATAGAATTTATACCTTAGACTCTTGTTGTGAGAGTAAACTATAAATCGCTCACCAATCAAGTGGTGATGCCACATCTTCAAGGAAAATACCACTGCTTCTATCTATAGGTTGTGGGTCACGTAGTTATACTCATTCTGCATCAAATTTCGTGAGTCGTAGGTTACCACAGCTCTCTCCTACATCAGGACACAACCATGTCTAGTCACTAATTCATTGTAGTAAACTACATACCCAACACCATCCACTAGTAGACTCAATAATGGGGGAACTATTCAGTCTTCTCCTAAGCACCTTGAAACTGTAGTGGCATTTTTCAATCCACAAGACGGGATTTCCCTTCCATGTTATGGATGATAAGGGTGATGATAATCTGGAAAAGTTTGGTACAAACCATTGATAGTTACTAGCCAACCCCAAGAAGCTCCAGACATCAATCATGCTACTTGGTGACTCCCAAAGAAAGAACATCCTCTGTCATCTCTAGATCTACTACAAATATATCCTACGAGATAACATGTGCATGAATGTGGACCATTAGAATCTAGAATTGTCACTTCTTGAGCTTTCCCTAATTTCTGTGCTCTCAGAGTGTATCTATGACTATCCACAAGTGTGTAGCATGATCCTCCTCCGAAGATGAGTACACCAAGATTTCATCAATGAAGACCATGATGAACTGGTTAATGTATGGATGGAAGACCCTTTTCATGTGGACGATGAAAAATGATAGGGCATTGGTAACACCAAAATTTATAACCATGAACTCAATGTTTTCATTCAAGAACCTCATGAATGTTATTGGTACATCATCATTCCGCACCTAAAGATGGGGATAACCTAATATGTGGTCTATCTTTGAGAGTCACTTCACTATCCTAAGTGGGTCAAAGTGGTCATCAATTCTCAGAAGTGGATTCATTTTCTTAATAGTTATCTGGTTTAGGTGCTGTAAGTCTGAGAACAACCTCAAACTCCCATATGCTCTCTTGGAAAAAAGATCCAGGGCAGCGCATGGTAAAATATTGGGTCATAAAAACACCTTATACTAAAATACCTCTAGCTATTCCCCCATCTCTCAATGATCCAATGATGATATAATATATGCCAATGTGGATATCTGGGTTGTGATGGGGTACATATTGATGCAATAGTCTACCTCCCTATGACGAGGTACTCCCAGAACATCCTTAAGAAAAACATCATCGTACTCGTCCACCACAAAAGGAAATCTTGGAGTCCAATCTTCCCTTGAATCTAGGGTGATGGTATCCAACTAGGGAGTTATCGAAAACACCCTCCTCTTAGAGAGTCCATCATATGCTGTAAGTGATTCCTTCACACTGGTGAAGGAAAACCTGGTCCCATCTCCATGGACAAACCACACGGTATGCCTAATATATTCGATCTGTGCATGGAGAATGGATAACTAGTCCAGACACAAGATGATGTTATATGGACACAAAGTCACTACTATGATATCCCAGTCGAAGATATCACATCCTATGGTAAGATCACACTATCAAAACCTATGTGTAATCATATAATACCCTCCCATAGGAGTCTCTAGCCATAAATATCATGCCAAAGACTCTAGAAGAATCTCTACGCTCCAAAAAAGAGTTATGGAAAGGAAGGAGTGACTAGAAGATGTATCTATAAGAAAGAAAACTAGGGTGAACAAGACACAAACCATACCTGGTATTTTCTCTAGAGCATCGTGGTCACAAGACTCTATGGCATGTATATGATCTCACCCCTACGTGCATGCTCCCTGAGGTTGGGGTGGTCCAACTAGGGGTGGTTGTGTTAACAACTCAAAAAGTCCCCCACCGCCTACCGCTCGAACATGACCCCTACCACATCTGCCACCCTATGGACCTCCCCGCTCGAACCACTTCTGCTACCTATGAATCCCCTCGATTTAATGCTGGTTGAATATACAACGGGTCTCATAGTCACATGCCATGTGTCTATGCACGCTTCATGCGAATCACTACCTGGCATCCTGCTGACTCCCCCTAGGCTGGGATCCCATCACTACTGAACCTGATTCTCGGGGTCATCCTCTAAATGTCATGGGCCTTCTGGGCCCCCCGTGTATGTTATATACTAGCTGCCAATGACTCTATTACCTAGGGTATGCTAGAGGCCCTAGCTTTCAGTGCCTTCTCCTCCCAGAATCTCTGGACAAGAAGGGATCTCTCTAGCACCCTAGCCTCGGTAGGGATTCTTAGAGACACACTGATTCCATGATCTCTCACCTGAGCCCCTTATCAAAGGTTCTACCCCTGAAAAATTGTCTCTCACCATGTCTATGGAGTAGCGAGATAGCTCAGTGAACATCACTATGAAATAAGACACAATCACTCTTCACTACTGTCGTTGAACTACATCCTAAATGCGCACAGAGAACATGTTTGTGGGATATAATCCTCATAGAAAAGCTTCTTGAAGTCTAACCAGATAAGGGTCTCATAGACGTGCGTATGGGTGTTCAAGATACCTCATATCCTTACCGAGCCTTAAAAAATTCACACTGCCATGATTGCCTTCTGGTCAGGCAGTTTTTCCACTAAGTAGATGACCCGAGTCATATCCCCCAGCCAGTCCTCAGCGACCTGAGGATCCCAATCTCCACTGAACCAGAGAGGTCTCTTTCACGGTAACTCATATAGGTCACTAAGCCTACGAATATCCTCTTCCAGGACCACTGGTAGTAGATTCTCACCATCTGGTGGTGGTTGCATTGGTTCAACACCCGGTGGGGGCATCTCAAGAATTTTTCCCTGAATGAATGCATCATCACTAGGTGGGATATCCTCGCAAGCTAGTATCGGGATCCTGACTGGTCGTCTATGTAGAGGAATCCTGAAATAGATCAAGATGTACCACTTTCAAAAGGTTATTAATGGTGATCACACTTTTATTCAATGGAACATAGTGACACCCATATGCAACCAATTTTTTCTTATATTGAACTGAAAATCAGAATTCATGCTCATGGTGTATGGATACATCAGACACCACACCAAAATAGGACACCCCAAATTTGAATGTCGGACTCACAAAAATTAACACAATTTCCCCAAAACAAAACACAAATTCACAATTTACATGGTAGGATCGACGACACTCTGAAACTATTTTTTCATGACCCGTCCCCTGGAAAACGTGATGTGACTAGCCCAATCCCACCTTCCATAGGCCAGGGGATGGTGACTAGCACCGAAAATTCATATCCCAAAAGGGGAAGGAATTTATTTTAAACCAATAAAGACACATGCCCAACCACATCCCAACACTCTATAGGGGGGAAACAATTATAACACTAAAACAAAGCTTTGTGCATGTAAAAGTGAAGGAAACTAGGCTAGAATACAAACCCACCAAGGAACTCAATATAGCATAGTAACAAAAGAAACTATGAAGGTCATACGCTGAAAATCCCATCTTATCATGAGAGTAGTAAAGATACTATAATCCGGATTTGTATGTACTTTCATCCTAGTCCTACTAGGACCCACATGGTCCAAGGGGACTTAGTCCATCATTGCATCATCCATTAGTCCAGTCTCCATTAGTACCTCTGTCAAAACGTCGATGGTCTGCACCAGACACTACACATGTGGGAGAATCCCATGTAGGGGTGAGTATAACAATACAAAAAAGGGACCCCAATAACCAAAAAGCAATCTCTATAATCCAAGAAGAAGAAAACCACAATGAAAATACCACAAAATTTATACCACCGAGAATGGTCTCAATCACATAGCATAAAGTAGATGACACAGATCACGACTGGTATATTATTGGGTAATGATGGTAGCATCATTAGTCATATCATTGTACACTTAGTCTGCTAGGGAGATCCACATATAGTGTATATTTGGCTTTCTAGGTCACACATTGATGCTTCCCACTAACCTTGGACTACAATGTTAATTATCCTTTATTATTATCGTGGTTATGATGGGTCACATAGTGTCTCTCCCCACTGTGGGCCTACCCGGTCACACAAGCCCGCTTTCCACCATGGATGAAGTGAGGAAATCTTCCTATCAAGAACCATTGGTATACTAGTCACATAGAGAATCTTCCCACCATGGTCCTTCCAGGTAACATAGAGCCGCTTCACACTGGTCTGTCATTAGATAGTAATTAGGTCTCATCAAACCGTAGGGTTCTGTACGTAGCATTCCTCGGAGAACCATTTATCAATCCATTCATCAAATATCAATGTCCATGAAAGTCAAAAAAAAGCATTCCAAAAGTTATGAATCACCAAGAGGGTCCCAAATCCATATAAAATTCTACAATTTGACACACGGTTTGCAGGATACGAGTCTTTTAGTAAAAAAGGGGCCAGTTGCGACAGGGTCAGGATTGTCCTAGTCGGACTGACCCGACCAACCCGGCCTGAGGGCCCTACTTTCCCCGGTTTGATTATACTGACTTGACATGACCTTTTTTGGGTCGAGGTCAGTATATACTAGCTTGGCTAGTGGTTCAGGCCAAATAGGCCTCGTTGGAACTGGCCCGATTGGGCAAATGGTCCAGCCCACTAGGTTGCCCGACAACTTGGTCTAGTCCGGCCCAACCCGATGGGCATGAGTATGGCATGCTGACATGGGTCCCACTAGATGGGTGTAGTTATAGCCCCCTAGCATTGGTCTGGCCCACTGTGATGGTGGAGTGGTATGTCATCCCTAACAGGGACAGCCAGGGGGTGGACCGACATTGGACCACCTGTCCGAGACACGGTAGCCGTGACTCGTCCTGCTCCAATTGGCCCCACGGAAGTGGGGCCACTCTATCCATGGTCGACAGACCATGACATGAACTACCTGGGTGTCCACGATTTGGGCGATCCCTTCCAAGTGGTGACCTCCACCATGGTCGGTTGGCTGTGACATCCTTCGACTGTGACACGCCGACGGGCGTGCCTCCATCCACCTGTGCATCCTGCTAGGGCAGGCCACCTCTGTTGTAGATGTAGTTCTAGTTGGAACTACCCCCTTCATGTATTAGGTGTGGGTAAACTGCTAACACTTGTGGTGTCACACTAGAGACACATTCTGTGGGCCACTGGAGTTGCTACGATGGTTTGTTTCCCAATCCGTATGCACCCATGTGACACTCTGTTCACTGCAATCCCCTGTCAGGACCCAGAATAGAATGTATGCCAATTTTAGAATGTGTCCACCAAGAACTCACTATAAGAGGTTAAGGTTCCCTATTAATGTTTTCCTAGGCTATATTAATAAGAGGTTTAAATGAATGGGGATGTTTTGGGATTGCAGTTCGACCATTTTATGCATGGTTTGAATCTAGGTTGATAAATCTCCATGAAAACTCACCCTCATACATAAACACACGAATCATGGATCAACATGTTCATGGGTTTATCAGTGTGGATAATTTATAGAAAAATATGTTTGTTTAAGTACATTAAATAAAATATAAATCCCCTACCCCATTGAATTTTGATTCCAAAGTGTTCGTTCTAGGGAGTTCAAGCTGTCAATGTCGTCACTTCCAGCTCCATTCATCGAGGTTCGTCGAAGTCGATGAAGTCTTGTTGGCTTTCTTTACCATTCAATGATGGATTTGAAATTTAATTTGAGATTATTTAGAGAGTATAAAAGATTTAATTATGTAATCTCCAACCATCCAAATAATTAATGGAAACATGTCGCAGTGTTTCAGTTATGCTGTGACGTCGCGTCGTCACACTGTTTTTATTTGTGAAACAGCATTGCTATTATGCACCCTTTGATGCATCGTTAAACTACGTGATATGGACCCGTAATGATCCTCATTAATATGCCACATCGCCGATTTTTCTCCATCCACCACTCAACAGTTGATAAGGAATATAAAAAAAATAATTTAATATAATATTTTTCTTGAAAAGTCTGAAAATAAATATTTATGTTCAACCTTTGTTGATCGAAGTTATCTCCAATCTAGGAGATTCCCTTTGTTCCGAGTTAAATTTTTTCCTCAAATTTTTATTCTAGAACTAATTAAAATTATAGAAAACCCCTCTCACACATTTACTAAACGTACCATAAAAAATGTTCAAGAATACATTCCAGGATCTCCGGGCCTCAGAATCAGGTGTCGGCGGAGCGCGCGGTATCAGAATAATTCCATATATAAAAAATTATAATTGAAATTATGATTCTCTAAAATATTGTTGCATAATTATTTTAGAACCCATAACATCATGCTTAACATTTTTTGGTAATTTTATAACACTTCAGTGGATGTCTGGAATACAACCTCCTCAATACAATTTGATTTTTTATCGATTTACCTGAAAATTATCAATGAAAGGATTAATAAAAATGAGATATATATGAAATAATAATTAATCTAGAATTATAATATAAATAAATATTATTTACATTTAATTATTTTACTAAAATATGATATTTGGAGCTGTGGTATTGAGTACGTACGACTAACGGTCTCCAAGAACAATATATTCCACTTTCTATTAGGAAATATTATGTATTACTATAAATATATAAAATGAATATATATGATATAAATGAAATTATAAAGATATTAATGAGAAATTTAAATTTTTAGTAATATAATATATCTGATTCATTTTTACCATTTCACACACTGAAAAAGTGATAATAAGGTTCCGGATCATGTAGACTACAACATCCTCAAAGCGATGTGATTCATTTTTCATCATACTAATTCTATATAAAATTATTTATGATTAAAATATATGATACATATTATATAACTATAATTTTTTAATTAGTAATTTTTCTTTCATTCTTTTTATATTGCTAATTTAAAAAACGAAATGTTACTCTTGCTTACGTACAACCTACCATATCAATGATCATAATGTTGGTTCATTTTTCTGAAATATCATCCAATGTAGTTTTAAAAGTTTATTTTATTTATAAATGTAATAATTATTTCAGCATTATTCAATTTTATGGGTTTAAATAATGACCCTTTGAATAATGTATACCTACACAATCTGGATTATAAACATATAAAAAATATGGTCAAATCCATAGAAATAAACATAATTAAATAAGTTACTGAATATAATATTATATTTTGTGAAATAATTTTTTTAATAAATATTAAAAAAGATATCATAAAAGAAAATTTCCATCATGAATTTATTATTCATGATAATAGATTCACATATTAGAAGTCAGAGTCATGTTATGGGATTTGATCTCAATTTAAATTCCACAGAGAGTTAGTTATTATTATATCAGAACTCTCTTTAATGAATTTAATATAATTACACATTTTAATTTAATATAATTATTCTCAAATATCTCGTGGTGTCTTTAGTTTCAAACTGAAATATTCAATCCAACAGGATTTGATTTGAATTTTTCAAGCATTTAAGTTATTGTGATTTTTTTTGACTGTTGACAATATTGGAAACAACTAGTTTATTGATATAATTTCACACTGGATAGAAAATTTATTTTTTATATCTATATTCTTATGTAATGGTTATGAAAATTATATTTTTTATATTTTATTATTTCATATGGTGTTTACATTTACAGTTATTTGATGGCCTGGGAAAATGATGATAAATCTTTTTCTCCAAACTAATATATATATCTAATGATAAAAATTATATAATAATTTATGTTATTAATCCAAATATGAGGATTTATTTGGAATGGTAATAAACAAGCTGGGGAACAGTTATTGCATACCCTTTAGGACCAGGACCGAATAACGCAACCCTAGGCATGGGGGATCGACTAATAAAAGAACCATGATGTATCTGTAGTCTAATGGGACAAAAGATGTTTGAAAAAAACCCTCATATTTATTTACAAGAAGTATTAAAATTTTAGGATTATAGATATTGACACAATTCTTATTGATTTATGCCCAAAAACATAATAAATATTGAGGAATGATTTTTTAATAACTATATTGATGATAGATCATGATTTCTCAGATATTTGATATTATGCATTCCATCATTTTTTATTCCATGTGATTATTTCATTAGTTATAATTCTCACTGTCTAGTTCAGAGATCTGGTGAATATTCATATTGAAAATATGAATCAACTTTTATTATTTACATACTTTATTATTCTCTATCCAATTATTTTATTGAACTTGTTCTCAATTATTTTCTTTTCCATGTTGATTATGTTCATTTATTCATTATTGATACTATTGTTCCTTGTCATTACAAAGGATTTGAGATCACCCATAACATATTTCATATCACTAGTATATGGTGATGAATTCATCAAATTATTTTCATAGATTCTCCGATTTTAATTTTGTTAGACAATATTTTTTATTGCAAATGTAAAATGGGTTTAATGTATGTATCATGGTTTTCCAAAACTACTAAAAGTTTCACACCTTTAGGATTTGATTCATTATAATCATGCAAATGTAATAATATAATGATGTAGATCTAGTCTTAATGGGCCAATGAATAAAAAAATTTCAAAATCCAATTCATAGAATTGGAATACATAAATTGAAAATTAATCTTATAGACGCAATGATATCTAATGTTTTCAAATGGAGAATGTTCAAATGATTACAATTTATTTATACAAAAATATAGTTTGAAAATAATACCAATTAAATAAATTTTATTAATTGATAAAATTTTATTCCAATATAACTTCTAAAATATATATAACTTATCAATAAAAATAATTTTTACTATAATAATTATTTGAAATAAAATTCTATATTTTTCATAGTTTATTAAAATAAATTCATTTTAAAAAAAAAATCACAAATATTTACCATATTTTTATTTTTTGATATTCCCATTTTCAAAAATGATGTTTATTGTATCTATTAGGTTCCTTATATGTGGTAAAAAAATAATTTTCTATTATCTATGAAAATGACAACAAATCAATTTTTTTGAATGTTACAGTTTTTCAGAAATCTATTATTTTCTATTAAATGATTTTAATTTAATTTCCAATCAGTAGTTAATAATAATTTTTTTAATTTAGATTTTTCAATTTATACCCACATTTTCTATTTTTTAGTTGAAGATTATCATACTATATAATAATATTTTAATAATATTTTACGTTTCATTTAAAATTATTATTTTATGTACCACTATATAAACCCAGGGATTCATGTAACACAAGATAAGATCAATGTTGTTTGCTAGGAATTATAAAAAAAGTTATAATTTAATGTAACCAATTAAATATATAAAATTTATTTTTAAATAAATAAATATATCATAATATCATAGGGATTTATATTTTATTTTAATCTTTTGTTATTTGTCATACACAATATAGAATAAAATTTTATTCTTGTTAAATGTTACGGTGTTACATATTCCTCACATGAAATAAATTGTTCCCTAAAAAGTTTAACATCACAGAAAAAAATAATGTGTTTGAAATTTGGAAATTTAATTATTGATAATCCCAAATTCAAAAAGTGTTAATAATGCATCATCTTAGTAATAGGGAAATGGATGTGTGTATGTCATCACAAAGTACAAATAACTAGGTCACTATATAGGAGAAGATATGTAAGAAATAAAAACATGAACATATAATTTGAAATTAACACCAAAATACTAATGTACAATTATAGATAAATGGTTATGAGGATGTAAAAAAATTACAAAGAAATAAATAAGTTATTTTAAAATGTTCATCAATATCATAAAAATTATGATAATAGGACATCATTTTTTTCAATAAACTTTTCATACATTTGTTGAATTCATTTAGTCTCCAAAAATATAATGAAATTTAATTACATGATTAAATTTTATTTCAACCTCAATGATTTATCCTTTGGTAGTTATTAAATAAATTTTGACTTCCTATCAGACATCACAAAATGATAATAAAAAAATAATTTCCTGTTTATGGAGGGCTAAAATTAAAATTCAATGGATCATAAGATCAATATAAATAACATATTCATTATATCATTATTAAAATTAATATTGGTAGAAAATAATATCCTATTAAAAAAATATAATATTTATCTAGTCTATAAATAGTTGGCCTTATGGATTATCCAAAATATATCTAACTAAATTAAGAGTAAGGTCCATAAATCAGCATTATAGTCCCAAAAAAGTAATGTGGCTTATTAATATCACCTTACATATATCAGCATCATCATCATAGTTATTTATTTTAACAGGATTGGAAAAGGACCACAACAAATGAAAAGATCTAGGGGGGCTTGAAATAATGAAGGCCATGGGAGTCCCCTCTAACCAGATAAAATCCCTCAGGTTTCAACTGATTTGGGTTGTAGAATCATTTCATATCTGATCCATGAGACGCAATCTTTTCTAGATGATCTACGACCTTGTTACCCTTACACCAAGTGTGTCTCAATAGAACATTGTTAGGGATGATATATATACACTTCTTGATGTAGTATAAAATTGACCAGGGGAAATTACCAGTGTCGAGTAGTGATTTGAGAAGGAAAAGAGAGTAAGTTTCTCTTCTGTGATGCAAATTACCCCATGCCTACTAAGGGAAAGTCATGAATGAAAAGTGAGAGCTTATTCTTATAAAGAAGAACCTTTGCACATGTAGACAATGAAATCGAACAAAAATGAGAGCCAGAGGTCGCAAACCACTCATCCTCCCCTCATAATTACCGCGTTACATGAACCGTTCGGGTTTAGTTTCAAGCCCAAGGGAGGAGGTTGACAGCAGACCCAATGGTCGGGTGGAATACTATTAGTTGGGTTGGTCTGAATAGCCAGACGTAGAACCTGGTGAGTGGGTACCTCACTCCAGTTATACAGATGCCTGGTCAGGTCAAGTAGCAGGATACGAGTATACGCACCAATGGTTTTCCTGGATGAACTGATTCCCTCAAATCGAGCTTTGTTCCTATATTTCTAGATACACCATGCCTCATCATTTAATATAATCGACCATGCTATTCATTCCACTCCCATATCCCCTGATCTGTGAAACCAACGAACAAAGAAAAAAGAATCAACATAAGGCTAGAGAGCAGCGGTAAATCCACCAACGGAATACCAGACTGGACGAGCCCACTCCCCCTCAAAGAACAGATGTTCGATGCTTTCCTTCACGTGCTCGACACAACACATGAAACATGATGGTAGCACAATTCCACATTTCATTACATTCTTATCCTTAGAAACTGCAGCACGTCTGATCCTCCAGGTGAGGAAGTTTTACATCAACGGAATCCCCTTAGACCAAAGGTGGTCATTTAACCGATTCTCTTGCGATTGATGCATCATGGCGCAGAGATAGTACTTAGGGGAGAAACTGCCCGATCTTGATTGGGAAAAATACATTTATCAGGATCCTCAATGATATCAATGAGTTGTAGGGAATCCAGTTCTTCCTTTTTTAGAATAGCCTCTTTAATGTTTGGAAATATGATAGCATCCTCATAAGATATATTTTAATCCGAATATCTTGGAAATCCAAGTATATCACATGCCTAGTTTTCATGCTTTAAGGAGACATTCCCTTCCCCGATGACCCACGGATCATGGGGATGGATTGAAAAAATAATGGGGACGAATCATGGAAAAAAAAGGAGACACATGTCTTCCCTCCATCAATGCACCATCCATCCAAGAGCTGTCCATGGTCTTACCCCACAACGTTCTGCGTTCATGAAGTTCCCAGGGTAGTATGGCATGTTAGCAGTTGAGCGTATCAGGAAGGCTAAGAAAAATAATCCCTCCTTCCGGAATGGGCATTTCCATTCACCCCCAAGACACCCAAATGCACTTTCCCTCTATCCAGGACTCCTAAATAAATTTAGCACGTACCTTGTAAATCATTTATATAACTCAATTAGGAGATTTGACACCAGAAAGTGTGTGGACAGGAGAAATAAAAAAACAATATTTACCAAGGAATTCCGTCCCCCAAATGACAAGAATTTGCTTTCCAGTTGTGAACACTACAGAAGGTTGCAAATATAGACTGCCCGGGAGGGGGTACATTCCCTGGAGATGAATAAGTTACTCTTTCTTTTTTTGATAACATTCCCACTCCAATGGAAATAATCCTCCAAAACTTGGATATGACATCAAATTGACCACTCATAAGCATTCTAGAAGATAAGAGTAACATTGGGATACATGATATGGGAAATTTAGGGGACTCTTCCCTTCCTTCTGTTAGTTAGGATCTTTCCAACAGATATACATTTGAAAATAAGTTGGCTGATAATCTCTTGTGAATGAATAAAAAGACTCAGAGAGATATGGTCTCCCTGCCATAGACCCCAGATTGACTTGAAAAAACCATGGGATTTACCAATAAAATGAATATCCATCCAAGAATAACTGATGTAGTGAATGAAAAGATCAACCACTTGGGGAGTGAAACCCATACATGAGAGGACCTTGTTGATAAAGCCCCACTCCACCCGATCGTAAGGCTGGCACATATCGAGCTTGATCACCATGTTGGAGCCATGCGACTGGGTATTAATATCACGAAGCATCTCCTATTCCAATGCAATTTCTCCCTAGATTGTGCAACCCTTAATGAAATAATGCTGCTCCATTGAAATCGATCAAGGAAGATGAGTCGATAATCTGGAATTAAGGATGCTTTCAGGGCTTTATAAGGGAAATTAAAAAGGCTAACCGGGCGATTGTGGAGGATGTAAGAGGGGTTCTTAATTTTTGGAAGAAGCACCATGGCGGTAGTGCATGAAACACTAAGCAAGATACCACCCCTGAAATAATCATGGATGGCCTCAATGAGGTCGGCTTTCGCCACCCCCCGGGCATCCCTATATAAGAAACATGGGAATTTGTCCGGGCCCGGGGCACTGTCACCTTTGAGGCGTAAAAAAGCTTCAAGAATCTCTATTTCCTCCAGGATGGCCGCCATCAGCTCGTTTTCCTAAGAAGAGGCTTGGGATGTAATGGCCTCCATAAACTCCGCTTCACCCCCGGGTAACCATCATGCATGCACAGATTCGGTCGCGCCAAGAGAACATTGAAATGAGAAAAAGCAAGCTTCCCCACCTCCTCCATGTCATTTGAGAATGTCCCATCCTCCATCACAATGTTCGGTTGAACCAAGAATTTCATTTCCTTTATATAGACATGGAAAAAATCTATATTTCTGTCCCCTACCTCCAGCCTCATAATCCTCTTATTCTACCTCGTCGTTCGGTCCTAACAAAAAATCAAATCAGAGAAAATAATTTTTTTCATATTAATATCATCGAAGGTCTGATCATACCCATCTCCATCAAGGATGATATCATGATTCTTAATTTCCTGCAAGACAGTGTCCATGTCTGTGGCACTCTGAGGCGACGTATCAGCCAAATTCTGGAGATTGCCCTTAAGCCTTCTCAGTTTGTGGTTAAAGGCAACCAAGCTACTCCCCTCGGTGGGTGCATTCCACACCACCTAAAAACTACATGAAAGTCAAGAAGATTGTCACATTGCTGGATGTATTTGAAGGAGTCTAGTATAGCTTTCCTCGCTGAGATATTGAGAAGATTTGGGGAGTGGTCAGAAATACCACACACCACGTGACAGACTCTGATATCGGGATACTTTGAGATGGCCTTAAAGTTTTTCAAGCATCATTCAAGGAGACTCTATGAGCAATGGGGACCGCGTTGATTATTACACTACTTATATAAATCCCCAAAAAAACCAAGTTCCTCAAGCCCATTGTCTTCCATAAAATGAACAAAATCCATGCTAGCGTTTATGGGGATGTGACCTCTTCCCTTATTTTCCTCTATGTCCGTAATGATGTTAATGTCCCCACAATTTAAACATAAGAGATTTAAAATAGAGTGTTTGTTCCATAACATCTCGTGCTATTTGGAGTTTCAAATCACATAAATGAAGGAGTTATAGAAAACATCTTTATCATAAGATACCTTTGTTGGAATATGTTGATCACCCGACCTGAAAATATCAACTTAGATGCTCCGATTCCAAAAAAAATCCAGATATGCGGGTTTGATGCCTCCGCATGTAGGTTCTCATGAATCATGAGCCTTCTAGAGATGTCTGCAATTCGAGAACAATTTTTTTATGCTAAATATCATCCATGATATGGACCTTGTGTTTTCAGGAAGATGAATCCAGGAAGTCTGTTTTCACCCTATCCACGAGCCCTCGGGTGTTCCATTTGATGATAGAAATCATTGGACAGATTTGGTCCTAGCACTTGCCCTGGAACTCTTGGCCATCGTGGAGCCGGAGGGAGAGAATTCCCTCATCTTCTTAGATTGCACCCACATATTCCTCCCTGCATTAGAAGGAGAAGGTAGGAGGGGAGGAGGCGAGGCTTTTCGAGAGCATGGAGACCTTAAGCCCCATCCACGGATGGGGTCAGAGGAGGAGGTTTAAGGCATGCATCCTCCTGGGTTATATACTCAGGAATCAGGAGAGGGGGGTGAAGGAGGGGTACAAGGGGGAAGGGAGGAAAGGCCTGCCGAGGTGGACGAAGGAGGGGCACTGTTTCTGAAAAGGGTAAGCTCAGTGGCATGGATGATATAAAAGGAGGGGGGCTCCAGGAAGTGGAAGGAGATCTGAGAAAGGGCCCATACTCCCGGAACCTCTTCAAGTTCATGATAAGGAAAGCACCTGAATATTATGAGATGATAAACCAGGACTGATAAATAGGTACAAGGGCCTTGTGTTCACCTGAGATAATAACCGAGGGAGCATGAGAGGATTATCCTTGAGAGGCTGAAGGTAAGGCCTCTTGGATAGGGACCTGCTCCCCATCTAAACTCTAGACCTGGGAACCTTCTGGATCAACATAGGTACATTTCTACGAGACACTAGCCTAGTCTACCTTTTTAAATCCATGAAAAAAACCCCACAGATGCTTCCTATAGACTTGGACAGTGTGACCCAAGAGACATCAAGCAGAGCAATACCTCGCATACACCTCATAGATGATGGGTTGCGACCAGCTGAAGGAATCCTTTAGGCACAGGTAGATGCTATCAGGGGGAGGACGTGATATATCCATTTCCACACAGATACACGCTGCTGAGGCATCTGAGAAACTCTAGGTACAATCATATGAGTAGAGAAAACCACATGAAGCATCTCTATTGACCATAAGGAGACTGGCGATCTGGAAGGGATGGGGAATTCCAGGAAGACTGACCCAAACTGCTGCCGAGGAGCTTTCCTTCCCCTTGTGAACATCTAGTGACCATCTAACATAGGTGAAGCACCACATACCGAATGAGCGGGGAACCCTACACCAGACCTAAAAAAAGTCTTCTTCCGAGGCTTGGACAACATAGAATGCATTTGTATGAATTGGACAGATTCAAACTTCAGATAACAAACCCCACGAACCAACAAAACGCTGAAAGGACGAGATCTAAGGTTTCGTCGATCCAATGAATGCCACCACCATCCACATGAGATGAGCTTCTTCTTCCTCAAACGCATCGGTCAAGACCTCCACTAAGAGCCACTAGCCCTCCCTCGAGACCATCAACGGAGAGGAAATCACTACCCGAATCCAGTAAAAAGGAGATCTGTGGGCCGGAGCACATAGACCTTTTTTGACGAATGGATTTAATCCCTTTGATAAAACTGAGGTATATTCATGTGGTTTAAGGGGGATTAATTTTTCAAGTCCCCAATCTTCATACATTTGAAGGATTATAGATTGGTTTTTTATTTCCTCAAATGTATTCTTTAGCGTGGAAGCCTTTCTATCCAAATTGTATAAATATATCATTCCCTTAAAATAAGAACTAAGGCATTTCTTAAAAAATTTATCAAATGTGAGAATACCCACCTTTCCATTTTTCCATTTAACTCTTTTTTACTCAATCACCCTCTTCTAATATTTATTCCCATTAAATACATAATACATGAAAAATTAAATCTCATTATTGATATCGCATAAAAAAATTTCTTCTTAGGATGGAAATTATTAAGAGACGGGATCCCATCGAATACATGTCTAAATTACATAAATGATATGGTCAATATATCCCTCTGTTTTTCGTATATAATTTGTTTCATACCAAGTAAACCTTCAATATGTATATTCATATTCTGAGACACATTCACCAACATATTTACATTAGTTAATGGAAATTTAACTTCATTGTAATTATTTTCACTTGAAGGAAGTGGTTTTACAATAATATATCCTTAAAAGATTTCAATTCAATGGGTTCTATTTATTTGACATCCCAAGTATTCTGGGTAAATGAACATTATTGTATATTATTTACTTTATGAAAATACAGTATAATTTTATCCTTTTCCTTTTCACCACATTATAACCCTCAAAATAACTTATATTGAGACATATTATATTCATCTAAATCCATTGGATTAGTAGTCCATCCAAATGATGGGGTCTTGTGTCTCATAAATACAAAAAAAATGGACTACATTACTATCGAGTGGGATTCACCATCTAAACAATGTTCTTTATAAGAACATGTTTGATCATTCTAAATAAATCCATAATATACATAGTTCAAAAAAATACTGTACTGGATTCCCTAAAAGATTAACCACTACATTTGATTTGAGTATTAATACCCTTCTTTTATCATGATTACATGTATAAAAAATGTAATATACCTGAATGGATAATAAAATTAATAATTTTAAATAATAATGTATAATTTCAATCATTGTGTAACACATAGATAAAATTAAAATATATTCATTTTTAATATCAAAAACATAAACATAGTTTCATATAGTTTATCATTATTTTCAAATCCATAATAATGGATTTTAAATAAAAATTAAATTAGAGTAATAATATCCGACAGGAGTGTCAATATAGGTTCTTTGTAAAGACCATTTTGATATACCATGTGATAACTGGGTCACTCCAAATACGGCCTTTATAATGTTTTTATTCCTTGGTACATATCTACCTAAAACAAAATAACTTAATATTATACTTATAGAAATGATTCACTAGTAAATTATACATAATATCATCATTGTAATAATATATTATTTGTTAATTATCCACAGTTATTATAAATAGGTTATGTTCAATATTCTATCTTTTCATTAACCTATATTCCATTGTATCTATAAATGCTCTCTTATATGAACGATAACAATCCCAAATAAAGTAACATGGATTCAGTGAATTAAATTATTACATTATGAAATATATATAATATAAAATCTTATTGGACTGATTGTTATGATTGATTGTGAATTATATACATACATAATACCCATTTAAAATTCTGTGTAGTAAATAAATAAAAATATTTATTAAATAAATGAATTGCATCCTTCAAAACTGATTCCAAGAATTATACATCATATATGATGTAGTAGAAAAATAAGGGGGGGTATCAAATTCTCATTAATGATTAAAAAAATAGAAGATGGCATGAATCTATAATGATAATGAACATTGAATATCAAATTACAAAAGACATGTAAAATTAAATAATAACAATGATTTAATTAAATCAATAGATAAAATCATAGAGAAAATATCCTGGATAATTATAATAAGTTATTTTTATATGATGTAAATGAATATTATTTTTTATCATATCTTGTGGAGCTGATTATTCTACCATCAATATATATTATCATGAAAATTTAAAACTACTAGGTGAGATCCCAATAATTTTTTCAATCCGGTTTGTCTAATGAGAACTGACAATTAAATGATAGATTATCTATAACCAGTCCCCTCCCATGTCTGAATATCCAAAACATTCCTCATATATCAAAAATTTGAATTAATTATTTAACAATTATCCTTATCATAAATTTGTCATATTGAGTAAAGGATTTATATTTATCAATACATTCCATGTTAATTAGATAACTATCAAATTAATGGCATCATTTTAAATTCGTATACCCATTAAGAAAACAATCATATCCATTATAAAATAATATGTATATTTAAGATAATTTTATTTTTCAATGACAATTTATTTAAGGTATGTTGTTTATTCAACTAGAATTTATAAATCAGTGAAAAAATGATTTTTTAAAATAACTTATACCAATTTGTAATTTTCATTTAAATTCACATTAGACTGAGTAATTAATATTTAATGTTGAAGTACCATAAATTATTAAGGAATCGTGATATTACAAGTCAATAAGAATTATATACTCCATATAACGAATAATGGGTTTATAAAATTTCAAAATTCCACAATGTATGGAAATTGAGACAAAGAACCTTGCTTCATGATTTATTTCATTTAAAACTATTTAACCTCATATATAGTTCTTTAAAAAGTTATCTATCATTTAACAGAACAATACTAATATTTACAATACAATATAATAACCATTAATAAAATAATATCACTTATTATTAGATAATGTTTTAGTATTCTAATTTTTTAGGTGTTAGTTGTCTTGTTTTCTCATTCTTCTGTTGTCATGAATTTTAAATATCATTGGTGTATTATATAGATTAATAATATAAAAAACAATATATATTAAAAAATTGTCATTATAATACATAAATTATAGTTTTTAGGCCAATAATTAATGATGTTCTTTAAAGAAACGTGTGACAATCATGGAGACGGCAGGTCGTTTGTACGGTGGAGTAACGTTTTCCATTTTACAATGATGATTATGGAATGAAGGTATGCTATAAAATCCTAAAACTTTAAAGTAAGTACACAATATTTGATATCCTTTATGAAAATAAAATACTATAGTATAATTGAATATAATTTTTTGAGACAATAAAATATTATTTATTTCGAATAAATTTTATTTTGTAGACTATTTGCAATGCACACAACACCATGATTTAACAAAACACTATTCATTCATGTTTTTCCTAGTTAATTAAATTATAAAAAGGATTACTGATTTTATATGGTAAATTTCTATGTTATATATTCAATAAAATACTTTACAATCATAAAATATATTTGATATTAATAATATAGGAATAAACTTAATTTTATATATAAAAACCTATAGTTTTAAAGAGGGTGTCTTATAGTCTTTATTGGAGATCCTATATTAAATGTTATATTTGAAACTTTTAAAAATATAATATAAAAAATTATATTCTTTTTTTGAATTGTAATCATACAAATTATGTTATGGTCAGTTTTTTTGAAATGTTTCATTTTTTTATGAATATTGAGAAATACTGAATTTTAATTGAAAACTAATTTTTCATATAATTCATATCTATGGATAAATTAAATTATAAATTGAATATAAATTAAAATTAAATAAATCATATATAAATTAATTTTATTTATTTCATTGTAATTACATTCTCATTGAAAATGATTTTAATAACATTTATTACTTTTGTACATTTTTACATTAAAACCCCGCTTTGTCATCATATCGTTGTGATTAAATTTAAAATAAATTCCCTCACGGATGTGAACAAAATATGAAAAAATTGATTAAATATTAGGAATTATAATAATATATAATGTCTAATATGGTCAAAAAATCTTTAGAATTTGTTTTTTGTGAAAGTGAATAAAATTAATTACTACGAATAAGTGAAATAATTAGATTTTGATGGGACAATAACATAAACTTAAGAGTAAAATTACTTATTATATTGTTTATAATATATTTCATGGACATATTTATACCATATAAACCCATTTATCATATATTATTTGGTATGTAATCCTCTTTATTGGTTTAAACAAATGGTGAAATAAATTCTTTTCCAAAAATCCAATTGTGCCCACTCCCTCCACTAAAAAATAGCACTCACCCACCCCCATTTCATCCAACCAATAATGTCCATATTCATAAAAAAAAATATTAAACTAACCTACAAAAATATATCACCTCAATATAGAATCCATACCTTGATGATAAATCCCACCAAAGAATTATTTTATTATAAACCAAAATGACATAAGATAAAAAGTGGTAATGTAATCCAATTATTACTTATGTTTTAAATAATTATGAACACATTCATTTCATATTATCACATTCCAATATAATAATACTAGTTTCCTCTTTTTTATGATTTTTTTATTCTATGATTTATACCTACACATTCACATAGATCCATAAAATGGGATAAATAGTAATCGTTTGTGTGTACGGTGGACTACATCCTCATGATCTGATCTAGTTTATTCATCCATTACTACCATTAAATGTGGGAATAAAGATGGATATGTATATTAATTATTATATATAATATATTTTGTATGTATTTATAATTCTATATACTTTATATAGCATATATCTTTATGAATTCCTTCTTTGGGAATATGATAACATCTTTTATGGACGTGTGGACTACCACCTCCTCAAAGAGATGTCATTAATTTAAAACATACATGGAACACAATAAGGTTAATTTTAATTAAATTATTTCACATATATGAAATAAATATTAATAAATATTTGTTTTATGAATATATATCATTTACTTTTCATTCTTTCAAAATGAAAAAGATGTGGATGTAGGACTTTTTTGTAAGTAGGCTCTATGGTTTCTTAGAGAAGTGGATTTCCTTTACTATATCCAATTTTAAAGATTATTATATATTCATATATTTTGAATATATATTATATTTACATCATTTTCGAAATTTTAGATATGTAGAAATCTTGATCTAATAATTTGGAACATAAAAAAAATCTAAAAAAACTCAAATATATAGGCAATTAATACCCAATATAGTGAAAATAATGAATTATTGTTAAAAAAATAGTAATTATATATTATAAGAAGTCTACATATTATATCATAATTATAAATATTGTCCTTTTATAAATTATTATATTGATTAAATTCATTATAATGGTGTTTAAATTATTATCACCAAAATTGAAACCCAAGGTAATGTGATTCCATATCACTTTTTACATCTATGAGATTAATGAAATACTCCAAACATACATAATCTGTATTGTATATATTATAACCAATTTTTATGTAAATCATGATTCAATCAAAATTCATATTATTTTAATATTCACTTTGAGATATCTCATCTAAGGTGTTTTTGTAACATCCCATGTAATTAATCAATATGACATATTCATATTTAGTAATATTTGTTATTTAAATATGAATTTTACTTTCAAGGGGATTCAATGAATGATGGAATACCCGATATAAAACATCAGGTTTCTCTGTTATTTTCTGTTGTACAATAGGCTGAATGATACTATAATAATAATATTATTATAATATTATTATTATTTTAAATGGTAGTTAATTAATTTCCATTGTATTAAAAGGAATGAATAGAACTGACTATAATAATATTATAAATGTTTGTAATTTTTTTTTTACATTTATACAAATAAGTTTAAATTATAAAATGATAATAAATATAATTTTACGCAAAAATACTATAACATTTTTAAGAGGAATTTTAACCATCTTTTGATGGTGAAACCTTTTTATATATAGTTTTTTTTTTCAATTTTATTTTTACCATATGATAAATTAAACTTCGTACTTAGAAGTGGAACATTAAAAATTACTTTGGATAAATTTTTTTGTATTTTTCTTATAATGTTTATTTTTAATGAATAGTAAAAAATGCTGCATTTTAATTCAAAAACAGCATTTTCATCTAATTTTTTTATATAATGACATATTAATTTTAATTAGTTTTAAAGAATAATTGAATTACAGTTTTATCTTTTAATTCGACATTGTTCATTGTAATAATGTTCACTTTTTTATTGTATATAAACAAATATCAATCTTTTGATAGTTTTTAATTCATAAGAACATGCTTTATCATTTTTTCAATAGGAATTATTTTTAAATTAATTTATAAAAAATATGTTAATTGAATTTTAAAATTGGATTCCATATATGGAATCAGTGTGTCCAAATTATGTTAATAGGTTACTTTTAATTTTGGAAATTATGAATTGCAATTTCTGTAATTATTTTTATTTATAAGGGTTAAATGGTTAATGAGGTAAATAACGGTAAAAAAATATTGTAACAATATAAAATTTCTCAAACAGGTGTTTTTACATCATTGGATGAGTCATGGTCAACCAACTCAACCCTTAGGCCGAACATTTCTCATTTGGGAGCCACTTGTGTGTGAAAATGACATTTAATTAATTTTAATTTAAAGTTATGTGAAATATAACATAAACATGTATATTCTTAATAAATAAATCTTAACTTGGGGATATACATATGATAAATTTGTCTATAAATTTATATTTGAAATATAAAAAAATTTCCTATTTCATTGTATTTTAATTTAAATTTTAGACATTAAATAAAAAAAATTATTTACGACACAATGATGATGTAGTGATTAACTTATTAATGAAATATTTATAGAAATGAGAATATATATATTGAAATAAATTTATTTTGAAACTTATTATGTCATCTATGAATATTATGGATGATTATGACTTTTTTATATTTGAATTAATTATGTTTTTTTGATGGAAAAAAGTTTTTATGGATTTTAAAAAAAGTCATTATATAAATTGTATGAAAAATGACATAAATGAGTTTTTTTAAAAAATTAATATTTTATTAAATTATATAATAGTCCTGAAATTATATTATTCAACATAATTATAAGTATTATGTTTAAAATTTCATTAATGTACCACTTAATATTCTATTGGGATTTTATTGTAACTATATTAACCATATATTATGAATACACAAGAAGACATGGTAAGTGAAAAATTAGATAACTAATGGTTAAAGATGAAAGATAAGGTTAAAAATAAGACCAAAACTTGTATAAAACTAATTGGATTAGATTATTTGGAACAATAATCATCTTATCATCAAATTAAATGAACTTTGGACCTTTTTATGGAGAAATTCAGTTTATAATAAAATAATTGTTCAAGAAATTAGTAAAGTAACCATACTCCCTCTTATAAAAGGACACCACATATAACCCTTAGTAACACATCTAATGCCCCTTGTATCCTCCAAAAACTACTCCAATAATCTCCAAATATCTCTCCCTTCCTCATAGAGCCTTACCTTGGATAGAAGTAAATTAAAAAATTCCTTTTTTCATAAATCAAAAGGAGTTACCCGATTTGAGTTGATGTATTCTCTCAAGATTCTATCATTTATTTTCCTTATTCAAACAATAAAATTTGTTTCTTAAATTCATTTATAACAACCCTAGTATCGTCAATATAAAACTATTTTTTATTCCAATAATTATACCTACACACACACCTTCATCTAATTGATTTAGAACATATTGTTTCTCTGGATGGAGAATTACGGCCACACGAAACGATGATTGTTCAATTATATCCAATAGCTGACCGTAGTGGACTTTAAGAAGGCACTATAATTATATATTATATATATTATATTTATAATTTCCCTATTCCTATGTAATTTTTATTTACAACATACATTTGTGCTTTCTATAATGTGTAAATATGATAATTTGATTTCAAAAAGTGTGGATTACCGCCTCATAAAAGTAATACGATTTTTTCACGTTAGACATGGAATGTGTAACAGGTGATGTTAGTGAAACAATGTAACATATATAATATATTTCTTTTATAGGATTTATAATATACAAATGTATCATTTTGTTTTCATTAATTTAATATGAAAAAAAATTAAATTAGCATTCATGCGTACGTACGACCTACTGTCTCCATCAACAGTACATTTCATTTAAATTCTCTAAGTATAATGAATTATTATTATATATATATGATATATATTTGTTATTCAACTAATGAAAACCATTATGGAGATGATGTACTTAATACTACCTTGTTAATTTACATAATAAGTTTATTTCTGACTTAAGTACCGAACATCGACAAAATGAATGATATGAAAATAAATAATTATGTACCTATTATAACATGATGATAAGTGATATAAAATGAATAATAAATAAAAAAATATAATTAAATAAATATTAATTAACATAATTTTAATTTATAAGAAATTAAATAATGGAATAGTCATGTCGGAAACGAGGTAAGGGATATCATCTCAATCTCCTTTCATTAGGGTATATTTTTATAATATAATCCTCCTTATTTTATACAGTGTATAATAAACCACTTGGAATTATAATTTCAATCAATGGGAATCTTTTTCTATGATGTTTTTTTCAAAACAATAATTGAAATTATTTTAATGTATGTGACTACAATGACCTTTCTGCCATCATGAGAATTATTTGATATATGGATTCCTTAACAAGACGCTGTGTTTTTAAAATGATAATAAATTCCATAAACCCTTTTAATGTTTTTTTAGAGAAAATGGTTTTTCAAATGGATTGAGTATTTCAATGTTTTGAAATGATTTCTTTTGATTATAAATTAAATGATATTAGTTAAATGTTGATATTTTAAATATTTTATGTGGTATGATTATATTATGATACTTGGACATTTGAAGAGTTGTTACATGATAAACTAGTGAAGGGTGAATACATGATAATCCAAATGACAGGTGGTTCCATGATAATACAAGGATGAGTTTTTGCATTATAACATCTAATGGATTGGATATGGAAGAAGGATGTATGGAAATTACATTTAGAGATATGTGTCGAAGTCAACCATGTGGTTTTTCCATTTAAGTATTTTTATGTACCAACATACCATTATATCATATATGTTGCATTCTATGGGATTTATGGAAATAATTTTGTTATAAAAATGGTATGTAATGAGCTTATATTCACTGAATTATATTTACTACTTCTAATTTTATAAAAAACTGATAGAGAGTAGAAGAGTCTACTGGTTATATTAAAGATGTTATATATATGTTATGACCTCATTCTCTAAAGATCTAAACTTGAAAAGTTCATCAATGTAAATTATTAACTTATTTCAAGAATATGAACTGTTTAGGGCTTAGGCCATATAGTTGGTGTTAGAGGTCAGTTTAGATAACATTAGAAGATATGGTATCGTTAAATTAATATCCATAAATTATTTTTACTTTATTTTAATGATGAAATAATATATAATTTGAATATTACTATATTGAATCGAATATGATATTTCAATGTTCATAATTGTTTTCCAGATAGGAAGTAGGGTACCTATGCTGGGAAAGAATAATGAGGAGAATAACCTTCCAAATCAGTATCCTGAGATGGTCAGAATCAGAATAGAACAGTTTGTTGCAGTGACAGATTAGTTGACTTAAGAGATAAATGGTAGAGGTGTCCATGCATGAGATCAACCTGATCAACCATATAGGAACATGTCGGTAGTGGAGCATTTCATGGGGCGACATACCCCATAATTTAGAGGTTCATCTGACCTTGGGATAGCTAAAGGGTGTATCAAATCCCTGGAAATGATATTTGATGTCATGGGGAATTCAAAAAATCAAAAGTATAGTCTTTATATTTACTATTCTATGGAATAAGCAGATCAGTGGTGGAATATGGTTAAAAATATCAGGTGCATTAAGGATATTGATGGGCTTTGTTGGGATTAATTAAAAGGTATGTTTCTTGAGAAATATTTTCCTATGGTAGTTCGACTTAGTATGGAAAAACTATTCTAGGAATTGAAGTTGGAGGATGACTTATTGGCTTCTAATGAAGCAAATTTCAATCAACTGGTAAGGTATGATCCAAATTATTTTGGATATCTTGATAGAAAAATAAATAGGTTTTACTTAAGATTGATGTTACAATATTGAAAAGAATTAGCTTCTCATGAATTCAAATGCTATAAGAAACTTTTCAAATGTTCATGAAAGTATAAATGGAATTTTTAGATGATCAGGTGTTCCATGAGAGCAAGAAAATAAAGTGGTCTAGTTGGTAGGAAAATTTAATATATTCTTCAAAGAAGTCTAGATGTATGAAAATTAAATTTCCATCTTGTGAGAATTGTGGATAAAAGAATCTGGGAGAATATCTCTAAAAATAGGGAATGTGTGTCTGGTGTGGTCATATTTGTCATATTTCACGTAACTATAAGAAATACGATCAAGCTGGAAATGAAAAGCCACTAGTAAGAAGTTTTAGTTGCAATGAGTTTGTGCATTATATCATTATGTTTACAAATATAATTACCTAGGGTGGAAAACAGTTAGATCAAATGAAGAAGGGTGTGGAGAAATTGTTTCATACTACTATTGATAATGCAGGACCATCAAATAAAGTGGAATCAAGTTGTTTTTTTGTTCTTTCAGATTATGCCAATGTGTTTTTTGATTCAGGATCTACACATTATTTTATTTTTGAGAATGTTTTAAATAAATTTGTAATTCCACCTCAATAAATTAATCTAGAAAATATGGTAAATAAACATGGAGGAAATTTTGTGAAAAAATTATAAGAATCTTCCTATTCTAATATGTGTAATCAATATTGCTGGAAACCAAGTTGTTTTTACTGTTGTAGAGTTTGATGTTATTTTGGGAATGGTTTGGTTTTCTTTTTTCCTTGTTTAGATATACTGTAGAGCTAAAGAGTATTCTTTTCATAAATTCTATCAATTTGTGTACAATTATAAACCCTTAAGTATGATTACATATCAGGAAGCTGAGAAACTATTAAATGATAGAAATGAATGTAACATTTCACATATTATTAAAAACAATGGAATTGTTCATATTAATTATGTTCCTATAATAAATGAGTATCCTGATGTTTTTCATGATGAGTTGCATTGTTTTATACAAGATCGGTAATTTGAATTTAATGTTGAATTAGTTCCAGGTTCGAAGCCAGTTTCAAAACACCCCATATCTAAATGCTCAAATTGAAATTTTAGAGTCAATGAATAAAATTTCCCGAGTTGTTTGATAATGGTATTAATGATCCTAGAACATCATAACGGAGTGCTCTTGTATTGATTATTAAAAAAAGGATGTTTTGATGAGACTTTTCATTAATTATAGACACTTGAATAACATAACTATTAAGAACAAGTATCATTTGACTCTTATCAATGATTTGTTTGATCAGCTCCAGGGAGTTCATTATATTTCAAAGACTGGATTGAGGTCATGGTACATTCAGTTGAATGTAAAGGATGCAGAAATAATGAAAACCATGTTTTATACTAGATATGACAATTATTAATTTGTAGTTATGAATTTTGGGTCAACCAATGCATCTGTTTTATTCATGGATCTTATGAATAAAATTTTGTGAGTTCCTGGATAGGGTTTGGGTTCTGTTCATTGATGATATATTGTTATATTCAAAAAGAAAATAGATGCATGAAAGTCATTTATGTGTTGTCTTGTAAACATTAAAATAACAGGAACCGTTTTGTAAATTTAGAATGTGTGAGTTTTTGTTACTAAAAAATTCATTTCATGGTCACATTGTTGATAAATATGAAATAAATGATTATCCTACTAAAAAAAAGTTGATGAATTGTGGACTAGACCCACAAATATTACTATGATATATAGTTCTGTTGGTTTGGATTTTTATTACTGATGGGTTTTTGAAAAAAATTAACTATTATCTAGCCCACTATCTACGATAACTCGAAATGTTTTTAAATTTATCTGGACAAAAGAATGTGATGATTGTTTTTATGAATAAAAGATATAATTGTTGAATTCTTAAGTATTGGAACTACCTTCTAGAAATGAGGAGTTTTTTCTATAGTGATGCTTAATTGAAAGGATATGGTTGTGTCCTAATGAAAGCTGATCTGATAACTTCTTATGGATAAAGTCAGTTGAAACCTCATGAGGTAAATTACCCTACACATGATTTGGAATTACCTTCTGTATTTTTCATTAAAAATTTGGAGGCATCCTTTGTATGGAGTAATGTGTGAAATATATTATGTTTACAAAAGTTAAAATTATATATTCACTCAGAAATAATTGAACATTAGACAGAGGATATAGCTATAATTAATCAAGGATTACGATCGCCCAAATCATTACCACCCATAAAAATAAAATAATGTGTCTGATGCTTTGAGTTAAAAAAGAATTTATACATTAACAATGTAATGTTTGGAACAAGATACATTTATTAATGATTTGAAGAACTTTGGAATTCTAGTTTTTTGTTATAGAGATCCCTCTGGTTTGTTTCAGGTGTTAATAAAATCATCTCCCTCATACAGAATTAAGAAAGCACGGTAGGAAGACAGTTAGTTGAAAAACGGTAAAATTGGTTTAGAATGGTAATATACATGAATTAAAAATTGATAAAGATTGTGTGTTGATTATTGGAAAGAGATTATGAGTGCCTTGTGATTCAAAGCTGAAGAAAGAATTGTTATGTGAAGCTCATGGTTCCCCATTAGTATTACTTGTGGGATGGAAAGAAAAATGATGTTGCTGACTTTACTGGAATGTGTTTGACTTGTCATCAAGTTAATGTAGAGTGGTAGTTATCAAATGGGATTCTTCAACCATTACTGGTTCCATAGTGGAACGGAAAAATATATACATATATTTCATAGCGGGGTTAAAAAAAACATATCGTGGTAACAATTCAATCTGGGTTATTATTGATCGATTGATTAAATCTTTGCATTTACTTCCTATTCGAGATATTTTGTTACTATATCTACTTTCAAATTTGTATGTTAAAGAGGTAGTCAGGTTTCATGGAGTTCCCCTCTCCACTATAACTGATCTTGATCAAATGTTCACTTATAACCTTTTAAAGGTCCTTCAGAAGTCCATGGGTATTGAATTAAAATTTCGTACAACTTTTCATCTGCAATAATATTGGTAGTTAGAATGAAAAATTCAGAAATTGGATCATATGATATGTTCTTTTTCAATGGATTAAAAATGATGTTTGGACCAACATATTTCATCGGTTTAGTTTTCTTATAATTAAAAATCTCATTCTAGTATTTATATGGCTCTATTTGAGGAATTATATGAAAATAGTTGTTGAAATCCATATTTTTTTAATGATGTAGGTCAATGAATGTTTATGGGACCACAATTGGTATATGATATGGTAGATAAAGTATAGTTAATTCAATATATCATAATAACAGCTCATATTAGGCAAAAAAGTTATGCAGATAACCATGGAAGGATATTTCTTTTGAGGTAAGTGATCATGTATTTATCAAAGCTTCACCATGGAAAAGTGTGATTCGTTTTGGAAAAAAATCGATGTTGAGTCCAAAGTTCATTGGACCCCATGAAATTCTCAAGAAATTAGGATATGTTTCTTACAAGGGATTGTACCTTCATGTTTATCCTACGTACAAAATGTTTTTCAAGATTCAATTTTGAAAAAGTATGTTTTGGATCCATCCCATGGTCTGAGTCAAGTAGTAGATCAGCTGGAAGAGAATCTTTCTTATATGGAACTAAAATTCTTATTTCTTTACCATAGAGAGAAAGTGATTCAAAATAAGGTGATTCATCAGGTTAATATTTTTGAATAACCCAAATGTCTGAAGAGGATACATGAGAATCTGAAAATGTAAGGAGGGATAAATATCCCCACTTATTTATTAACTAAATAAAATTGGGAGGACACAATATTCAAAAGGGTGATGGATATAACATCCCAGGTAATTAAAGAATATGACATTTTAATATTTTTTTTTAATATTTTTTAATTAAATATAAATTTTACTTTAAAGGGTATTCTATGTTTGATGGAATACCCGACATTCAAAAACAGGTTTTTTCAAAATCTTATGGAGAACACAATGTTGAGTCATATAGAAAAAATAATAATATAATATTATTATTTTAAATAGTTGTTAACGCCTAGCCGTTGTATTGGAAGGAATGAATATAACTAACTAAAATATGATTACACTTGTTAGTGAAATGTTAATACCTTTATCAAATAAAATTTAGAGGCTTAAAATGGGAATGAATCCAATTTTAATTGTAAAGACTCTATCATTTTTAAAAGGTATTTTTACCACCTATTGATGGAGAACCCTTTTGAAAAATAGTTTTGACACTTTTATATGTTACATTTTACAGAAATTTTATATATAAGTGGGACATAGAAATTTACAATGGGTATTTTTTTTTAATTTTTATAATAATATTCATTTTTAATGAATAGTGTAAAATGGAACATTTTAATTAAAAACTGCATTTTCATCAAATTAATTTATATTTTTATATTTTCCTTTTAATTAGTTTTAATGTATAATCATAATATATTATTATCATTTAATTCCATTTTTTATTAAATGTAATTCACTTTTAAAATTGTACATAAACTAAAGTCAATAATTTGATATTAATTATTTCTTAAAAACCCAGTTTCTCATTTTGAAAACAAGATTTAATTTTAAAATAAGTGATGTGAAATATATGTTTTGAATTTTAAAAAATGGATTCAATATTTAGAATCTATGGGTGTAAGTTATTTTAATAGGTTACTTTTATTTTTGTATATTATTAATAGTAACTCTATTAATAATTTATATTAACTGTTGTTAAAGTTTAAACTATGTAAATAAGGGTAAAAATAATAATATAATAATATAAAGCTACCCTAACACATGTTATATTATCATTTTATTTGTCACATTCAACCAAATAAACCCTTAGGCTGAACTTTTGGCATTTTTGAGCCACTTGTGTCTGAAAATGACATCTAATTACTTTTAATTTTAAGTTAAGGGAAATATAACTTATTCTTGTATCATCTTAATAAAAAAAATTAATATGGGGTTATTCATAAGATAAATTTGAATATAAATATTTCTTGTAAAGATAACAATATTTTTTACATCCTCGTAGGCTATTTATAATTTTTATACATTAAATAAATAAATTTATTTATGACACAATGATGATGTGGTGATTATTTTATTAATGATAGATGTAAAAAATGAAATTAAAAATATGAAAATAAAGTAATTTTGTATTTTTTATTCCATAAAAGAATTTTATTGATGATTATCACATTTTATCTTCGAATTAATTTATTTTATTGATATAATCATGTTGTAATAGATTTTGATAAAAGTCATGATATGAAAAGTATAAAAATTGACAGAAATGAGTTTTAAAAACAAATAATATTTAATTAAATGATATAATTGTCCAAAAATTCAATGATTTAGCTAAATCACACATATAATGATTAAAATGTTTTAATTACTCACTTGAGTTTCGATTTTCATTTTATAGTAACTATATTAACCATGTAGTGTGAATATACAAGAAGTCATCCATGAGCTATATGCTTCAGAAACCCACTTCCTTTCACAGGTCATTCTGGGATCAAATAATTATGACACCTATAAATTTTACATAGTATAGGATATTATTAAATGGTTATGAAACCCATTTCATTTGATGGGTTATTATATGATCTCTTTAAATGGGGCATGATATTATGCATGTTTTATTATATTATGGAACATGTATGACTAAGTTTAATTATGTGATAATTGTGACATATATCTCCCTCTAATTAATTGGTTAATGATGGATGAATCATGAGTATAAATTCTATGTGTGAACCAAATTACATGTTCATAATGTAATTCATTGACTTGGTTGAATGTAATTATGTAAAAAAATGAACCTAATTACATTTTCATAGTGTTATGAGTGAACTATATTATGTGTTCACAATGTTATGAATAGATTCATTTTCATGTAAATAAGATAAATAATGATTCTTATTAAAAGTTCACAATATTATTCATGGACATGGATCCATTTCCATAATATAAATGAAAAACATAATTAAATAATCTAAAAATTATGAATGGACCTGGTCTCTTTTCTATAAACATTGATACTAATTACATGCTCATAATTATAAAAACCCTGATCTTTTATTACACAAGTAAACATAATTTATTACATAAACATCAATTGATACAATGTAGAAGATCGAGAGTTCTGGTGTCTTTGGGGATTAGGATAGTTATATAACAACTTAAAACAAGAAATAAAACACCTTTTTTGAAAACTTAATTTAATGACCACTACATTCCGTTGTTCTTAAAATTACATTGGATAACCTGAGGACATCCAAAAGAAAAGGGTGAGCTATAAAGCCCAGTAAGGGAATAATCATGGAATAACATGATGAATTCAATAAATATTAGACAATAGGCATATAAATAGAGCACTATAGAATAATAATCATAAAGTAATGATAATGCATGATAATCAAATCTTGGAAATGTGGAAAAATTACTTAACATGTAATTAGCATGAGTCAAGGCTCATTGCACATAGAGCATGAGTAAATCCTCATTGCACATAATGCACGAGTAAAACCTCGTTGTACTTGAGTTATCATGATTAGACACCCATTTCACATGATGTATCATGATACTATACTTTACTAATTGCATTGAAGTTCTATAAGGGCGCACCCTTCTTAAAAATTTCATTTCATGCATAAGTGTGCCACATGGATTATATAACATGGATTTATAAAACAAAATATTTTATTCCACGATAAAGGAATGTGGAATTAATACATGAAACTTTATAATCAATAAATAAATTTTCATAAAGGTGAATACCCTTGATAGAGAAATGGGTATGGTATTCATTACACAACGATATTGGCTTGGAAAATCTGTGCAGTTTTGGCTGCGTAACGGCGTGAGATAAGAATTAATAAAAATGGTTGATGAGAGAGAAATGGGTTGTAACAACCCGAGATTTAATGAGAATTATTCTTTTTAATTTCATTGATGTCATTTTTTGTACGCTACACCATGATTATCTTGCGCTATACGCAACACACTATTAACTTGCAGTATACGCAACACTATTTTTGGATCGTGTTACACACAATTTCAAGTTCGTTTGATAATAGTTATTCTACGAAACATTGAGTGTGTATATATATATTCAATGTCTAAATGAAATTTGGTTGGATTTTGATATACGAAACAATAAAGGAGTCTTTCACTACACGCAACCCTGACTTGGCTTACATTACACACAATCATGACCTTTCACGATAGCGTGTGTTGTATGCAATATTGAGTTTCACTAAACAATGATATGTTACTAAGTTATTATACAAACTATCCGTTATGAATAGTAATACCCAAATTATTAATTGTTATAAATTTTATCATTCAAAATGGACTTCATTTTTGGACTTGGAATATCGAAATTATCTGTGGGTGAATTTTTGGTATTTTTATGAAAGCTTTCAATTTTTGATGAATAGTGAAAACACTAGGTTACTATTTAAAAACCGACATTTTATTTAATTATTTATATATTTTATTATAATTTATTTTAGGTCAAAAATAGATACATAATACCTATATAAGTTCAATGTAATTCACTAGAGTCATTTTATAATAATTTTATATATATAAAAATTTTATTTAACTTTTCACCGTCTTTTACCCACCTCTTAGGAGAATTTGAAAATTTACATAAAACATAATTTTACCGCTTCTGTGAGTAGAATTTAGAAAATCCTAGAGACACAATTAATATCAAGGAGTAAAATGTGGTTCAATAAGATAAAAATAATTTTTGGGGAATAGTTACTTTTTACTTTTATTTACCACGGTTAAAAGTAAATAGGGTAATTAAGTGTAAAAATGATATTATTATTACTATAACACATATCATATTTCTATTTTATAAGTATAATTCAACCAAAAACAAAATTAGAAATATAATATTATAATTTAGGTCCACATTGATTAGATTTGGACATTTATTATTATTTTATTTAAATAAGAGTTAAAATGGTTAAAATCAATGTTTAATAAAAAAACATTTTTAATATAGGATTATACAAATGACAAATTTGAATATAAATATTCATTAGAAATATAAGAAGATTTAATAATTAATTGTATTTTATTTATAATTTTTAGACATTAAATAATTTAATTTATTTATGACACAATGGTGAAGCAGTAATTACCGAAATAATGAAATATTAAAATTATTGGTATTATAAATACCCAAATAAATGTAATTTGAGACTATTTATAAATTCAAATAATTTTATAGTTTAATAGGAAATTTTAGTATTGATTTAACTAAAATTGTTCGAACTACTTTTATATTAATAATGATCCACTTAGGGTTCTTTTGGCTTTTTATTGTATGATTATTAACCATATAGTGTAGAAAAACAAGAAGACACGGTAAAAGTTAAATTATTTAACTTAGAGTTAAATCTGAATGACATGGTTAAAATAGTAACCTAAACATATATAAAACCTATTGGTTGACAGCATTTTTACCCATCCCCACTTTAGCTTCTAAATAAATTAATTTGGAGCTATTATAAATCAAATATGACTTTATTATAAAATAATATTTTTTGTTTTTCCTAAAGTGCCCCTCTCCTCCCTTATAAAATGGGCACCCCTTCCCTCTTCTATTCACCCCAGTTGGAGCCTTTAATCTAGGCCAAACCATTCCCATTTCCATTATCATCTTACCTAGAAATATTATAGAGGATCTGGTCTTCTAAAAAGTCCAACCCTAGTGCCTTAAGATGAGGTTAAGAGGTGGCTCGTCAAAGAAGAGGTAATATCCTTTACCGATTCATTCCAATTTATTTCTTATTATACATATTATTCATAATTTGTTTAATCATAATTTAATAAAATCAGTATCAATAATATAATGATATTTTATTTTAAATATTAAACAACCCAAATTCATCTTCTATCCATCCTTCAGAATCGAAATCACCGCGCGTGCATACGTACAAAATATCGTCTCCACGCTGTGGTGTAATCTGCTTTCCACCACCACCTTACTTGGATGGGTATAATGGTGTAAATGAATAACTATATATGATTATTGTAAAGTTATATTGATTCTGAAATATTATACATACACTTCAATACAATTCCATGATCATGGGAATGATATCGTCGCTCATACGTACGTACGGACTACCATCTCCATGACGCGATGAGATTCATTCTCCTTGTTAACCATTCATGAATGATTATAAAGTATATATAATGAATAATAATGAAATATATGACATAATAATGATACTGGATTTTGGTATATATATATATATATATATGTATGTGATCTGCTTAATTCCATTCAATTCAATAAGTAAAGAAAACAACGTTCATGCGTATGTATGACCTACCGTCTCCATGAATGGTGTATTTCATTATATTTATCGATCTATCATATATATATATGTATATTCTGAATATATATTATATTTAAATAATGTTTTAAATTATGGAATTATGTAAATCAGGATATATGTATTAATATTAATAACAACAAGTTGAAACACGTACAATAAATGAAGCGATTTTACCCAAATCGCTGCTTTAACATCGAATTTACATAAGAACGGGTAATGTAAAGTGATAAGTAAACCATATATGATATCATAAAAATGAATAAGATTCTTAAATAAGTTAATGACATCATTTAAATCATTATACAGGAGGTTCATATTCATACAAAGCATATCGGACATAAGGTAAGGGATAACTTTTCCAATCTCGATCTTATCCGAGATTGTTTATTCATAAGTATTTACTAGGGTTTTTTTCTCATCCATGTCCATGTTTTATAAAAATGTTTTCATGTATGTTTAATGGAATTTTTAAACATTTTTGAATTTTACAACATGTTATGAAATTTTACCACATGTTATGAAAGTGATCTTTCTTTTGCTTACCACACGACGAACATTTTGCCTCTTCCGACAAAATTAGGAGGAGAATGTAATTTTTAACTTATACGGCATGAATAGATTTTTACGGTTTCATATTGCCTCATTCTCATGAATCATCCTCTACAATATTGCATGATTATTTTCAACAAAATCCTTTTCATTTAAAATTGATTGGAATTTTTTGAAAAGAAAACGATTTTGAAAAAGAAAGGATATTTTCCTCAAGAATTCATTTCATGTGTTTTATCAAAACTATTTTCCATCTAAAATGACATTATTTATTATTTTTATGTTGCAATTATAATGTCTCCATTATTTATATGGTATGATTTTTCTTATGATGAAATGATATACATTTTTTATATGCACTATGTTATGATGGGATGATGTTTATGAAACCCATTTGATTCATTGGGTTATGATGAGTGATTTATGTTTATTTTGTGGCACAAGTAAGAATGATTTCATTATGAGATGGGTGAGACCTATATCTCTCTACAATTCATTGGTTAATGTTTTATATCTCATGAGATAGATAAGGCTGTAACGTTAAGTTAATCCGGTTCAATGATACATGACTGGAACAAGGAGTGAACTCGATTCAGAAAGGGACATTATCCACTAAGATGGTCTTGGCAGTAATGCCTTGGCTACTATGGAAATCATATCATGTGAATAATGGTTTTCCACAATTACATGTTTTATTCCCATTCTATTTTATCATGATTGATGTTCCATTATTATATATGCCTTACGTACTTCCAAGATTTATATAATTGCTCAATATTTAAATGTTTGGATTTTATGTTCATGTTTTCACATTCAAATCTATATGTATTCTATTATGTTCTCTATGTTTACCCTTATTGAGCATTTGAGCTCACTATTTTTATGTTTTCTTTTCTGTAATATATAAAGAAAGGTTTTAGGTAAGAAACCCAAAATGGAATGATTTTTATTGGAGATGTTGAATATCTTTCACCACGATTAGAAGATTACGTTCCGAGTTTCCAAAGACACTAAAATAATAATTTCTATGGGCGTCTGTATTTGTAATGTATTAAGTATTCTGAAAATATAATTTAATGTCCATGTAAGTCAAGATTTGGGTCTCTACAGTTGGTATCATAGAGATGGTTTAGTTAACCTTTGGAAACCAGGATGCGAAAACTTCAGTGAAATCCCTCGATATAATTCTAAGGCATGTCTAGGGATATCCCTAAGGTTAAATATATGTATAGGATAGAGTCCTAGACTGATGATGACGATCATGAATAACCTAGGGGGAACCTATGGTGTCGTGGATTAAAGAATATTTGATAAGTTATCCATCCCATAAGTTGACTGTTTATGATAATGTGGTTCCTTATTTTTTTAAATATTTCTTACACTATAGTTTCTGGTCTTAGTCAGTGGAGGGAACGGGAAGGAATTCAGTTAACATGGATTCAATGGAAAAATTGGTAACTATGATCAACGAAATTATGTAACGCCTGGAGAGAAAGATATTGTGATTATGCCGAATCAGTCATCTCGATATATGATTTACAAGGTGAACTTTAGTTATATTCCTAAGTCATCAAATAAGACGAAGATGGAATTTTATGCATGTTCGCATGGTGAGGAGCATAGATAAAGGAAGATTGAGATTTCTAAAGAAGGGAATAAGAACCCTGAGAAATACCTCAAATAGAGGGGAATATGTTATCTATGTGGAGAAAAGGGTCATATAGTGACAGACTGTTATGGAGTCCAATGTCTAATCTATGGAGAACATGGGAATTACCCAAATTAATGCCCTGACCTAAGAAGTTACTTCTAAATAATGGAAGGACATATTCTATGACAATCATTGAAGAGGATTGATTTTAGGGCTTATGTATTGGAATTCAATAATAATGTTGTTGAGGGACTTTTATAGTATATTCAAATATCTGTGTATTGGTCTATTGTGGTTTTCTATAAGAATATGGTACTGGTAACCATGAAATGTAATTGAAATATTTTGGAAAGCAGATGATATGCGCATAATGAAGGGTTAAGGAGAAATTAAATTATATGATAGTATTCATGAGCTTATGATTGATATAAGGACTAAACGATATCATGGTTTGAGTATATATTTTTTTCGGATTTTGGTATGTGGAAAGAGTTATCTTTTGATAGCACTCATATTTTCACTATGGTTTTATGGTAATTCGTGTTTTAAAAAAATACATGATTAAGGTATTCACATGTTTGGAATTTGACCAACAAGATATATCTTATGATATATGGGGTATAAACGATGGTATCGATGTGCTTGTTATGTGACCTTTTCAGTAATTGTTTTCTTTATACTATGTGATTGGACAGATGTATTTTGGATAAGCCTAAATATTGTAATGGATTATGTTAGACATCATATATTATTTTTTAAGGATAGAACTTGTTTTTTGATATTATTTCTGGAATGTTATAATAGTATAGTTTTAGAAAAATGAAAACTCATAGGATGAACGACAACACGTCGCCTCGGACAAGGACGTGGGAATCGAACCCACAACTGAGTGCGACCTGCCTTTATTGCATACCACTGGCCTATAAGAAGTCCCTGGATATTAGAAACTAGTTTTATTTTATTATGTGGTATGATAGATGAAGTATATGTCCATTTTTGGAATCATATACAATTAACCTCACCATGGATGGACTTATGTATATAACTTTTGATAACTTAATGTTTGAGACAGATGGAATCACCTATCATTCTATCGCATGACCTACTAACACTTCACAGAAGACAAATTCAACACCATTTCTTTAAGAGATGTAGGGGAAATTGTACAGGCACAAACAACAGTGATATTGTACCAAAATCCAGTAAGAATTTCTTCTAATTCAAAATTTTCAACTTTAGGGATATGATATTGAAAACCAAAAATGGTTTCCTAGTGCTCTCATATACGATGAATCAGATGGTACCCTAGATCATCACAAATTTATGGCTTTGTTATTGTTGGCTTTTTCTTCTCCATGTACTCTACCACTCTCCATCAGAACATGACAGTTATATTTTTCTCTTCCATATCCATATTTCCACCTATGTTCTCCTATGTAGAAACCGAGTGATTAGTTAATTTGGGTAACCGTTACGTTTCATACTTTAGTTTTTAATGTTATGTTTTGGTATTCCATTATACGATGTGGGATTCAATTAAAGAAAAATTCAAGTAGAAAACCATTTATAACCCCGACGAATTTCGAGGGAGAAATTAATTTTTATGGGGGTAGAATGTAACAACCTATGATTTTATGAGAATTATTTTTTTTAATTTCTTTGCTGTCTTTTTTTGTACGATACACCAAGATTATATTTCACTATACACAACACAGTATCAGCTTGCAGTATACGCAACACTATTCTTGGGTCGTGTTACATACAATTTAATGTTCGTTTGATAGTAGTTATTCTACGAAATATTGAGTGTATATATATATATATATTCAACGTATAAATGAAATATGGTTTTATTCTGCTATACGCAACAACAAAGGAGTCTTTCACTACACATAACCATGACTTGGCTTACATAACATGCAATCGCATCCTTTCACGATAGCGTGTGTTGTACGCAATACCGAGTTTCACTAAACAATGATATGTTATTAAAATATTATACAAATTAACCTTTATGAATAGTAATACACACTTTTTAAAATTTTATAAATTTTATCTTTCAAAATGGACTTCATTTTTGGATTTGGAATATCGAAATTAACCTAGGGTGAATTTTTGTATTTTTCTGAAAACTTTCAATTATTGATGAATAGTGAAAACACTGGGTTGCTATTTAAAAACTAACTTTTTATTTAGATAATTATTTATTTTATTAAAATTTATTTTATGTCAAAAACTGATACATAATACCTATATAAGTTCAATGTAATTCATTGGATTCATTTTATTATAATTTTAGATATATAAAAATTTTATTGAACTTTTCACTGTCTTTTACCCACCTCCTAGGAGAATTTGAAAATTTACATAAAACATAATTTCACTGCTTCTGTGACTGGAATTTTGAAAATCCGAGAGACATGGTTAATATAAAGGAGTAAAATATGGTTCAATAAGATTAAAATAATTTATGGTGAATAGTAACTTTTTACATTTATTTACCACGGTTAAAATTAAATAGGATAATTAAGGGTAGAAATGATATTATTTTTACCCCATCACATGTCCTAATTCTATTGGATAAGTATAATTAGATCAAAAACAACCTTAGGAATATAATATTATCATTTAGGTCCACTTGGATTAGATTAGGACATTTATTATTATTTTATTTAAAGAGGAGTTAAAATAGGTTAAAATCAAAGTTTAATGACTAAAACATTTTTATTATAGGGTTATTCATAACATAAATTAGAATATAAATATTTCTTATAAAGATAATAATATTTACTACTTAATGGTATTTTATTTATAATTTTTAGATATTAAATCATTTAATTTATTTTTGACACAATGGTGATGCAATAATTACCTAAATAATGAAATATTAAAATAATTGATATTATAAATACCCAAATTAATGCAATTTGAGACTTTTTATGAATTAAACTAATTTTATAGGTCAATATGTCATTTTATTAATGATTTAATAAATTTTTTTTGAACTAATAATTCTTTTATGATTGTCACAAAAATCAATTACCAAATAGTGTCAAAATTGACAGAAAATAGTTTTTAAAACTAATATTATATTATTAATTGTTATTATATTCATAAAAATATAAGGATAATCCAAATTACTTATATAAGGTTATATATATATTAATAATGAACCAATTGGGGTTCTTCTTTCTTTTTATTGTATGTTTATTAACCATATAGTGTAAGAAAACAAGAAGACACAGTAAAAGATAAATTATTTAACTTAAAGTTAAATCTAAATGATAAAGTCAAAATAGTAACCTAAAATTTTCTAAAACCAATTGTTTAAGAGGATTGCGACCCATACCCACTTTAGCTTTGAAATAAATCAATTTTTAGCTATTATAAACCGAATATGAATTTATTATAAAATAATATTTTAAGTTTTCCCTATAGTTCCCCTCTCCTCCCTTATAAAAAGGTCACCCCTTCCATCTTCTCTTCACACCCTTTTGATCCATGAAGCTCGGACAAAACTTGACCATTTCCCTTCTTATCTTCCCTATAAATATTATAGATGTTCTGGTCTCCTCAAAAGACCATCCCTAGTGGCTTAAGTGGAGGTTAAGAAGAGGCGCGTCAAAGAAGAGTTAATATCATTTACCGATTCGTTCCAATTTATTTGTTCTTCTACTTATTCTTCTTTATTTGTTTCGTCATAAATTAATAAAATCAGTACCAATATTATACAGATATTTTATTATAAATATGAAACAACCCAATTTCATCTTCTATCCATCCTTTGGAAACGAAATCACCGCGTGTGCGTACGCACAGAATACCGTCACCACGCCGTGGTGTAATCTATTTTCCACCACCACCTTACATGGATGGGTATAATGGCGTAAATAAATAAAAAAATATGATTATTGTAAAGTTATATTTATTATGAAATATTATACTTAAACTTCAATACAATTCCACGATCATGGGAATGATATCATCACTTCAGTGTACGTACGGACTACCGTCTCCATGATGCGATGGGATTCATTCTCAAAGTTAACCATTCATGAATGATTATAAAGTATATATATTGAATAATAATGAAAGATATTACATAATAATGATACTGGATTTATATATATATATATATATGTATTTCATCTACTTAATTCCATTCAATTCATTAAGGAAACGAAAACAACGTTCATGCGTACGTACGGCCTACCGTCTCCATGAACGGTGTATTTCATTCCATTTATCGATCTATCATATATATCTATATATGTTGAATATATTTTATATATAAATCATGTTTTACATTCTGTTATTAATTAATTCAGGATATAAGTAATAATATTAAGAACAACAAGTCAAAACACATACAATAAATTAAATGATTTTACCCAAATTGCTGCTTTTACATCGAATTTACAAATTAACGGGTAATATAAAGTCATAAGTAAACCATATATGATATCATAACAATGAATATGATTCTTTATTAAGTAAATGAAGTTATTTAAATCATTATACAGTAGGTTCGGATAAATATGAAGCATTTCTTACAAAAGATAAGGGATAACTTTTCCAATCTCGCTCATATCCGAGATTGTTTATCCATAAATATTTACTAGGGTTTTTGTTATCATCCATGTCCCTATTTTATGAAAATGTTTTCGTGTATGTTTAATGGCCTTTTACCCATTTTTCAGTTTTACCACATGTTATGAAATTTTACCACATGTTAGGAAAGAAATCTTACTTTTGTTTACCAGACGATGAACTTTTTTACTTTTTTGACAAAAGTATGAGGAGAATGATATTTTTAACTTATATAGCGTGAATGGATTTTTACGGTTTCATAATGCCTCATTTTCATTAAGATTACTCTACCATATTGCCTGATTATTTTCAACAAAACCCTTTAATTTTAAAATTTCATGGAATTTTTTGAAAAGAAAATGATTTTGAAGAAGAAAGAATATTTTCCTCAATAATTCATTTCAACTGTTTTATCAAAAATATTTTCCATATAAAATGACATTATTTAATATTTTTATGTTGCATTTATAATGTCTACATTATTTATATGGTTTTAATTTTCTTATGATGAAATGATATCCATTTGATTTATATGGATTATGTTATGATGGGATGATGTTTTGGAAACCCATTTTATTCTTTGCGTTTTGATGAATTATTTATGTTTATTTTGTGGCACAAGTAAGAATGATTTCATTATGAGATGAGTGGGACCAATATCTCCCTCCAATGTATTGGGTAATGATTTATATCTCAAGATATTGACATGTATGGAATGGTAAGTCAATCCTGTTCAGGCATACAGGACTAGAATGAGGTGTGAACTCGATTTAGAAAGGGACTATGTCCAATAATATGGTCTTGGCAGCAATGCCATGGCTGCTATGGAAATCATATCACGTGCTTAATGGTTTTCCACAATTACATGTTTTATTCCCATGCTATTTTATCATGATTGATGTTATTTTATGATATATTCCTTACGTACTTCCAAGATTTATATCTTTTCTCATGATTTTGATGTTTAGATTTTATGTTCATGTTTTTGCATTAAAATGTTTATGGATTGATTTATGTTCTCTATGTTTACCCTTAATGAGCAATTGAGCTCACCCTTTTTATGTTTTATTTTCCCAAAGATATAAAGAAAGGTTTTTGGTAAGAAAACCAAAAGGGGAAGATATTTATGGGAGATGTTGAAGATCATTCACCATGATTAGAATATTATGTTCTGAGTTTCCAAAGACACTAAACTAATACGGTTTTTGGGTGTTTGTATTTGTCATGTATTAAGTATTCCTCAAAAGTAATGTTATGTCCATGAACATCATGATTTGGGTCTCTACATGGGTGCCTCATCATCTGTACATGAAATGGACAGTAAGGGGTCATATAGATACATGTCCCATCAATTTTAATGGAATTTAGAGTCAAGATACAAAATAATTGCTTGATTGTAAAAGAGGAGAGAGAAATTCCTTTCAGAATTTCAGCATAGTAACGGGTGTACATGGTATGCATTTAATGAGATTGAAATGATTCTCCCATCATTCAAACATAATGTGGACAACATGTGGGAGGTTCGAAACCAAACTCCAATATTTATAATTGAAAAAATGGAATAACAATTTAATGAATAATGGACAAACATGAGAAAGGAAGAAAAACCCAAACTTGGAAGTGTGCTTCCGAAGGCTTCAGAGAATCTTGAGAGAGGCTTCATTGGAGCTTGGGGTACCTTGGGAGGATTATAAAGAGAGTAGAGAAGATTTTGTACGAACTCCAAATTCTTTGAGTGAGGAGGAAGTGGTAGCATGGGTGGGTTTGTATAGGAATGGTGAGGGGATTCTATATTATTTTGGTTTGGGACACCTCACATTAAACTAATCGAAACCACAAACCAACCCATTGTTTTTTTCCCATGGTTATTTTTTTAAAGGGAAGTGGAAAAAAATAATTTATATGGCCAAATCCCAAATATCTTAAAATAATGGGTTCTTTATGTTGGCTGAGTCACAGTCCCAAGGAAAAAAATTAAAAAATACAAGATGTTTAATAAGTCTTGAATGGTCCATTAATGCTTTGTAAAATAAGTTAAAAAAGCCAAAATAAAATTATTTTAATTTTAAAACATATATTGTTCGAACATACAGCTTATAGTATTAAATCACATCACTATTGGGTCATTATGATGTCATAAATCAAATTATATATTTAAACGGTATTTATTTTTTACCCAAAAATTTGACTCTTTCATAAAATTATGAAAAAATAACCATTGGATAATTTCAACGTCCTAATTCCTAAAATATTATTTATTTTATCTAAATAATTTTCTACCAATGTTACTTTTCACTTTTAAAATAAAAACCGACATTTATCGATAATTCTCGGGTTTTGACAATAATTGGATTTCAAACCATAATAAAACTAATAATTGCATTCAGAAAATTATAAGATAACCTATATATAGTAAAAAATAATTTAATGATAATAATATTTTATGAAAATATTATTTTATTCAAAAATACATTAATTCATCAAAATAGACTTCTTATTTGATCTTTAACAAAAAATACTATTTGAGATTTAAAAACTTTTTACAAGGTAACAATAATAAAATGAAAGTATATTAATTATTATATACAAAAATAATGTAGAAAACCACTGTGCTATGGTCTTGTAACATAACCCCTTATAACACCCCCATAAGACCGAAGAGTAAGGTGTGCACTGGTGACAGACTATTGGGGTGGGTCAGATAACATTGATCGTGTGGTGATCTCTATCAACTTCCACTTCTCTCGTAGGTGGTCCTTCTCATGTGTAACCTATTAAAGGTCAACTTGGGCTTGGTCAAGAGCGAAGCCCAACAATGCCACCTCCATTCCAAGCTCTGAAAAATGGGCTTCGTAAGGGGCACGTCTACTTGATGAGGCCTTCGCTTCCTTTGTCTGAGTAAAATGGATTTTTTAAAGCCCTATATTTATACTAGTCAGTCGATCACTGTTCAACGGATATATTAGCAATGGTCAAAATTCATAACATAAAACCAAAGAAGTTGATATTTTATATTAACATATTATAAAAATATTCATTTAATTAGATCAATAGGGATTTCCATTAATGAATGTTCGGATCGTTACAATATTCCCCCCCCCCTAAAAAATTTCACCCTCATGTTTTTTTCCCATACTAAAACATATGTGGTTTACTCTTCTTCATCGTATCCCCTGATTCCCACATCTCTTCTTCAAACATGTTGTTTCACCAGAACACCTTGATGAGGGGCATTGCATTATTTTGTATAACTTTTTCTCTTTGATTTATGATCATTATTGGATTCTCCTAATAAGAAGGATCATCCTCTAACTATACCCCCTTTTAAGAGATTACTTGTGGAGGGTCTGGTATGTACTTCTTTAAGAGGGATACAAGGAAGAAATCATTTACTTTGGCCATGGTAGGTGGATGTTCTAGTCGATAGGCCACATCCCCGACATGATCAAGAATCTTGAAGGGGCTGATGTACCTTGGAATTAACTTCCTTCTCTTTCCAAAGATCATGAACTTCTTCCACAGAGATATTCATATAAATACCATGTCTCAAATTTTAAACTCAAGATCTCATCGACGTATATTTGCATAACGCTTTTGTTGACTCTAGGCTTCCTTGATATGCTGCTGATTGGTTTTCAATTTCTCCACTGTTTCTTCGACCATTTCGTGTCCATGCAGCTTACGCTCACAGACCTCATCCCATCATGCTGATGTTTTTCACCTCTTCCCATAAAGGGCTTCATATGGTGCCATTTGGATGCTCGAGTGGAAACTATTATTATAAGAGAAATCAACCAGATGAATATGTTGATCCCATCCTCCTTTAAAGTCCATTGATAATTCTCTAAAAATTTCCTCATGTGTTTGAATAGTCTCCTCGGATTGGCCATCAGTTTGAGGATGACAGGACATACTAAAGTGCAGTTCTCTATCCAGAGCATGTTGGGGACTTTTCCAAAACATAGAGGTGAATCTTGGATCTCGATCAGACACAATGTATAGTGGTAATCCTTGCTACCTTATTACTTCCCATATATATATCTGTGCTAGTTGATCCAAAACAACTCAGATTACATTATTGCGTTTGGATGTCTTCTGAAGTCCGGTGAGAAAGTCCATGGTGATGTTCTCTCATTTCCATTCTGGTATGGGCAATTGTTTCATCATCCATTTAATCTTCTACCTCTCCACCTTCACTTGCTGACACACAAGGAAATTTAATGTATATTCAGTGATCTCCTTCATTATATTATCCCACCAATAATTCTCTAGGAGATCTCAATACATCTTTGTGTTTCCTTGATGAATAGGGAAATTTGAAGTATTTACATCATCCAAAAGTTCTTTCTTTAGCACTGGACGTGATGAAACTCATATTCTTTTCCCAATTCTCAGAATTCCTTCTTCATTAACATTGAAATCCAAGGATTTCCCATTTTTGATAGCTTCTACTTTTTGCAGAAATCCCATATCAACTTTTTTAGCATCTTTTAGCCTTTCCAAAAGTGATGGTTGAGAAATATTTTGTGAGAGGACTGAAGATGCTCCCTTATTTATGATTCCAATGTCTATATTCATCAAATCTAAGAAGATTGGATACGTTTATATTCTAATAAATGATAAAATCACTGGGTAATTTATACTTAGGGAATCTACCACATTCTTCGCTTTTCCAGGGTGGTAATGGATTGAGCAGTCATAGTATTTGATTAGATCTAACCATTTTCATTGGTGCTTGTTCAACTCTTTTTGTGTGAATATATACCTGATCCTTTTGTGTTCCATATATATTTCACACTTCTCCACAAAGATATAATGCCCCCAAATTTTCACATTGAAGATCACTGCAGCCATGTAGAGGTCATGTGTTGGATAGTTCTGTTCATGAAAATTCAATTGCCTTGAATCGTAGTCAATGAAAATGTCATTTTTCATCAACACACATCCTAGGCCATTCTTCGAAGCATCACTAAATACCACAAAATGTTATCCACTTGTGGGTAAGGTGACCACGAGTGTAGTGATAAGCATACTATGAAACTCCTTGAAGCATTCTTCACATTCATCACTCAAGGAAAACATTACTCCCTTCCGTTTTATCTTGCTATGTGTTTTGGAAAGTCATGAGAAATTTCTCACAAATCGTCGATAATATCTAGCTAACCTCAAGAAGCTACGGATATCCATTACTGATGGTAGCCTCAGCCATCCTTCAATTGCACTTGTTTTGGATGGATCCTCAAGTATTCTATTTCTTATGATGATATGACCCAAGAATGAGACCTCCTTCAACCAGAACTGACACTTACTGTACTCTTCATAGTGCTTCTCCTTCCGCATGGTCTCTAGTATAGTTCTCAGATGCTCATAATTATCCTCCATGGTTTTGGAGTATATCAGAATATCATCTATAAAGGCTGCCACAAATTGGTTGAGGTAATCAATAAAGCCTCTATTCATCATGTCCATGAATATTTCTAGATCATTAGTGAGTTGAAAAGGCATTAATATGAATTCATAGTGCCTGTATGTTATACTAAAACCAGTTTTGGGGATATCTACCTTATTCACACTTTCATGATAATATCTCAACCGCAAATCCACCTTGAAGAATTATTGTGCTCCACGTAGCTGATCGAACAAGTCATATATTCATAGGAGAGGATACTTGTTCTTTATCGTGATTTTGTTAATCTCACGATAATCGATCCAAAGGCACATTGACCTATCTTTCTTTGTGACGAAGAGGACTGGTGCACCCCATGGTGAAGCACATGTGCGAATAAACCCTTTATCCAGATTTTCTAGTGGTTGTTTCGTCAGCTCAACAAGCACCAGAACAACAATTCTATATTGATTATTAGCAATTTGAAATTCCCAAAGTATGTGATCTATTGATAATTAGATATCTCTTCTTGTAGGAAGACCATACAATTCCCCGAGAGACACTTTAGTGAATTTTATCACAATAAGCATGTCCTGTAGGATGGTTGCCTCCGTAGACTCAATCATCAGATCCAGATACAGATGCTCATAGGGCAGTAATACCCACGCTTGAGATGATGTAGCTAATGAAGAATAATCTTCCTCTTAGAACTTGTAAATAATCAGGGGTCGATTATCCAAATAGAGGGTGATTTCCCTCTCACAACAATTTATTTAGGCTCTATATAAGGAAAGGAAATCCATGACAATAATTGCATCAAATTCCACCAGATGGAGTAAGACGAGGTTCATCGAGAATTTTAATCCATGGATTATGATAGGGGAGAAGTTATATTCATGGGTTGCAATGATTTCCTCATTTTACTTACTCACTGACATCTTCACCTCCATGATTTGTGGTGGTGCTGGGATTGTTCTACAAAACATTCAAGATATAAAAGAATGTGTAGAAACTGAATCAAAAATCATGTCCAATATCTATGAATAAATAACTAGAATACTTGTCACCACTTCATTATTGGGGTTCATTTAATTAGTAGTGATGGAAAAAGGTCACCCCTGCTGCCTTTGAGGTTGTTGGTTGCCTCTAAAACCCCTTGGTTTTGGGAAATGATTTTCACGATGACCTGGTTTTTTGTAGTTGTAACAATGATCAACGCTTTGAGGTTTTAATGTAGTGTTCCTATCCTATGTTGCAGCCATGAGTTTTTCTTGTCGGTAGTTAGCAGCTAGGTGCCCTTCTCTTCCACACATATTGAATTTCCTCACCCCTTCACGAAATTTATGGGGTTCTTCTTTCCACACCTTCGACACGTGAGGTGATGGATCTTCATAAAAACCATTTGATTTATCCATCAGACCACCAACATTGAACTCCACATTATGCTTCTTATCCACATGATACCCCTGAGATTATCCGATCTCTATTTCAACCTTGAGGGAACATCGGAAAATTTCATCATAGTTGTAAATGTCATGGATCGCCAGCGCTTTCAGCAGGATAGGTTTCAACCCAACAAAGAAGCAGTCAACATTGTATTAGGGCGTAAAGAAAAAGCCGAAAGTGTATCATGAGAGCCTTGTGAATTTTTCCCCGTACACTACAATAGATTCATCATCTTTATTCATGAGGGCAAGGAAGTACCTTTACATCTTAAGCTGGAGGTTGCATGAAAAATGTTTATCATAAAACATCTTCTGGATATCCTTCCATTCCAACACATTGATCTCCTCCTCAGGCTTCATATTTTTGATCAACGTCCACCACTGATAAGAATCACTCTCCATATGATAAGCAACCAAGTAAACAATCTCTTTTTCAGAACAATGAAGGAAAAAGAAGATATTTTCATTTGATTTGATACATTGTTCAGTGATTGAGGGTTCAGATGATCCATTAAAAATAGCGGGCCTTTGCCTCATGAATCTCTCGATAGAAACTTGTTCTTCTTTAGGGGGGTTGAACATTTCTCATGACCCATGTTTCTATTCAATTCTTGAGTTAGATGAGAGAGAAGCATGACAATGTTAATGATTCCCCCTCCCATTGGATTGGGAATCTCATTAGTACAGTCATCGCATTGATCTTCAGATCAGTTGTTACTTTGAGTCCTCCTATTACCGGTCATTGGCTGGAATAAAAGAAAAGTTAGGGGTAACACAGAATGGTTAATCCCAGGAAAAAAATAATGACATATAAATAAATTTTATTTCATTATCATATGAATCTATTGGCTTCAGTCTATGTTATCCATGATATACTTTCTATCATATATTCTTAGTCCATTTTTTGTCCCTTATTAATGGTTCATACTAAGCTTGTGAATTTACCAAAGCATATCACATGGGAGTGTCATAAAAAAATTGTTCATCAAGGTCTATTGTCGTTCACCAATTCCCCTTTGAGTCTATCTCAAAGCAGTGTTTTCGGGTTTTCCCCTTAGGATACATCTGTGCCAGAGCCGCCTCTGCCTGCTCGTATCCAGAAAAGGATGTATTTGCGTGATGAAACACTTACTCAATACACAATAAAACTTATATATGTTTTTATTATACATAGTCTTATCTCTAAGGGTTCACTAGGATTTTCTAATCCTAATCCCAAAAATAACTAAAGCTATCCCTTGATACCAACTATGAAAACCTTGATCTTTTATTACACAATTAAACATAATTTATTACATAAACATCACTTGATACAACATAGATGATTGAGAGGCCTAGTGTTTTTGGGGATAAGGATCACTACAATACAATTTAAAACATGAAATGAAATCATCTTTATTGAAAACATCTTTTACATGACCACTGCATTCCCTCGTTCTTAGGTTTGCAATGGATAACCTGAGGACATGGATAAGAAAAGGGTGATCTATAAAGTCCAGTAAAGGGATAATCATGGAATAACATGAGAAAAAAATAAATTTTTGACAATAGGCATATCAATAGAGCACAAGATAAGCATAAACATAAAGTCATGATAAATCATGATAATCATAACATGGAAATGTTGGAACAACACTTAACATGGAAATTAGCATGAACCAAGGCTCATTGCACATGGAGCATGAGTAAATCCTCATTGCACATGAATCATGAGTAAAACCTCATTGAACATGAATTATCATGTGTAAACAACCATTTCACATGAGGTAAAATGATACTACACATTACCTAATGCAATGGAGTGCTATAAGGGCGTACCATTCATAAACCTTTATTTTCATGAAAAAGTGGTCCACATGGATTATATAACATCTATTCATAAAACATAGTCATTTATTAAATGATAAATGAATGTGGAATTCATTAAAGAAACATTATAATAAATAATTAAATGAGAATAATGATGAATACCCATAATAGATAAATGGGAATGGTATTCAATAGACAATGACAATGGATTGGATGATCGGTGAAAATTCGGTAGTGTAATGGCATGAAGTAAGAATTTATAATAATGGTAAATGATAAAGAAAGTGGTGCCTCACCATCTTTACATGAAATAGACATTAATGGGGTCATATATATACGTTTCTCAAAAAATTTAATGGAGTTTGTAGTCAAGATACAAAATAATTTCTTAAATGTTAAAGAGGAGAGAGAAATTCCTTTAGAAATTTAAGCATTGTAACGAGTGTACATGGGAGGCGTTTAATGAGAGAGAAAGGGGTATCCCATCATTCAAAAATAAAGAGGGAAGTATGGGGGAGGTGAGAAACCATACCCCAAAATTTATAATTGAAATAAAAGGGGCATAATAATTTTATGAATATTGGAAAAAAATGTGGAAGTAAGAAATACCATTTCATGGAAGTGTGCTTCCAAAGCCATGAGAGAGGCTTCATGGGAGCATGGGGAACCTTGAGAGGATTCTAGAGATAGGATGGAATAGTTTGAATGAACTCCAATGGCTTTTAGTGTGGAGGAAGTGGGAGCATGGGTGGGTTTATATAGGAAAGGTGGGGGAAATCTTTATTATTTCGGTTTGGGACATCTCACGTTAAACTATTCCTAACCACAAACCAGACCATGGTTTTTTCCCAATGGTTTTTGGAAAAGGTAATTTGAAGAAAATATTTTATAATTCCATAGTACGAACATATTAAAATAATGGGGTTTCTTATGTGGAGGTGAGTCACACTCCCAAGGAAAACAATTAAAAATGACAAGATGTTTAATAAGTAGTGAAGAGTCCATTAATGGGTTGTTAAATAAGTCAAACAAACCCAAAATCACATTAATTTAATGGGAAACATATATTTTCCAAAACAAATGTTTATTTTATTTTATTACATCAGTATTGGGTCATTATGATGTCATAAAACACATTATATATTTAAATGTCATTTAATTTTTACCCAAAAATATGACTTTTTCAGTAAATTATTGAAAATTCACCATTGGATAATTTTGACGTCCTTATTCCTGAAATAATATTTATTTTATCTAATTAATTTTCTAAATATGCTAATTTTCATTTTTAAAATAAAAACGGACAATTATCGATAAATCACGGGTTTTGACAAAAATGGCTTTCAAACATTAAAAAAAATTACTACTGAATTCATAAAATTATATGATCATTTCTATTTCACAAAAATTAATTTAATAATAATATTAATATTTTAATAAAATATTATTTAATTCAAAAATCCATTAATTCATAAAAATAGACTTTTTGTTGAACTTTATCTAAAAATACTATTTGAGCATTAAAAACTACTAACAAGGTAAGAATAATAAAATGAAGGTATATTCATTATTATATACAAAAATGATATAAATAACCATAGTGCTTAGGTATTATTAAATAACCCCATATAACACCTTCTTAAGACCGTAGAGTAAGGTGTGTGATGGTGACAGACTCTTGAGGTGGCTCGGATAACCTTACTCGGGTGGTAACCTATAATGACTTCCTCTTCTCTCATAAGTGGTCCCGCTCAAAATTAACATATTCAATCCCGACTTAGGTTTGGACAAGAGAGAAGCCCAATGACGCAACCTCCATTCTGAGCTCAGACAAAGGGGCTTCGTATGGGGCATGTCAACTGGATGAGGTCATCGCTTCCTTTGTCTGAGTAAATTCGATTTGTGAAAGATCTATATATATACTAATCATGATATAAATGTTCAATAGATATATTAGAAATAGTCACAATTTTTTACCTAAAACCAATGAAATTGACATTTTATATAAAAATATAAAATAAATAGTCATTTATTTAGATCAAGAGGGTTTTCCATTAATGAATGTATGGGTTGTTACAATAATCCTAAGCATTGACAGATAATTATATCTATAATTTTATGTGAGGCCCTGATTTCATTTCCAAAATTTAATGAATAAACCCATTTCTAATTATAAATGTTCATAATATATTATTCATATATATTTACCACAATTCCATGTTTTCTTCTTAAGTTATGCTTTCATGGATCATGTTCTCTATTTCCTCATATTAAGATCGTATGAACTACAATAAATTATTCCTTGATTAATTTTTATGATCTTATGATAAACATGGTATGATCTACCAATTTTATCATAACATTTTCATACCTCTATTCTTTTACATATTGTTACTTATTTAATTTTATACCCTCACTATGTATTATAGCTCATCCCTTTATTATGTGTCCTTTTCCCATGTTCTGAGGAAATGTTTTTTGTAAAACTAATAAATGGGAATATCATTATGGAAGATGTTTCAGATCATTCACCGTAATAGAATAATGTGTTCTAGGATTCCAAAGTCACTAAAATGTTATGGTCCTCAATCATGTTTTTTTGTAATGTGCTAACTAGTCATCTAAAATGAAAAAATATCCATATATGATTATATTGTGTCTCTATAGATAGTATCAAAGGAAATAATAAGTAAACCATTGGAAATTAGGATGAGAAATATTTAGAGAGATCCATATTAATATTTCTAATGATATGTCTAGGGATTTTTGTAAGGACTAGTATAATGATTAGTTAATGTTTGGGAAAATATCTTATACTTTTGGTAATGGATAGACAGTGTGGATTCCTTGAAATAAATCACATTCTACATAGAAAAAGTGGATGTGGATCTAGAATATATGTACCTAGCAGTAAAAACTCTGACAATATGTATTGGGCCTGATTCGTAGTAATATAGTACTAGAAAATGGGCATTAATGCACACGAACTTTGACACTCTCAGAGGATATGGTTTAGGAATTAAAAAACATTTCAGAAACCATCATAAATTATTTTGATATAATTTCTCTATTAATAACCATGGATAATCCTAGGGTTTCAACATTTAAGAAAGGTTTCATAATTATAACAACCTATAAGTAATTATTTTCATTTGTATGTGGTTTTATACTATGATAGGTAATCCTCACAGTATACTTCTGCTTTTAGTCAGTGGTGATAGTCAAAAGAAATTGTATTGAGATTTAATGTGATAGAAGATTTACTGATTAGAATACTTGTGGGGTGATCAATACAGTGAATGATTTTGTGAACATACAAAATAAATTTTCATGTAACATGATTTAAAACCAGTTATTTAACCAATTCATGGACTCGCCAAGGAAGAGAAAAAAGTTGAATGCTAATATTTTGTGTAATAGAGACCATGGAAGAATGAATATTCAGTTTCCTATAATTCAAGAATTTGGAAATAATCACCTAAGTGAATTTATTATTGTAATATTAAAATGTTTTGATTGTGGAAAATAAGGGAAAAAAGTAAGTGACTTCAAGGGATAATGATGTTTTGGTTAACAAAATAGATAAGAATATTGTCCTCTATAATATATAATCATATGATAAATGTTTTATTTGTTGAATAAATAGTCATTATGACACTCAATGTTCCATGAGGAAGAGTCCTACATAGAATCAAAAAGGGGACAATAGTATTGGTTATATTGCTAATGCTGAATAGACTATCGATGAAATGTGAATGGAATGGGTATTATGTAATATGATGAGGTATCACCGCTAATGATTAATGATGAATTGGAATTATCAATGTTTTTATGTATTTTAATATATTAATAATCAATTTTTTAATATATATTTATTGTCCAATTTATGTTTTAAAAGAACAGTTTGAATGGTTTCAATGATATTTAAATGTGATTTAATAGCATGGTGATGTCCATAGAAAATAGGTGATTAAAGGTAGGATAACCATTTAAATTTTCATTATGTTATGATAATTTTGTTCAGTTAATTATATTTTGGATATATATAAATTGAACATTAATGAGTAAATTGTACCTAATTAAGAACTTATTTATATGTACTTTACACTATCATGGATGAAGATGAGAACATCATGGATTTATGGAATATATCAAGATATATTTAAAATAAAGAAGAATTATTATTTTCTTATGTATTTATGGTAATTCATGTTTTTACCATGTTTCAAGAGAATCTATAGTGAGTGTTTTCCCATTATAGAATGTTCAATCCAATGGATACTTTGTGACATATTGGGGGATCAATGTGAAGTCGATTTTGTGAATTTCATTATAATGTACTGTATTTTCGTCTTATAGAATGGTTACAAGGTTATACATTCAATAAAATGTTATGTTTAACATTAGAGGATGTATTTATTTATTGGGGATGTATTGAAAACCTTAGTAAAAGTGATATTTAGTGATTAATCATATTCTACGGATTTCTATCATGTTCATTCAATTAAATAGTTGTCTGGTTTTAGAAAAGGTCATCATTTATGTTAGTTGAAAAATAATAAATTCCTTTAGGGAAATGGGTCGCAAACCCATAACTGAAGGAATATGAGGGTTTCACATCTACCAATGGACTGCATGATGTCATGATTAATGTAAAAATATTTCTATGTAATAACTATTTATAATGAAATAGTAGAAATCCGTATTTTTTTATATTAATGTATTAGTAATTTTAATTTAAAATAATATTTACAAAAAAATAGTTATACTTTTATTTCTTTTACTGGACTTAATATCTACTGAATGTGTATTTTTATTCATTGAGAATAAAATTTAAATTCTGGAAAACCATTTCTGGATGTCATGGATAAATTAAAAACAGTAATAATCACAACCAATGAATGAAATTGTGTTTATATAAATATATCAGGTAATTTTATTTTCTTAAATTCTTGGTTATTAAAAGAATTTCTCATCAATAGGATAATTATTAAAAGTTATATTTTCATAATACCTATTTTTTGTTGAACTGGTGGTCTCATAAATCATTAATGATTTAAAACTTTTAGGACATCAACTTTTCATTGATCATTAACCTGTTTGTGATTGATAGGACCAGTATCACCATGTAAATATTCAGGTTTTTCCCCAATGAAAAATCATTACACCCAACATATTTAACTTATTCAATATGTTGTGGTTCCAAATTTACCTTTTTATGGTATAATTTATTATTAAATATTACTATGTCAGTTTTTAGGAACGAAACATTCATGTATTAAATATTTGATAAACCATAATAATTTCGATGGAGAAATTTCTTTTTAATCGGGTGTAGAATGTAACACCTCCACATTTTGTGAATTTTTTCCAAAATTAATGTAATATTTTTTATATTTGACAACACCAAATATAACATATTTATGTGAATAAACTATGTCAAAAATTTCATTCACATTGAACTAAATTGGATTTCTCTACACACATCATTAACATGGCTTGCAGTACATGCAATACAAATAGGCTTGTGTTACAAGAGACACCGAGTATCTATGAATCATATTTTTGATATTATAATTATTTTAAATGATAAAATTATAAATTGTTCAGTGAAAATAATAATAATAATGTTAATAAATATTTTTTGAAAATTATTTATAATGGAAAAACATATTAACAGAGGAATATATAATATTTTTTATAGTCATCAAATATTTAAAATACTAATTTCATAATGGAGCTGTTTATTATGTCCTTATGTGAACAAAAATACTATTATTTTTAAAATATAATAAAATATAAATTTTATAAAATAAACATTATTATAGAATTCAGGACATAAAAAATAGATTACAGAGATTTGTTGTGTATTTTTGAGAAACATAATTTATTTAGATGAATAATGTAAACTATTACTTTTTAGTTAAAAATTGTTTTTTCATGTAAATAATTATATATATTATATAATATTAAAAATTTATTATAATTTCAGATTATATGAATATTAAATCTACAAATAAATCATAGTTTAGTAGACTAATATTTTGGGTGAAATTTAATATAAAATCATAAAAATACTTTGATAATTTATGTAAAAAAAACTTGTTATTTCATGAAGTTTTCTTATTTAGTTTTAATATTAATTTTCCCAAAATTGTGATGTGAATTTTGAAAATCCAAAATGAACGTATATAATGAATATTTTATCTATTTTTATAATATTATCTACTTAGATTTCGACAAAATGTAACTCATAAAAGTTATTCAAATTAATCAAAGGGATTAAGGCCTATTAAGGACTAAACCTTAAAATCGAGGACCCAAATGACCTAGAATATTTTAAAAAACACATTTTATGGCCATATTTGGAACCTCTGTCAAATTTAATATCATTATTGGATCTACATGTAACGATAAAAATGTGGCAGTAATTCTATCTTTAAATATTTACATGATTGTCAACCCTCCTTCTCTGTAAAAGGCCACCAACTATTCCTCTTATTAACTCCTCTAAAACCTCCTAGAATCAACCCATATATACCCAATACAATTCAAAACATCTTTATTTTAATCCTTGAAGCCTCAATTTGTGTAGAAACTCGTTTAAGGAATCCATTTTTTACAGACCCAAAGGAGTTAGCCGATTAAGTGGAAATGTCTTCTCTCACATTCCCCACTTTTATTTTTTTTCATTACCACCACCCTCTTTACTACATGCATTTATAACAACAACAATTTCATAAATATACTAGGATGCTTTTATGTTAATTTATTGAACTAAACTTACACACACCTATATCCAATGGTTAATGAATATATTGTTTACGTGAATAGAAAACCACAACCCCACAAAACGTTGAATGCTCATTTTTCCATTACCACTTCTCATGGTATATTTTTTTATGGAAACAATATTTATATATATAATATATTAAATTTATTTTTCCTTTAAGATTATGTATTAATTTTAATAAAAATATCTTTTTTACTCTCAATTTGTTGTAAATATGATACTTTTGTTTGAAGAAGTGTGGACTGCATCCCCCTCATAGCGATGTAATTCGTTCACACAATACATAAATTGTATTAAGGATAGGTTTAGTAAAAATATAAGATATATATAACATTATAATAATAATTTAATGATATTATATAGATATTTATAAATATATGTCATTTTCATTCTTTTTTCAATAAGTTAATAATAAATGACAAAACGTTCAAGCGTACTTATGACATACTGTCTCCATGAATGGTGTATTCAATATCATAATTATATTATATATATATTTTTATAATAATAAAAATATACATTATATAAATAATATTTTAATAATTTTTTACAATTTTGAAATCATGATATAATTATACGGACCAAATATAAAACAAATTAAGATACATGCGAAAAACAAAGTGAATATTACCGAAAGTGAAACCTTAAAATAGAATTGTTAAAATGTATGTTATATAAGGTCATAATAAAAACATTTATTGTATTACATATAAGAATATGATCATTTAAAATATTTATAAAAAATTTATATTTATTATATGGTATTAATAAATGAGTATGAATAGAGTCAAGACATAAGATAAGGGAAATTTATCTCACTTTTCTGTATCGATGAGATGCATGCCATGTTAGCCCCTATTTTATTTCATGTGGTGTATATAATTCCCATGGATTAATTATATGATTATAATTAATAATTTTATTTTTATTTACACATAAATTTTTTGATATTAAATTTATAGGGTTTCTATTTCATAAGATACCAAATCGGTATGGTAGTTTTTCCTCAATTTACCTTTAATGAGGCAAATGCCAGGTTATGAACATGTATTTATATATGAGAATTACATACTTTCATTTACATATTAATTCATGAATATACATCCTCTAATAATATTTTAAGCATCATACAATTTGACATATGTACAGGTGGATTATGGTTTAATGGTACCAAGTGATCAGAGTTTATTGAAACAATCTCATCACATTTCGAGATTGTTTATGATTACACTTCCATTGGGGAAATATTATGAATCATATCTCAAGAACATTCATGAAATTTATTATCAACTAGTTTTAAATGATATATTCTTGAATTTTACCATTTTTATACTCTTTGGTACATATTATAGTTAAGATTGTGTTTATAATATTTTCTGATATTACCCTCTATTAAGTCAGAAATATATGTTTCTTCAATACAATTTTTTCTACAAATGATTTCATATATTATTACTATTTTTATGTTTATTTTAAATGGATAATGTTTCAAAAATGTGTTTAAATAATTATTAATCTGTTTTGAAATTACTATCTATAAAATAGTTATCAAAACGTTTTCAAGATTTCCTTAGATGTTATCAACATATTTCCATTGAACATTGTTTTCAAATGTTCTTATGTTTAAAAAAGTATTTTCAGTAAAAAATGGATATTTTCCCCAATAAATTTACTAAAAAGAAATTTATAAATTATTTTCCATCTATGATTACATCCATTTATGTCACTAATTACATTATAGGAAATGATCCAAAGGATCCATTCAAATTACTTGATTAATGGTTTTTGTTTTGATGTAATAATACTTATGACACTCATTTCCCTTACACTGGAAATATGATTTTTAATCCATCATCCAATTATGGTTTATTATAGAAAAAAATTAATGTCAAACCTATATATTTTACATATTTCAGGATATGATTAAGTTGTTATGATACCCATTACATTCTTGGTTTATGATATCATCTATTTTTGTGGTAAATGATATTATAAACATTTTATTATCATGTGGAACATGTATGTGGGAGTTTGCTTTTGTAAAATGTGGGACCTATATCTCCCTCCAATGTATTGGATAATTAGAGATGACTCATGCGTATAAATGTTATGTGTGAAACTGAATATATGTTCACAATGTTATGAATGGACCTAGTTTCTTGTTTATATATTAAAGCGTTAACCCTATTACATATCAAAAATCATATGAGTGAACCATATTACGTGTTGAAATTTTTTTTCATGTACCCGATTTCATGTATATAAGATAAATAGTGATCTTGATTACATGTTCTCAATATTATTTTTAGACCTGGATTCATGTCCGTAGGATAATGTGTGATCCTGATTAAATGTTCATAATGTTATTCATGGACCTGGTCCCATGTCCAAATTTTAATTTGTGAACCTGATTACATGTTTACAATGATATTAATATCCTAGTTTCATGTCTATAAGTATATGAGAGGGCCTGCTTTCTTGTCCATAATTTAATGAGTGACCCTCTCTATATTTATACACGTTCACATTACTATATTCTTATTGTTTACCATAATTTAATGTTTTATTTATATGATATGATTTCATGGTATATGTTCAATATTTCCTCACAATTCACGTCCAATGAACTATCATTCATAATTCCATGATTCAGGTTTATGATATTATGTTATGCAATTTATTATCTAGTAATGTTTTGATCAATTTCTCATTCTACCACACATATTCTGATACTTATGTGTTTCCGTTATTTGGCCTTACTGAGAATTTGAGCTCACCTCTTTTTTATGTATCATTTTCCCATGATTTTATTAATGTTTTTTTTGTATGATTACTAAATGGGGAGATAAATTTGGATGATATTTAATATAATTCATTGTACTAGGAGAATTTGTTCCATGTTTCCAAATAAAATCAACTATTACAGTCCATAGGAATGTATTTTTGTACTGGGTAGAATATTCATCTAAAATGATAAAATAACCATTTAGGTTAATCATGGGTTGATATATAAATTATATTTCCATAATGCAAATAATATCATTTCTAAAATATTATTATTATAAATATATTTATATACATCATCTATATATTGTGGTTATGAAAAGAGAGATTCAGAATTTCATGAATTCATTAGTTCACATTTATATTAACGTTGTTATCATTATTCATTGAGTGAAATGGTAAGAAACGAAAAGAAATATATTATATATTTATAATGATAAAATTTTTGCGAATACCATAATTTATTCATATATATCCCATATAATCATTTAATGTATCCTTTGAATCATTCATGTAATGTGTTAGTGAATGATGAGAAACATAGCTATGTGTTGTGGTATCCATCCATACACATGAATGATATCATAGAATATCTTAATGAGTGAAAAGTAAAATACATTATTTGATAAAATGACTCAATTTTTATATTTCCATTAAAAATAGAATATATTTATTTTTTAAACAACCAAATTCCTAAACAAGTTATGTAGTAATAGAAAATTTAATGAAATCAGTTTGTGAGGTGGTAGTATGCCAAAACATTGGAATATTAATTTCGTTACATATTTGATGGTTTTGGGGATGAATTTTTCCATGACTGTTAAATTCAATCATCTAATTAAAAGGATGATAATTTTATTATTTTATTATCATGTTATATCAATAACTGAAGGGTGTATAGGATGAAATAAAATAAAAATGATCTTGGTGGAACATTATCTCTTTTTATTGTATCCTCCATAATATTGCACTACAACAACCTAAAGTTTGATTTATGACAAATATATGGAATATAGTATCTGAGTATTATATTTTTTAGGTTATTTGTGTAGGTTTTTCATATTCCAAAATGGTTTTATTGTGTTATGAGGATAAGAGATTAGGTGGATTTTTATAAGTTTGGTGTGGGGAACACATGTAATTTTCAAAAAGATAAACGTGTAACCAATTTTTTCAAATGAAAATGTGTGAAAACTTTTTATTATATATAATTTCACATTTCAATGAAATAATCCTAGTAATTTCAAAAGGACAATAAAAACATTATCCCTATAGATTAGCTTTGAGATAAATATATTTTCACAATATTCATGTTAATTGTCTTTTATTATTTTCACTAATCTATTTAGATAAAACTAATGTTGAAATTATTTTTTAATTTTAATTATAATGATTCAAAATATTTTTGACATTTTGAAAATTTACACACATAGAAGTGAATCAATTAATTTATAAATAATACCACAAATGTAACAAGAAAAAAGGTTTTCAATGTGAAATTTTTCATAATATTAGAACATTTTTATATCAAAATTCAACACGAAAAATATTTAAATTACCTAAATTAGAATAATTGATATATAAATAAAAAAATAAAATTAAAAAACAGTGAAAAATATTGTCTTTATTTTTGAATAATTTAATAAATAAGGATATTTTCAATTAAAAATATTATTTTTTCAACACTTGTAAAAAAATGAATTTTTTATCAACACTTGCCAACTATATTTTGGCCAGATACTAATGAGGAACTAGTCTAAGAGCCAAAAAAATGTTTGAGATGACCTCTCAGGGAATGTAGCTGATTAAAAAAAATTCTATACATAAGATCTGAAAAAAAAAATATTAGTTATCCAAAGAGCGACACCATTGGAATTCATTGAAGCTGATGGAGTGTATCTGATTGTGAATACAAATTTTAACAACTGACATTTGATGTTGCATAAGAATATATCAATTTTATATACTTTTCACTTTGTGATCATTGACTGGTTGGGTACAGTGGGGTACCATCTAAAAATATATGACATTTCTATGGAATGAAATATTTGTTAATTGTTTCATAGTTATGAGGGTTCATTCAGAATATTTCTCATGTTAGGGATTGTGAGGATGTTGTTATAGATCCTAACATAAGTACCTCAAGTTCCCAATGATGATTATAGTTTGGTGTAATAAATTATTCTCGGGTTATATTATACCATAATCCATATTAAATTTAATTATTGCTGGATCCAAGAGAATATCATGGAGAAAGGAGATGATGTTCAAGATGAGTGGAAATATTTGTTTTAGCGGTAAAATTGGAGTTACTTCATGGGAATTATATGTCATTAGCGAGGAAGAATTGTAACATCCACACATGTTATTGTTGTGTGAGACGATTAATTTTATGAATATCCATTTTCCTATATTGTTTTATCTATAATGTCAGTGTATTGGATGATTTTTATATGTATAAAGGGAAGAGGTTCAAATTTTATATGACATGTGGAGGGACAAGGTGTTTTAGTGGATGGAAAAATACTACCATCTAGTGAGTAGAACCCATATGTCAGATCATGCATTTCTAGTGTGTTATCTAGATCTATTATATCCTACTAGATTGTGGGTGATGCCCATTTTGTTGTAGGTATGGTTATTCTTTTTGTAAATTATATTAACACCAGATGATTTAATTATACATATTAAATAACAATTTTTAATATTCAATAACTTTATACCTTTATCATATTTGAATTTTATAGCACCACGATTTCATGAATCTTTCATTTAAATCTTCCTTGGTTGTCCTACATTATACCAAATATGATGATGCTAGATCGGTATGTTTTTCTTTGTTCAATTCCATGTTATTCATACTTATTATTATTTAACCTTGTATATTTGTTGTATATATGTTTTTTAATAATTATTTTATAATGAAATATCCCAATATTCATTGATCGGGAGGGATCATCAATATTGATGATTCATTTTAATAAGATCATGATCTACCAATGGAAAAATATTCAATGGGTATATAACATTCCTGGTTATATTACACATTAATACAATATTTATTACATGAAATAACAGTTAATATAACCCCTTGTGATCTAGAATAATATTGTATTTGGGAATTACATATATTACATAACAAATGGAAACATGAAATACAACATTATTATTGAAAACCTCATTAATATGATCATAATACACCATCATAATTAATACATTAGGTGATATCCAAAAGGAAAAGCATGTGAATTGGGTGATATATAATGCCTAGTAGGGTCATAAAAAATGAATTACATGAATAATACAATACATGATAGATAATCAACATAATAATGGAGCATAAAAGGAACAAAAATATAGAGGCATGATAATGAATTGTAATAATAACATGGAAATGTGGAAATAATATACAAGATTTTATTAGCATCTGTAGAGGCTCATTGAACGTAGAGGATCATGAATCAAAACACATTTCACAGTTAATTTCAAGTGTAAACCGTTATTTCACTTGAATTTTCAATAATAAACAGACATTGTAGATAACATATCACGATACTGAACATTACCCAATACATTGGTGTTATATCAGGGAACACCCTTTGTAATAATTACATTCTCATGTTTAAGTGTGCCACATTAATCATTTAAAATGGATTAATTAAACATAATTACTTATTACATTTTTAATTAAAGTTGAATATACTAGTGTATGTAACCATTCAATATGTATATGATCATAAAGTTGAAAACCCATGACAGAAAAAATTGAATTTTATTGACCACATGATGGAAAATCATATTGCAATTTCGGAAGTATAACGACATCAAATAGAAATTCATAGATTTGGTTTATTAAAGAAAAAGGTTCCTCTCGTCATATATATATTAAATAGGATGTAGTGGGGATTGGTAAGAATTTACCCCAACCTATGTAATTTAAAATTAAATGGAATATGATAAATGAGTACCTTGAAAAAAAGTGGACAGGGAGAAATCCATTATTGAATTTTGGAAATGTAACGACATAGGTAAGGGTCCTAATGGGGGAGGATAAATGAATCCACTTTTAAATAAAATTAAATTTATAGTAGGAAATATATTATAAATGGTTGGAAATTTGAAAAAAATTTAATTAAAAATATTAATTTCAAACAAGGATCTTGAATTGAAAGTAAGAGTGGATGGTGATGATCCATTATAAAATTTATGCATGCTAAGCGATTTCTATAATGGATCATGGATTGTTTAATGAGAGTGGAATTAAGTACTAATTATTTATAAATAAAATTTATAGTATGGTAAATATTTATGAACATATCCCAATAGATGTAAATTTAAATTGAAAAACATATCATAAAATGAGTACTTGATTGAAGAAGAGAGTGAAAATCTCTTAGATTGAAGTGTGACTCAAAAATATAGGGATAGGATCATTGGGAGCTATGGGGTTCCATTAGAGGACATATGGGAGCTCTGGGGTGAGGGTGGTAAATCATAAATGTGTTTTAGTGAATATAAGTGGGAGCATGGGTGGGATTATATTAGAATGGAGAGAGATTTCTTTATTACATTAGTTTTGGACACTTCAAAAAAAATATCAAAACCAGAGTCTATAAAGTGATTTTTCTCATGTTTTAAAAAAATGTGTGTGGTATATATAATTTTATAAATCTAAGGTCCAAATATATGATAATATATTCCTTTCTTATGTGGAGTTGATTCAAACATTCAAGTAAATATTTTTAAATTCCTAATAAATATTATGTGTATTGGGGGAGTTCATAATGATTTGTAAAATAAATCCAATAAATGTATAATATCATTTTTTAGAGTGAATATATTTATTTTTATGATAATTTCATTTAACGTATTTATTAAATCAATATTGGTCCATTACGAGATTATAAAACATACTATATATTTATATGCTACTAAATGTATACCAAAAATTCAATTGTGTCGTAAAATTATGAAAAATTATGCATTGGATAATTTCAATATCCTGAATCCAGAAAAATATTTATTTTATCTAAATAATATTACAAATAATTTAATTTTCACATTAAAAAGAAAACTCACATTTATTGAAAATTTATGGGCGTTGACAAAAACAGTTTTATGTCCTTAATAAAAATTACATTTGAATTCATAAAAATTATATGCACATTTATAATTAACCAAATTAATTTTAAAATAATATTTTATTAAAATAATATTTATTTATAAAATCAAAAAATTAACCAAAATATATTTTTTAATTGAATTCGAATATTAACCAAAAATACCATTTTTAATTTAAGAAGAATTTAAAACATAAAAAGTATAGAATGAAAATATATTAATTATTATATAAAAAATAATGTACATATTAGTGATGCTAGGGTATTGATACATATCCATTTATTACACCAGCATACCCCCTATGTGTATGGGGAGTTATGGTGGGGATTTCATTTGACCGTTTATTGAACATGCATTGGGTCATGATCTTGATGTGCTTGATATTATCTCGTATGTTGTTATTATCATTCTTTTGTTGTTTTATCTCCTATTAGGCTTTTCCAAGGAACAATCATAAATGTTCTATCTCACTCGGGATCTCTGATAAATGGGATTTATAGTGTCTGATCCTACTAGTTGATATAATCACTTCCTTTGTCTTAGTCAAAAGGATTTTTTAAAACCTTATACTTATACTATTCATGTGATCATTGTTCAATGACAACATTATCAATGGTAAATACACATTACAATCATTGAAATCCAATTAGATAAAATAAAACATAATAAGTTCATGTGCCTTATAACCCATAAGAAATTTAATTCAATCAAATGATGAATTTTATTATTAATTGTTTGGGTCATTACAACCTTCCTCCCATAAAAATTTCACACTAAAATTTTCATTTTCCCACTCTAAAATAAATCAGGGTATCTCTGCTTCATCACATTATGTAGTTCCCATGTTGAATCGTCAAATGTTAGGTTTCTCCACAATATCTTGATGAGGGGAATTCTCATATTTCATAGGACTATTTCTCTTAGTAATATAATCTTCATTGGATTCTCATAATAGAAAGGAAATCCATAAAAGGTACCACCTCAGGACTGAGTACATGTGATCGGCCATGTTTATAGTCCATCAAGAGGGATACATGGAATAAATCATTTACTTGGGTCTGGATTAGTTGGAGTGTTTGGCGATAGGCCATTTCTCCAGTGTGATAAAGGATCTCATAAGGTCCAATGCACCTTGAACTAAGAATTCACTTATTCCCAAATATAATTAATCTCTTCCATTGAGATATATATATAAATACAATGTCTCCATCATCCAACTCTAGGTCTCATCAACGATTATTAGCATAGCTCTTTTGTCTACTCTGAGTAGCTTTGATGTTCTTCTAGATGGTCTTATCCTTTTCCACCATTTCATTGACCATTTCCAGACCTAAATGTTTTCATTCTTATACATCATTCCAACGTGATGGTGTACTATACCTCTTACTATAAAGGGACTCATAGGGATAAATTTTGAGGCATGAGTGTAAACTATTGTTGCAAGAGAACTCCAACAAAGAATGATGTTGGTCCCATCCAACTTTCATGTCCATTGAGGAATCTCTAAACATTTCCTCATATTTTTCGATAGTCTAATCATCTTGGCCATAATTTTGAGGGAGATATTGCGTTATCATGTTCAGCTCAGTGATCAAAGAATGGTGGGGATTTCTCCAAAACATTGATTTGGATCTTTCATCTCGATCAGACATTATCGATAGTGGTAATCCATGAAGCCTTACAACTTATATTATATATATCCATTCTAGTTGGTCACGTGATAAATCCTATTGAATTTAAAGGAATTTTGTTGTATTTGAAATAATATCCACAAAAACCTAAATAGAATTTATTTCACTAGATGTCATCAAGATACTAGTGACAAATTCCATGGTCATTTTTTCTAATTTCTTTGTTTGTATGGGTAATGGTCGCATTATCCCCTTGGAATTAATCCTTTCATAATTAATTGGAAAACAACATAGGAATTTTGAGGTATATTATGTGATCTCCTTCATCATGGTTTCCCACAAGTAGAACTCTCAGAGATCTCGATACATACCTTTTTTTCCAGGATGAATGGTGAAATTCGAACTATGAGTATAATCCAAAAGTCCAAATATTAAATCAATATTTTATGGAACACAATGTATCAACCAAAATCCAACTATTCCTTCTTCATTAACATTTATCTCCAAGGATTTCACTTTTTTGATAGTTTCCACAGTCATCATTTTTCTAATATCATATTTTTTATCATTATTTAACCATTCGAAAATAGTAGGTTGAGGAATCAATTGTGAAATGATTGATTAGGTTCCATCAATAAAAAATTCACATATCCATCCCATCCAAATCTAATATGATTTCATCCTTTCAATTCTCATCAATGATATATTTTATGGGTCTTTTCTACATAGTGTATCTTCCTCCTTGTTTGCTATACCAGGATAGTAGTGGATTGAGAAGTCGTAATCATTGATTAGATCTATCCATCTTTGTTGTCAAATATTAATCTCTTTCAACATGAATTTAAATTTTCTAATTTTTTTGTCAATATATACTATACAATTTTCCCCAATGATGTAATTCCATAGTATTTTCAGTGTGAGTATCATAGCTTCGTTTCCTAGATAATTTGTGGGATTGTTTTTCGTGTGAATTTTCCTCTTCCTTGAGGCATAGGTGATGCCTTTTCCAATTTTTTTCAACACACATCCCAATAACATTTTAGAAGAATCAATAAAAATTAATAAAATCTCCCCACTTTTGTGTACTGTGAGCACAAGGGAAGTGATAATAATATTTTTTAATTTCATGACTATTTCCTAAAATTCATCATTCTCTCAATTCTTGAATCTATTCACAATTATCTTTGTATGTGGGTATGAAAATCAAGATAAATTTCACTCAAATTGTTGATAATATCTAGTTAACCCAAGGAAGCTACTGATATTATTCACAAATACTGGGGTCGTACATCCATAACATTCCTTTTTCATAGAACGGTCTATAGATATCCTATTTCATTTAAGGATAATCCCCAGGAATGAGACTTTCATAAAAAAGATCACACATTTTTTGTACTTTAAATAGAGTTTCTCCATTTTCATGGTCTTTAGCATAGTTCTTTGATGCTCCTTATGCTTTTCCTTGCATTAATATTATATTAAAATAATGTATATAATATCTACCTAAAATTTTTCGAGGTAATGTCTAAAGACTCTATTATTTATCTACATGATGAAAAATTGAGCAGTTGTTGTCCAAATATCATCACAATGAAATCATAATTCTCGTACCTTGTATGAAATGAATCCTTGGAGATATCCTATGTAATAACCCTTATATTGTAATATACCGACCACATATCCACCGTGAAGAAGTTTTGTTATCCCCATAGATTATTAAAGAATTAATCAATTTGTAACAACGGATAACTTTTATTTATCATCATTTTTTGAGCTCTCAAAAATCAATGTGAAGGCTGATTGACCAATTGTTCCTTATGAGGAAGAGGACTGGTGTAACCCATGATAAAGCACTTGGGAATATAAAACCTTTATCTAGATTCCCCTGTAGTACTTTTTTTATCTCCCCATTTTCCACAATAGTCATCCCATATGGAGTCCAAGATATTTTCAATGAACTAATAATATGACCTATCAAAAAATCATCCTCTACACTAGATGAAGGACCAATAAATTCTTCTTGAAACACATCAGAAAGTTCCCTCAATATAGGCATATATTATAGGATGGATATTTCCATATACTAAAAAATATGAGAATGATATTCATGCTCATAGAATAGTAATATTTGGGATTGTAATTATTGTTTTGTGGAAGATCAATCATGCTCTTTGAAATTAAATTGGAACTGGGGTTGATTAACCCTAATAAAATTGATTTATCTATTAAAGAAATTTATGATTTCTTAATATAGGGAATTCCAGTCATTGGATAGAATTGAATAAAATTACACCAAAGGATGCATGATAGGGTTCACATGGAATTTGAATCCAAAAATTGTCAAAAGTGAGGTGTTATATACATGTGATGAAAAAATATCACAATTTAACATTTTCACCTACATCTCTACAACCATTCCTTGTGATGCTGGTTATATTGTTATTATAATCCATTGTGATATAAAATAATTTTTAGAACTATAATTATAATGTAAATTCTCCATTATTGAATAAATAACAAGTGTACCAATCATCACATCATTGTTGGGATTCACTTCGGTATTAGTGATGGAAACTTCATGCCCTTGTTGTCATAGAGGCTGCCGGTTGCCTTTAATTACCATTTTCTTCGGGCACTAATTCGCAAAGTGCCCAATTACCATGATGTTATATCAATGAAAAATGCATAGAGGGTTGACCCGAGTGACCCATTCGTATGTAATATTGGTTGGTTTCTCTTTTTGGTAATTATTGGCTAGGTTCTCTTCTCTTCTAAAACTAAATCATTTCCTTGATACCCTTAGGAAGTTTTTGGGGTGCTTTATTTGATAGCAGTTAGAAGTGGGGTAATGGAATTTCATATCCCAATTGGATTTATCAATAAAACTACAAGAATTAAAGGCCACATTCTACTTACTATGCCTATGATTCCCTTGAGATTCAATGACATCCATCTCAACATTGGGGGTACATAATTAAATTTCCTTGTAGCTAACAAAGTTGTGGATTTACAGGGCTTTTCATAGGCTATGCATTAGACCACCAAATGTGTGGTCATTCTTGCATATAGGTGTAACGAAAAAATAGGATGTATATCATCAATTTTTTGTTATGTTTTCCTCATAAACACCAATTTATTTATCGTACTTTTTCTTAAGTGCATTGAAAAATCTTTACATGTAAATAGGGATGGTATTGGAAAGTATTAATAAATTTATTTAAGAATTCATTCCATTCCATTGCATTGATTTATTCCCCATGATTTATATTCTTGATCAATTGCTATCGCTTATCATCTTCGTCATCCATATGATAAAGAGCCCGAATAACCATATCATGTGTAAAAAAATTAAAGGATGGGGATGATATTTTAAATGGAATTAATCCATTTCTATAATATTAATGGATTAGATGATACATTCAATGTATGAAGACCTAGGAACATGATGCTCTTGATTATAGGTTGTTATCTCTTAGAGGGGTTTGGATGCACCAATGGATGAAGGTTTTGATTCAGAACATGAGTTATCTAAGATTATATTGTGATAGCATTTTATATTCTCTCTCCCATAAAATTGGGCACCTCATTTGGGAAGTTATCCCATTTCCCTTCACATAAGATATTGAAATGTTTCTTCCAATTATCTTCCATTGGATATAAAAAATGGAAGCTTATGTATGTGTATTTTAACACATAAAAGGGGTCCCGATGAAATTAAATGAATAATATATAAATTACATTTATCACCAAAACTTTTAAATTTATGGGATTGAATTTTTGATATACATGATCTATCTCCAAATTTATATTATTATAGGAATTTTTTTTCTATTAATTATGTTTTATAATGATATTATGAATTTACCTCTAAATATACCCATGGAGTGTCAAACAAGGTGTGTAGTAAGTCTATTTCTCATGTATCGGGTTTACATGAGTCAATCCCAAAACACCATATAATATTTTTTACTCTTATTTACATATGTGATAGAACCACATCCACATGTAGTGTCTAAAAAGGGATCTGTTTTCATGATAAAACACTTAATCCATACATACCAGAATGTTGTGATTATATTACACATATTCTTGTCCCTATAGGTTATTTATATGGTTTTCTAATAGTAAACCAAAAAATAACTATACCCTTCTCGGATGCCAAAAATAACAACCCAGATCATATTAAACCATAATAAATTGTTTAATACCTGAGATAATACAAAATAAAACCCCAAATTATTTGAAAATATAGTGTCATTAAGAATTTTTCACATTTCATAAAAACCAAAAATCATGTCATACAACATAATTATTGAAAACCTTCTTTTACATGATCATAATAATCCATTGTACATAAAAAACATGGGAGATTGTGAATGAAAACATGTGATCTGGGTGATCTATAAAGAACAATAATGGAAAAAAGTGTTATTACATGAAGAATAAAATACATGTTAGAAAATATGCATATTAATGGTTCGTGAAAGGAACAAGAATATAGAGGAATGATAAACCTTGATAATCACAACATGGAAATGTGTCTACAATATACAACATAGTATTATCATGAGTCAAGGTTCGTTTTACATATAAGAGAATGATTCATAACACATTGAACATGAAATATAATGGGTAAAAACTCATTTAACATTAATTATCATGAGTAAAACCTCATTTACCATGACATATCATGATACTAAACATTTCCTAATCCATTAGATCACTATCAGGGCGCAACCCTCATAATCATTACATTATCATGTTTTAGTATCCCACATAAATCATATTACAAGGATTCATTAATCATATTAAGTAATACAGTGATAATTTAATATTGAATATATACCTGTAATTCCCCAATAAATTAGTATACAAGCATAAAGGTGAATACCCTTGATAGATAAATTGTAATGTTATTCACCACATATTGAAAAATCATAATACAATTTTGGCAGCAAAATAAAGTCAAATAGAAATTCAAAAGAAGGATTGATGAGAGAAAAATGATCTCTCATTAATTTTTCATGAAATGGAAACTAAATAGGATAATAAATAATATATCCCAACTTATATAATTTCATGTTAAAGGGAATATTAAAAATGAAGTTCTTGACAATAAGAAGAAACCCTTATAGAATTTTGGCATAGTAACATTTTTGGTAAGGGTCCAAAAGGGGGAGGATAAATGATCACTTATTGAAATAATATAAAATGGAAATTTTTTAATTGATTATAAAAGGATGAAAATATATCTAATTTAAAATAAAGATAATAATTTCAAAAAAGGTTCTTTAATCAAAAGGAAGAGAGGAAGGTTAGGATCTCTTACAGAATGTTTTTCCTGGTAACATGTGTATATAAAAGATTATAGATAGTTTAATAATAGTGAAAATAATATTTCATTATATATGAATAAAAATTGGTATTATGGAGATTTTTTTTGAACATACCAAATATATGAAAATTCAAATCAAAAGACATATCATAAATGGAGTTCATGATTAAAGAGGAGAGTGGAAGATCCCTTACTAGGATTTGCGATTCCAAAGGATTGGGTGTGGATTTTTAGAGAAATGGGGATCCTTGAGATAACTATAGGTGAAATGGGGAAGAGGTTTTTTGAGTTTCAAAAAAATTGAGGGATTATAAATGGGGTCTTGGGTGGGTTTATAAAGGAAAGTCGGGGGATATATTTATTATTTTGATTTTGGACACTTCAGAATAAAATATCCATAACCTTGTACTATTCTAAGGTTTTTCCCATGGTTTTGGGAAAAGGTGAGTGGAATATTTTCTTTTAAATGGATATGGGTCGAAGATATTAATATATTTCCTTTTATCATGTGGAGGTGAGTTACACTTTTAAAGAAACAATTTTAAAATCATAAAATACATTATATGTATTGGAGGATTCAAAAAGGAGTAGTAAAGTAAATCAAATATACATACAATTATATTATTTTATATTAAAAAATATATATTTGGACAAATATAAATGTTTTATTATTTATTACGTAACTATCAGTCCATTATGATGTCGTAAAACAAACTCTATATTTATATGGTGTTTAATTTTTATCCAAAATTTATAAAGTCTAAAAAATTTATTAAAAAAGAACCTTTGGATAATTTCAACATCCTGATTCCAAAAATAATATTAATTTTACCTAAATAATTTTTTAAATATGTTAATTTAAACTTATAAAATAACAATGAACATTAATTGAAATTTGATGGGTTTTGACAGAAATAATTTTCAAGCCTTAATAAAAATTTCAATATAATTCATATATAATTTAGGATCCATTATATATAATATAAATTAATATAATAAAAAAAATTTACTAAAATATTATTTATTTCAAAAATACATTAATTCATCAAAATATATATAAAATTTTATTTTGAATATTAACTGAAAATACTATTTGTTCATTAAAAATCATTTACAAAGTAACAATAACAGAACGATAATATATTAATTATTCTATAAAAAAATTAACATATTACTAATGACAGGGTATAGAAACATATCACATTATTACACTATCATAAACCCAAAATGATAGGTTCATGATGATGGGTCTTTAATGGGTCTCATCGGTGAAAATGATTCGGGTCGTGATCTCTATGATTTTTCACTTCTCCTGTAAGAGGTTCTGATCATGATTATGTTGTTGGATCTCAGCTTGGGATTTGAAGAGTAGCTGGTTACCATGAAAGATGTTGGTCAAATTTTGTTATATGATGAATCCCTTTTATCAAAATTATATGGTATAAATATATTAATATATTTTTCTATATTATTTGTGTTACCATGTTTTAAGAGGGTTTTTTTTCATAATACTTGACAGGTGACCATCATGTTATGATTTCACCATATAGGGGGTGTGTGAATTACGTGAATTGATGATAGTGGCGGACCCATACATAGGCTAGGATAATGACATCCTTCTTTACTTAATAGAACATGATGATGTATATATTATGTGGTAAATTATGAATCTTGATTACATTAGGTTACTGAATCACATGATAATATAAATTACATTATTAAACCATGATATATTTCATTGGATTTGTGGCTATTTCATTGTTATTTCATATGAAATTTATCATCCTTTATACCTGTATCAAAAGTAGGTATTCAAGGGGCTTCTGATGTATTGATTATAACATAGTTATTTGATATGTGATCATATTTCTAACAGATTATTTAACAATTATTAATATCATTTAATAAACCAATAATACATGTGAACTATTGTAATGGATACATCTGTTGTATATTAATTCGTTTTATTAGTCACACTTTATTTGAGAATTTCAAATTTTTTGAATAGTTCATGAATTATTTTATAGTAATGGAAAATGGGTTCATTGAAGATATGCTGGTTTATCGAAAATTGTAATTGTGGTTGGAATAGAATAGACTCTAGGTGACTAACAATGATTTTTATTACCCACCTACATATTAATCTAGTTTTTTATGCCATAGTGGGAGCCCTACTTTTAAAATTATTATTTTCAATAAATTATCTTCTATTAATTATTACTATATTATTATCATTTTACTCATGTAAATCATATTGTAATTTTATATTAATTTTTATTTATTCATGGAAATTATAATTAACATATAGCCTCTGCTACCGATGGGAATAATACCCATATGTTTCTTGATATCCTCTTAGACATGGCGATGTGTGCGTAAGTTGATATTACTCATTGGTTCAGGATTGGTGGTCTAGTATATGAATTTATATATAGAAAGGCATAAGTTTATTTTTTATTAAAATAGCTTTTAAAATGATATATGTTTTTTCGCATTAAAATTATAGAACTATTGGATAATGAAATTGTTTTTTATGAACATGAAAATGGATATTAATTGAATATTATTGATTTGATATTCAATAAATAAATTATAAATTATTTTCATTATTATGATTTTTTGACTTGTGAGATTGATTTATTGAATGATGTACATTATATAATTAAATGAAAATCATGAACAATTACTTGACTATATATTTTATTGGTAATGAATAAAATAAAACATTGGAATAAGTTTCAAAAATTATAATTTTTATGAACTAAAAAAATATATATTTCAAAACATTGTTCTCTACATTATAAGAATTTTTAACATTAAAATGATGTATTTTAAAACATAAGGATTTAAAGGGAACATGTGATATGATTATAGTGGGAGTGAATTATTTTTAAATTTTTGGAAGTCATGTTAATGATATCTAAATTAAGGTCATTATATGATAATATATTATTTCAATTATTAGAAATTGTATTATTTGAAATCATATATTCGCTTGTCTATTGATGGGAATTATTATTATTTATTACTTATGAAAGTAGTTTAGAAAGAAGTGGATTTGGATTAATAATTTTTCATTGTGTTTTTCAAATCATAACATTATTTTTTGGGTAAATCAAAAGTGAATAAAATATTGGTTTATATGATGAAAATATATATAATAATATATGGTTATTTTTTGGAATAATTTATATCATTCGAAATAATATTATCATATTGTATTTTCCACTTCGGGAATAAAATAGAGATTTGAGATATACTATACATGTTATAAATTGAAATGAAATAAGGTAAAAATTATTATATGAAATTATATATATCTATGTTATTATTAATGTGAAAATTGATTTTTTTTTCAGATGAAAAAATAATTTTGATAGATTATTTTGTTTATAAAATTAATTTTGTTAAAATTACTTAATATTAAATACATTTTTTATTTTTGTGGTAATAATATACTTATGATGTTCATTTCTAATCGTTAAAACTTATTATATCAATTTATTATATTACGAGAATTGATATGGTAATTATATAACATTATCTACTACATAAGATGTCTAGTAATGATATTTTTTGAATTATTTTATTATAAATTAATATGTTCAGTTAGGAAATAACAATGATTTTTGATATGATATTTTATAAGACTCTTTCTAGTCTATGTTGAGATGATTCATTAGATTGGGTATGTTATTATTTTAGCTACACTAGGATTATCCCATGAGCATTTCAATTAGGTGAATTCAAGAATAAAAATATAATTCACTGAGTTTTGAAATGTAGTCATATCAAATATATTAAAAAAAATTCATGATTTTGGAACGTCATGCATTTATCCTTTTTAATAACTATTACTTATGTTTTAGTGACATATTCTACAAAAGACATTGATTTTGAACAAACATTTTTTATTGAATGATTATTTGGAGGATTCATGGTAATAACATGATGTTATTTCTATGAGTGTGGGTTGTTTATGATAAATTAAAATAATATATTTCACTCTAGACATTATAGAATATTAAAAAATATAAACAATTTGGGACCTCTACTAGATTCCTTAAATATATATATTTCAAAAATCATATATGTTCATATCTAATAAATTTAAGGATTTCTCATGTATTAGATTTTGTTATGGAATAATTCCTTGAGTGGTTGGGAGGAGGATATTGAGATCATTCAGATGATATTAGGTGGGATTTGATGATAATTTAGTATTGTGAATTATTCTATTACATTGAATAATTTTAGTTATATGTTTATATAATATATGGGGCATGATTATGTCAATTACCTATATATGGTTGTATTACATATGTGGGAATTTTAGGAATTTTATGGGATTAAAATTTTAGTTGTTTGGTAACAATTTATCTTATGTTCAATCTTAATATATTTTTTCATCAATATTTTTTTGATGATCCATTAGAAAATAAATCATATCCTAATAATTACTCCTAACTATAATTCATAATAATGGAGAGAACATGAGGCCAGGAAACATAATTTCCATGTGATATCATTCTACCTGGGTAGAACCTTACTTGTAGGGTGATATAATACAACACAATAAGTAATCACCAATGAGGTCTCTAATACATTTTAAAATAATTTCTAGTTTATTTAAAATAACATATGAAAATCAATCACACACATCCCAAAACACTAAATTCAAACCATCATTCAATTACTACAAAACCATAAAGCACGAAAAAACATTCATTGTCTAGTGTTAATGCAGATCAAATTAAATAATCATATACAAACAATAGGGAACTAAAATATACTTTTAATCCAACATTTCATAATAGAAACAATTAGGTTTTGGAAAAAAACGTTGAATTATTGTCAAAGACCATACCTTAAGGTAGAAATGCATATGACGAGCCTTCAACAACATAATATTAGTATGGAATTTCATTCTATAATATAAATGTATTTGTTAGTAGTTATTAATTTTTTTAACCTTAAATTTGAATATAAATAATTTTTTTATTTAATTGAGTTATTATATTTAATATAAAATGAAATAAAGACATTATAAACATCTTAAATGGAGCATAATTAGGATAAATATACATGTCAAATAAAAAAATGTATCGTTAATGAGTGAGAAAATCTGATATTATTCATTATTATTTTCTATAAAAATAATATTACCATGTACGACTAAAAAAATAAATAAAAATAGCATAAATATTATTGAAATTTTTAATGAAAAAATGTTATACAATGATAAAAAAAATTATATATAAGGATCCAAGATATATTTTTTATGGAAAAATTGCTAATGTGACTATTATATATATGATGTGTTTATATTAGTGATGGGTATATCATAATGGGAATAACATGCATATAATACCTATATAAAACATTATAATGTATTAGAGATTATAAATTTTAAAAATATAATTAATTAATGAATATCATTAAAATAATTATGAAATAATAAAAATACAAATGTGGTCATTTTATGTTAAAGAAACTATTTTTAGTAATTATTTTTTCAATAAATTATTTATTTTAATAAGTAATTAATTTAATAAAATGTGGTTGTTTATTTTTATAAAATATAATCAATATTTAGAATAATTATAAACAAATTATGTTAAATGGTAAATAACATTTAAAAAAATATTTACTTAACATCTTAAAAGTAAAATATTATAAAACAATGTAAGTCTCACATGGAAATTTTATTTCATAAACAACAAAATATTTATATATTCTAGAAATAATATATTATCTATCAAGGTAAATTTTACAATTCTAATAGATATTATATCACAATACCCACCAAAAATACATAAAACACATAACTACCACGTGATTCCTTAACCACTCTTCATGTATATTAAATTTATAAACAAATGTTCCCCAATATAATATATAAATAAACCCATTCCACCAATTCCAATGAATTCAATAATATTTTTTTAGAATAAAAAAATTAAATTTGATTCCCTATAATCCTTCTTCGTGTTTCAAAAATTATTTTTACTAAAAGGACTCAGAAAGCATTCATAATAATGAAGTATTGTTAGTAAATATCCAAATTAAAATATGTTTATAAAAAGATCTCCAATACAAAATTGTTTTCTTATCTAATTAAAATAATTTTATTGTAATATTAATTACTTTTATAAAATATTATTAAATAATATATTCATATGTAATTGGTGTATAATAATTAAATATTGATTGATATATAATAATTATAGTCATACACCAACTTAATGTTTGGGTCAGTAGAACCACAAACATGAAAGATGCTACACCATTTTCTTAATTAAAATAATAGTTAGTTATAAAAATAAGTGATATATATAATAATTAATATGAAATTTTGTTATTTAAAGGGGTTAAAAGTATATACAAAAAATAATATTATTTACTATAAAAATCATTTGGTTAGGAATGTTTCAGGAAATAAGAGAATAATAGATTATTTCATTGATAACCATACTCATAAATTCTATGTAATTAAAATTGAACACTAAAATAAAAAATATCATTATTAATATAGAACCATGATTATTATAGAGATGTTGAACGTATGAATAAGGAAAGATGACCGAGATGTGAATAAAAAATATGTATGAAAAAATTGGAAATATGAAAATATGATGATTTATTAAAATATGAAGGACTAGTGGAATATTTTTAAATCAAAAAAATATATTAGTATTAATGAAAATATATAAAAATATATTTATTAAATAGTAAAGTGATAAACTAAATTTTCTGGCACTGGGAGTCAGTGTTATTACAAAAATGTTCAATGTTATAGAAGGAGTTTTTATCTTGATCATTATTCTATTGTAAGAATATTGATATATTATATTTATTTTGTGTATTACATTGATAATAATTATTAAATACAAATTATTATTATCTTATGATCATTTTTATTTGTTTTTTATCCTTTCTTTTGGGATGATTCATACTTCACCCCCATAATGTTTTAAGATAAAATTTACATTACCACTATTTTGGATTTGATATTCTCATCCTAAATTTAGTTATATTATATATCAGATTATGAAAAAACTATACACATGATAAATTTCCTTTTAGGATATCCCATTCAAAAAAAATATATTGATTTTATTGTTTATAATTTTGTAATCAATATCCCTATTTTCTTCAATGAGTTTATCAGTCAATCTCTATTTTACCACATTATTTCATTTTGATTATGTTTTTATGTATATAATATCTTGATTCCATAATTCACTAAATAATTTTTATTTCCATTCGCTATCTTATTTAATATAATTATCAATATTTACAATATTTATAAATACATCAAAATTTATAGAAAACTTTATCCTAGTAGCCTTGAAATTTCATCCCATAAACTAAAGTATGTTCATTCTCTATTAACACTATTTAATATTTGACCATTTATGAATTCATTAAATTATACTTTCACAATTTCTATGGGGATTTATATTCATGATATAATAAAATATCTCATTTTATATTATTTTTAATGCTTTTAAATATTGTTATGTAGTATATTTTATCTTCACAGGTAAATAATGATATGATTTTTTGGTATATATAACTGTTATAATGTTCATATAAACACATTAGTCTTGACATATTTATATATTGAAGGTTATATTGGAAATATATATCCTTAGAATGAATTGGGTAAAGTGTTATATTAGATAAGATTGTTTAATATGTGAAAAGGGAAGAAATATAATATCCCATGTTATGATATCATGGTAGAGTAACTTAAATTATGTTTATGGTATAATATTATTTTTTTTGTACCTCATTTAAATTTTATAATTAACATATTATATAATATTCCTAATTATTTCATCAATCCAATATTTTCATTTTATGTTACTCCACTATTATACTTTTCATGCTCACAATTTTTTCTCAAATTAAAATCTCATATATTTGTCAAGATTTTCTATTGTTATCTCATAATTGAATTTATTTATTTATATCCTCGTGATTCCCAATTAGTTTGTTTGATTGAGAAGGAATCATGATTTATGAGAGTTATGGAATAAATTCATATTTTTTTATTAATAAGAAAAATATATAACTAACTATTAAATATTCAAATTTAATTAATAGGAGTGTGTTCTAATCATGACTTATTTTGTATCATTATTTTAAATTAAATTACATATCATTATGTGGATTAGCGATTATCATATTTGATATCAAAGTATGATTTATTTAATTATAGGGATTACCTTTAAAGTAATAAGAGGATAAAAATTAAAATAACCTATGTTTAACCAGTGTGTTATGGATGAATAAATATTATTTTAGATTATTATAATTCATATGATTATTTAATAAAAAGATGTTCTATATATATATATATTATTAACAATTGCTATTTTGGTTTTAGAAACCTTATGGAATAAAGGGGTATTTTTGTGAACAAAATTTTTTTTTATAATTATAGTGAACCATATTATTCATATATATTTATTATATCGGTTGAGATGAATATTAAGTATAAAACACAATGTCCCAAACAGGAACTGTATAATTCTAATATCATTACAATCATTTATTGATAATAAAACAGGATCATATGTGAACCACATGATCACCCAATAAAATATTCATAACATTCACCCCTCTTAAACTAATCATCTTTAGTACGTTCATACATAACACTGTCAAAATGAATTATAAGAAATTGTGAGTTCATACGTACAGTTATGCTATCCATGTGAGGTATCAATGATCAATTGAAAAAAAAACATGAGAATAATGGAATTTTATAATTATATTAATATTTTAAAGTTATACATTTAATATCATATATCATACCCATGATACATATTTTAAATCATTGAACATCATATGAAATTAAACATATGGGAGTCAAAGAGAATTAGTCATGTGTTCATAATGTTGGAATAAGACATGTGTTTATTGTATACAAATAAAAATAGAAGATATCTATAGTAGTCTATGATCACTTCCATGTCCATCATTTTCTATTGGGATTAGTCTCGCACCATAATAGTTATAATGTTTCACTTCCATAACTAATAAAGTGGATATAACCCCTTACTGATCTAGGGCCAGTACCCATTATAGTGACGTTTATTTGTAGGAATATAAATCATTACATAATTAATTAATGAGAAATATAATTTTATGCTTACCCAGTAGAAAATGAAAATAATTCATCTATATTCCACATGATTATTAAATATTCATCATATAAAAATAGTTGATGAGAAATGGGTTTAATAATCATTCATTAAAGAATAATCCATTAAAATATAATAGGTTTAACAAACAAGCCATTAATTACTAATATCACAAACCGTTGAAAAGAAATAAGTTTCATAAACCTATTATATTCATAAAAATAAAACATCCCTATAATAAATATGTTTGGAGTCATTGGATCAAATCCCCAATAATGATTAGGAATCGTCAATGTATGTCATCAATGATGGAAGATTATTTTAAAGAGCACTTGAAATATTTGTTGAGTAGAATATCATTTTTACTATTAAAAAATATATAAAATATAATAAAATTCTGAAATATATATTCTAAATATTACCATAGATACTTAAAAACTAATCTTCAATGAATTTTGTGGTCGGGATGATAAAAATTATTGTTCCTTCTATATAAATTAAAATAATACACTCATTTCTAACATGTGTAAAAAAGATTCATAATAAGCCTCACTTTTAAAAAATAAAGGATTACATTTCAATATATTTTTAAAAAATAATGCACTATTATAAAAGTATATAAATAGTCATTTAAAAATAGAAAAAACATTCGTCAAATCATTTTTAGAAAACTATGATATGAATCATAAAAGGTTATTGAACAATGTGATGAATACAGTCAACTTTTTATAAAAACATTCTTTCAATATATTGAGTATTTAAAGAGTGTAAAATTATATAAAATCATGTAAATTCCTGAAAATAATAGATGATAAAAAAATAAAATATTATCTTGATTGGTATATCATAACATATCACATGTAGAAATATAATAATAGACAATCCAAATAAACAATGTGATTATATAAGAATACCCTTATATCAGTGTTATCATCTAAATAATAATTCCCATAAAAATTTATAAATATGTACTTGTAAATAACCAATAATTTCATAATAGGAATCACAAATTTCATTCAAGGGTAGTATCAGCACCACATAAATGAAAAAAATTGGTGAATATTTCTTGTGTATAAGAGAATTATATGTGAGAAGAAAATCACATACCTCAGGTATGACTTCCTTTATATGTGTCCAACCCTCCTGTATAATAAATACATGTTTTCACAAAAAATATAATTGAAAAAAATAATATATATAACTCCATATATGATTTATGTGTAACATTTTATCTCCAATTAACTAACAATTATTAACTAAAATCACTATTCCTGGTGATATTAGGGTTGTTTTTCTTGGATGTTATGGTTTATTAGTTTTGTTCAATTTTATTTAACATGGTTCCATCATCTCAAGGACATAAATATAGATAGACATGTTAAACATATCCATTATAAACATATTTATAATCCTTCATATAAGATAGACATAGAAAAATGATTTACACCATTCATTGATACATTAGACCAAACATACACATGACCATTGACTTCACTTATTAAATGATAGAATGAATGAATGATAAAATATTATTACTCTTTCAGGAATCAATATTACATAATATATATATATATATACTAATTTAATTAAATATATACATTTTAAAATCCGTGTAAGATCGAATTGAGAAACAAAACACATCATTTCGTGGATGTGGTAGTCAACACGTACAAATGAGCGACATATTTGTTATCATATAGATTTAAATATCGGAAGGAAAATGTAGTATTTTAGTTCTATTATTAATGTTACCTCATATGTATAAAGTACAAAATTTAATCCTATAATAATTACCATCAATTAAACAAGGTAGATTAATATTATTTTTCTCGCTATGTAAAGACCAAATGAATTACACAGACACAAGCAATACATTCACTTTAAATATTATTAAAAAGGGAGGATAACGGTGATTCCACTATCAAAATATACTTTATATATACATATATTGGATAATAAATATAATTCTTTCTGATAAAAAAATTTTATAATAAGAGGAAATGATATGTTAAAAAAAATTATTCGGTTGTTGTGAATATATATTCATTAATAGAACTCCGTTATGTCTCCACATATTTGTCCAATGAATAGCCTTTTGTGAATACAAGAATATATATACTATGGATTACAATGTTGATAAGGATCCTATTTGAGGAATTTTCAAGGTTGAAGGATAAATTTTTTTGAAGAGAGTAATGGGCAGATTTTCGTTCATAATTGATGAGAGGGGAACACTTGGGATTTAATAAATATTTTTAAAATTTAATAAATCCATTGACTAGAAAAATTATTCCAGTGTCTGTGTATTTGAAGATAACTCTATATGGGTTTGTAATACAATCCATATATAAATTCTCTATATGTTATTTTTTATTGTAAACCTTATCATATTTATTAACCGATTGTTTAACAAATTACATTACCAAATTTAACACCTTCTTTACGCTTACGTGGTTATAATATTACATATAATGTAAAAAGTGGTCCATAATTGACAATGAATAAAATATTAAACCATATATTATCCATTTTATCCTCATTAAAAATAATTATATGTTTTAAATAATTTAATAAAATAATATATTCATATAATATCATAAATACCAATATTGACATTGATCATCAATTATAATATAAAATAAATGTATAAAAAATTTGAAATAAAAAATAATCATTCGACACATCCCTACTATGTTATATATTTATTTATAATTTATGCAACACAATAAATTAATAAAATTTTATTACTGCTAATATTTTAAAATAATTTATATCATTTTTCTATTAAATAAATATATATCATATTATGGTTTCCCAAGCATATAATGTATTTATTAAAAAAAATAAATCTAAAAATTAATGAAAAAAATTGAAGATAATATTATTATATACTAAATATAATTTTATATTCACTCATAACATGATTTTGTCCCAATGTTAAGACATAATAGATATATACCAGTAAGCGAGTGGTGTCTTGTATCACTGTTTCATTTAAATATAATATCTGTCATTTTCATGGAGATTTTTTCCTGAAACAAATAAATTTCCAAAATAAGGTGATAATGAAATATCTGAATTTATTAAAAAATGATTACATACTATGGCCTTATCATTTAGTTTCAACATATAATAACCTGAATTATCTTTTATCATGGGGACAAATTTCACTACAATTAATATTTATTTTGATAAAAATGTTAAATATCCCATGTTACTTAATTTAAACCACCTATTTGTAAATATGAAATACATCTTCCTCTATTAAATTTAATTTAGTGGCATATATTAATTTAAAAAATATGACATGGATAATGCAAAAAATGTACTTTTAGATAAATACAATTTTAAGAATAGACCGTTTTTTATTCTTATCCTTTGTTTAGAAAAAAGAGAATAATATACCATTTTATTAAATATATAATACATGAATTCCATTAAAATAATTCAAAAATTATAATTAATTAAATTTATTAGGAAAATAAATTCTTCTCATTAAACATTTTTTTATGGAAATCATCTTATTTAATAATGATTATTATATTAATTTACAATTATTTACTAATAAATGGATTTACATAAAGAAATTTAAACAATAAATTGTTCATAAATTATATAATTTTCATTCCATCAAATTTATTGTCAAAGTTTTTATGTTATATTATATGACTATTCATTTAACCTTTGGGATGCATGAATCACATTTTATGAAAAATATTATATATATTCGGATACATATTTCATAAAATCTTGAAGTGTTACATTATACCAGAAAAAAAAATAATTCTTCCCATGATCATCCATCGCATTGGTACATTAAAATTAGGATATACTATTTTAAATCATCAATGGGATACATTGAATCTTAATTAAATTTATGATTTTCAATAGAAAATTAACATGGTGGGTAGTCTTATTGTTAATCATCGTATTACTAGGATCCATTATTTCATCTTCTGGTTCCTCATTGTTAATACAATGCTCTAAAGTTACACCAATTTATTTTGGTAAATGTTAATTATCAATATTTTTACTACCTCTAAAAATATACATTTTCCACATCATGAACCTCATAGAGATTTTCTATATGCACTCAGATTTATTCAATCATTAGATCCCAACTATTAATATCAAAATTTAAAATATTTAAATAGGATTGATTTTTATTCAATATAAATATCCAAAACATATTGAATATATAAATTCAGGAAAAAAAACCTTCTCAATAACATTATATTCATGATCATGATGATGATTTTAAGATATAATTTTCTATCACCTTTTACATTCCTTGATGTGTTATTTAATGAACCTAAATTTAATATCCATCTAAATATCTAGATAATCTCCAATTAAAATTCATTATCTAAATCCATCTCCCAAAGATAGGTTTATACAGTTCATTTCCTAGGGTTCATTATAAGTATCAAAATAAATGTTCTAATGAATTCTACATTATTTAAAATACCTAACAATTGGATGATGATATTCCCAAATGCCTTTCAAATCCATTGAACAATACATCATTATATCCTTAGGTTTTTTAATGGTTATCCTAGAGTAAACATCGAACAATATATAATTTTACATATTGAATATCAAATTTATATACATATATCATAGAAGATATCTCTAGTACATTGACGTAATTCACATATAATAAAAATATATAATAGAATGTGGTATTTCATGAAACCCTATAACTTCCATAATTTAATTTCCAAGCATTGTACAAGAGAGAATTATTCTTTAATAAAAATGATGTGTGATGAAATTTATGGAGATCAATTAATACAAAAATAAAATTGTCACCATTATAATTTTTTGGTAGTTTAATTATGAAATGCATAGTGATTTTACCATTATCTTATTTTATGATTAATAGTTGTAAAATACAATTATACTTATGACATTCAGTGTTAATTTTATAACACAACAATCATCGAGATACATACCCGAAATGATCTCTGCTGAAGTTTCGCACCATAAATAGTAATTTGTATCTTAATAAATCTATGTAATCCTACATTAATAGTGAATAATATACTATAAACAACATCCATTAGTACTTATTTTAATGTAGGTGTCATTGGTACCCATACATAGTTAATAAATCGTGTCATTAAATCATAATATTGTATAAATTCATTAATATTTCTCACCATAATATATAGTTATATATAACATTTCTACACATATTTAATCATCAATGGGAAATATGATTGAGAAATTATGTTTTTAAGAAATGTTATCTATGAATTCATCAATAGTTAAAAGATCCATCCTTTTGTAAATCCAGAAATATTTTTTTTGACAATCATCATTGATAATATTCAGTAAATTTTTAGATTCAAAGTATCTCCCATGATGTTCTATTTCCATAGGTACTAATGTATTGAGTAGTCATAATCCATAATATAATTATATGATCTTATATAGTCCATATTCATCCTTTTCGGGGTGACAAACAACATTAATATTTAATGATTAGAATATTTATCACACCAATATCAATAAATATATTCCTATCATATCATTAATGATTAAATTACAATGGAAAACACTAAATAAATAGTTGGGTATATTTTTTTAGGATTCTACTATTTTCATGAGGCATAACCTATCACCATGTCATCCTATGTGAGAATGCGTCCCAGTCACTTCATTGATGCAACACAATTAATTATAAACCATGTTGTACTCTATGGTCATGTAAACCCTTTTTCACTAACAATAATTCAATTTGGAACCTTTTATTTTTCTCCAATTTATTTTACCAATGTATCGTAGTTCCCTCCCAAGCTAACATTGTTATTGTATTAGAAATTTAATAAAAATTATCCATAATGAACTGATTATTTATAAGAAAACCATGAAAACAATATATCGTAGACACAATGGATGGTTCATCCCAATGTTTAATAACATTTTCCATTAGAGGTTCTTTGGATTCACACAATATTTAGATTATATAACCCATTAATGAAACATTTTGAATAAAAATAAGACTTGGTAAATAATTCATAATGGAGCTCCTACATTTGGTTTTTCAGAAAGATCATCAAGTGATCTTCATTACCTTCCCTAATCATAGAATATACAATAGTATTTTATCTATAGTGTTCGACAAACATATCAAGGCACACTTTAATGTTTCTATTTTATTGAATCAAATAATATAGTTGGGGAATTATTTAGACCAAAGGGATGTCTAATATATTAATAGTTTCCATACATTTTTTGGAAATATTTCTTGTTTATATCATTCTTATTGACCATAAAATGATGATTTATATAATTAATGTAAATATTAAAAATTATATATCTCCACATATTTGATAAGACAATTCCTTTAAATTTAGTGGAGTAAATGTTTTATGGATTTTTCTCTCATTCCGTTCTGAATAATCAATACATTGTCATATTGATAAATATTTTTAAATAAAAGTATAGGTTCACAATGATTTTAGGAAAATTTCTAAATGAATCCTTTTTTATGATTTTATTAAAATATCAATTTCTATTCATAATATACAATATGGTCCATTATATATATTTTAATTGAAATATGAGAAGAAATAGTTATGAGTTTTATTGAAAATTCTATATCATGATTTGATTTAGGACTATGAAATTTTTATATATGACATAAAAAAAATCCTATAAAATATGTATTTTGTTGATTTTGATTTTATCCCGAACTATCAAATATAATAAATCCCTTTTAGTTGGAATGATGACCAAGATAATGGACATGATTTCCTTCCAATATGAATATTTATATATCAATAAATATATGTACTTATTACATTAATAGTGAATGATAACCATTAAATAACATCGAATAGCTCCATTTTTTAATTTTTTTGTCATTGGTACCCATACATAGTTAAAAACCATGTCATTAAATTATATTATTGGTTAAATTCACTATAATTATGACCATTTTACATAATTATAGATAATAATTCTATATATATTTAATATTCAATAGTATAGATGATTGAGAAATTATTTTGTTAAGAAAATTTATCTATTCATTCATCAATAGTTAAAAGATCCACTCATTTGTAAATCTAGAAACATTGGTTTTTTCATCATCGTCATAGATAATGTAGAATAAATATTTCGGATCAAAGTATCTTCCATGATGTGAAATTTCAATAGGTAGTAATGTATTGAGTAGTCATAATCCTTAATATAAGTATATCATATTATATAGTACATATTTATCTTTTTCTGAGTGACTAAAAACATTAATATTTTATTATTAGTATATTTATCACACATATTTCAATAAATATAATCCCTTAATATCATTAATGATTAAATTACAATAGAAAACACTAAATCATTAGTTGGGTATATATTTTTTGGATTCTTCTATTTTCGTGAGGCATAACCTATAACCATATCATCATATGTGATAATGCATCTCAGTAACTTCATTAATGAAACACAATTATTTATAAACCCTGTACTACTATATGGTCATGTGAACAATTTTTCACTAACTATCATTATATTGGGATCCTTTTAATTACCTCAAATTAATTTTACCAATGTAACATAGATCCCTCCCATGATAACATGGTTATTGGGTTATAAATTAGTTATAAATGGTCTATAATTCACTAAGTATTTATACAAAAACGATGAAAACTATAGATCTCAGACATAGTGGTTAGTCCATTCCCATGTTTAATAACATTTTCCTTTGTAGGGTCTAGTGATTTACACTATATTGATATTATAAAACCCATGAATGAATCATTTTTATTAAAAAATACGACATTGTAAATTTTTTATAATGAAACTCCTTTGTAACACCCCAAGCTATCACGATACGCTTATCTTTCAATAATGCAATAGCTTGCATTGTACGTAACTTCGAGATTCTAACACATCGCGACCAATTAAAATAGCCATTATGAATAGTAATACCCACTTTTTGAAATTATATATATTTTATATTTCATAATTGACTTCATTTTTTGATTTGGAATATCGAAATTAGCCTATGATGAAAATTTGGTATTTTTCTGAGAACATCCAATTTTTTATGAATAGTGAAAAATACTTAAAAACAACTTTTTTAATAAAAATAATTTATAGTGATAAATTATAACATTTATTTTTTTAAAGTATAATTAGAATATATTTTTACCATTTTATCCAATGGTGGTCATTGAATTAATTTTACTTTGAAATTGGACATAAACAATTGTCAATCTTTGGATATATAATATTTTTTAAAAACACGCTATTTGTTGTGATAGTGAGAATTAATTATAAAATTAATGAATGAAACTTATATGTTTTGAATTTTTTATAATAGAAATCATTTTTTGATTCGGAATATCAATTATAGCTTAGGGTGAAATTTTGGCATTTTTCTAAAAAACATCAATTTTTGATAAATAGTGAAACCACTAAGTGGTAGTTAAAAAACTGATTTTTTCATTTAAATGAAACATTACCACATCTGTGATTTGATTTTCAAAAATCCTACATACATTTTTGTCATTAGGAAGTAAAATTTTGTTCAATGGGATTAAAATAATTTTTTGGTGAATAGTAACATTTAATTTGAATTAATCGCAATTAAAGGTAATTAGATAAATTTAAGGTAAAAATGATATTATAAATATATAAAAATACCTTTAAACATGTCATACCCTTATTGGATGAGTCATGGAGACCAAGAAAATCTATGGGTTAACTTGGTGACCCCATAGAGCCACTTGGGTAAGAAAATGACATTATTAACTTTTAATTTAAAGTAAAAATAAAATTGTCACAAACATGGGTTGTTTTACTAATACAATTATTACATGGGGTTATATAAGTTTATGTTTAGACTAAAAATATTCATTGGAAATATAAATCAATTTCATACATCATGATATTTTTTTTATATGTTTTAGTCATTAGATAAATTAAATTTTTTTGACACAATGATGATGTCGTGATTACCTCATTAATTAACAAATTAAATAAAATGAAAAGATAATGTAAAATATAAGACATAGACTTGCCAAAAACCTATTGGATGAGTATATTTCGAACCATTATAACCTTATACTAGAAATATATCATTTTGGGACCTTTAAAATCCGAAAATCATTTCATAATAATGTAACATTTATTGACTTTCCTAGAGCACCTCTCCTCTCCTCTTATAAAAGGCCCCCACCTCTACCACCTTATTCACACATTCAAAGCCATTTTTCTTGGACGAAATCTCCCCAAATACTCTCTCACCATCCCTATATTACTCCTATAAGGCTCATTTTTGGAAGAAGTCTTCCCAAGGAAGCCTTTGGCTCAAATCAAAAAGAGTTACCCGATTTCAAGGTAATGTCTTATCTTGTGTTCTTTTGTGTTATTTTGCTTCCCCAACCCCCAAAAATCATTTTATTACTTTATTTTGTGACTAAAAAAGTATCATAATTATATTAGGATGTTTTTATGAGATGTATTTAATTTACACATACACACACATTCTTCTAATAGTTAATGAACATACTGTTTCTATGGGTGGGAAAATACGACCTCACGAAAAGATGATTTTTCAATATTCATTTAACACCTATCATGGTGGCCATTAAGATGTCACTATATTTATATATGATATATATTATGTTTATGTATTTCTTATGCTTCTGTATTTCTCATTTATGGCACACCTTTATGATTTCCATTATGGGTAAACGCGATAATTTCATTTTAGAAAGTGCGGACTACAGCCCCCTCAAAGTGATTTGAATCATTAATGCCATATGTGGGATGTATAAAATATGGAGTAAATGATATTATATATGATATTATACTGGAATTATAATATACCATTATATAAATATGATTCCATTCCATTAAATACGAAATAGAAATGAAAGTAGCGTTCATGCGTACGTACGACTTACTGTCTTCATGAACGGTGTATTTCATTTCTTACCTCTAAATGTTATGTAATATTCTAATTTAATGTCTATGCTGGATTTATAATATATATATGATACCTATATAATGAATATAATTTTGGATATAATGGATATTTTACCACATGAACAACTTGTAATTATAAGAAGTTTATTTTTAACTCAAGTACCAAAGATCGACAAAACGACCATTATTAACAAAAATAATTACATAATGTTCATAACATGGTAATAAGTGATATAAAAGGAATAATGAACTTGAAAAAGGTTCTTAAGAAAGTATGAATTAACTCTAGTTTATTATTTATGAATTTAATGAACGATCGAGTCAAGTCAGACACGAGGTAAGGGAACTTCTTAACCAAATTCCCGTACTTTAGGTTGAACCAATTGTTCTTATTTATGGAGTTATTTGATTATGTGAGAAATGAATTTTTATATCTTATCATTTAATTATACTTTCTTTATGTGAGCTTACAGGGAATACACACGAGTGGTCTATTTTACTTACAAAACGATCTTTGTAAGGGAACTTCTTATCCCAATTTTCATTCATTGGGTTAATCTCCTACTTTAAAATTATGTCATGATATTATTATTTTCTATCTTGTATTTGTAATTTTTTTATGTGTAATTATTGTGAATAAGCATAATAGATCTATTTTATTTAATAAAAATGATCTTTGTAAGGGACTTCGTCTCAATCTCCTTTCATTGAGGCATATTTTGTTTTATACACAACTTTCTTTTATACGGTGTATAAACCCCTTTGACTTTTACATTTATTCAAAAGGAATCTTTTTTATACGAAGAGTTTTACTAAAAAATAAAAGGGAATGTTCTTTTTGTCGTACGTAAGTGGCAACAACGACTTCTCCGCCGTTGTGGCCATTATTTGAGTTTCGGCTTCCTCTATAAGCCATAACATTTTTTAAATGAAAAACAAACACCATGTTTTACTTTTCATTTATTATGGTATTGAAAATGGTTTTGAAAGTGTTTTTATTATATTAATGTGTTGTATTGATATCTTGTGATTGAAATGTAGAAATTTTATGTTTCCTTTTTGCATGTTTTATGTGATACGATTATGATAGGGTTTATGATATGTTTAAACCTATTCATATGAGGAATGAATTGGACATAATATGTGACGGGTGGAGCCCGTTATAGCTGCTCGATGCATCGGTAGGTCTCATGAGACAAACTAGTGTCTTGTAACGAGGCCTTGACAAAATCTTATTTGTATTCCTGGCATGAGGCCTTGGCTACGTGGTTATGATAGTCTGGCATTATTCTTTCCATCATTATGAAAGTGGTTATTGATATTTCATGTGATTATTCGACCAGTAGAATATCCATGTGAATAAGTAAATGGCATTATTTAATTTTATTTTTTCCTTATTATGCTGATGTTCATGTTTAAAAGGCTTTTGTTTATTTATACATTGCCTTAAATTCTAATGTTTATTTATGAAAGCTTCCGCTATATTTTTATCTTTACTGAGCATCTGAGGTCACCCCTTTCAATGTTTTAATTTTTCCAGGATGTGAAGAAGTATTTTAGGAATGACTTGAAGGGATAGTATGAAGGGGATAAGAGTGTGGAAAATTGAGACTATGTTGTTGTAGTTTTTCAGTTTATAATGTAATATAACATTTATGAATTTATCTAGTGTTTCCAATGCTACTAAACTAATCGGTCTTTCAAGACATGATCTTTTGTGATCATGCCAATGTTACGTAATAATGCACCGACTCTGGGTAACTAGGGTCGGGGCAATACAGTTGGTATTTGAGGCAGTTTAGTACTAACCTTGGAAGCTAGATTTAGATCAACTCTGATTAGAGCACATAGCCCAAAGATAGATTTTGAGGATTAGTATAGAAGAACATACTAGAATTTTGGTATTATAGAGATTTTATGAGTTTTCCGAGCAATACATCCCTGCCTGGAAACGAGCAGGTAAAGGCGGATCTTTTACAGATGTACCTAGGGGTAAAACTTGATAACACCGCCTTGAGCTAGACTCGAACAGGAACTGGTGTACGACAATGGACCTTTCTGCATTCTTGGTAACGACACTCTCAGGGGATATGCTTAGGATAATTCTCATTTGTTTAAAAACCATTATGAAGGGTTATGAGTATATACTTCCTCAAAGAAAACATTTTTTATGATTATGGATTATATCCCTAAACTGTTCAATTTACATTAACTATTTTACATGTTTGGAGTTATTCATTGCAATTAATAAACTAACCTAGTTTCTTCCATTGTATAGAAATGGTGCCTAGTATAAGGAATGTGAACTCCATCAATACATATGATCCAAAGTGTATGAAGGATCATATCTTTCACTGTATTAAGCAAAAATTGAGAAGTGAAATAGTCTCTCATGTGTTCTCAATATATGAAGAAATAGTATCATGTGTTAATAAGATAAGTAAAGAATTCTATGAGTCTTATGGGTTTGAAGGAAAGATAGAGAAGAAAAGGATGGAAGAGAGAATGATGGAAAAACGGACGAGGGAACAGAAGAATTATCCAATATGTGATAAATGTGGGAAGAAAAACCTTAGAACTTTCCTGAAGGGAATGGTATTTTGTTATAAGTGTGGAGAAAAAGGACACCAAGTGTATGACTACAAGGGTAAGAAAAAGGTTTCAAATGTACAATTCTTCATCTGCAATGAGTTGGGACAGTACGCAAACCAATGTCCAAATCATCAAAGTATGACCCAAATGATGTTATTGCATAATAATCAAGTTATGATACTACCAAAGATGATGAGGAATGATTAGAGTTCTTATTTTGTTATTAAATAATTTTTCCATTTGGTTGTTGTATCAATGATGTACATGTTATAATAATTATGGAGTATATAAGGATTGTACTGCAGTACTATTTCATCAAAGAATTGAGATTTGGTGGAACCAAGAAATGTGACTCCACAATAGGTTAAATTTTTGGAAAATATATGGTTGAGAGAAATATAAACCATAATATGGTTCTGATACCAATATAGTGATTTTGTAATAACACATGATTGATTTGGATAAATTATATTGGATATTCTTAACATGCTTGAAACTAAATAATGATTTGTATACATTTTTAGATAGAAGGAGTATATCTAGTATTCTATAAGGAATAAGGGATCATGAATGTAATCAATAAGGATTTATGGTAATTCAGGATGTTTTTGTGTTTTAAAATAATACATGATAATGGTGTTCACATGTTTTTATGCAGAAAAAAGGATCTTCATTATGTTTACCTTACATATAAAATTTGGACTGTGTGTTGGGCAGAAGTATTTTGGATAACTATAAAGGTTGGAATAGATTAAGTTGAACATTGGATAGTATTGATTAAGGTTAAAACATTTCTGAATACTATTTTTGGAATATTATAATACAATAATTTTTGGAATATTATATTAAATGTTATGTGTTAATATTTTGAACCTTGTACGATTAGGATAAATATAATATTTTGGAGTTCTATTATCTTTTTGAGTGAAAGATGATTTTGTGGTAGAAATTAGTTGAAGGATGAAACTCTACGTGTCAAGAATAAATATATATATACCTATCTCTGTTTCTATGAATAAATAAATTCTTAAACTTTAGTAAAGGGATATTAAAACAAAAAATGTGTTATCCTAATACCTTGTGTATTGTTACACTGATAACATTTTAAATCAACATAGATTGAAGGCTTTGATGCCCTCAATTTTACACTTGTTTGTGATTGATGACCTCAATCACTCCCTAAAAATATTTACATTTTTTCTTCCAATTATATGTCTCTAATTTCCACCAATGTTCTCCTTATCGAGATCATAATTTGGTGGTGACTTTTTCATTTCCCTTTCCCTCTTATTAAGGCTAAATTTTATTAACCTTATTTCCGATATGAGTCTTCCACAAAGGTATTTTCTATTTTAAACCTTTTATTTTCAAAGAAAAATTTCATATTGTGGTGACTAAATTTTTTTAAGGAGGGGAAAATGTAACACCCCAAGCTTTCACGATATGCTTCTCTTTCAATAATGCAATAGCTTGCATTATACGCAATATCGAGATTCTTACACATCGCGACCAATGAAAAGAGCCATTATGAATATTAATACCCAATTTTTGAAATTATATATAATTTATATTTCAAAATGGACTTCATTTTCGGATTCGGAATATCAAAATTAGCCTATGTTGAAAATTTTGGTATTTTTCTCAAAACTTCCAATTTTTTATGAAAAGTGAAAATACATAAAAGAAAACTTTTTAAATCAAAATAATTTATAGTGATAAATTATAATATTGAGTGGTTTTAAAGTATAATTAGAAAATATTTTTACCATTTTATCCAATGGTGGTCATTAGAATTAATTTCGCTTTGAAATTGGACATAAACAATTGTCAATCTTTTGATATATATTGTTTCTTAAAAACACGATATTTGTAGTGACAGCGGGAATTAATTATAAAATTAATTAACACAACATATATGTATTTAATTGTGTAAAATAGGAATAATTTTTGAATTCGGAATATCAATTATATCTTAGGGTGTAATTTTGGTATTATTCTGAAAAACTTCTATTTTTGATGAATAGTGAATCCATTAAGTGGTAGTTAAAATACTGATTTTTCATTCAAATGAAACATTACCACTTATGTGATTTGATTTTCAAAAATCCAACGTACATTGTTGTCATTAAGAAGTAAAATTTGGTTCAATGGGACAAAAATATTTTTTTGGGGAATAGTAACTTTTAAGTTGAATTAATCGCGATTAAAGGTAATTAGTGAAATTTATAGTAAAAATGATATTATAAAATTTTGAAAATTCCTCTACACATGTCCTAACCTTATTGGATGATTCATGGCCGACCAAGCCATTCCATGGGTTAACTTGGGTACCCCATGGAGCCACTTGGGTAAGAAAATGAAATTAATAACTCTTTATTTAAAGTAAAAATAAAATTGTCACAAACATGTGTCGTTTTACTAAAAAACTTATTACAGGGTCTTATATAAGTTAACATTTGTACTATAAATATTCATTGGAATGATATATAAATTTCCTACATCATGATTTTTTTTTTAATTTTTAGACATTAAATAAATTAAATTGTTTTATGACATCATGATGATGCAGCGATTAACTCATTAATTAACAAATTAAATAAAATGAAAAGATAATGTCAAATATAAGACATACACTTGTCAAAAACCTATTTTATGAGTATATTTCGAACCCTTATCACCTTATACTATAAATATATCATTTTGGGAACTTTAAAATCAGAAAATCATTTCATAATAATGTAACATTTATTGATTTTCCAAGAGTGCCCCTTCTCTCCTCTTATAAAAGGCCCCCACCTCTACCACCTTATTCACACATTACAAGACATTTTTCTCTACCAAACTCTGCCCAAATACTCTCTAAACTTCCCTCTATTACTCCTATAAGCCTCACATTGGGCAGAAGTCTTTCCAAGGAAGCCTTTGGCTCAAATCAAAAAGAGTTTCCCGATTTTAAGGTAATGTCTTCTATTGTGTTCTTTTGTTTTATTTTTCTTCTACAACCCCCTAAAATCTTTTTATTACTTTATTTTGTAACAAAACCAGTATATTCAATATACTAGTATGTTTTTAGGAGTATTATTTTATTTAAATTTACACACACCATCGTCTAATGGTTAATGAACATACTGTTTCTGTGGGTCGTGAAATACTTCCTCACGGAATGATGATTGTTCAATATTATTTTAACACCACTAATGGTGGCCATTAAGATGTAACTATATTTATATATGATATATATTATGTTTATTTTTTCTTGATTCTTCTGTATTTCTCATTTATGGCAAACCATTATGATTTCCATTATGGGTAAACGCGATAATTTCATTTTAGGAATTGCGGAATACCGCCCCCTCAAAGTGATTTGAATCGTTAATTCCATATGTAGGATGTATAAAGGATGGATTAAATGATATTATATTTGATATTATACTGGAATTTTAATATACCTTTATATCATTATGATTCCATTCCATTAAATACGAAATAGAGATGAAATTAGCGTTCATGCGTACGTACGACTTATCATCTCCATGAACAGTGCATTTCATTTCTTACCTATAAATGTTATGTAATATTATAAATGAATGTGTATTCTGGATATATATGATCCATATGAAACCTAAATCATGAATATAATTCTGTATATAATGGATATTTTACCACATGAACAACATGTAATTATAAGAAGTTTATTTTTAACTCAAGTACCAAAGATCGACAAAACATCCGTTATTAACATAAATAATTACATAATGTTAATAACATGGTAATAAGTGATATAAAAGGAATAATTAAAATTAAAAAGGTTCATAAGAAAGTATAAATTAACTCATGTTTATTATTCAGGAGGTTAAAGAATGATCGAGTCAAGTCGGACATGAGGTAAGGGAACTTCTTAACCTAATTCCCATTCTTTGGGTTGAACCTATCGTTCTTATTTATGTTGTTATTTGATTATGTGAGAAATGAATTTTTATATCTTAACATTTATTTATACTTTCTTTATGTGAGCTTATAGTGAATACAAATGGGCGATCTATTATATTTACAAAATGATCTTTGTAAGGGAACTTCTTAACCCAATTTCCGTTCTTTGGGTTAATCTCCTACTTTCAAATTATGTCATGATATTATTGTGTCTTATCTTTTATTTGTACTTTGTTTTTGTGTAATTATTGTGAATACACATAATAGATCTATTTTATTAAAAAATTTATCTTTGTAAGAGACTTCATCTCAATATCCTTTCATTGATGCATATTTTGTTTTATACACAAATTTCTTTTATACAGTGTATAAACCCCTTTGACTTTTACTTTTATTCAAAAGGGATCTTTTTTATATGAAGCGTTTTACTCACTGAAAAAAGTGAATGTTTTTTTGTCGTATTAATGTGGAAACAATGAATTCTCTGCCGCCATGGACATTGTTTGAGTTTCGGCTTCCTCTATGAGCCACAACTTTTTTAAAATGAAAAATAAATACCATGTTTTACTTTTCTTTTATTTTGGTATTGAAAATGGTTTTGAAAGTGTTTTTATTATATCAATGTGTTGTATTGATATCTTATGATTGAAATGTGGAAATTTTATGTTTCCTTTATGAATGTTTAATGTGATACGATTATGTTACATTTTATGATATGTTTAAACCTGTTCATATGAGGAATGCATTGGACAAAAGAAGTGACGGGTGGAGCCCTCTATAGCCCCTCGATGCATCGGATGGTCTAATGAGACAAACTAGTGTCTTAGCATGAGGCCTTGACAAAATCTTATTTGTAGTCTAGGCACGAGGCCTGGGCTACGTGGTTATGATAGTCCGGCATTATTCATTCCATCATTATGAAAGTGGTTATTGATATTGAATGTGATTATTTGACCGGTAGAATATCCATATGAATAAGTAAATGGCATTATTTAATTTTATTTTTGCATATTATTCTGATGTTCATGATTAGAAGGCTTTTGTTTTATTTATACATTGACTTAAATGTTAATGTTTATTAATGAAAGATTCCACTATATTGTTATCCTTACTGAGCATCTGAGCTCACCCCATTCAATATTTTAATTTTTCCAGGATGTGAACAAGTATTTTAGGAATGACCTGCAGGGATAGTCTGAAGGGGATATGAGTGTGTAAAATGGAGACTATGTTATTATAGTTTTTCACTTTATGATGTAATGTAACATTTATTAATGTATCTAGTGTTTTCAAGGATACTAAACTAATCGGTATTTCGAGACATGATCTTTTGTGATCATGGCAATGTTACGTAATAATGCACCGACTCAGGGTAACTGGGGTCGGGGCGTTACATCCTTCAATTGGTTCTTCAGTAAGATTCTAAAGTGATATTCATTACCTTCATTAATCATTGAATATATAATAGTATTCCATCAATAGTATACCAAAAACATTTCAAGGTACACATTATATAAATTATTAATTGAAAAAAATAACATATTGGAGGAATTATTTAGACAAATGGGAATATGAATTTATTAATAATTTCCATACAGTTTTTTGGAATGATGTCTTGTGTATATCATTCAGCATGGCCATACATTTATTATTTATATAATCAATGTAAATATTTAATATTATTTATCTCCACATATTTGATAAAAAAATTCCACAAAATTGGGTGGAGTAAATTTGTATTGATTTTTCACTCGTGCAGTTCTGAATAATCAATAAATGGTAATATTGATCAATATTTTTAAATAAAAGTATAGGTTCATAATAATTTTGTGAGAATTTATGAATGAATCCATTTTTATGATTTTATTGATTTTTAAATTAAAATTCCTAATACTCAATATGGTCTATTATATATTTTTTAATTGAAATATGAGTAGAAGTATGTATGAGTTATTACATAAATTCTTTATCATGATTTTATTTATGACTAGGAAATTTTGATAAATGTCATAAATAAAATACTATAAAATATGTATTTTTTGATGATGAGTTTATGCCAACTATTAATGATAATAAAACCCTTTTTGTTGGAATAAATCACCAGATAATGGATGTGATTTCCATCAAAGTTTCATATTTATATTTTAACTGATATATAAACATATTTTTGTTCTTGATATAAAATGGGTTTCATTAATTGATAATTAACATTGGTTTTGAAAAAAAACACAAATCTATGAAAATAAAAAATCATGTTTTACCAGAGTGTGTTTAAAAAAAATTATAATCAAATTTCAATAATCTTCAATCAGATAAAAATCATATACATGAGACATGGTCATTTGACCCTAATTTTTTATCACAAAAAATTTCAATATTTTATCATATGGATGATATTTTTATACCCATATATAAACTATTTGGATAAAAATGAGTGGGTATAAATTTTTTCAAAGAATACATTTTTATTTCTAGATATGATGTTAAATGTAGATTTTACCATGTTGTTATATATGTCATCTAAAATTGTAATTTCTCCAGAGTTTATTTTTTTCACTAAATTAGATAATTGAAATGATGATCATCATTATTAAAATTTTAATTCCATAAATAGTTAAAATAATTCATATACTCGATTGATTTGAATCACTAGAGTGTGTGTATTGGATTATGTGAGTATTTATATCAATTAACATTAATGGATACCATCCAATCATCATCACCGCATTTGATTTCCCAATTACCTTCGGTTCTACACTAAAAACCATTTATCAGTCAGTTATTTAAAATTTTAACCATGTTTTCTCCAAACAAATTATACAAAGATGAAATATAATCTTCTTAACTCTATGTTTTTTAGAATAACCATTAAATTACACATTACTTATCTTATCAATGTTATGAGATAGGTAGTAAACTCCAATAACCATTCCCTCCTTGATATAATATCGAACACTTTCGTCTAAGATGTTAATTAATATTGCATTGAATGCCATTTGGAGATTTTCATTCAAATCACTGAAGAATCAATGAACCATACATTTGTTTTGGATATTAATACATGAGGAATTCCTTTCACGTTTCATAAAATATTCATCATTGTTTCCATTATATTCAACATTATGCTTAATTGATGTATGGAATTCAATTCCACATTCGTATAAATTATGCAAGGAAATAACGTAACAAAAAGAAAACTATAAAATTCATCCCACTCAATGGAAAGAATTTGTAACCATTTCCTAAAATTAATGATAAGAGTAAAAAATTGATTCACATAACCATACTAATTATATATATCCAAATTGATATTTTCATAATTCAGATACAATAGGATTGAAAAAATATTTTAAATTTTTATGATCCATTTCACAAAAAATAGGTGGATATTTAGGGAAACATACTGAATTTGGTAGACACCTCATCATGTAATCAACATAACATTGGTACTACCATTTCTAATTTTTTTGGGTATCATGATTCGTAGCATGAGAATTAAACTAGTATATATAAACTATAACACTGAGAAATTTTAAGGAAATATTTCTCTTTAAAATGTTTGATTCCAGCTATGTCCTTAATTCTATTATAAGAAACTACCCCAAGGTTCAAATATAATTAATTCATTAATGGAATATGTTTTTATGGAAATATGATTCTGAAAATATTTCTCATCCACTGGGTATATGATTGTGAATCCAATATCTTTCATGGGTTATTCTAGGAAAAAATGAATATCAAGGCAATATATTTTACATAGTTTATTATATGATTAAATTGTTAAGATACCCATTTCATTTCATGGGTTATGATATGATATCATATGGAGGTACATGATATTATGAGATTTTTATTATCTGGTGGAACATGTATTTCTAAGTTTAATATTATGATAGGTGGGACCTAAATCTCCCTTCAATGCATTGGGTAATTATTGATGACTAATGTATATAAATTTTATTTGTGAAACTGATTACATGTTAATAATTTTATTCATGGACCAAGTTTCTGGTCGATAGGTAAAAGTGTTAACTAGATTACATGTCAACAATGTTAAGAGAAAACCATATTACGTGTTCACAATGTTTTTCATGTTCCTGATTTATTGTACATAAGATAAAGATTGAATATGATTAAATGTTCTCGATATTATATATGGACCTTATTTAATGTTTGTAAGTTAATGGGTGAATCTGATTACATGTTCACAATGTTATGCATGGACCTAGTCCCATGTCCCCAAGTTAATGTGTGAACCTAATTACATGTTTGCAATGATATGAATGACTTAGTTTCATGTACATAATTATATGTGAGGGCCTGATATTTCATTTCCTTAGTTTAATAAGTGAACCTATTTATACTTATAGATGTTCACCAATGTATATACTTATGTTTTCCCCATAATTCAATGTTATAAAGATATGTTATGATTTCATGGTATATGTTCAACATTTACTCATGATTCATATCCAGTGAACTAGCATTCACTATTCCATGATTCGTGTTTATGATATTATGATATGAAATTTTTGTTCTTATAATGTTTTCATCTAATTATCATACTCCTACTATTATTCATGTTGTTATGTGTTTTCTTAATTTACACTTACTGAGAATTAGAGCTCACCCCTTTCTTACATTTCCTTTTCCCAAGTTATGAGGAATAGTTTTTGTATGATTACTAAATTGGGAAATCATTTTGGGAGACTTTTAATTACATTCACTGTACTAGGAGAACGTGTTCCATGTTTCCAAATACAGTCAACTATTACATTCCTTAGGAATATATTTTTGTCTTGGGCTGAATATTTGTCTAAAATGATAAAATATCCATTTATATTAACAATTTTTCATTATATAAATTATATATCAATAATGGTAATAATATCATTTAAAAAAATACTATTTATTATAAATATATTTATATACATCATCCATATAATTTGGTTCTGAAATGAGTGTGTAAAAATTTCATGATTCCAGTAGTCTACACTTATATTAACATTTTTATCATTTTTATTAAGTGAAATGTTATGAAACAAATAATTATATTATCAATTTAGAATGATTAGATTTTAATGAATAACGTAATATATTCATATATATGATATATAATCATTAAATATATCCTTTTAATCATTCATATAATGGGTTAGTGAATGATGAGAAACATATCTACGTCTGGTGGTATCCCCCCAAAAACATGAACTATATTATAGAATCTTTAAATGAGTGAAATGTAAATGAAGCTATAATTTGATAAAAAGACTCAAGTGGTATAATTAAGTTATAAATAGAATATATATATACTTTATATTCATCCAAATTACTAAACATGAGTTGTAGTAATATAACAATTAATTATATCAATTTGCGTGGTTGTGGTCTTCCATACGTTGGATAGATAATTTCGTTACACATTTGATGGTTCTGGGGATGATTTTCTTCCATGAATGTTGACATAAAACATCTAACTATATGGATGATAATTTTATTATTTTATTATAATTATATTTCAATAATTGAAGGGTGTATATGATGAAATAAAAAAATGATCTTGGAAGAACATTATCTCTTCTTATGGTACCCTCCTTGTGATTTCACTACAGAAACCCTTGGTTGGATTTATGAAAAATAGAAGGCATATAGTAAATTATTATTAAAGATAGAAGGTTATTTTGGTAGGGTTGCATATTCCAAATTAGTTTGATTGTGTTATAAAGATTGGTGATCATGTAGCCTTTTATAAATGCGGTGTGGGGAACACATGTAATATTTCGATAGAAAAATGTGTACCCACGCATTTCAAATGAAAATTAGAGAAAATTTTAATATTATGGGGAATTAAATATGTCCACCAAATATATCATAAACAATTCAAAAGGACAGTAAGAACATCATACTCTAAGATTAGCTTTGCAACGCCCCGATCCCAGAAGCCTAGAGTCTGTACATTATTACATATCATTCGTATGATCACAAAAGATCAAGTCTCGAAAGACCGATTAGTTTAGTAGCCTTGGAAGTACTAGATACATTCATATGGTTTACATTACATCATAAATGGATAACTACAGAAACATTGTTTCCATATAAAACACTGAGATCCCATAGACTATCCCTTCAAGTTAGTCACAATATACCTCTTCGCATCCTGGGATAAATAAATCATAGAAAGGGGTGAGCTCAGATTCTCAGTAGGGATAACAATATAGCAAAAACATCCATAAATAAGTATAAATATTTAAGAGAATATATAAGACTAAAAAAATCTTTTTAAAACTGAACGTCAGCATAATATGGCAATGATAAAATAAAAATAATTCCACTTACTTACTCACATGGATATTCTAATAGTTGAATAATCACATGCAATATCAATAGCCATTTTCATAATTATGGAATTCATAACGCCAGACAATTATAACCACACAGTCAAGGCCTTGTGCCAAGACTAAAAATAATATTTTTTCAAGGCCTTCTGCCAAGACACTAGTTTATATCATGATACCTAGCAATGCATTGAAGATATATAGTGGGCTACACCTGTCACTTACTATGTCCAATACGTTCCTCATATGAAAATATTTAAACATAACATAAAGATTAATATTAAAAATTTCCTACGATATGTCATTAATTTATCCATAAACCATGAATGGTATGAAATAATACATCCACAGTTAAACATATCAAAAATATTTCAATAAAATATTAATGTTTTTTATCATAATAAATCATCATCATACAAACTTAAAATCCATCAAAGGAAGTTGACATAGATTAAATCAAAACCTTTTTTAGAAAAATATCACTTCTGTTTTTGAAATATTTTATGAAAAAATTTATTTTGAAAATATTCTTATAATCATTTAAGGGACGTTCCAAAGATGTTTTAATGGCGTAAAATATCTTCACCAGCTGTAGAAGGTAAAAAAACATTCTTACCTTAAATTTTTCGAGAAGGTAAAAAATAACTTGTTTGGAAAACTACAGAAAGATTCCATTCAAAAAACATAAGGTCAAATAAGGGTGTGAATGAATTTAACCCATTATCTAGTAAACAATAATTTTTATTGAAATACATTTTTATGAAGCATGTATGTGGATGATAATGATGTCCCAGTATATAATTACCTCTAAACAACCTTGGATAATGAAGTGATTGTGAAATTAACCCTTACCTTGTACTATTAATTGGTATAGGGTAGGTTAATCTCCTATATAATAGTGAAATAATTGGTATCAAATTATACAATAATAATATACATTAATATGATATAATATATGATATATTAATATTGCTTTCTTTATAATATTTTAGTATTATCATCATTTCGGGAGTTAACTGATTCGTTTTCCTTCTTATGGTTTGTTAAGTAAGTAATGTTTGTTATGGATAGGATTGATATTATTCATATTAAAAATGATTTTAAGCCTTTAAAAATTATTTTTAATCATCTAATGAAAATTCGTCTCGAATGAATTCAATGGGAAATGAATCCTATCGCGTTCGTGGAGATGGAAATCCTTGCGTACCCACGAGCGACAATATCATTATTTTTATATTAAAATAATATATAATTGGATGTTATATCATATATACAAAATAAATATCATGTGATATTTACTATTTACCTCAACTACACATCATTATAATACCAATCAAAATAATAATGTATTGAATATCAATTACTTTATGATGTGGAGACAGTAAGCCGTACGTACGCACGTATAGTGACATGTAATAAAAGGAAGGATTGAATAATGAATATGGTTTTATATTATTTATAATAAAATCATTTTATATATAAAATACTTGTGTTTTTATTTTTAATGGAAACAATAAATAAATAGTAATTTTAAGTAGAAAAGAACATTAAAGAGGTGATTAAATATTAACTCTTCTTTGGGTTGTTCCTTTTGACTTGATCAAAAGGACTCCATAGGTTGGATTTTTGACTAAAGGAAGGCCTCTAGGGTGAAGGTAGAATATTTGAGAGGGTATTTTGGTAGGGTTTGGCAGAGACAAATGTCTCTGACGTTGAGAATTAAAGAGAAGGGTGAGTTCCCTTTTATAAGAGGGGTGAGGTGCACCTTAGGAAAAGCAAGAAATATTAATTTATAATAAAATAATTCCCAGTTTCTAATTTCTCCAAAATTAATTATTTAAAGGCTATGGGTGGGATGGGTCGAAAACCACTCCTCCAATATGATTTAAATAGGTTTGCGTCACTATATTAACCTTATTTTTTATATTATACTCTTAGTTAAATAGTTTGACATTAACCGAGTCTCTATATATTTTTATATTAAATGGTTCATAAACATAATATATACTTCCAAGAGAACCCCAAGTAGTTAATAAATGATACACCTATCATTAAAAAAGTCTTTTTTCTGAACGTTTGATTTTTAGGAATAGAATATCAATTAATAATATAATTTTTTCTTAAAAAACTTTTTTATGTCAATTTTGACACTATTTGGTATTTTGTTTTTCCTAAATTCACAACATCATTATTACAATGAAAGGAATTAATCTAACCAACCCTAAAATGTCATATTAACCTAGAAAATTAGTATAATTCATAAAAAGTCTCATATTAAATTTATTTGGATATTTATAATATCAATTATTTTAATTGTTTATTAATACTCTAATTACTCCAAAATCATTGGGTCATAAATAAATTTAATTATTTAATATATAAAAAATATAAATAAAATACCATTATGTAGGAAATATTTCTATATTTATAATTTTTATTTATATATGAATTTATCTTATGTGTAACCCGATATTAACAATGGTTTACTTATTAAACAATGAATTTAACACTCCTAACTCTTCTTTGAAATATATAATAATAAATGTACTAATATAATCAATTTGGACCTAAATGATCATATATTATTCCAAAGGATATTTTTGGTTGAATTACCATTATCCAATAGAATTAGGACATGTGTTAGGGTAATAATAATATCATTTTTACCCTTAAATACCCTATTTACATTTAACAGTGGTAAATAAAAGTAACAAGTTACTATTGAAAAAAAATTATTTTCATCCCGGTGATCCAAATTTTACTTACTTATATCATGTGTGCCTCTCATATTTTGGAAATTCAACACACAGAAGCGGTAAATTGTTTTTTGTAATTTTGCAATTTCTCCTAGGAGGTGGGTAAAAGACAGTAAAAAGTTCAATAAAATTTTTATATATCTAAAATATTATAAACTAACTCCAATGAATTAAATTAAACATATAAAGTATTTATGTATCTATTTTTACCGAAAACAAATTTAAATAAATTAAATAATTATTTAAATAAAAATTATGTTTTAAACTATAACTCAATGTTTTTCACTGTTCATCAAAAATTGAATGTTTTCTGAAAAAACCAAAAACTCGCCGTAAGATAATTTCGATAATGCAAATCCAAAAATGAAGTCCATTAGGAACGATCAAATTTATAAAATTTTAAAAAGTGGATATTACTATTCATAACAACTAGTTTGATTGGTTGCGATGTGTTAGAATCTCGATGTTTTGTACGACGTGAAATATTGCATTATTTAAAGGGAAATGTAATGTGGAAGCATGGGGTGTTACATTCCCCCATCCTTCAAATAATTTCTCCCTTAAAATTTCTTGAATATTACTGCATAACAAGATTTAGGTGGTTCTTCGTCATAAGTTCTGCGGGTTCCCACGTTGCCTCTTCCATCTTATGGTTCTTCAATAGAACTTTTACAAGAAAAGTCGTCATGTTTCTCATCACTTGTTCTCTTGTATCAAGACCCTCAAAAGACTCATCACAATAAGAAATATCAGTTTCCAGTTCTAATTCCTCATAGTTGAGTACATGTGTTGGGTCAGGAATTTATTTTCCCATCCGTGATACGTGGAATACATCATGAACTTTGGAGAGACTTGGAAACATTTACAAACAGTAAAATACATCCCCAATTTGTTCTATAATTTCGAAAGGTCAAATTTACATGGGACTTAATTTTACCTTCTTACTGAAATTTATAACACCCTTCCATGGAGAGAACTTCATGAAAACGTGATCTCCTACCTGAAATTCCAAATCCTTCATCTGGTTATCGACATAGATTTTTCTAACTACATTGAGATACATTGATGTGGTTTTGGATTACCTTAACCTTTTCCATCGTTTCCTCCACATGTTCCGGGGCTATGAATTTTCATTCACCAAAATCAACCAAACAGGTTGGTGTGCGATGTCTCTTTCTTTATAACAATTCATATGGTTCCATCTGAATACTTGAATGGAAGCTATTGTTATAGTAATATTATAAAAGAGGTAAATATTTATCCCACATACCATGAAAGTCAAGTGAAAATGATGTCAACATGTATTCTAAGGATTGAATAGTCTGTTCTAATTTTATATCAGTTTGAGGGTGGTAGGATGTTCTCAAACAATGTTCAGTATCTAGGGTTTTCTAAATACTTTTCCAGAATCTTGATGTAATACATGGATCACGATCAGAAACAATCGATAGAGGTACTCCATGAATTCTCACATCATCATTAGTATATAGTCTTTCTTGATGTTCAAGTGGAAAATTATCTCTTATATCAAGAAAATGCGATGACTTGGTATGATGAACAATAATGACCCATATTACATCATTTCTTCTAGGAGTCTTTGGTAGTCCCATGACAAATCCCATCGAAATATTATCCCATTTACACATAGGTATGGGAAGAGGTTGCAAGGCTCCTCCATGTTGTTGTCTCCCAACATTCACTTGTTAATAAACCACACATCTTGACACAAAATCAGCAATCTCCCTCTTCATGTTGTCCCACAAAAAATGTTCCTTAAAATATCTATACATCTTGGTACTCCCTGGGTGTATAGAGAAATTCTAACTATGAGAATCATCCAATAAATCTCTTATTAGATCTGGTATATCGGGAACACATATTCTCTTACAAAATTTCAAAATTACATCTTCAAATAAGATGTAACTCAATCTTTCATCATTCATAACTTTAATATTCTATTAAAACTCATCATCATCAACCGGAGATCTTTTTATCATTTATAGTAAATATGGTTTGGAAACCATTTGAAAAATCATTATTGTTTCATCTTATATGGTTATTCCCATATCTATCTTTTCTAGATCCCTGAAAATAGGATCCTGTTCAACTCTCATCTTGTTCATAACTCCACTATCTTTTCTTCTCAAAGCATCTTCCACCTCATTTTCCTTCCCCGAGTGGTAGAGTATCGTGCAATAATAATCCATGAGTAGTTCAATCCATCTCCTTTGCCTCATGTTGAGTTCTTTATATGGGAAAATATACTTAAAACTATTGTTATCATTATAAATATCACATTTTTCACAATAGAGATAGTGTCTCCAAATCATCAATGAAAATATTTCAGCTTCTAAATCAAGATTAGTTGTATGATAGTTTTTCTCATTAATTTTCAACTGTCGTGAGGAATAGTAAATAACTCTATCATTCTGCATAATGACACAACCATGTCCTTTATCTGATGCATCATTATAAATAACAAACCCATCATTGGCCGATGGTAGAGTCAATATAAGAGCATTGACTAATATTCCCTGCAATTCTTCAAAAAATTCTTCACACACTTTTTTCAAAAAAAATGAAGCCCTTTTTGTCTGAGCTTTGTTAATGCATTATCAAATTGGGAAAAAGTCTGGGCAAAAGGTCGATAATAACATGCTAAACCAATGAAACTATGTACCTCAGTTATACTCATCGGTGTTGTTTATTCATGGATTGCCTTGGTCAAAGAAGGATCAATAGAGATTCCAAACTTGGAGAAAATATGGCCAAGAAAATAAATATCATGAAGCTAGAATTCATACTGGCTAAACTTCCCATATAATTCAGGTCTTCTAAGAGTCTTCATGATAATCCAAAAGTGATTTTCATGATCTTAATAGAATTTGAAGTATACCAAGATATCATTAATAAATACCACTACAATTTCTTCAAAATATTCCTTGAAAACTCTGCTCATTAGATCCTAGAAGACATAGGGTGCACTATTGAATCCAAAAGGTGTTACTATAAACTCATAATGCATGTACCCTATTCAAAATTTTGTTTTTGGAATGTCTTCATATTTCACACACAACTTATGATATCACAATCGAACATTAATCATTGAAAAGTATTGAGGTACATGAAGTTGGTCAAATAAATCATCAATGCTAGGTAGAGGATACATGTTTATTATTGCTATCACATTGATCTCACTATAGTCAATTCACAACCTCATAAATCCATATTTCTTCTTATCAAAATGGTCAGGGGATCCCCATAGAGAAACACTAGGGAGAATAAATTCCTTATTACTCAATTCCTCTAGTTCTTTATTTACTTCCACTAATTCCACAGTGGCCATTTTATAAGGGGTCTTTGATATGGGCCTTGAAACTAGAATTCAATCAATGGAAAACTCAATTTCTCATTCTGGAGAAGGTCCAGGTAAATCCTCTGGAAACACATCATCATAATCAAGAACAATAGATACATCCGTTATTTGAAAAATCCTTTCCTCACCCATAGTTATTTCATTCTCTTCCTACCCAATAATTGAATTTAGTTGAGCTACTAAGGGTGTATCTTGAAAATAATTAGGTGTCTATGTTTCTCCTCTTACGATAATGTACTAATTATCACCATTAAAAATTGTAACCTCCTACTTCATACTATAAATTTTAAAATCATGGTCTAAAATCCAATCCATACAGAGGATTATATCAAATTCAATCATGGGTATGACGATGTGATCAGCTGATAATGAACATTTATATTCCCTGATGGGGACTGATTCAAAAAAACTAAGATGTAATGATACATCCCTTAGATTGACAACTCACTTACTAAATAAAATTATAAATATCTATGATTCTTATCATACTGGGAATATATGACACAATGCGATGATTCATAATCAAATAAAGAATTTCCTAAACACGAGGAAACAATTAAATTACCTTCCACTATGTCTTTCGGAGCTTCAACCTCAGCAGTAGTGATAGCATAAGCTTGGACATGATCCCTTGGCATTTTCTGAGGTATTATCCCCTGATTCTAAAGACATTCATTCACATGATTCCACCTTTCTCAACAATTGTAGCATTCAACAATTAAAACCTCTTTCTTCCCCTTGTAACCATGAGCTTGGTGGCCTTTTTCACCAGATTTTTAAAAGACTCCCATTCCCTTTAGGCAAGTACGAGGGTGTTTCTTCCAACATTTCCTACAGGATGGATATTCATCTTTTCCATTCATTCCCTTATTTTCTTTTTCAGAGTGTTTAGTAGATCACTTCTTCTATTAATTTTATTTAAAGTCGTAAGAAGTAGAGAATTCATTTTCTGCCTTGATAGCAAATGAGACTATATATTCGTACGAAGATAAGGATTGTGAGAATAATGATCGATGGTGAAATGGGTTTAGCCCATAAATGAAATGAACAATCTTACTTCTTGGGTTCTGATTATAATCTACAACATGCCTCTCTAACCCTCTAAATTTAGCTTCACACTTTGCGACTTTCTCATCCGGCTTTTTCCTAAGACTGAGAAACTATCATTCCGTATCTGCTTGATGTTCATGAGGAAATTATTTTTCTAAGAAAATATCTTTAAACTCCCTTCATTCCATGTTTTATAATTCATCATATTCCTTTGTGTTTCGAATCAATTCCCACCATTGTTCAGTATCTACAGTGAGGCGGTAAACTGTGATGACAAAATTTTCCATTTCGCTACCCCCCAAGGCATGGAATATTTTCTCTAAGGAATTTATCAATTGCTCAGAAACTAGTGGATATGTACCCCCATTTAATGTTGTTGTTTGTTTCCTAATGAATCTATTTAACATTGATCCTCCACGCTACGGATCAGGGTGCTCCATACGGGTAAGGAATTTTATTCATAACCTGAATGAGTTATCCTAGTATGGTGATTAGGTGATCAACACCAGTTTTATCACCAGATCCACTGAAATTATCTTGAGTAGGAGGTCAATCCCTACATGGAGTGTGGGCATCGATACAGTATCCATTACTTCCACTGGGTTCCATTTGTAAACAACGTCATAAACTACATTAGATTATGAATCACAATAAATAAATCCAAACATGTAAAACGGTTATCATAAATTGAATAGTTTATGGATATAATGCATAATCATAAAAATGTTTTCTTTGATGAATCATGTACTCATAAACCCTTCATAATGGTTTGTAATCAAAATGAGAATTATCCTAAGAATTTCCCCGGGGAGTGTCATAACCAAGAGTGTAGAAAGACTCATTGTCGTGCACCAGTTCCCTGTTCGAGTCTAGAACAAAGAGGTGTTTTCTGGTTTTACCCCTCAGTACATTTTTCCATAGCCGCCTCTACCTACTCATGTTCAGACAAGGAAGTATTTCTTGGAAAAATCAGAAAATATCTACAATACCAACATTATAGGAAGTTATTCTATACTAATCCTCAAAGTCTATCTTAGGGTAATGTTCTCTAATCAGAGTTTTTATAAATCTATATTCCGATGTTTGTACTAATCTTCCTTTGATACCAACTGTAACACCCTGACCCTTGAAGCCCAGAGTCAGTTCAATATTACATATCATTGGCATGATCACAAAAGATCATGTCTCGAATGTTTGATTAGTTTAGTAGCCTTTGAAGTACTAGATACATTCATAAGGTTTTCATTACATAATAAAATGGAAAACTACAACAACATTATTTCCATAGACAACACTGCTATCCCATAGACTATCCCTTCATGACATTCATAATACACTTCTTCACATCCTGGTATAAATTAAATATAGAAAGGGGTGAGATCATATGCTCAGTATGGATAAAAATATAGAATAAACATTCAGAAATAAGCATAAACAATTAATACAATGTATAAGACTAAAACAAAAGCCTTTTAAAAATGAAAATAAGAATAATATGGAAAAGATAAAATCAAAATAATTCTATTTACTTACTCACATAGATATTCTACTGGTCTAATAATCACACGCAATCTCAATAGCCACATTCATAATGATGGAATTCATAATTCCATACATTCATAACCACATAGATAAGGCCTTGTGCCAATACTACAAATAATAATTTTTCCAAGCCTTGTTCCAAAACACTAGTTGTCTCATGAGACCTACCGATGCATCGAGGAGCTATAGCAGGCTCCACCTTTAACTTACTATGTCTAATGAATTCCTCATATGAAATGGTTTAAACATAACATAAATATTCGTATTAAAACTGGCTTACAAAATGTCAATAATTTATCCATAAACCATGAATGGTATGAAATAATACATCCATTGTCAAACATATCACAAAACCATTAATACAATATCATAGTTTTGTATCATAATAAATCAAATTCCAATAATCTTAAAATCCATCAAAGGATGTTGACATTGATAAAATCAAAACCTTTTTTAGAGAAATATCTATTTATATTTTGTAATCACTTAAGAAATAATTTATTTTGAAAATATTCTTTTAAGATTGTAAGGGAAGTGTGTAAAATGTTAAAATAACTGAAAATAGCTGCACCCGCCGTATAAGATAAAAAAATTATTACCTTAAATTTGTCAAAACGGTCAAAAAGTACCTTTTTTGGGAAATGATGAATAGATTACTTTCAATACATATAAGGTAAAATAAGCGTATAAATGAATTTAACCAATTTTATAATAAATATTCAAAATGTTTTGAAATAAATTTTTATGAAGCATTGATATGGATGATAAAGTGGTCCCAGTAGATAATTACCTATAAACATCCTATATTAATGATGAGATTGTGAAATTAACCCTTAACTTGTACTGTTACTTGGTTGAGGGTAGGTTAAACTCTTGTATAATAGTGAAATAATTGTTATAAAATTATACAATAATAATATACATTAATATGATATCATATATGATCTTTTAATATTTCTTTATTAATAAAGTTTTATTATTATCGTCGTTTTGGGTGTTAACTGATTCATTTTCCATTATTTTCTTTGTTACATAAGTAATTTTTTTATGAATAGGATGTATCTTATTCATATTCATAATGATTTTAATTATTTAAACATTATGTTATATCATCTAATGAAAATTATTCTTTAATGGATGCGATGGGGAATTAATCTAATCGCGTTCATGGAGACGGTAATCCGTACGTACACACGAGCGACAATATCATTCGTTTGATATTAAAATAGAATATAATTGGATTTTATATCATATATACAGAATAATTATCATGTTATATTTATTATTTATATCAATTACACAACATTATTATACCCATCCGAATAATATAGTATTGAATAGCAAATTCATCACGACTTGGAGACGGTAAGTCGTACATACACACGTATGGTGACATGTCATTCAAAAGATGAATAGAATAATGAATATAGTTTAACAATATTTATAATAAAATCAAAATATATATATCATACTGGAGATATTACTTTATAATGGAAAAAAATAAAGAATAAGTGGAAGAAGAAATGAACTTGAAAGAGGTGATGAAATATTTAACTCTTCTTCAGGTTCTTCCTTATGATTTAATCAAAATGGATCCTTATGTTGGATTTATGACTAAATTAAGGCCTCTAGGATGAAGGTAGGACAGTTGAGAGGGTATTTGGGTAGGTTTTGGCTGAGAAAAATGGCTTTGAAGGTTTGAATTTGAGAGAAGGGGGAGTTCCCTTTTATAAGAGGGATGAGGGGCACCATAGTAAAAGCTATAACAATTAACTTATAATAAAATAATTTTCGATGTATAATGGCTCAGAAAATAATTATTAAAAATATAAGGTGGGTATGGGTAGAAAAACACTCAAAAAATAGGTTTTAGACATTTTTGGGTCACTATATTAACCTTATCATTTAGATTTAACTCTTAGTTAAATAGTTTGACATTTACCATGTCTCTTTGTAATTTTATATTATATGGTTAATGAACTTACTATATACGTCCAAGTGAACCCAATGTGTATCATTAATGATAAATATATCATTATATAAGTCTTTTCTAAGAATATATTTTTTAGAATAGAATATCAATTAATAATATAATATTTGTTTTAAAAACAATTTTTTGTCAATTTTTTCACTATTTGGTATTTCATTTTTTCTAAATTCATAACAGCTTTATTACGTAGAAAAAAATTAATATAACCAACCCTAAAATTTATTATTAACCTATAAAATTAGTTTATTTCAAATAAACACTCAAATTACATTTATTTGTATATTTATAATTTCTATTTTTTAATATTTTATTAATATGGTAATTACTACATATAGTTTCTATCATAAATAAATTTAATTATATAATTTATAAAAAATATAAATAAAATAACATTATATAGGAAATATTTTTATCTTTATAATTAATATTTATAATTTAATATATATTATGTGTAACTCTATAGAAAATTTTTTTAGTTATTAATCATCGAATTTATCATTTTAACTCTTCTTTGAATAAAATAATAATAAATGTCCTAATATAATACATGTGGACCTAAAGGAACATATTTTGTTCCTAAGATTTTTTTGGTCAAATTACATTTATCCAATTGAATTTGGAAATGTTTTATGGTAATAATAATATCATTTTTACCCTTAATAACCCTATAAACTTTTAACCGTGGTAAATAAAAGTAAAAAGATTCTATTCACAGAAAATTATTTTCATCTTATTGAACCACATTTTACTTACTGATATCAACCGTGTTTCTCAAGTTTTTGAAATTCAACTCAAAAATGCGATAAAATTAGTTTTTATCTAAATTTTCAATTTCTCCTAGGAGGTGGGTTAAAGATGGTAAAAAGTACAATAAAATTATCATATATATCAATTTATTATAAACTGAATCCATTGAATTACATTGAAATTATATTGGTTATATGTATCTATTTTGACCTATAACAAATTTAAATATAATAAATAATTATTTAAATAAAAATATTGTTTTAAAATATAACCTAGTGCTTTTCACTATTCGTCTAAAATTTAATTTTTTCAGAAAAATACCAAAAATTAACCACAAGCTAATTTTAATACTCAGAATCCAAAAATGAAGTCCATTTTGAATGATAAAATTTATAAAATTTCAAAAGGTGGGTATTACTATTAATAATGGCTAGTTTTATTTGTTGTGATGTGTTAGATTCTTGATGTTGCGTACAACAGAAGCTATTGCATTATTCGAAGGAAAAAATATCGTGGAATATTGGGGTGTTACAAGCTATGGGGTAAATCTATTTTCACCATCACCATGTTAATTTTTTTAGAAATTTCACTATTCTTTTTTGTAAAAACTAATGATGAAATTATTTTATAATATAAATTATAATGATTAGTAATAGGGAACGCATTTTGAAAATTTACACTCATAGAAGTGTAATAAGTAATTTATAAATAATCTGATAGATGCAACAAGAATGAGGGTTTTCAATGTGAAATGTTTTCAGAATATGAGAACATTTTTATATCAAAAATCAAATTAAATAGATTCAAATGAACTAAATTAGAATAAATAGTATATAACTAAACTTAATATTATCTAAAAGTAGTTAAAAATTTTATCTTTCTTTTTAAATAAATTATTAATAAGGTTGGCTTCTATTACAATTTAGTATTTTTCAAGACTCATAAAAAATATATTATTTTAGAAAAATATAAAAATAACCACAAAATAATTTAAAAATTTTGATTTCAGAACTACTTTTCATTTAGAAAATATGTTTCTTAAAATTGTAAAAAAACAATTTTATATTATTTTTCTAAAGAGAAACTAATCATTTTTTTAGAAAAATAAAATCATTAGAAATATTTTATTTATTTAAATGATTATTATAATATTTGAAATCAATAGATAACCATAATTTAAATATTTTAATTATTACTATTCATAACCACCTATTAATATTACTATGAAATAATTATAATATTCAAAAAATTAATAATATGAATATTTTCGTTTAAACTCGGAGTTCTATGTAATGAAAAAAAAGACACTGGGTATCATGTATCTCAAGGAAAACATAGTGTTGCATAGAATGCAAGATATTTTTTTGAGTATAATAAATTTTATTGGAGATATTGAATTTATTTTTATATTAATAAATATTTCATAAATTATTAGGGAGTTATATTTTCATCTATTACGAGTGTTTCATGTCATACAATCTATCAAAAATATAGCTCTTATTTAATAATTTTTGTGTGTTTAATCTCATGTAAACATGGAAGGATGTCCTGATGGATTTTTAATAAGGATTCTCATAACCTTATAGAATTTTTATGCATCCTTGGTGATTTTTAATCAGCTAATTATTGATGATAACTTCGTCCTGAACCGTGAGGCCCACTCATTATATGAGATGGGAAGGGGTAATTTCAATGTGATAATATACCTACAAACCATTCCATTGAGTATTTAATATGATAGACATATAAGATTTATTTCATGGCTTTGTAATGTCTTTATTAATTCCACATGTTCTTGATAGATAATAATTACATCATTTCATCCCCAAATTGATATATGGTCTGATCAGATGATTCAAATAATTCAGATTATGATTAAGGGTTGCACAAATAACATTGTAGGATCCCATTATAATGACCATGTGTTGGATTAGTTCACATAAAATAATAATTTCATATTTTTTAGTATACTTCATCATCCCAAGGATCAATTTAGTATTCTATGTCATTAATCTATATTTTGGCTTGATACTGATGATACTGTATCTGTAGAGTGAATATATGGTCCAACATCCCACTTAGATATTGTAGTTGATTAAAAAATGTTTTCTATATATATTATCAAGAAAAAGAATCTAGTTATCCACTAGGTGATATCATTGGAATTCACTATAGTTGATGGTGTTTAACTAACAGTTAATACTAATTTATAAAATAGAAATTTGATGTTTTATATGAATATATCAATTTCGTATACTATTCTATTCGTTTTCATAGATTGGTTTGGTATAATTGTGTAAGATGTTAAATTATATGTCATTACTAAGGAATGAATGATTTGTTTGTTGTTTCATTAGTATGAGGGTAGATGACAAATATTTCTCTTGTCAGGGATTGTGAGGATGTTGTTTTTGAACCTAACATAATGTACCTAGAGTTCCCAATAAGGATTATAGGCTGGTGTGATAAATTCTTTCTGGTAAAAATGAATCAAAATCCATAGTAAATGGAATTATTGGGGGATCCCAGGGGATAATATGGGGAGTTGAGATGATGTTTGGACTTAGTGGGAACACTTGTTTTAGAGGAACAATTGATGGTACATCATGGTAATTATATGTCATTAGTGGGGTATAATTTTAACACCCACACATATTTTTCTTGTGTGAGATGATTAGTTTTATCAATATCCATTTTCAACTGATGTTTCATCACTAATGTGAGAGTGTTGGTGGATTTTTATAAGATTAAAGGGAAAAGGTTTTAGTGTTAAAAGACTTGTGGAGGGACAAGGTGTTTTGGTTGATGGAAAAATATGACCTTCTGGTGAGTGGAACCCATATACCGGATCATTCATTTCTAGTGTGTCATCTATCTTTACTAAATCCCCCTTGAAAATTAGTGATTCTCATTGTCTTGTAGGCATGTTTATTATATTGGTATGTTAAATTAACATCACATGTTTAAATAATACATATTACACCACATGTTATTATAATCTAAATGTTATCCCTTTATCATATTTTATATTTATAGAACAACCCTTTTCAATAATCATTCACATGATTCTCCCTTTCATCTCCTACTTTTTACCAAATTTGATGATTCTAGATCGGTATGTTCTTCTTGGATCTATTCCATATTCACCATCAATATTATTATTTGAACTTATATATATTTTGTATATATGTTTTTTATCATTATTTTATAATTAAATATCCCAATATTCAATGATCTCTAGGGATCATCAATATTGATGATTATTTTTAATCAAATCATGAGCTACCAATGGAAAAAAATTCAATGGTTATAAAACAACCATAATCATATTACACATTAATAAACAATTCATTACATGATATAACACATAATATAACCCCTAATGATTTAGAATTATAATTTCACTGGGAATTACATACATTATATAAGAAATGAAAACATGAAATACATCATCTTTATTGAAAACCATGATAATTTGATCATAATAAACATTCATTAATAAAACTACAGGTGATATAATGGGGAAAATGTAACACCCCGAGAAAATTTAAATATTAATTTATTATTAAAAATAACTAAATAATTATTCTATAAAAAGGCTTAACAAATATTTTAAATATATATATATATATATATTTACAATTAATGTATAACTTATTACATTATTTTTTTTATATGTTTTAATAATATTCTAATATATGTATATAATATAAAACTCATATAGATTTTTTTCAATTAAATATGCATAAGAGAATTATTATTAATAATAATTTATTATTTCGTAATCATGTTTTGATTAAATGTTTTTTAAGTGTTGTATTATTTTTGAAATTCACATAAATACATGTTATAATAAATAAAAATAAGTAAATAATAATGATAATTATAAATATGTTTTAAAGTAATTGTTTTATTTGAATTTATTTTCAAACACTATATATATATAATGACATAAAAATGTTTTTGGAATAATAATAATAAAAATTTTAATAAATTAATGATACTCATGTAGAATTAGTTCTATTTTATTTCAAATAATATTTAATAATGTGATTTTATTTAAAATAATCATTATTGTTTACTATAACTATTTTTATTCATTTAAATACTAAATTAATTTGAAGATATAAGTATTAATTATTGACTTAATAATTATAAATTTTATATAATATAATATATGTAATGTTTAATAAAAGAAATAAACCATTTTAAAAAATGATTATAAATCGAATTTAAAAAAACGCAACTCAAATCGAGATTGAGGGTTTCATGAGAAATGGAGGCTAATGAAGGGACAAGGGCGCGATTCATGAGCCAAGAGGGTTTTTCTTTTCGATTCAGAAGGTTGAGCATGATTGGTAATCGAGGCCGATTCCAGACGATGACCCATCATCAGATGTGAGTTCAAAGCGGTACAAAGAGACGGGAACTGGATTTGAGTTCCGAGTCCAATGGCCATCTCGCGCATGAACTGTTTTGTGTTAAGGGTTCTGGTTTTATTTTGAGATGTCAAGCATGAGGTGAGGATTCGGGTAGGGTTTCCGTCTTTGGATTGGTAAGTTTATCTGGTTCTGTTATGCAGGTCTCAATTTAGTTTTGTTTTCGATATGTTAAATTCAGTCGGTGTCAACTTTCATCCACTTGTGTTTTTTTAATTCAATGTATAATCTCCTTAGTATAATGATTTCTTCAACTCTTTTTGGATTTATCTTCAAATTTCAGTGTTTGGAACATTAGAGAAGGGCGCTTATATCGATTTCCATCAATTATGTTTGTTTTTGTGTGGGTCTGGATTATTGCATCGTAAAAATGTTTTTTGTTCTGTTCGGACTATTCGTATTCGATTTCATTAAGTACCTGTCATCGGAATACAAAATTATATTTGTAAAAATATCACATAAATGCATTTTTCTACTTCAAAATTTCCAAACAGTAAGCATCAATATAATGTAATTTATACATATATAATCGTTTTAGTATTTTTTAACTGAGGGATTCGTTTGGATTTTCATTTATCCATTTTAAAGAAAAACTGTCGATTTTTAGGTGTGGGTAGCTTCTTTAACACAAAAATTGCATCCACTGTGCAATTATTGTAAACTAAATAGAACTAATATATAAATATGTTTAGACTCACTGGTTTTCCTAAAAAAATACAGAGGAACATGAGGAAAATTGGGTAATGACCCTATATTCCATCCATTGCATTTTCCACTTCGGTGTTTTTGATAGAAAATGTAATATAAACGAGACAACAGTAATAAAAAGAACGGCTGCAAAAGATTTTCATAAGGGATCTTTGTATTTATTCGGTCAATTTAATTTCTTCAAAAATTATAATTGTGCAATTGAAATTTATTTCATCTATGTTTTTTTTTCAAAATTAGCTGGTTTTTCACTTTTGAAATTTTGGAAGAATGTAGTAAGGGACTGTTTATTTATTATTGTGTATGCATAATTTATCTTCATATTTTATAATTCCATCCCTTTCTATTATTTTACTCTTTTAAAATTGTTAACATATTTATTTGCTTAAAAACCCTTCGACACAATGATGCAATTTTCAAACATATTTAGCAAGGAGGATGTTATACATTCAATAATAGTTATCACTTTTCAAATTAAAAATGAGATGAATTTATCAAAGCATTGTTCTGCTGAAAGATTTATTTTATTTCACAAGTAATGTTTTATTTAAATCTGTGTAAGGATATTTTTAATTATATATGGTTTATGTTGATCAAAAGTATATTCTAAAATCTAATATAAATTCTATTTTATTTATTCCAAAATTATGAATTTAATTTTATATTTTTGTTTAAGGGTTTAATTAGCTTCAGTTTTTCTATGAAAAACCTATACATATACTTATGTGTATATACGGCTTTTCCAAGCTTCCAATCCTAATCTATTTTGGATTTTTCAAGTGGTGGTTATCATTATTTAACAGATGTTTTTTATGCATATATCACTTGAAGAGGTGTACTGAGAGTTGTTTTTTGAAATTTCTAAACTCATAAATATATATATAACTATTTTTATGTTTTAAATTGATATCATATGAAATCCTCCAATGAATAATTCCAATTATCGACGTTTTGATCAAAGGTTCATTTATTTTTCTCTTTTGTGAAGATGAGCGTTGTAAATTCAATGTCAAATATATAAATATATACATGTTTGGAGGAAATAGATATCGTTATTGCATCTATAATTTCATTGCCATGTTTCAAGAAAATCATGCGTGAAAAAAAATGTCACAACGTTTTATCAACATATGGGCATCGCGTTTTCACATAGACATGGCCATGTGTAATGCATTACATCAACCCCCATTGCATTTATAATAAGTTCAACTCTTAATTTCATATTTTTTAGGGCTTGTACTGAAATTAATAAAGACATAGATATCATAGAAATTGTTTTGACCGTTTTAGGGAAATTTATTAATTATTATGGTTAAGAAAATTGAATTGCTTATATGAGCTTTATAGATGATTTGTGATAATTTCAGAAAGAAAGAATAACTACATGAAATGTATAGTGGATAAATTTTTTGGTAGTATCGAAACAATGAAATGATGGAATATACGTGTATATATATATATTCATGGATGTGCATATTAATACATTGACGTATTTTAATGTAAAACTCTAGTGAAAAATACTAATATATATATATATATATGTGTGTATGTAAAGCAAACTTAAAACATTTTTGAAAAACCCCGATGCTTGTTCGTTGTAAAATGGAAGGTCATTGGGGAGTGAACCCTTCCTTCGCTAAATGGGTAGGCCCAAGACAGCCTTCAATGAATTAAGTTGCCTCAAAATTATTTTTTGTTTTAATGAAGTTTGATTACTATTTTCAATAGAAAATAACTGGATTAGTTTAAAAGTGTTTTCAAAGTATTTTTTTCGAATGCATTATATTATTTTGTAAAGGTTGTTTTACAAATGTATTTTTCAAATGATACTCTTAAAAGTGATGTATCAATGGTTCTAAAAACCCATTACTGGGAAATTTAATGATCACCCTTTTATTTTAAAATTATTTTCAGGTATCTTAGGAGATTATCGTAGATTTTGTCACTTATGGAGTTAGCACAATGGAATCATAGTGCAAATTTTTTTATTATTGTTTAAAACTCTGATAAATTTAATGTTTTGTCTAATACTCCAGAACCTAGACTGGTAAAAGGTCCTCTCTTCTTTAATATGTTGTGTAATTGTTATTTCAATTTTATAAATAAAAAATTTCCACAGCAGTTTGTTGCACCGAGTCTAGAAGAGCGAGCTCGGGGCGTTAAAATTGGTATCAGAGGAGCGGTCCAGACAATTTTGGAAATTTCACTCTTTCTCTTAATGAAAAACTACTCTACGGTTTAGTATTTTCTTTAGTTAGTTATATCCACTAATTGATTCTTTAATTTTGAAGATGGAAATTCAGAGTTTTTTTATGTCCAACGAACGAAATTGCGAGGGCGCAATTCTTTTAAGGGGGTAGAATGTAACACCCCGTGAAAATTTAAATAGTAATTTATTATTAAAAATAACTAAGGAATTATTTTATAAAATGTTTTTACAAATATTTTAAATATATATATATATATATATTTACAATTAATTTATAACTTATGACTTTATTTTTTTATATATTTTATTAATATTTTAATATATGTATATAATATAAAACTCATATAAATTTTTTTTCAATAATATATGCATAAGATAATTATTTTTAATAATAATTTATTATTTCGTAATCATGTTTTGATTAAATTTGTTTTAGGTGTTGTATTATTTCTGAAATCCACATAAATACTTGTTATAATAAATAAAAAAAAGTAAATAATAATAATAATTATAAATATGTTTTAATGTAATTATTTTATTTGAATTTATTTTCAAACACAATATATATATATATAATGACATAAAAATGTTTTTGGAATAATAACAACAAAATTTTGTAATAAATATACGATACTCATATAGAATTAGTTCTATTTTATTTCAAATAATATTTAATAATGGGATTTTATTTAAAATAATCATTATTGTTTACTATAACTATTTTTATTCTTGTAAATAATAAATTAATTATAATATATATGTATTAATTTCTGACATAATAATTATAAATTTTATATACAACAATATATGTAATGTTTAATAAAAGAAATAAAATATTTTAAAAAATTGTTATAAATCGGATTAAAAAAACGCAACTCAAATTGAGATTGAGTGTTTCATGAGAAATGGAGGCTAATGACGGGACATGGGCACGATTCATGAGACAAGAGGGTTTTTATTTTCGATTCGGAAGGTTGAGCATGATCGGTAATCGAGGCTGATTCCAGTCGATGACTCATCTTCAGATGCGAGTTCGAAGTAGAACAAAGAGTCTGGAACTGGATTAGAGTTCTGAGTCCAATGGCCATCTCGCACACGAACTTTTTCGTGTTTAGGGTTCTGGTTTCATTTTGCAATGTAAAGCTTGAGGTGAGGATTCAGTTAGGGTTTCCGTCTTTAGATTGGTATGTTTATCTGGTTCTGTTATGCAGATCTCAATTTAGTTTTGTTTTCAATATGATAAATTCAGTCGGTGTCAACTTTCATTCCCTTTTGTTTTTTTAATTCAATGTCTAATCTCCTAAGTATAATGATTTATTCAACTCCTGTTGGATTTATCTACAAATTTTAGTGTTTGGAACATTAGAGAAGCTCACTTATATCGATTTCCATCAATTATGTTTGTTTTTGTGTGGCTCTGGATTTTTGCATCGTAAAAATGATTGATGTTCTATTCGGACTATTCGTATTCAATTTCATTAAGTACCTATCATCGGAATACAAAATTACATATGTAAAAATCTCACATAAATTCATTTGTCTACTTCAAAATTTCCAAACTTTAAGCATCAAGATAATGTAATTTATACATATATCATCGTTTTAGTATTTTTTTAACCGAGGGATTCATTTGGATTTGCATTTATCCAATTTAATGAAAACCTGTCAATTTTTAGGTGTGGGTAGATTATTTAACACAAAAATTGCATCAACTGTGCAATTATTTTAAGCAAAATAGAACTAATATATAAAGAAGTTTTGACTCATTGGTTTTTCTAAAAAAATACAGAGGAACGTGAGGGAAAATGGGTCATGACCCTATATTCCATCCATTGCATTGTCCACTTCGGTGTTTTTGATAGAAAATGTAATATAAACGAGACAACAGTAATAGGAAGAACGGATGCACAAGATTTTGGTAAGGGATCTTTATATTTATTCGGTCAATTTATTTTCTTCGAATATTATAATTGTGCAATTGAAATTTATTTCATCAATGTTTTTTTTCACAATCAGCATGTTTTTCACTTTTGAAATTTTGGAAGAATATAGTAAGGGACTGTTTATTTATTATTGTGTATGCATAATTTATCTTCAAATTTTATAATTCCGTCCCTTTCTATTATTTTACTCCTTTAAAATTGTTAATATATTTATTTTCTTAAAAACCGTTCGACACTATGATGCTATTTTCAAACATATTTAGCAAGGTAGATGTTATACCTTCAGTAATAGTTATGACTTTTCAAATTAGAAATGATATGAATTTATCAAAGCATTGTTCTACTCTAAAGATTTACTTTATTTCACAAGGCATGTTTTATTTAAGTCTGTGTAAGGATATTTTTATTTATATATGGTTTATGTTGATCAAAAGTATATTCTAAAAATCTAATATAAATGCTATTTTGTTTATTCCAAAATTATGAATATAATTTTATATTTTTGTTTAAGGGTTTAATTAGCTTCGATTTTTATATGGAAAACCTATAAATATACTTATGTGTATATATGAATTTTCATATCTTCTAATCCTAATTTGTTTTGGATTTTTCAAGTGGTGGTTATCAGTATTTAACAAATGTTTTTTATGCATATATCACTTTAAGAGGTGTACTGAGAGTTTTTTTTGAAATTTATAAACTCATAAATATATATATAACTATTTTTCTGTTTTTAATTGATATCATATGAAATCCTCCAGTGAATAATTCCAATTATTGACGTTTTGATCAAAGGTTCATTTATTTTTCTCTTTTGTGAAGATGAGCATTGTAAATTCAATGTCAAATATATAAATATATACGTGTGTGGATGAAATAGATATCGTTATTGCATCTATAATTTTATTTCCATGTTTCAAGAAAATATTTCGTGCAAAAAAAAAATGTCACAACTTTTTATCAACATATGGGCATCGCGTTTTCACATCTACATGGCCATGTGTTATGCATTACACCGACCCCCATTTCATTTATAATATGTTCATGTCTTAATTTCATATTTTGTTTTAGGCCTTATCCAAAAATTAATAAAGAAATAGATATCATAGAAATTTTTTTGGACGATTTAGGTAAATTTATTAATTATTATGGTTAAGAAAATTGAATTGCTCATATGAGCATCAAAGATTATTTGTGATAATTTGAGAAAGAAAGAATAACTATATGAAATGTCTAGTTAATAAAAGTTTTGGTAGTATCCAAACATTCAAATGATGGAATATATGTATATATATATAATCATGGATGTGAATATTAATACATTGGCATATTTTAATATAAAAACTCTAGTGAAAATACTAATATATATATATATATATATATTTAAAGCAAACTTAAATAGTTTTTGAAAAACCCCAGTGCTTGTTCGTTGTAAAATGAAAGGTCATTGGGGATTGAACCCATCCTTCGCTAAGTGGGTAGGCCCAAGACAGCCTTCAACGAATTAAGTTTCCTCAAAATGATGTTTTGATTTAATGAAGTTTGCTAACTGTTTTCAAAAGAAAATCACTGGATTAGTTTAAAAGTGTTTTCAATGTATAATTTTTTCCGAAAGCATTATATTATTTTGTAAAGGTTGTTTTACAAATGTATTTTTCAAATGATACTCTTAAAAGTGATTTATCAATGGTTTTAAAAACCCCTTACTGGTAAATTGAATGTTCACCCTTCTATTTTAAAATAATTTTCAGGTGTCTTAGGGAATTATCATATATTTTGTCGCTTATGGAGTTAGCGCAGTGGAAGCATAGTGAAAAATTTTATTATTATTGTTTAAAACTCTGATAAATGTAACGTTTTGTCTAATAATCCAGAACCTAGACTGGAAAAAGGTCCTATTTTCTTTAATATGTTGTGTAATTGTTTTGTCACTTTTATAAAAAACAAATTTACACAGCAGTTTGTTGCACCGAGTCTGGAAGAGCGGGCTCAGGGCGTTATAGAAAACATGGGAATGGGGTGAGGTATAAAGCCTACTATGTGAATAAACAAGGAATAACATGAAGAAGACAATACATGTTATAAAATATTAACTTCAATGGATCATAAATGGACCATGAATATAAAGGCATGATAAATCATGGATATCAGAACATGTAAATGTGGAAACAACATACAAGATGTAATTAGCATCAGTTGAGGTTCACTGAACCTGGAGGATCATGATTCAAAAACCTATTTCACATGAAATTTCATGTGTATACCATCATGTAACATTAAATTTCACGAATAAACCATCATTTTAGATGATGTTTCATGATTCTAAACAATACCCAATACATTGGAGTGATATCAAGGAACACCCTTCATAATCATTACATTCTCATGTTTAAGTGTCACACATAAATCCTATAACATGGTTTCATTAATCATAATTTGTTATTACATGATGAAATAATGTGAAATATATTCATATAAGTCACCATTATATATGTATATGAGCAAAATGTTGTATACCCTTGATAGGAAAATTTCAACGGTAATCACCATATGATTGAAAATAGTAGTGCAATTCCGCCAGCACAATAATATCATATAGAAATTTATAAAATGTGTGGATGGGAGAAAAAGGTTCCTCGGATCATTTAAATCTTAAATAGGTAGTATTCGGGATTGGTAAGAATATATCCCAACTAATGTAATTTGAAATTAAACAGAATTTGATAAATTAAGTGCGTGATAAAAAGAGTAGCAGGATAATTCCTTTATATAATTTCGGAAAAGTAATGGCATAGTTAAGGGTCATAATAGGAGAGGATAAATTATTCTACATTGAAATAACAACTAATGGAAAATTGGAAATTGATTATAAATTTTTTAAAATATGAAAATGTGAAATTAAAAAGATTAATTTCATACAAGGTTCTTGAAATTAACGGAATAGAGGAAGGTAAGGAGCCCTTATTAAATTTACGCATGGTAAGAGGTGTATATAGAGAATCATGGATGCTTTAAAGACAGTGGAAGGAAGAACTAATTATTTATTAATAAAATGGAGATTATGGGGAAGATTTATGAACATATCCCATCATATGTAAATTGAAATTGAACAACATATCATAAAATGAGTATGTGATTGAATAGGAGAGTGAATGATCCCTTACGTGAAATTGTGACTCAAAAGGATTGGGAGAGGATCATTGGGAGCTATGGTGTTCCTTAAGAGGACTCTAGGGTGCTAGGTATGAAACTGGTCGATCTTCAGTGTGTTTAATTGATGATAAGTGGGAGCTTGTGTGGGTTTATATAGGAAAGATGAGGAATTTCATTATTAATTCTATTTTATACACCTCAAAAAAAAAATTCAAAACCATAATACAACCCATTGTTTTTCCCATTTTTTCAAGAAAATGGGTTTGGTATATATTATTTTATAATTATAATGTCCAAATATAATAAAATATTTTCCTTTCTTATGTGGAGGTGATTCTCACATACAAGGAAATGATTTCCAAATCATAAAACAATTTATATGTATTGGAAGATTCAGTAAGAATTTGTAAAATAAATTAAATAAACCTAAAATTTCATTATTTTAGTGTAAAAACATATATTTCTTATCAAGATTCATATTATTGTGTTCATTAAATCATTATTGGTCCATTATAACCTCATAAAACAAACTATATATATACATGGTGTTTAATTTGTACCCAAAAATTCAACTATGTCATAAAATTATGAAAAAATATGCATTGGATAATTTCAATATCCTGAATCCAAAAAATATTATTATTTTTAATTATTTTCCAAATATTTCAATTTTCACAATAAATATAATAACTGACATTTATTGAAAATTTACATGTTTGGAAAAAACAGTTTTCAATCCTATGTAAAAATTAAATAAAAATTCATAAAAACTATATGAACTTTTATAATTAACAAAAATAATTTTACAATAATATTTTACTAAAATATTAATTATTTCAAAAATCCATCTATTCTCCAATATAGATTTATTAATTTAATTTTAATATTAACTAAATATACAATTTCAAATTTAAAAATAATTTAAAATTTAAAAATAATAGAAAGATAATATATTCATTATTATATAAAAAATAATATACATATTACTAATGATAAGGTCATGAAATATATCAATTTATAACACCAGCATACTCCCTATCTATATGTTTTCTGATGGTGGAGATTTTATGTAACCATTTGATGAACATGATTTGTGTCATGATCATGATGTGATTGATCTTCTCTCATAAGTTGATCTGCTCATGCTTTAGTTGATGAATCTCAGATTAGGCTTGGTCTAGGGAAAATCACAGATATTATATCACCCTCATGAGATCTGATAAATTGGATTTATATTGTATGATCCAACTAGTTGAGATCATAACATCCATTTACCAAGTCAAAATGATTTTTTAAAGCTTATTCCTATACTATGCATGTGATCATTGTTCAATGACTATATTATCAATGGTAAAGAAACATGAATATCATTGAAATCCAAATAGATATAATAAAAAATAAAGTTCATGAGTTTTATAAATCATAATAAATTTAATTAAATCAAAAAGATAATTATTTTCATAAATGTTTGTGCCGTTAAAACCATCCCCCTTAGGAAATTTCACCTTCAAAATTTCTTTTTACTACTTTAAAAAAGATCAGATTTTCTCTACATCATCACTTTCTTTGGTTCCCATGTTGAATCTTCCAATGTGTGGTTTTTATCCGCAACACCTTGATGAGGGGAATTTTCATATTTCATAGGACTGTTACTCTTTGTTATAGGATCTTCATTTGCTTCTCATTATAGGAAAAGTAATTATCCAATGGTACTGCCTCTAGACTAAGTACATGTGATGGGTTAGGTTTATAGTTCATCAGTAGTGATGCGTGGAATAAATCATTTACTAGGGATAGGTTTGGTGGGATTTCAAGGAAATAGGTCACTAAATGAGTGTGATAAAGGATCTCAAATGGGTCAGTGTACCTTGGAATAAGATTTTACTTATTCCCAAATCTCATTACTCTCTTCCATGTAGATATGTTGATAAATACAATGTCTCCAATATAAAACTCTAGGTCTCATCCATGATTGTCAGTATAGCTCTTCTGTCGACACTAAGTGGCTTTGATGATGTACTAGATGGTTTTATCATTTTCCACCATTTCATTGTCCATTTCCAAACCTAAATGTATTCGTTCCCCAATATCATCCCAACATGCTAGAAATTGGTACCTCTTCCAATAAAGGTCTTCATAGGGAGAAATTTGGATGCATGAGTGGAAACTATTTTTGTAATAGAACTACACCAAAGGAATATGTTTGTCCCATCCACCTTTTCTGTCCATTGAAAAAGCTCTATAGATTTCCTCATGTTTTTTGATAGTCCAAATAGAATGGACATAATTTTGAGGGAGAAAGGGAATAATGAATTTTAGATCAGTGATTAGAGAATTGCGGGGAGTTCTCCAAAACATTGATTTAGATATTTGATCTAGATCAGACAAAGTCAATAGTGGTACTCCATGAAGCCTATAATGTCCCGACCTGGGATCCACAGAACGGTGCTCTGAGCCGGTTTGTAACAAGACCTCAAGCGTGCATCCTCGTATGCTAGAGGGTGATGACTAGCATCGAGGGTCTAGTAAGTCAGTCTTAGGGATACTATAACCTCTCTTATCAGAATAATATACCAGATAATGTAAGAAATCAATAGAGGAAGCACATATAAATATAACAGTACAATGTCACTAGCATAATCAAAATTGGAAATGAAATACTCAATTGAAAGGTAAAACATGCTATGAATATGAAATATCTAAGTGTCTATAATGAAACTAAAATTAAAGGCACAATGACACTTAATGGTTCCCAAACCACGTCTGGTTCCCTCTTCCATGCTCCAACCCCAAACAACACTCTAACCAAGGTCTTTCCCTTGTCCTATCCTGCAACAACAATGTATATTCGGGTACCAATCAGGCAGCCCGAGTAGAGTGTGAGTATGACATAGTATATCACCACCAATAGTGTCAAAAACAATCCAGTCATAAGAAGTGTATGAAGTTGCATTAATAATAAAGCAAGAAAATATGGAAAACATTTATATTTATTCAATTAACCTTTATTTAATACGTTAAACATCAAGGTTCCTAAGAACACCCAAAACACAATGCCTGCTTCGGCCTGTGTAAGAGCCTAAATCATTTCCCATGTTCAATTCGTAACTAATATGTCAGAATATTATGTTCATGAATACCCAGATGAATCCATAGTACAAAATAAATTAAAGAGTGTAGAAGGTCATGTCTAGCACACATGTGAGTATTTGGAGCATTCGTCCCCCTCTCACAACCTCGTGGGTTTATGGAGCCTCAGTCCTTGTCCCATAAAATAACAAATTCATGCATGTAGTTGTTTCTAGAATTCCATGTTTAGACCCTATGTGGGTATTAGGAGCGTCATCCTGTTTCCCACAACCCATTTTCAAAACAAATAACAAATTCACATATACGTCCCTATTCAAATGTTTAATCATCTTTATCCTTCCATCATTACTCTCGCCCATATTAATCTAGATCCACAATTCACAAAGAACCGCTTAACCAAACCACCAATTAATTATTTATGCCACATCATTTATACAATTGAATATTCCTAATTAGAAGAGATTGTGGGATTCGATTTAGACCACCTACCTCAATTTATTTATGGATGTTAGCACAAATAAAATCACCAAAATCCGAGCGGCACAACGTCGTCGATCAAGATATGTTTCTAAAATTTTAAAACGAAAAATAAGATCAAAGGCATTAAGATATTGAAAAACTATATCTAGATCCACAATCCTAGATCTATACCATAACTCATAGTTTTATATCCATGGATATGATGGAAGTCTCCCATGAAAAGATTAAGGAATGATAGGGGAAAGAATGGAAGAAACAACAGGTTGAAATCTACTTACCGAATGGAGAGGAAATCCTCAATACAATCCTTCAATCTTGGGAAAAGGTGTTCGGATCGCCTTGGAATCTTTCCAAGAGGCTTTGAAAACAACTATAAATTTCCAATAATGAGCCAAGGTTGGAAAATAAGGAAGTCCCAACATTCAGGTGGTTTTAAAAAGGATTTTAGGAATTAATAACCGCGTGAACAGTTTCCTGGACAGTGGAGCATAGTGTATCAAACCATGCACAAACTATGAGGACCTCACTATCCAGATTTTCACGGTCTGCAAGGTTTGGTCAGATAGTTCTTCAAACCGTGCATAAACTGTGTGTACCTCTCTATCCAGTTCTTCTTTGTTGGCACGGTTTGGTCACACGGTTTTTCGAACCTTGCGCAAACCGTGTACAACCTAATGCCCTATTTGTTTTACATAAATGTTCAACCAAACGCACCCCATGTCACTACACCAAAATAGAGGTACTTAAAAACAAAAAAGTACCTAAAAACATGCCTTAAATTTACTCCTAAAAAGGCCGAGATCTTATAATCTCCCCACCTTATAAAAGCCCATCCTCGATTAGTACTCCTGAACATCTCTGAGATTCCGAGCTTAAAATATCGGGCCCTCTGAGTCTGTACATCTACCTCCCTTTCCCATGTCTCTTCTTGAACACATCCACGATGCCATAAAACAGGAACTATCGGTATGGTCTCTCCCCTTAACACCTTCTCACTGTGGTCTAACACATGTATCAGATGCTCTTCAAAGGACACATCTATCTCTAGCTCAACAACATCCACATCGATCAAATGAGAAGGGTCAGGGTGATATCTTCGTAGTTGTGATACATGGAAATCAACATGCAATGCACTATATTTCTGTGGAAGAGCCAATTTGTACGCTACTATCCAGACTCTCTTCACGATCTCAAAAGGTCCCACAAACCTGGTTTCCAACATTCCATGATAACTACACTAAATCTAGGTCCTTCTCCCATGTACCACCGAATTCAAGTACACACGCCCACAAAATATCCTCAAGAACATGTATAGTACGATGTGACTGTCCAAATGTTTGCGAATGGAAATCTGTACTCAATAAAACATGTGTACCATGTGCCTTCAGCAATCCCTTTTAGAAACATGAAGAAAACCATGAATCGCAATCCAAAACTATTGTTCGTGGCTCCCCGTGCGATCAAACTATCTTCTATAAATACGTTTCTCCTAACTTCTCCACTATAATAGTTTCCATTATAGGCATCAAATGTGATACATTTGTCAATCGGTCCACAATGACCCAAATATCATCATTCTTCTTACGTTTTTTTGGAAGAACAATCACGAAGTCCATGGTCACATCATCCCACTTCCATTCTGGTATAGAGAATGGTCATAGTAAACCTCCAGGTTTTTCATGCTCCGCCTTCACCTACTGATAGGTAAAGCATCGTGTCACAAATCCTACTTTGTCTTTCTTCATGCATGGACACCAAAACTATGGTCACATATCACGATACATTTTGGTCACACTAGGATGCACTGCCCATCGTGAGGCATGAAATTACCGCATGATCTCTTCTCGATTTCTCGTATGAACAACAACCCAATTCTTCATATAAAGGATATTATTCTCGTATATCTTCTAGTCGGAAGGTGTCTCCCCACCGTCAATGTTTTCCCTCAAGGATAATAATCCAATGTCTTCATATTGCCTGTCCATGATCTATCTCAAAAGTGTAGACTCTACTGCAATCGACACGAGTTCCATTTTCTCCTTTATCTCCTGAACCACAACGTTCATTTCAGCTAGCAACGACATCATCCTCCACTCAGCACTAGATTCCTGAAAAATCTGATTCTGAGTTTTCCTAATCAATGCATCAGCCACATCGTTTCCTTTCCCAGGTGTATATACCTTCTCAAAATAAAAAGACTTCATATGCTCAAACTGTCTCCACTGTCTAAGATTCAAATCGTGATGAGAAAAGTTGTAATTCAAGATCTTTTGATTAGTATAATCTATAAACCATTCACCCAGGAGGTAGTGTCTCTAACACTTCAAAGCATAAACCACCACTGCCAACTCAAGGTCTTGTGTTGGAAAATTCCATTCATAAAGCCTCATCTATCAAGACTCATATGCCAAAACATTATCTCTTTGCATCAACACATCTCCGAGTCCTATCCCAGAAGCATCACAATATCCCATGTACTCTTCACATAATTCAGGTAGAGCCAAAAATTTTGCGGACGTCAAATGCTTCTTTAACTCTTGAAAAGATGTCTGGAAAGCCTATGACAATTCAAAATTTACTCCTTTTTTTCAAGCCTGAAAGTGGGGTTTCCAAATGGGAAAATTCATGGATAAATCTCTTGTAATATCTAGCTAACCCCACAATGCTTCGGATATCGAAAATATTCATGGGTTGATCCCAAGAAATCACTACATTCACCTTCTCTAGATCCACAGATTCACCATTCTTCGAGATGATGTGACCCAAAAAGTGTACTTAATAAATCCAAAATTGACACTTAGATAGCTTGGCATATAGATGATGCTCTCCCGGTGTACTCAAGGCAGTGTGAAGATGTTGGGCATGATCGTCATGAGTCTTGAAGTACACAAAGATGTCATCCACAAATACTACCACAAACTGATCTAAGTATGGAATAATGATCTTATTCATCATGACCATAAACAATAACGGTGCATTTGTTAACGCAAATTCCATTATAAATAACTCATAAATCCCATATCTACTCCCAAAAGCAGTCCTCAGTATATCAGAAGTCCGAAAACTCAACTGGTGATACCCCAATCCCAAGTAGATTATTGAGAAAACACATGTTCCCTTCAACTAGTCAAATGGATCATCAATACCCGGTAGAGGATATCAGTTCCGTTCAGTCATCTTGCTCAACCTACATTCTTCAAACTGAGCTTTGATTTATTGATGCTCTGTCAGTGCTATAAAATATGGTGTAATAGATACTGGCTCAGCTATTGGCATGAGCTCAATAGAAAATTCAACATATCTCTTAAGAGGAATCCCTGAGAAGTCTTCCAGGAATACATCTTGAAACAAATCAACCACTGGTGGAAGGAAATATTTCCCAACACATTTTTCATCCAGTGAAAGACTCGAAATGTGGGTTGTGAGCTCTCCCAGATGCTATGTAATTGGCCCTGATCAGCCTGCCAGGCTATCCCACTCCCCATGGTGAATGTAATGGTCACCCGTAGGCGACGTAAATTTCACCCTCCGATGATAACAATCAATGTGGGCTCGGTATGTGACTAACCAGTCGATACACAAGATTAGTTTGAAGCCTATCATATCATGTAAATAGAGATTCCAAAGGAAAAGATACTCTCTGATCTCAAGAGAACATCAATTGCACATACATATGTATCCAGACTGTACCCCCAATGGTGTGACTAGCTTTATATCCCCTCTCACAAACTCCACCGCCAAACACAAACCATTAACAAGTTTTGTAGATATAAAGGAATGAGAGGAACAAATATCAAATAATTAATTAGCTAAAGTAGAATCCACAATAGTAGTACCTCTCACTGTCGATGGTCCAGCACCGCTATCCACAAGTGTAGGTTGTACTGAATGCAATTGTGCTACTCCTCTTCCATGTAATTCCATCTGGCTACCCTGACTTGTACCACTCTGCTGATATGGGCATTGTTGACCAAGAGCACCATGTCTAGAACCCTTACCACCTTGTCCAGTAGAACTCCATCTTTGGGACTAAAAGGATGTAGAGGATCCCCTTCATACACTCTGACTTTGTTTTAGCTAATCCATCACAACCTTACTACATTGGGTTCGTACAGAACTTCTGCATATGTCCCATACTACCACAAGATCTTAATTCAACATGGGGTTGGAGAAATTGATTACAATAATGTCTCGGCCTTCCACAATGATGGAAAAACACTCTGGTATGGTCTTGTGTAACTGAACCCTCTACTAGGTTACTCTGTTTCCCACCTCCTTGGCTGACATTCTCTTAAAGTTGCTTCCATATCTGAATAGTCACACCACCGGACCATCCATTAAAAACCATTTCTTGGCCACTATAAGCCTCCTTCAGGTTCCCCTATGAGATGAGAACCTGATTTATCATTTCCGGAACTTTCTTCGGCCTAAAAATATTCACTTGAGACTTAAATTCACATTTTAGTCCATCCTGAAATCGTCTTGCTGAACTGGCCTCGTCTGCATCCAATGCTGGAGAAAAATGTTGTAAGTCTATAAAGCGTCCAACATATTCCATCATAGACATATTCCATTGAGTTAGCCTCAGGAAATAAGCCGCTTTCACCTTTCTGAGAATCTATGTATAGATGTTCTCAAAGAACTTCCCCTGAAATTCCTTCTACTCGATAGCATCCAGCTTCCAATTCGGAGTTTGAATGTCCCGCCAACATTTCCCTTGACCGCGCAACATGTAAGCATCCAACATGACTCTCTTCTCAATAGGTTTCTCCTGGTGGTAAAGTATATTCCTTATAGACTCAATCTAGAACAATGCTTTTTCTGGACCACCCTCTACAATAAAAGTCGTTTGGTGCTGCAAATGAAACTCCCTCATATGATTAGACATACATTTCACAACCCTCCCTGGTCTCTTTCTATAATTTGCATGAAACGGGTGAGGTTCTCTCGAAACTTTTCTCCATATTCTTTAGTTGGTACTATTGAGGCCTCATGATCACCCATTCGAGGACCATTTCAAACTATACTGCCCGCTCGTCCTCTCAACAAGCTTCTTGGATTCATAATTTTACAAAGCCAAACATGAAGCTTAGAAAATAGTTCACAATGATACAACAATTACACACAACAAAATTATTCATATAACTTCACAATTATTTCATTCAATTTGAAAATTATACACCATTTTCATTTTCCTATCACAATAAAGGAAAATAAATAGTTTCAGTTCAACAATCTACCCATAATCCTTTTCCTCGTGTGTCCCTAACATGATGCATGTCACCATAATCTTGAGTGCCTAGAAAGATGCATGTAGAAAAGGCACTCATTCCATTCTGGGCCTCAAATCAATACTCAACAAATTCCATAAATAATAATCACATCACACAATAAGTGGATCAACCAAGGTGAAATAATATTCAACTATAACGACAAACAACAATAATAGCAATCCCACCTTGAGTTCTTTAGTTTTCCCTCGTACATGGGTTTTGAAATTCCTAAGAATGAGCTCATTATGAAGCCCCAAATTTTCCTAGTATCTTTTCTACCTTCCCCCATTATTAAGAAAAATATATAATAGTGAAAATAAAACATCCCTCTGATACCACTTTGTAACATCCCGACTGGGAGCCACTGAACGGTGCTCTGAGCCGGTTGGTCGCAAGCCCTCTTGCGCACCTCCCCGTACGCTAGAGGGTGCCGACTATAAGCGAGGGTCTAGTAAGTTAGTCTTGGGGAGACTATACCCTCTGTTTTCAGAACAAAATACCATCTTAAGTAACCAAACAATAGTATTAAAGCATATAAATATAATAGTACAATGTCACTACCATAATCAAAACCAGGAAATCAATACTCAACTAAAAGGTAAAACATGATATGACTATGAAAGTTCCATGTGTCTACAATTAAAATGAATGTAAAGACAGAACGACTCCAAACAGTTCTCGACCCACGTCTGGTTCCCTCTTTGATGATCCAACCCCAAACATCACTCTAACCAGGGCTCTTTCCCTTGTCCAATCCTACAACAACAAATTTTATTCGGCTACCAATCAGGCATCCCGAGTAGGGTGTGGGTATGACTCAGTAGATCACCACCAACAGTGACCTGAACAATCCAGTCATAAGAACTGTATGCAGTTGCATTAATAATAAATCAAAACAATAGGGATACTAATTTTTTTATCCAAATAACCTTTCATTAATACATTAAACATCCAGGTTCCTGAGAAAACCCAAAATATAATGGCTTCTTCGGCTCCTGTAGGAGCCTAAACCATATCCTTTGTTCAATTCATAATTACTATGTCACAATATTATGTTTATGAATAGCCAGAGAAGCAATTTTAAAAAATAAATGAAAGAGTGTAGAACTTCCTTTATAGCACACATGTGAGTATTTGGAGCATCAATCATTGTCTCACAACCCCCTGGGTATTTGGAGCATCAGTCCTTATCCCACAAAGTTTCAAATTCATGCATGTCGTTGGTTCTAGAACGCCATTTCTAAAACCCTTGTGGGTATTAGGAGTGCCAGTCTGTGTCCCAAAACCACCTTCCAAAACAAATAACAAATTCACATATACAACCATATTCAAATGTTTAATCATCTTTATCCTTCCATCGTAACTCTCACCCATATTCAACTATATCCACAATCCACAATAAACCGCATAATCAAAAAAATATATAATTTTTTATGCCACGACATTTATACAACTACATACGCCTAACAAGATGAGACTATTGGATTGGATTTAGACAACCTACCTCAATTTATTGATGGAATATAGCCCAACGAAAATCCCAAAAATTCAAGCGACACAACGTCATCGATCATGTTTAGGATCTAAATCATTAAAATCGAAAAAATAAGATCATAGGAATTAAGATCATTCAAAACTAGATCTAGATCCACAATCCATGATCTATACCATATCTCATAGGTTTAGATCCATGGAAACGATGGAAATCTCCCATGAAAAGATCAAGGAAATATGAGGAAAGAACGGAAGAAACAATAGGTTGAAATCAATATAAGGATATGAGAGTGGGTATTCAATTCAACCCTTTAATGTTGAGAAAAGGTGTTTGGTTCACCTTGGAATATATCCAATAGTATTTGGAAACACCTATAAATTTATAGGCCCGAGCCAAAGTTGGAAAACAAGGATGTCCCGGGGTTTGAGTGTTTTTGAAAAGGATTTTCAGAATTAAAAACCATGCGCACTATTTCCTGGATAGTGGTACAAGATTTTTCAAACCGTCCACAAACTGTAAGGAGCTCACTGTCCAGATTTTCCCAGTCCATAGGGTTTGGTCGTACAGTTTGTTAAACCATGCGTAAACTGTGCGTACATTTCTTTCCATGTCTGCTTTGTTGGCACGGTGTGGTCGCACGGTTTGTCGAACCATGCACAAACCATGAACAACCCATTTCCCTTTTTGTTTTACCTAAAATTTCACCCAAACGCACCACAAGTCACTGATCCAAATTAGAGGTACTTAAAAACATCAAATGTACCTGAAAACGTGCCAGAGATTGACTCCAGAAAAGTCTGGGATCTTACAAAACCTTACTACATCTTTAATGTATATCCATTATAGTTGATCCTATGAGAAATACTATTTAATAAAAATTAATTGTGTTATCTTTCTTTGAATATCCAAAAAAATCTATATATAATTGACTCCTTTGGATTTCATCAAAAGTCCGGTGAAAATTCCATGGTCATGTTTTCCCATTTCCATGTTGTTATGGGTAATAGTTACATCATCCCCTTGGACTTATGCCTTTCATCCATAATTAAAAATAATAATAGCCTCTTAGATGTATATTATGCAGTCTACTTCTTCATGTTGTCCCACCAATATCACTCATGGAGATTTTGATACATCATTTTTTTATGATGAATAGAGAAATTAAAACTATGTGCATAATCCAAAAGTTCCTTCATTAAATTGAGATTTTATGGAACATAAAGTATCAACAAAAATAAAACAATTCCTTCTTCATTAACATTGATCTCCATGGATTTCACTTTTCTGATAGTTTCTACATTCTTCTTAATTACGATATCATATTTTTGATCATTCTTTAAGCATTCCAAAATAGATGGATGAAAAATCATTTGTGAAATTCATGATTAGGTTCCTTTATTTATAAATCTCATGTACATCTCAACCCATTATAATATGATTGGAACCTTTCAATTCTCATCAATGATAGATTTTTTGGGCCCTTTCTACATAGAGAATCTTCCTCCATTACCAGTTAACAAGGATGGTATTGGATAAAGTAGTCATAATCCTTGATAAGATATATCCATATTTATTCATTAATATTCATCTCTTAAGCATGAATATATATTTGAGAATTTTTTGGTCAATACATACCTCAATCTGTTCCCCAAAAAAGGCAATTTCTCCATATTTTCAATGAATGGATCATAGATTCTTACTCAAGATCACGTGTTAGATAGTTTTTTTCTTGGATTTTTAACTTCCTTGAGGCATAGGTGATGAGTTTTTCATTTTTTCTGACACACATCCCAATAAATTCTTTGAATCAACACTAAAAATTAATAAAATCTCCCCACTTGTGGGTAGTGTGCGCACAAGGGAAGTGATAATAATATTTTTTGATTCCATGAATATTTCATCAAATTAATAAATCTACAAATTCTGGAATCCATTCTATGTTATCATGGTAGGTGGGTTTGACAATCATGAGAAATTTCACTCGAATCGATGATAATATATCACTATCCCAAGGAAGAAATTGATATTATTCACAGATGTTGATCTCATACAACCCTCAATTTCCTATTTCATTGAAGGATGTATAGATATCCCATTTATTATGACGATATTCCATATGAATGAGACTTCCATCAACCTGAATCGACAAATTTGGTATGTTTCATAGCATTTTTCATTTTGCAATGTCTTTAGCACAGTTATTTGATACACCTTATGATCCTCATTGGTTTATGAGTATATTACAAAAATTTCTATAATATATACCAAAAATTAGTCAAGGTAATCTCTAATTTCTCTATTAGTTATGTCCATGAATATTTTGTGAACATTGGTGAGTCCATACGGCATAAAAAATAGCTCATAATGCTCATACCTTGTATGAAAAGAATCCATAGAGATATCATTTTCCTTAATAATAACATGGTAATATACAAACCACATATCCACCTTGAAGATGTTCTGTCCTACTCATATATTATTTAAGAAGTCATCGAATTTTAATGATGAATAACTTTTATTTATCATGATTTTTTTGATCACCCAATAATCAATACGAAGTCGCATTGACCCATCATTCCTTATGATGAAGTGAACTGATGAAACCCATGGTGATGCACTTGGGAATAAAAACCCAATATCTATATTCCCCATTAGTTCATTATTTAGCTCTCTATTTTCCAAAATAACCATCCTATATGTAGTCTGGGATATTTTCAATTCCCCAATAATAAGATCAATTTAAAACTCAACCTCTACACTTGGATGAATACAAGTCTATTATTCAAGAAATTCAACATAAAATTCCCTCACAATAGGTGTCATGAACCAACTCGGGTCGACCCTGAACTGGTCAACCGAGCATATCCGCGACATGGCCCTAGTGACCGGTTCTGGGTCGACCCGAGTTGGTTCATGACAAAATGGTATCAAAGGAGGTTGACTCTTAGCAGACCTCACTTTTTAGAGCACCCATTGTTATTTGGGATTCCAAGGTTGATGGAGTAGGATTGTCAGGACTTGAGGGGTAGGTGCGGGAAGAGTGTCACTGACTCTTGCTCATTTTGATCCTTGGGTTTCCATTGGATGTCCGGTTTAATTAGTTTCTTTGTGTTTTTATGGAATGTTTTTCTATTGGGATATGACAAAGGGGGTTGGGCCACTAGTCCTCCTAACTCGCATGACCTGGAAATATATTCATAGCTGGGGACATGGTCCAAGAAGGCTATCTGTGTTGGTGACGTGTTTGGAATATGGCAGCCAACCATATGGTCAAGTCACAAACTGGCACTAGTTCCAAGTTTGAGTCTTTTTGGATTTCCTTTGATTTCTGGAAGTGGTTTGAATCAGAAATGTTTTTTTTTTTGAAAAAAATGGGTGTTCGAAAAGACATATTTTAGGATTATTTTAATGAAAATGGGGTGAATGACTTGTTTTTGAAAAATGAGGTTTATTTATTCTGGCCTTGGCATTCCTTGGGGTGCTCACATGCATAATGATACGTGGAAATGTGAATGGATGTCTGATATGGCGGCTGGATACCCAGTGTGGCACAAAAACCTGCATGTGAATGAGACTCTAAATAATACAAATGATGAGTGTTTAATCCACTAATCTTGTTTTAAATTAAAGATGTTATCAAATGTAATGTCTTGATTTTATGATAACTTTTTTTAATGTGTTTTGAGATTTTCACCTATGAAGTTTTTTATTTTGAGGTTTTTATTCACTCATTTAGTTGGTCTTGATTGGGTTCTTAACTTTTCTTGTCCTGCGGTTATCCCCTTCAAGCTTCTATGGGTGATCATAGTACGGTTGATAAACCTATGGATTTTATGCTTGAGTTTTGGAATCAAGATCCACATCTCTTTTATGGTCAAGGAGAAACATCCATAGCAGATGATTTGATGCGAAAAATTAAATGATACATTGACCTCGTTATGTTGCATGAGTTGTTGAAGGTCATGTTTGTGACCTTCATGCTTGAATGTTCACTATGGAAGTGGTGGAAGTCAGTGTCTCGGAACAAGACCCATAAAGAGCATACTTTGGAATTTTTCAAGGCCACCTTAATTATTCAGTATTTCTCTAAGAATGGAAGGGTGAGAAAGGGGATGGAGATGTGTTGTCTGCAACAGGGCGACTAATCCATATTGGAATATTTCCAGCGCCTTGTGGAGCTAGACCCTTATGATTTAGGGTATTCCACAAATGACCCCATGGAGGCTCGACGCTTTGAGGTAGTTCTTCACCCTATGATATAGTCGAAGGTTTCAGAGTCCAACCTAACTTCTTTTGATGATGTGGTGAGACAATCTTTTCATGTCAAAGTCACGATGGCAAGAGTGCTCGAACTAGTCCTCCCTCCTTTGATACCTATGAGCAGTGGTGAATATTATGGAAAGGAGATGGGTAAGAAAATGAATGTGGATGGGGCAGGTAATGTAATCAAGAGGCCTCAGGATCTATCATCAACCTCTTTGGAGCGAGAGATCCTCATGAGTTATCAGTGTGGCATGCTGGGTCACAAGAAGCTGTCATACCGAAGAGCTCAGAAGACCTACTAGGCATGTGGATGCCTGGGTCACTTGCGAGGATTCTATCGGGGCATTACTAGAACGTGTCTTTGAGGTTCATCTCTTATGTGATTTGTTGTTGGGTTTTTTTAAAAGATTCATGTGTATGTTTTCTTTCAGTTTAAGAGATCTCTTAGCTTTGGAGTGTACTGATGATGTTTTGGGTTTGGACACGTATGTGATATCATGGGTCTTTTGTTGAACTCTGTTTTTCAATTCCAATATGATTTTTTTCAATTTTGTCCTTTATTTTGTTAAATAAGAGGATGTATGTTTCTTATATGGATTATCAGAACCTAACTGGGAGGCAGGAGATGCTTAATCCATCAGAGCTCCAGCCAAAAGGCCTTTGAGTGAAACCGACACATAGTCTGGAACCCTGGTGAATTTTATGGAGTCTGGTTAAGGTTGTGCCTCTACTGTGTGGTGAGATAGTTTTGTTGTTGCTACTCTTGTTTCTCTATCATTGCAATGCTACTCTCGTCGCAATGTGTGAGATGGGCTGATCCCTCACATAATGTCATTAATTGTTCCTTTTGGATGCAAGTTGCGGATCAGTGACCTTGCATGGGTCACCCATGTGAATCAGTTCCGATAGTGGTTTTTGTTTATTCCGAAGTGATTGGTCGTGAGTAGTCGTCCATCGTGGTTTCAGTGAACAAATCCTTGGGGCCTCCCTCCCCACCCATGGGGTAAGGGTTTTTGGTTTGCACAAAATTTTTGGATTAACTCACGTCCCTTTTGGATGGGAGTGAGTGGTGTAAATGTTTTGTTGGGATCTTTCTAGCTTGTGTAAGGCCTGGTGAAGGCCTATGATGGTTTTTTGGTTGGGCGCTAGTTGGTGGGTTCTTTATAGTAGGGAGACCAACTGTCTCTTTGGGTGTTCTCATAAGTCGTTATTGGATGCAAGTTGAATCCATATGTTGGGGAGTCCGGTCCGGCCTCCCCTCAACTGGTGATTTGTTTCAGGCAATGAGGTTGAGTCTTATTGGTGTTCAATGGAATGTATTTGGGATTAAGGGGTGGGGTCATATTTTTGAGGAATCCATAGGTGTTGATCGATCAACTGGATAGTGTGGTGGTTTTCTGGGGGAGGAAAGATTTATGGTGGGGAGAATTGTCACCCCTCAACCTGTGCGTTTAATTAATTTAAATATTTTCTGCCTTTAATATTTTTCGTTGGGGTTCAGGTGAGTCCCAGAAAAAATTTCTTCTTTTGTATTTGTTAAAAGTGCGCTTGTTTACACGACGTCATTGGGTGCACGAGCAGAGCACATTTTAGAAACCCTGAGTGGATTCACAAGGGTAAAAGCGCGTCTATGTATTCTTCAGAATATTGAAATAAAATGTTTTTATATTTTCAATGCATATTAGTTATTGTTTTATTTAAGGTTCTTATTGAGTTATTGATTTTATTAATTATGATATAACATGAATAATTTTATTATTTTATTATTATTATGAGTCTTATTCTTATTATTATAATTATTATTATTTTGAAATTATTAATTATTATTAACATTAATAAGTTTAATAATTATTATTGTTATTAGTATTATCTTTAATCTTATTTTCAATATTATTTTCGCTATTATTATTATTATTACTATTATCTATTTTTTTTATTTTATTTGTTTTTTAGGTTTTTGGTGAACCATCTCACCAACTAGTTCCCCCCCCCCCTTTCTTCACCTGGTGTGTTGTGCGAACCCAGGTTCCCTCTTCCAGCAGTGCCACCGCCAGGTGTGGTATCCTCCTTCTGCCCACCTCCGCTCCCCCACCAACGAGACATGCTTCTCCAGTGGGGCCGTTCACCCCTCCATACCGGCAGAACTACCAGCATGACTTCCTCCTGGTGTGGCGTGAACCTCCAGCGGCTCCCCTCTACTCAGCACAGCTAGACACCTCCGGCCGAGACCCCCCACGGCCCTGCTCACCTCGTCCAGCCACCTCAGCTCCCTTGACGCGCACTTGCATCATCCTCAGCCTCTCACCTTCTACCCGACATGTGCGCAACTTACAAACCTAGAACGACCCACTCGCGTAAGCCCTTTCTATCTACAACAGCATCCCCTGGCCACACTCCTCTAGCGACGTGCCCTCCTCACCCAGCCGGCTGTCCGCACATATCCCCCAACTCTGTGCTCTTACCCCGACCCTCGCCTCTTGGTTGCACACGAGCGGACCACCCCCGGTCGCACCCAACTCCCATTCGGCCACCCCGTTGTGGACCCCCACTGGTTTCCTGCGTAGCTGCTCAGTCCCCCATGCGTCCCAGTGTTTCATTCTCTTTTTTCCCCAATCGGCCAGCAGCACCTCCTCTGTACCGACCGATGCCTTTCCAGCTATCAGCTTCTAGTTGCAAAAACCTCCTCCGGTTCATCACCAATATTGGGGAAATCCCTTGTCAGTGTGATGCTCCTCCCAGTGCGAATACCACTCCCATAGGTATATTATTCTTGATTTATTTTGTTCTCGTTTTACCCTTGGTTGATTAAGTGTTTTAATGATTAAGTGTTTGTTTTATTATATTTATCATTTTAGAATTGTGTGAGGAGATTCCAAGTGGGATTTGGCATTGGGCTTCAGTATTGAGGTGACAGTTTCTCCCTGCCACTTGGTTCTGCATACACTATTTGGGTTTTTATATTTTCTATGTGTTCATTCCCTTGATGTAATTTTACAGCACATTTGACTTTATTTCATGGTTGCGAACATGTGTCGTTATCATCACGCCACATATCCGAGGTTGGATTCCCATGCAATATTTTTTTTAAATTATGAATCAATAATTATATGATTTCCGCACCCTAAATGATTAATATGTGTTAATGTCATGCTCTGGTCACAATTTATATATTGTCCAAGTGTTGTTTTATGATTTTTTTGTTGATTTTTGACATTATTTTTGTGAAATAGTGTGCACTGAATGTAGGGTCCTATTTCTCTTGACTTATAATATGTGTTTCCTCTATTTGTAAATTTTCACAGTTTTTCTAGGTGTTTATTTTCACAGTGAACCATTTGGTTAAATCACTTTGTTTGAAAAATGGGTTGTTCCGGCCTTATTTTAATGAAAATGGTATCGTCCAGTTATAGTTGTGCATACTGTTTTATTTAGTTAAATGTTTTGTTTGGTCCGCACCTGACTTGTGAGTTTTAGAACATGGTTTATCATTTTGAATAAGTTCCTGACATGAAAATTAGTGTTTTCTGACATTGTGAGTGTCTACAAATTTTTATTTCAGTATTTCATGTTTGGTTTTCAAAATGGTTCTCAGTTGGCTTTTAGGTGCCAAAAGTGATAAAAATTGATTTTTTTTTGTTTTTGTTAAAGTGTTCGATGCATGAGAAATTAGGTTTGGGGGTTCATAATTCTACGACTATAAAAATTGAAATTGTTTTATTCAACAATGCATTCCTTTTTTTCTTTATAAAATTACCGTTTGGATTTCAGAGTAAGGTGTGATGTAAAATGAATTGTTGGAGTTTATAAATGCATCAGTAACATGCAGAACAATGTTTTCGGCTCATTATATGGTTCTCCAAGTGGATTGGATTTTAAAAAAAAGATTATTGTGTTTTATCATGTTATAGAATTTTAGTAAAAATGGTCTAGTCTTGAGTGTGCAGCCTAAATATATTAAAAAAAGTGTTATCAAATTTTAGGAGTGATAAATGATGTGTTTACACCTTCCTTGAAAATGTGAATTATTTTTATAAGTACATATTGTGATTTGATGCTTGACAAAATCTTTTGACTCAATTTTTTTATATATTCTTGCGACATACAAACCTGACATATTGAGAGAATTGTCTGAGATGAGTACAGAATGGGTAGGTTATGGTACTGACCAGTGGCCCATAATAGGCAGATATGTTAGGGTTTATTGCAATGGGATTTCCCTCGGGCTACCTGATAAAGGATGGACCAGCATTTTGGAGCGTTAGATTTCATCGTATGTGGCATGCTACTGTAGATGGGGTTGAGGGTATTAGTGTGGTCTGGATTATTCTCGATCTCTCGGGTAATCCTATGTTTAGTGTTACTTTTAGCTACTAATCACTAACAATGATAGTAGCTCACCTATTTACATTTCCCTTGTCGTATCTGCCTTGGTACTCTAATGTGGTGTATTTCTTGAAAAGTTAAATTTTGGTTTTCCAACTCCCATGATAATGATTTCAAAAGAAAATATGTTCCAAACCCTTTTTACCGGTTTTTCAAATGACTAAGGGCAATGGTTTGTACATTTTTTTAAATTGTTTTTTTTTAATGCATATTTTTATATATTGTAGTCCAAATATATAATTAATTTTTCGTAATTTTAATGGTAGTGCATTAGGATTATATATCGGGCTAGCTTACTGAGATTTAATACTCATGCATATAGTTCTTTTCTTTTTTTAGTGTTGTGCATGCTACAACATGAGTGTGCTCGCCTTGGGCGACACTTGATCGTTGAGTTGGAGAGTGACTCGTGAGGTCGCACGAAGTTAGTTCAGACATCATGTTTGTTTAGTTTTATTTTTCTTTTGTTCAAGCTCATTTGTTTTGTTTGGTTTACTTTTTCGGCGTTGCTCTATAGTATTTATGCTTCTTTATTAATTTATATTGGGATAAATTGTTCCCAAAGTCTATTTTGATGCCCTAGTGCTTGTCCCAAATTCCGGGAGGATTGGAAACGCCTCTCGGGCCATGTAGTGGATCGTCTAGGTTGACCGGTTCAGGGTAGACCCAGGTTGATTTGTGATAATAGGAATATCTTTTGGAATGGATACTTCAATAGAATAAATAATCTGAGAAATATATGCCTGCTCATAGAATAGTAATGTCTTTGATTGGAAAGATGGTTTTGTGGATGATTAATCATGATCCTGGAATTTATATAGGGATAAGGGTTGATTATGTAACAACCCAGGTAAATAAAGAATATGAAAATTTTATATTTATCCCTATTTGTGAATAAAATAATAATATTACCTTAAAGGGAACACTATGCTTGATGGTGTACCCAATACGCGAAAATGAGTTCCTTTGACATCTTATGTTGAACTCAAATAATAAAATAATATTATTTTAAATGGTAGTTAATGCCTAGCCATTTTAATGGCAGGAAAGAACGGAACTAACTAATAAATGATTATTTATGTTTGTCAATTTTTTTTTTACTTTTTACAATAAATGTTAGAGGATTAAAAATGAGAATGAATCCAATTTCATGCGTAAACATTCTAATATTCATTAAAAGGTCAGTTAACCGCCTTTTGATGGAAAACCTCTTTTAAATCCACTATTTGAAAATTTTATGTGTTATATTTGAAAAAATAAAATTCTTCTTTAGAATCGGGAAATCAAAATTTACTTTGTGTAAATTTTTGGTATTTGTCAAATAAAGTTCATTTTTTAATAAATAGTGAAAAATGTTGTATTTTAATTCAAATTTTTTTTAATCTAATTTATTTATATGATTAGATTATATTTTTAATATTTTGTAAAGTGAAATTAGAATATATATTTACCATTTTATCCAATGGTGGTCATTGGAATTGATATCACTTTGAGATTGGACATAAACGAGTGTCAATCGTTTGATAGATATTGTTTCTTAGAAACACGAAATTCGATTTGATAGCAGGAGTTAATTATAAAAATAATAAATGAAACTTCTATGTAATTAATTTGGTAAAATATATATCGTTTTTCAATTCAGAATATCAAATATAGATTAGGGTGAATTTTTGGTATTTTTCTGAAAAACCATAATTTTTGTTGAATAGTGAAACCACAAAGTGGTAGTTACAAAAACTGATTTTTTCGTTTAAATGGAACTTTACCACTTCTGTGATTTGAATTTCAAAAATCCAATTTAAATGATTTTTATTATTATGTAAAATTTTATTCAATTTGATTGAAATAATTTTTGATTAAAAGTATCTTTTATGTTTTATTAATCACGATTAAAGGTAATCAGTGTGATTTGAGGTAAAAATGATATTATAATAAATTCAAAATATCATGACACTTTTCCTAACCCTATTTTATGAGTCATGTCATACTAAGACAACCCATGGGTCGATTTTTGGGACCCCATGGAGCCACTTGGGTAAGATAATGACATTAATGCCTTTTATTTAAAGTAAAAGTAAAAATGACACAAACATGTATTGTTTCAATAAAACAATATTTACATGGGTTTATAAAAGTCTATTTTTTGACTATAAATATTCATTGTAAATCTAAAAATATTTCCCACATCATAATATTTTTTTATAATTTTTAATAATTAAATAAATTAAATTATTTATGACCTCATGATGATGCATCGATTACCTCATTATTTAACAATTTAAATAAAATGAAACGATAATGTAAATTCTAAGACCTAAACATTTCAAAAACCTATTTTATGGGAGGATTTCGAACCCTTATCACCATATCCTAGAAATATTTCAATTTGGGACCTTTTAAATCTGAAACTAATTTGAAAATAATGTAACCTTTCTTGACCTTCCAGGAGTGCCCCTCCTTTCCTCTTATAAAAGGCTCCCACCTCTACCACCTTACCCACACCTCTCAAGACTTTTTCTCGGCCAACCTCTGATCATTTTGTCTCTCCACATCCCTCAATTCATCATAGAATCCTTACCTTAGGCAGGAATCTTTTCAAGAAACCCTTTTGGTTCAAACCAATGGGAGTTACCCATTTTTAAGATAACGTCTTCACTTGTTCTCTTTTTTTTATTTTGCTTCTCCAACCCCCTAAACTCTTTTTATTAATTACTTTTGTGACAATAAAAGTATATTACATATACTAGGATGTTTTCATAAGAAGTATTCGAGCTACACTTACACGCACCTACATCTAATGGTTAAAGAACATACTGTTTCTGTGGATGGTGAATTTCTGTCTCACGAAACGATGATTGTTCAATATTCTTTTAACACCTTCAAAGGTGGCCATTAAGATGTAAATATATTTGTATATGATAAATAATATTTTTATGTTTTCCTTAAGCCTCTGTATTTTTAATTTATCGCATTCTTTTATTGTTTCCATTATGGATAAACATGATATCTTAATTTTAGGAAGTGCGTACTACAGCACCCTCAATGTGATTCGATTCGTTAATACCATATGTTGTACGTATAAAGGATAGATTTAATGATATTATATATGATACCATAATGTAATTATAATACTATTATGTATCATTATGTTTTAATTCCATTAAATATGAAATAGAAATGGAAGTAGCGTTCATGCGTATGTACGGCCTACCGTCTCCATGAACAGTGCATTTCATTTCTTTTTATCTCCAAAGGTTATGTAATAGTATAAAAAGAATATGAACTGGATATATATTATATTTAAGTAATTAATACTATTCTGGAGATGATTTACTTATAACAAAATGGACAATCATTTTCAAACAAGTTCATTTTTGACTCATGTACCAAACATCGACAAAAACATCTGATATGAACTCACATTATTACCAAATTATTATTATAACATTATAATATGTGATATGAACTGAATAATAATATTTAAAAGAGGACCATAAGAAATTATAAATTTACCATTGTTTATTATTCCAGAATATAAAGAAACGAACAAGTCAAGTCGGACTTGAGCTAAGGGATCCAACCTCTCTCTCTCTTTTCAAGTACTCTCTTTTATGTCATTAATTTTAAGATCATCTTTATTATTTTTGGGGATGATACTTTATATTAATCATACTATAATTTTTATGTTAATATTATAAGAGACCCGATTTGATCTAATAAATCCATTTTTTTGAAGCTTTAAGTGGCGCTGTTAGGCTGCCCAGTTTTCGTTAGGGATCTAACCTCTCTCTTTTTTTTAAGTACTCTCTTTTATGTAATTTCTTTTAAGCTCATATTTCTTATGTTTGGGGATTTTATTTTATATTCCTCATACTGTAATTATTTTTTTCATATTATGAGAGACCCTATTTGATCTCATAAATCCATTTTTTGGAAGCTTTAAGTGGTGCCATTAGGCTGCCGAGTTTTCAAAAGGGATCTAACCTCTATTTTTTATGTACTCTCTTTTATGTCATTTATTTTAGGCTCATATTTATTATGTTGGGGGATTTTATTTTATATTACTCTTGCTGTAAATTTTATGTTAATATGATGGGATACCCTATTTTATCTCATCAATCCATTTTTGAAGTTTTATGTGGCACCGTTAGGCTGCCGAATTTTCATTAGGGGATTTTCATCTCACTTTTTATTCCCGTGGGATTCATGCTACATTGGCCACTATTTCCATTTGTTTGGTATATGTACTGACCATTATTTTACTATTTGTATAATATACTCTCATTTATGGGAAGTTACATCTTCATTTTATGACCCTTATTTCATGGGGTGTATGTTTCGGAAGTTACCCAATTCGGTAAGGGAACCTTTCACTATCCTCATTTTAAAAGACTTCTTTTTGAGGTCTTTTATTATTATTATTATGGGATATGTTCTTATATATCCTTGTTGTTATAAATGTTATGTTCAAGTGATGAGATACCCCTTTTTATCTCTCATCAACTCATTTTATGAATTTTGAAGTGACGTCGTTAGGCTGTCGAATTTTTGCAAGGGAACTTCTTCACCCAATTTTGATTCTTTGGGATAAACTGGTACTCCATGAAATATGTCGTTCTATGAATATTTTTGAATGACCTCGGATTTTTTACTCTTAATGTCCACTTATATTTGGTGTATTCATTTGTCACACATAATTATGTAATTGACTTATCTTTAATCCACGGATATCGTCTCTGTAAGGGACTTCGTCTCAATCTCCTTTCATTGAGGCATATTTTTCTTTATACAGAACTTTCTTTTATACGGTGTATAAACCCATTTGAATTTTACTTTTATTCAAAGGGAATCGTTTTCTACAAATCCTTTCACTAATCGACAAAAAGGAATGTTTCTTTTAACGTACGTGGTGACAACGACCCTTTTCTGCCGCCGTGAGGATTATTTGGTCTTTGGCTTCCTCAAAAAGACGTAATGTTTTTAAAATGAAATAAATACCATATACTCTTTTATGTATTTTAGTATTGAAAATGGTTTTTATAATGGATTTGTTATGCCAATATATTCAAGTGATATATTGTGATCAATGTGTGGACATTTTTTCTTCCCATTATATTTGTTTTATGTCTTATGATTTTATAATTGTACTTGGACATTTGATGGGTGGTTACGTGATAAACCATATGAAGGGTGGTGTCGTTAATACCAGTGCGGGTGGTTACATTATAACCTCAAATGCATTGGGTATGGAATTCGGACCTATATCTATTCCATTATGTGATATGTGAGGAAGTCGACCGTATGGTTATCCAATTTAAGCATGTTTTTGTCCCAAGTTACCTTTATATGTTATATGTTATTTATATGGGTTTTATGGTAATATTTTGTTTAAAAAAGGGTAAGTAATGGGCTTTTATTCAGTGAATAGTTTTTACTACTTCATAAAGGTGAAAAGTATTACTTTGGTAAAGTATTCATGGTTTACTTGTTGTTTTGAAAAACTAACAGTTTTCTTTCTTTGTGTATCATCTACTGGGATTTTTATGCTTAGCCCAAGTTTTTGAAATATTTTCCACATGACATAAAGATGAATAGGGTCAAGGATGAGATCAAGGAAATACATTCAATCTAAAACATGGAACTAGACATGTTTCTTTTTAAGTGTTTTTTTAATTTATGGAAACTTAGTAGAAGTGTCTACTATGTAATATTTTGAGATATAATAGTTATGACCTAATTCTCTAAAACTCTAAACCTGAAAAGATCCTCTATGTGAATTATTTGTTTAATTCATGATTAAGTAATGTTTAATTCTGGGGCCATATAGTTGGTAATAGTGGTTGGTTTAGAAAACTTTAGGGATTATGAATTTTTGTTAGACACATGGTTATTCCCTATATCTATTATTTCGGTTATATCCTTTTTGTCTATCTTTTTCAGATCAAGGAAAGTCAGTTACAAATGGGAGGAGGAGGATCTCAAACGACATTCCTATCTCTTCATGATGACATGCTTTCAATAATTATTGCAAAGTCATGTACGGATGATTGTGAAACTTTTTCAAGTATACAACTCACTTGCAAACAGTTGTTTGAGATATCAAACACCTCCACTATACCTCGATATCATCGTGGATAATGGGTTGTATTTAATCAAATCCTATTTTCACAATATTCTCATATTTTCAAGAAAGGTAAATATTATCATGGCATTTTCAGATATTTTACCATATCACATGATTTTGAGGCATATTATGATTTTAAAAATGGTGCTGAAGAAGGAGACCCTTGTGCAACCTATTTATATTTTCTTTTTAAAATATAGTCTCTCAGCACATACCTATGGTATTTTAAAAGGACCATTAATTGAAAGTTTCAACTCAATTTCGGTCAGACTATTTTATAGAAATCATGTTTTATTAGATGTTTTTAAATTATATGTCATACATGATTATTTCGCAAAACTGTTTTTCTGTGAACACCCATATGACCCATGTTGTACAAGGTGTATTTGGATGGTGGAAGGAAATGATTTCTATGGATCCATAAATAATTGTTGTAATGCATGGGACTTATACCTACATGAACAAGATGACGATTAAACCAAGTGGATTCCATGATCAAGGTATGCTGTTATTCATTTTGGGAATTGTTTTATTTTATGGTGGTGAAATAAGACTTCAAGAATTAAGATGTTGAGATCGTAATGAATTTGGATGAAAATGAGATGTATAAGGAAACAATTGATGTTAAAACATGTTAGGGTTATTTTTGGAGTTTTATAAAAAGGACAACACGCAGACCGTGTGACAACCCGTCGCGTCGGACAAAGTTGCGGGAATCAAACCCACATCCAAAGTGCAACTGGTATTTATCACCTACCACTGGACTACGTGAAGTCCCTAGTAAGTTTGACTAATTATTTTTAGTTAGATGATTTTATGAATTAAGAGTAAGTTGATTTTTGGTTATCTATGGAAATTATTAACCTATCATGGAGGATATGTGATTAGGATAATTACTTTTCAATACGAGACTTTAAGAGCAACTAATGTTGTTTGAAGATAAATGTTACGATTTAACTTGGAAGACTATGTGATTAAATCCTTCAAATAATTTGGTTTCAATCTTAGTTTGTTTTACTTTTGGTCTTTGTTGAACTTTGGGTCTTGTTGTACAAATTTTATATAGTAAGAATAGATTTCCTTTTTATAAAGGATTATCCTTTTTGGGTATTATCTGATCTTATACTAGCCTTTTTGGTTTTATTTTTGGTTAAGGTCTAATGACATGGGAAGTATATTGTTCTCTTTTGTGGATTAGGTGATTTTCTAGAAGTTTATTATAGCTCTTTTAATGTAATCTAGTCATCCTAAATACTCATATTTTGGAGAAAATATGAGTTCATGTAAGAAATATAGTAAAAGTTGAAAGTCAACATGACAAGTAAGTATGTTTACTTATGTTTTAGTTAAGCTCAAAAATAAATTCCTCAATGAAAAGTAACTAAAAAATGATTTTTGTTACCTTTTCTAACTGGGGAATCCAATACCGTTTAACCCATCACAAGTTTGTGAGTTTCTGGTGATTAACTTTCTCCTAAAAATGTTTTCTATCACACTCCCTCAGAACATGACCCTTTGTTTTTTCTTCCATATCCATGTTTTCATACATGGAATCCTAGTATGGGTTAACTCTGGTGACCTTTGTAGTTCCCTTTATTTCTTTTAATGTGATAGTTTAATTTACTCTTATTCCGATTTGGGGCTTTCAATGATGTTTTCGAGCCCAATTTTAAAATTGCAAGGATACAATTTCCAAAAGGGGGGAAGGATATAACACCCCAGGTAAATAAAGAAAATGAAATTTTTATATTTATCCCTATTTGTGAATAAAATAATAATATTACTTTAAAGGGAACGCTATGCTCGATGGAATACCCAATACGAGACAATGAGTTCCTTTGAAATCTTATGGTGCACTCTAATAATAAAATAATATTATTTTAAATGGTAGTTAACGCCTAGCCATTGTAATGGCGGGAAAGAATGGAACTAACTAAAAAATGATTATTTATGTTTGTCAAATATTTTTTTTACTTTTTACAATAAATTTTAGAGGATTATAAATGTGAATGAATACAATTTTATGCGTAAACATTCTAATATTCTTTAAAAGGTCGATTAACCGCCTTTTGATGGAGAACCTCTTTTAAATCCACTTTTTGAAAATTTTATGTGTTATATTTGAAAAAATAAAATTCTTCTCTATAATCAGGACATCAAAATTTACTTTGTGTAAATTTTTGGTATTTTTCCCAATAAAGTTCATTTTTTAATGGATAGTGAAAAATGTTGTATTTTAATTCAAAACCACTTTTTAATCTAATTTATTTATATGATAGATTATATTTTTAATATTTTTTAAAGTTAAATTAGAATATATTTTTACCATTTAATCCAATGGTGGTCATTGTAATTAATATCACTTTGATATTGGACATAAACGAATGTCAATATTTTGATAGATAATGTTTCTTAAAAAACACGCTATTCGATTTGACAGCAGGATTTAATTATAAAATTAATTAATTCAACTTCAATGTTATTAATTTGATAAAATAGACATCATTTTTGAATTCGGAATATCAAATATAGCTTAGGGTGAATTTTTGGTATTTTTCTGAAAAACCTTAATTTTTGATGAATAGTGAAACCACAAAGTGGTAGTTACAAAAACAGATATTTTCGTTTAAATGGAAATTTACCCCTTCTGTGATTTGAATTTCAAAAATTCAATTTAAATTATTTTTATTATTAAGGAAAATGTGGTTCACTGGAATAAAAATAATTTTTGATGAAAAGTAACTTTTATGTTTTATTAATCATGATTAAAGGTAATCTGTTTGATTTCAGGTGAAAATGATATTATAATAAAATGAAAATATCATGAAACTTGTCCTAACCCTATTTAATGATTCATGGCCAATGAAGACAACCCATGGGTCGATTTTTGGGACACCATGGAGCCACTTGGGTAAGATAATGTCATTAATGCCTTTTATTTAAAGTAAAAGTAAAAATGACACAAACATATATTGTTTTAATAAAACAATTTTTACATGGGGTTATAGAAGTCATATTTTTGACTATAAATATTCATTGGAAATATAATAATATTTCCTACATCACAGCATTTTTTATATAATTTTTAGTAATTAATTAAATTAAATTATTTATGACATCATGGTGATGCAGCGATTAACTCATTATATAACGATTTAAATAAAATGAAAAGATAATGTAAATTCTAAGACCTAAACATGTCAAAAACATGTTGGATGGGTGGATTCCGATCCCTTGTCACATTATCATCAATATATATCAATTTGGGACCATTTAATTCTGAAACTCATTTGCAAATAATGTAACCTTTCTTGACTTTCCAGGAGTGCCCCTCCTCTCCTCTTATAAAAGGCTCCCACCTCTACCACCTTACCCACACCTCTAAAGCCTTTGGATCGACAAAGATCTGATTATTTTGTCTCTCCAAGTCCCTATCCTCCTCCTAGAAGCATTACCTTAGGCATTAATCCCTTCAAGAAAACCTTTTGGTTCAAACAAAAGCGAGTTACCCGATTGTAAGGTAACGTCTTCACTTGTGCTCTTTTGTTTTATTTTTCTTCTCCCAACCCCTAAAATCTTTTTATTCATTTATTTTTTAAAAACACCAGTATATTACATATACTAGGATGTTTTTATATGAATGATTAGAGATACACTTACACACACCTACATCTAATGGTTAACGAACATACTGTTTCTGTGGATGGTGAATTTCTGCCTCACGAAACGATGATTGTTCAATACTCTTTTAACACCTTAAAAGGTGGACATTAAGATGCCACTATATTTATATATGATATATAATATTTTTATGTTTTTCTTAAGCTTCTGTATTTTTCATTTATGGCATAACTTTATGGTTTCCATTATGGGTAAACGCGATATCTTCATCTTAGGAAATGTGGACTACGGCCCCCTCAAAGTGATTTGATTCGTTAATACCATATGTGGTACGTATAAAGGATAGATTTAATGATATTATATATGGTACTATAATGGAATTATAATTCTATTATGTATCATTATATTTTAATTCCATTAAATATGAAATATAAATGGAAGTAGCGTTCATGCATACGTACGACCTACCGTCTCCATGAACGGTGCATTTCATTTCTTTTTATCTCCAAATGTTATGAAATAGTATAAAAAGAATTTTTACTGGATATATATGATATTTATATCATTAATACTATTCTGAAGATGATTTACTTATAACTAAATGGACAATCATTTTCAAACAAGTTCGTTTTTTACTCATGTACCAAACATCGACAAAAACTTCTGATATGAAATCACATTATTAACCAATTATTATTATAACATTATAATATGTGATATGAACTGAATAATAATATCAAAAGTTGGACCTTAAGCAATTATAAATTGACCAATGTTTATTATTCAGGAATATAAAGAAACGAACAAGACAAGTCAGACTTGATGTAAGGGATCCAACCTCTATCTTTCTTTTTAAGTACTCTCTTTTATGTCATTTCTTTTAATATCATATTTCTTATGTTTGGGGATGTTATTTTTTATTAATAATACTGTTCTTTTTATGTTAATATTATTAAAGACCCTATTTGATCTCATAAATCCATTTTTTTGGAAGCTTTAAGTGGCGCTGTTAGGCTGCCGAGTTTTCGTAAGGGATCCAACCTCTCTCTTTCTTTTTAAGTACTCTATTTTATGTCATTTTTATTAATCTCATCTTCATTATGTTTGGGGATGTTCTTTTATCACACTATACATTTTATGTTAATATTATGAGAGACCCTATTTGATCTCATAAATCCATTTTTTGGAAGCTTTAAGTGGCGCCGTTAGGATGTCGAGTATTCGTAAGAGATCTGACCTCTCTCTTTTTTTAAGTACTCTCTTTTATGTAATTTTTATTAAGCTCATATTTCTTATGATGGGGGATGTTATTTTATATTCTTAATGCTGTAAATTTTATTTTAATATTATGGGATACCCTATTTGATCTCATCAATCCATTTTTGAAGTTTTATGTGGCGCCGTTAGGCTGCCGAATTTTCATAAGGGGATTTTCATCTCAATTTTTATTCCTGTGGGATTCATGCTACATTGGACACTATTTCCTTTTGTTTGGTATATTTACTGCCCATTATTTTACTATTTGAATAATATAATCTCATTTCTGGGTAGTTACATCTTCATTGTATGACCCTTATTTTCATGCGGTGTACGTTTCGGAAGTTACCCAATTCGGTAAGGGAACCTTTCACCCTCCTCATTTTAAAAGACTTCTTTTTAGGTATTTTAATATTATTATGATGGGATATGTTCTTATATAACCCTGTTGCTATAAATGCTATGTCTAAGTGATGAGATACCCATTTTTATCTCTCATCAACTCATTTTCTGAATTTTAAAGTGATGCCGTTAGGCTGTCGAATTTTTGCAAGGGAACTTTTTATCCCAATTATGATTCATTTGGATAAACTTGTACTCCATGAAATATGTTGTTCTATGAATATGTGTGAATGAACTCTGATTGTTTTACACTTAATATCCACATATATTTGGGGTATTATTTTTTCACACATAATAATGTAATTGATTTATCCTTAATCCAAGGATACCGTCTTTGTAAGGGACTTTGTCTCAATATACTTTCATTGAGGCATATTTTGTTTTATACAAAAATTTATTTTATATGGTGTATAAACCCCTTTGACTTTTACGTTTATTCATATGGAATCTTTTTCTACGAAGCGTTTCACTAAACGACAAAAAGTAATGCCTCTTTTAACGTATGCGGTGACAACGACTCTTTTCTGCCGCCTCGAGTATTATTTGGTCTTTCACTTCCTCAAAAAGCCGTAATGTTTTTAAAATGAAATATATACCATATAATCTTTTATGTATTTTGGTATTGAAAATGGTTTTTATAATGGATTTTTTATGTAAATATATTCAAGTGATATATTTTGATCAAAGTGTGGAAATGTTTTCTTTCCATTATATTTTTTTTATGTCATATGATTTTATAATGGTAATTGGACATTTGATGGGTGGTTACGTGATAAACCATATAAGGTGTGGTGTCGTGAATACCAGGATGGTTGGTTACATTATAACCTCAAATGAATTGGGTATGGAAGTCGGACGTATGGCTATTCCATTAAGTGATATGCTTGGAAGTTGACCGTATGGTTATTCCATTTAAGTATGTTTGTGTCCCAAGTTACCTTTACATGTTATGTGTTCTTTATATGGGTTTTATGGTAATATTTTTCTTACAAAAGGGTAAGTAATGGTCTTTTATTCAGTGAAGATTTTTACTACTTCAAAAAGGTGGAAAGAATTACTTTGGTAAAGTATTCATGGTTTACTTGTTTTTTTGAAAAACTAACAGTTTTCCTTCTTTGTGTATCCTCTACTGGGGTTTTTTTGCTCATCCCATGTTTTTGAAATGTTTTCCTCATGACTTAAAGATGAATAGGGTCACTGATGGGATCATTGAAATACATTCTATCTAAATCATGGAACTAGACATGTTTCTTTTTAAGTGTTTTTTTATTTTATGGAATCTTAGTAGAAGTGTCTACTATGTAATCTTTTGAGATGTAATAGTTATGACCTAATTCACTAAAACTCTAAACATGAAAAGATCCTCTATGTGAATTATTCGTTTAATTCATGATTATGTAATGTTTAAGGTAGGGGCCTTATATATTAACACTATTTAATGTGATTTTCCTCTAAAAACATTTTATGTTTTATCTATATAGGTAATGCCAATGCATGGTTCGAATTGAATCAAATTCTAGAGAAGGATGTATGATAGGGTTCACATGGAATCTCAATCCACAAATTTTTATAGGGTAGTGTTATATGAATGTGTTGAAATAATTACACCATTTCACATTTTTAATCAAAATCTCTAAAAAAATTAATGTGAGGGTTATTGGATTGTTATACAAATACATAGTGATATAAAAGAATTTTTCAAACTATAATGAAAATGTAAATTCTCCAATCATGAAGAAATAAAGTGTGTACCTATCACCACTTCATTTTCGGGATTCAGTTCTCCAGTAGTGATGAATTTTCTTCCCTTTTTTCCTTGGAGGTAGTCCGTTGACTCCAATTACCATTTTATTAGGGAACTAATTCTCAAATTTCAAAGGCTCTATGATGTTTTATAAATCAACAATGAATTGAGGGTCTGCCAGAGTGATCCTTTTCTATATAACATTGGTTGGTTTCTCTTGTTGGAAATTATTGGGTAGGTTCCTTTCTCTTATGCACCAAAATTATTTCGTTGATCCCCTTAGGTTGTTTCCAGGGTGCTTCCTTCGACAACATTGACATGTGGGGTGATGGAATTTCATAGCCCCATTGTGATTATCCATCAGAATGACAGAATTAATGTCCACATTCCCCTTCCTATCCCCATTAAACCCTTGAGATTCACCGATATCCATATCAACTTGGGTGGTACATCAGAAAATTTCCTCATAGCAATAAAATTTGTTTATTTCCTGGGCTTTTCATACGCTATGATTTAGCCCACCAAAGTAGCAGTAAAACATGAATTTCGGGGTAACGAAAAATGAAGTGGTGTATCATCAATGTTTGGTGATGTTTTCCTCATACACCCCAATTGATTAATCATCCTTTTTCTTGAGTGCATTGAAGTATCTTAACATGTTAATAAAGACGGTATAAGAAGATATTCTTCAATTTTTTTGAATTCCTTCAATTCCATTGCATCGATTTTTTCCTATAGCTTTATATATTTTATCAATTTCTACCAATGATAATATTCACCATCCATATCATAAATATCCATCAAAACCATACATTTTGTAAAAAATTTAAGGATAGAGATGATATTTTCAATGGAATTGATCCATTTCTCTAAAATTAAGGGTTCAGATGATCCATTAAATGTACAAGGCCTTTATCACATGATGCTCTTGATTGTTGGTTGTTATCTCTTATAGGGGTTTGTATTAACCTCTTGATCCATGTTTTGATTCAGAACATGAGTTTAATAAGAGTGTATTGTGAGAATATTTCGGATTCTCGCTCCCATCAAATTGGGCATCTCATTTGGGCAAATATCACATTTCCCTTCACATAGGATATTGACATGATTCATCCAATTTCAGTCAATTGACTAGAATAAATGGATACTTAGGTATGACTATTTTAACACAAAAAAGGTGTCCAAATGAAATAAAAGGAATAAAATATAAATTACATTTATCTTCTTAGCTTATATATATCTAGGCTTCAATCTATGATATCCATGATCTATATCCAAATGTATATACTTATGGGATTTTATTCAATTAATAATGGATTGTAATGAGATTATGAATATACAAATGAATATCCCTTGGATGTGTCAAACCAAGTGTGAAATAATTCTCTTTTTCATGTACCAAGTTTCCCTCAGTCAATCCAAAGACACAATATCAAATTTATTAATCTTATTTACATATTTTCCAGAACCACGTCCACTTGTAGTATCTACAAAGGGATGTGTTTTCTGGATAAATATCTTAATCTATACATACCAAAATATAGTGTTGTTTTTACACATATTATTTTCCCTAAGGCTTTTCAATAGGTTTTTCTAATCATAATCAGTAAAATTACTAAACCCTCCTCTGATACCAACTTTAACAACCCTGATCATATTACACATTAATACATTAATTAATACATAAAATCATACATAATAAAAACCCAAATGAACAAGAAATATAGTTTCATTAAGAATTAGCTATATTACAAAAAAACCTGAAATATGACATAAAATATCTATATTGAATAACCCCTTAACATGATAATAAAAATCCTTTATACTTTAAAAAAAATGGGATATCCAGAGGAAAAACATGTGAACGAGGTTATATATAATGACCAGTAATGATATAAAATTGTAATTACATGAAGAAGAGAATAAATGTTAGAAAATATGCATATCAATGGAGCATGAAAGGTACATGAATATAAAGGCATGATAGACCTTGATAATCATAACATGGAAATGTGTCAACCACATACAACATTTTATTATAATGAGTCTAGGTTCATTTCACATTGAAGAGAATGAGTGGAAACACATTGAACGTGAATTATCATGGGTAAAAACACATTTTACCTGAATTATCAAGAGTAAAACCTCATTTAACATGACATATCATGATAATAAACATTATCCAATGCATTAGAGCGCTATCAGGGCGCACCCCACATAATCATTATGTTCTCATGTTGTAGTGCTACACATAAATCCTATCACATGGATTCATTAAAAATAATATGTTATAGAAAAATCATGGAATATTGAATATATACTTGTAATTCCCCAATAAATTAGTATATGAGCATAGAGGTAAATACCCTTGATAGATATATTTGAATGGTATTCAACACATGATGAAAAATCATAATGCAATTTCTGCAGTATAACAACGTCAGATACATATTCATAAAAATGATTGATGAGAGAAAGAGGGGACTCTAATATTTTATAAATGAAATGGACACAATGGTGGATAGAAAAGAATGTATACAATCTTATTTAATTTTAAATTAAAGGGAATATCATAAATTAGGTTCTTGATAAAAATAGGAGACACCTTACAGAATTTAGGTATTTTAACATTTTTATATGGGTCCAAAAGGTTGATGATAAATTATCCCTTATTGAAATAAAATAAAATGGAAATTTTCTGATTTATTATAAGAAAATATATCAAATTAAAATTATATAGAATAATTTCATCAAAGGTTTATTAATATAATGGAAGAGAGGAATGTGAGGATCCCTTTGGAAAATTTTAAGGGGATTATTTTTGAACATAACCAGTATACTAAAATTGAAATTAACAAACATATCATAAAAGGATTGATTGATTAAATAGGATAGTGGAATATACCTTACTATGATTTTTGATTCTAAAGGATTGTGTGAGGCTTTTTTAGATCTTTGGGGAACCATGAGAGGAATACATGGAATATGGGGAAGAGTGTGGTGAGATTCAAAAAAATTGAGTGATTATAAATGAGATCTTGGTTGGGTGTTTATATGAAAGGAGGGATGTCTCTTTATTATTTTGGTTTTGGAAACCTTCTAAAAAATATCCAAAACCAAAACCAATACCATGGTTTTTCCCATGTTTTTTTAAGGGGAGATGAATAAATTATTTAATAATTATATGGGTCGAAGATATTAAAATATTTCCCTTTATCATGTGGAGGTGAGTAACAAATTTAGGGAAAAAAATTTATATTCATAAAATACAATATATGATATGGTGTATTCATGAAGTATTTTTAAAATAACTCAAATAGGAATAAAATTATATTATTTTATATTAAAAAGAAAATAATTAGGAGAATATACCTGTTATAGTATTTATTATGTCGCTATTGGGAAACTACGATGTCGTAAAACACCCTGTATATTTATATGGTATTTAATTTTTATCCAAATATTATACTTTCTCAAAAAATATAAAAAAAACATCGTTGGATAATTTTGACATCCTGATTCTGAAAAATATATTCAATTTATCTATTTTTTTTGAAATATGTTAATGTTTACTTTTAAAATAACAATGAACATTAATAGAAAACTGATGGGGTTTGACAAATACAGTTTTTAAGACTAAATAAATATTTCAATAGAATTAATAAATATTTTATGATCATTTATATATAAAAATATTTAAATAATAAAAATATTTTATTAAAATATAATTATTTCAAAAATTCCTTAATTCGTCAAAATAGATTTCTTAATTGATTTTGAATATTAACAAAAAAAACTATTTGTTCTTTAAAAATAAATTACAATATAATATTAATAGAAAGAAAATATATTTATTATTCTATAAATAATAATTAACATATTACTAAATATAGTTTCTTGAAAAAAATCCTTTTGTTACACTATCATAGGCCATAAATGTAAGGTGCATGATAATGGGTCTTTCTTGGGTATGATCGGTGAACAAGATTTGGGTCATGATCTCTATGAGGTTGAACTTCTCCCATCAGAGGTTTTGAGAATTATTATGTTGTTGGATCTCATCTTTGGTTTTTTCTAGAAAAAGTACCAAATACGATATCTCCTTTATAAGCTCTAATAAATGGGAATCATAGGGTATGATCCTACCGGTTGAGTCCATCCTTTCCATTTTCTAGGAAAGAAGGATTTTTTAAAACCCTATACATATTCTAGTCATCTGATCACTGTCCAAAGGATATATTATCAATAGTAATGATAAATAGTGGTTATTTAAATACTATATTATATAACAATAAAAATAAGTTCATCTGTGTTCTATAATAATAAGACATTTAGTAATTAAAAAGGGTAATATTATTAATAAATTTTTAGGTCATTATGGGGCATGTGTTTTTAAATTATCTAAAACAAACGTCAAACTGATTGTGGGATGATTATAGATATTGAATCCATCGAAATTTACATGTTTTATTTGTGTAGGTATCCATGTGTCAATGATAACACCCCAATACCAAATATATTGTTCTCAATGATGGTTGATATTTTCAAGTAACTAATTGAGAATGGTCATCATTATATATTCTTATTTATTCATATCTTGAATATATTTAAAATTTATGGATGGATGAAGAATAATTTTTTCTATCTAGATCCAAATTTATCTTATTATTTGAAAATGTATACAAAATATATTCTTTGATTGATAATGAATCGGGTGAATTGGAATTCCTTTCTACGAAAAGGTACAGTATTGATTATGTTGATGAACTCCATAAGGAATGTTGTTATAGAATTACCATACCAAGTTATAATTTTCTCCATACTTCATTCAAAACCTCAATATTCTTTCACCATTACCTATTATTGTCATCCTCATGTGTATGGAATCATTCATGAATGTGAAATATGTTTGTACTTTGATCCTTTTCTTATGATCATTGTTATTAAACAATAACACTGAGGTTGGATGTTTTTTTAACATTTTGGTCACATTTATAAATGTGATTCCATGGTATGATTATTTTGTTTTTTATTCAACACATGAGTTTTATCACATGAGGGTGGTTGGGTGTGTAGTAGGTGATACCAGTTATTTATTTTTTAATTCATTAATATTGGAAGAGTATCTAGTTACCATGCATGATTTTGATCACATATTGTTATATGATGAAACTATTTTATCAAAATGATATTCAATAAATGAATTATTATGTATTTCTATATTATTTATGAAACCATTTTTTAGAGGTTGTTCTTGGTAATACGTGACACGTGACCATCATGATATGATTTCACCATAGAGGGAAAGTGGGCATGACATTAATTGATTATAGTGGTGGTCCCCTACATAGGGGAGGATAAAGACATACTTCTATAGTGAAGGGAACATGATGATGTATATATTATGTGGAAATTTATGAAGATTGATTCTTTTAGGTAACATAATAACATGATAAAATAAATTCCATGATAAAAGCATGATATATTTCATTGGATTGGTGTAAATTTCTTCATTATTTTCGAAAACATTGATCATCATTTCTACCTATATCTATGTAGGAATGAAAGGGTCTTATGATGTCTCCATTAGAATATATTTTCTTGATATGTGATAATTTTTCTAATGGATTATTTCACAATTATTAATATGATATGATAATCCATTAATACATGTGCACTATTGGTATATATACATCCATAGTGTCTTAATTGGTTTTATTACTCACTCTATGTCTAAAATTTTAAAATAATGTGAACAGTTCATAAATTACAATATAGTATTGTAAAATGGGCTCTTTAATGATTGATAGTTTATGGTTAATTGTACAAGTGGTTGGAATATAATAAAATCTAGTAAACTAAGATTAATTTTTATTACCAAATTACATATTGAGCTAGTTCTTCATGCCATAATGGGACCCATATTTTTGAAATTATTATTATTTATAACTTGTGTTCCATTAATTATTACTATATTATTATCATTTTCCTCCACTTAATCATTTTATTATTTTATAATCATTTTTATTTATTCAAGGAACGAATAATTATCATATAGACTCTCCTGTCGATGGACATAATACCCTAATGTTTATTGATATCCTATTAGACATGGGGAGGTGTGAGTAAGGTCATTTGACTCATTGGTTCAAGTATGGTGTTTCGGTATAAAAATTTATTTATAGAAATTCATAAGTTTCTTTTTGGTTAAAGAAGTTTTAAGTATGATATATGTTTGTACGTCACATAAAAATTACCTAATTACCGTATAATGAAATTGTTTTTTATGATAATGAAAATTGATATTAATTGAAGAGGAATGATTCTATATTCATTAAATAAATTATAAATTATTTTCATTATATTGATTTTTTGACTCATGAGATTGATTTATTGAATGATGTACATTACATAATGAAATGAAAATCAAGAATCATCACATGAATATATATAGGATTAGTAATGAGTAAAATAATAATTCTGTATATGTTTGAGAAAATACTTTTCTGATGTATAAAAACTAATATATATATTTCAAAACACTATTTTATGCGTTATAATATTTTTTAACATTAAAATGATGTATTTTAAATCATAATGATATAAATGGAACATGTGATGTGATTCCAGTGGGAGTGAATAATTTTTTAATTTTTGGAACTCATGTTACTGATATATAATTTGGGACATTAAATGATTAAATATTATTTCAATTTTTAGAAATTGTCTAATTTGAAATCATATATTTGGGTGTCCGTTGATGGGGATTATAATTTTTTATTACTTATGGAAATAGTTTAGAAAAAAGTGGTTTTTATTTATTCATTTTTAATTTATTTTATCAAATCAAAACAATGTTTTTTTGGAAAACCAATAGGGAATATAATATTGGATTATATAATTAAAATATATTGAATAATATATGGTTAATTTTTGGAATAATTTTAATCCTTTGAAATTATATGATCTTATCGGATTTTCCTCTTGGGGAATTACATAGAGATTAGAGATATAATATACATGCTATAAATTCTAGATAAATAAGTTCAAAATTATTATATGAAATTTGATAGTTCTATGCTATTATGAATGTGAAAAATGAAGTTTTTTCAGATGAGAAAATGATTTGGATAGATTATTTGGATAATAAAATTTATTTTTTAAAAATTCATTTTGATCACATACCTGTTTTTTATTTTCTTTTTGATAATATACTAAATATATCCATTTATAATAATTAAAAATAATTTTTTAAATTTTTTATAGTACTAAAATTATAGTGGTAATTATATACCATTTTCCCCTGTTTAAGTTTCCTAGTAAAGATATTTTTTGAATTATTTTTTGAGAAATTAATTTGTTGAGTTATGGAATGACAATGAGTTTTGTTATGATATGTTATAATACTTGTGCTCAACTATGCTGAAATGATTTAATAGATTGGGTATGTAATGATTTTAGCTACACTAGGATTATCCCATGCGCAAGTCCATTATGTGAATTCATCAATAAGAGTATAATTCACGGAGTTTTGAAATGTTGTGGTATCAAATAAAAAAAAACTATCATGATTGTTGAATGTCTTGTGTTTTACCCTCTAAATTATTATTACTTATTTTTTTAGTGAAATATTCAACAAAGACATTGATTTTTAACAAAATAATTTAATTGATCTAAAAACATTATTTTGAGGTTGCATGGTAATAAAATGATGTTGTTTCTATGAGTGTGGACCCTTTATTATAAATTAATAGAATATATTTCACTATATACATTGTAGAATATGAAATCAATAAAACATTTGTGAAATCTTGTAGTTTCATTCAAATATATATTTCTCACAACCTATATGTTCATATCTAATAAAGGTAATGATTTCATATATATTCATTTTTTATTGGAAGAGGTCCATGCATGTCTTGGGGGAGGATATTGAGATCATTCAGTTGATACCAGTTGGTATTGAATGATAATGTAGTATAGTGAATTATTCTATAAAATTGATTAATTTCATTTACATGTGTATATAATATATATGGCAGGATTATTTAAATTAACTATATATGGCTGTATTGCATATGGGTGAATTTTGGGAATATTATGGGATTGTAATTTTAATTATTTAGTAAAAATTTCTCTTGTGATCAATATTACAATATTATTTCAGCAAAATTTTGTTGATGATCCATTAGAAAACAAATAAAACCCTAATAAAAACTCATAACTATAAATCTTAATAATGGATAAAACATGAGGACATGAAAAATATTTTCCAAGTGACGTCATTCTACCTGGGTGTAACCTTACTTGTTGGGTAATATTATATAACACAATATGTAATCAACTTGGAGGTATCTAATATATTTTAAAATATTTTGTATTTTTTGTACAGGAACACATTAAAACCAATAACACACTTAAAAAATCATTCAATTCAAACCATCATTCAATTACTACATTACCATGAAGCATAACAGAACCTGCATTGGCTTGTGTTAACGCAGCTCACATAAAATAATCATATACAATCAACGGGGTACTAAAATATATATTTAATCACACAGGTCATAATTGAAAATATTAGGTCTTGGAAATAATTGTATACTTATTTTCAATGACCACACCTCAAGGTAACAATGCATATGAAGAGATATTAGTACCCTAATTATAGAATGGATTATCATTCTATAATATATATGTATTTTATAGAAGTTATTAACTTGTTGAACATAAAATATGAATATATAATTTTTCTTATTTAATTGTGTTATTATATTATAAGATAAAATGAAATAAGACTTTATAAACATCTTAAACCAAACATTATTAGGAAAACTTTAAAAAAATGTATCTATAATGACTGAAATCATTTGATATTATTCATTATTATCTTCATTAAAAATAATATGTCTATGTATACAAATAAATAAAAATAGTATAAATATTATTTAATTTCTTAAGGAATAAATGTTATACCATGATTACATATTTTTTTTAAGATCCACGAATATATATTTTTTGAAAAATAGGTTATGTTACTATTATATATATAATGTGTTTAAATTGAGGATGGTTATATTATAATGGGAATAACATGCATATAATACCTATATAAAAATGAATAATGTATTATAGATTATAAATTTTAAAAATATAATTAATCAATGAATACCAATAGAATAATTAATGGAAGATAAGAAATACACATTTTGCTATTCACTATCAATGAAATAGTTTGTATTCAATTTTTTCTGTGAATTATTTATTTTAGTATGAAATTAATTTTATAAAATGTGTATGTTTATTTTTATAAAATATAATCTATTTTTGGAATTATTATTTCTAAATTACATTAAAGGGTAAATAACATTTAAAAAAATATAATTAACATCTTAAAAGTTAAATATTGTAAAACAATGTAATTATGAAATGGAAATTTTATATCATAAACAACAAAATATTTATATATTCTAGAAATCATCTCTTATTTATCAAGTTAAATTTTACAATTCTAATTGATATTCTATAACTAAACTCGCCATAAATACATAAAACACATACCTACCATGTGATTCTATGATCACTCTTCATTTAAATTTAATTTAAAAAATAAATTTTACTGAATATAATATATAAGTAAATCCCTTCCACCAATTCCAATTAATTCAAATATTATTTTATAAAAAAACATATCAAATTTAATTCCCTATAACCCTTCTTCAAGATTCAAACATTATGTTTACCAAAAGTACTCAAAAGGCATTCATAATAATGATGTATTGTAAGTATATATATATTTTTTGGAAATGACATGGGTTGGTTTCCCAATCCATGCCAAAAGAAATTTATTAAAAAGAAATATTACAGTGAAAACACAAGGTGTAGTCAACCTACACCAGCATAAAAAAACATACCTTCCACAATATAGAGAAAAACGAAAACTCAGTCTAACACATAAAGTAGAACAGACTCTGAAAAAAAAACGCTATACAAACCCAGATGGACCAGCTTCAATCCTTATACTTCAAGAACAGCCTCATGAAGTTCACTGAAAAATAGATCCTGTAGGAGAGAGTGCACAGATCATGTCAACCAAAATAGAGGAAATAGAAAATCAGAATCCAATCTGTTACTTCCTTGTAACCCCAAAGCTCCACATAATAAAAAACAGCCAGTCCCAAGATGAGAAATTTTTTAGAAAATATCTTTCCTCCAGAAATGCGGATCTTCAACAAAGCCTTCTCAAAAATTTAGTTCAGAACCAATAAACATATGACATCCTCAACAAGCTTCGAAGGTTCATAGAGGATAGAGAAATAAGCCATCAATCTGGATTACATCTGAACTTGAGAGCACTGAACCTCCATTTCCATAAGTGTACAACAATTCCAAAGATAAATATCAACCTAGGAAAGAGCCAATGAATAAATCCGTCAAAAGAAGCAGGTTGTACAGAGCAGTCCATCCATTCACAGTAAAGATGGACAATGATTACAGAGTAGATTAGGCGGGGAGCAGGAAAGACAAATCTGATCAAAATCTCCCCAAACAACCAGAGAAGCATAAAATTAGTGCATCCCAAAACAAATTTCATTTCAGACCAAGAAATATTGAAACATCAATCTGCAGCATCAAATCAGATTTCCCAAGCATCTTGAACAAAGCAGTAAACCATGACAAAGAATGTCAGAACACCATAAAACAAAACCCTCCCTAAAAACATCCAAACAAAATCCTAATGTCTGTCTGTATCTGTCATCCAGTAACTCATTGCTCAATAAGCCCATGAGAACAACAGTCCTAGTAATCAGGATATGAGAAAAGTATAAGATCCCACCACAACTCATCATAAGAAAGAGTCTCCTCAAAAACAGCCATAACAGGAGAAACCTGTCTTCAAAGATGCAACTATAAAACCCACCTGAAGAAAAAGTGAACAAAAGGAAAACAACCTGACCATTCTTATTGAGTCGAAAAGAAAAAAACATATCTTTTAAAAGAAAAACAACATGAAGATTCAAGAGACATCCAAACAAAGACTAAAATATATAAATAATGGAACTCGAGAGCATATATTATTGCCAATTAATGCTCATGAAATCAAAATTTGGGTCTTTGTTGAATTCCTCAGCAACTTTAATGAACATCCTATTTCTAATGTCCATGTAATCTTGAGCAGTTATATCACCATTTTATACCTTCGAAAGCTATATTTATCATTCTCTATATACCAGGAATCATGTTCCTTAGGAAAAACCAGGTCATTATCATATTGGTAAGAATCCCTATATGCAGGATGATTTTCATCACCTTCACTTGAGGAAGAGTCAGAACAATCCGAGGATTGTGAATATTCAGGTAGTGGTTCAGTAGGTAAAGGCTATGGAGGAACCTCCAGGATAGGAGTTTAGGCCGCTAATGATCTTGTGATAACAGTTCTCTCATGATTGACATTAGTTCTTTGATTTCTAGTTTTCCTAGGAATTGGAGTAATGAAACCATCAGAGTCCACATTGGTTTTATTACCTTTCATTTGACTCCAATGCAAGGCTTCCCCCACATTGGGGGTCTTACTAGCATGCACATCAAAAGACCCATCAACCTCTTATTGAAAAACAACATTACTCTCATTCCAACCTTTTCGAGTCACTTGATCCTCAGAAATTGAAGCCCCTATCAGGATTGGATGATAAACCTCATTCCATTCATAATCAGGATGCTCTTGATGCTTGGTGACAGTGAGAACCTCATGAAAAAAATATGAATGCTGACATCCAGGTGCTTGAGAATTCAAACCCCTTTTATCCTCATCTTCTCATTCCATGAAAACACCTTCAGAGGTCTCAGCCACAACTTTTTTCTTACCTCTATCTTTTTCTATCCATTTTGATGTTGAATTTTTGGCGCAAATATTAGTTTTTCCACAGTTAATTGAATTATGCCCTAACATGCAACATAAATGAAAGTAGTCTGGGACACATTCATAAATCACCTCTGGAAAAAAACCAAAGTCTCCACTTTGAATCTAAATAGCTGAGGGCAATTGTTGGGAGACATCAACTTCGACATATTCTCTTGCAATAGAGGGTCTAGAAAGAGTTTTTGTGGCATAATAAAGTCACATCGGAGATCCAATGAGTGAAAAAAATAGAAAACAAAGCACTTTTCTTGAATAAGTGTAAAGGTAATCCTGGAAATCCAAACCAAATAGGTACAATTGGTGATTCAACAAGAGGATAAAAATCGGGGGTCCATTTAAGAATTCTCATTTGGCAGCCCCAAAAGGACCATGTACGTTTGGCCCAATGTCTATAATAGCTCTCAACAGAATCAAATCGTAGCACAATGTGAGAGGAAGTGAGAAGACTAAGTTGAAATCCCGTAAATCCAATGACTTCTAAAGTAGATCGAAGAAATTTCAATGATGGCCTTCTATATTGAAACTTCCCAACAAAGAAAAATCAGAGATCCGAGGAGTGTAAACTAACCTCATCAGTTGAGAAGGAGATGGCGAGTTGACCACGATGCTGATAGGTCTTTGGTTTGATCTGAATGTTCTGGACTGCATCATCATATAGAGTAGAGTCTACGAATGATTTACCGGCAACAAATTCAGCGAAACTGCGAAGATCTGCGTTAGGGTTTGCATCTCGTGACGACGGTTTCGTTCTTGGTTCACGACGTGCCTCCCCCATTCTCTCCCAACCATTGTAAGTATATACCCAAATTCTAATATGTTTTTAAAAACTTCTTCAGTAATAATTTTTCTCTCATCTAATTATACCAATTTTATGATAATAATAATTACTTTTATAAAATACTATTAAATAATTTATACATAATTAATTGGGGTATAATAATTAAATATTTATAAATATATAATAATTCTATTCTTAAATCATCATATTTTTTGGGTCAGTTGAACCAAAAACATGAAAGATACTATACAATTTTATTTAATTATAATCAATGTTATTAAAGAATGTAATGAATATATATAATAATTTATATGACATTATGTTATTTAATGGGGATAAAAGGATATACTAAAAGGAATATTCATTACTAATGAAATCTTATGGTTTGTAATGTTTCATGAAATAAGAGAATAATAGATTATTTCATTGATAACCATAATCATAAAATATATGGAATTAAAATTGAACACTAAAATTAACATTATCTATATTAATATAGAACCATGTTTATTCTGGATATGATGAACATAATAATAAGGAACAATGCCCATGATCTCTATAAAAAATATGTATGAAAATATTGGAACTATGAGCCTAATGAAATTGTATAATTAGATTGAAATTTGAAAATTATTCTTATAATGTCATATATCATACCAACGATACATGTTTTAAATCATTGAACTTCATATGAAATTAATCATATGGAAATCAAAGAGCATTATCCATGTGATCATAATGTTTTCATAAGACATGTATTTAATTTATAAAAATAAGAATATAAGATATCCATAGTAGTCAATGATCATTACCAAGTCTATCATTATATATTGGGACTAGTATAGAACTATCATATTTATCATGTTTCACTTCGATGACTAATATAGTGGACATAACACCTTCCTGATCTCTTCCCACTACCCATTATAGTCATTTCTGTCTACAAAAATATAAATCATTACATAATTCATTAAAAGGAAATCTAAATATAGTATTACCCAAAAAATGAGATTATTTCATCTATATTCCCCCTGAATATAAAATATGCCCCATATCAAAACACATGATGTTTAATAGGTATAATAAAACTTCATCATATTATAATGCATGAAAATGTAATAGGATTCAAAAAAAAGTCATTAATTAGAAATATCATAGACGAAGGAAAATAAAGATGTTTAATAAAACTATTTTATTCAAAACATTAAGTCATCCAAATAAAAAATATGTATAGAATCATTGGATCATATCACCAATAATTATTAGGAATCATAAATTCATGTCGTCTAAGAAGGAAGATGATTTTAATGGTCACATGAAATATTTCTTGAGTAGAATATCATTTTTACTATGAAAAAAATATTTAAAATATAATACAATTCTGAAATATAAATTCTTAATATAACCATGGATACATAAAAATTAATCATTAATGAATTTAGTGGTCTGGATTATGGAAATTATAGTTCATGGTGTATAAAATAAACGAATTTATTCCTTTAAAACATTTGTCAAAAAGAATCAAAATACACATCACTTTTAAAAATCAAAACAATTAAATATAAATGTAATTTTTAAAAATAAAAAAATTTAATATACTCTATATATTGTTATATGATAATAGAAAAAAATTCATTGAATCAGTTTTAGAAAACCATGACATGATTTGTAAAGGGTTTTTGACCTGTGTGAGAAATGAAGTCGATTTTCTATAAAAACACTGTTTCTGTATATTGAGTATTTAAAGAGTGTAAAATTTTAGTAAATCATGTAAATTCTATAAAATAATAGATGGTAAAAAAAATAAAGTTTCTCTTGGCAGGTAGATCATAATATATCATCTTTATAAACACAATCATAAGAAATCTAAAAAAATAATGAGAATCTATAAGAATGCCCTTACATCATTGGTATCATCTAAATAATAATCCCCCAAAAAATGTAATAGCATGTACTTTTAAATAACCATTAATTTCATTATAGTACTCATAAAATGCATTCAAGGGTAGTATAAGAATCACATAAATGAAAAAATTGGGGAATATGCCATGTGTATAGTAGAATTAGAAGTGAGTTGAAAATCACATACCTCAGGTATTACATCCTTGGTATGTGTTCATCCCTCCTGTATAATAAATTTTGGTTTTCACACATATATAATTGAAAATATAATATATATATATATATATATCTCCTTATTTTATTTTTCTGTACCTTTTTATAAGCATTTTACTAACAATTCTTTTCTCAAATCACTATTGTCTAGGATTTTAGGGTTGTTTTTATTGTATGTTTTGGTTCTTTAGTTTTAGTCAATTTTCATTTATCATGGTTCCATAATCTCCAAGACATTAATATAGACAAAATTATAAAATATATCAATAATATACATATTTATAACATTCATATAAGATAGACATAGAAAAATGATTTACACTGTTCACTGATTTGTTATACCAAACGTACACATGAACATTGATTTATCTTCTTGAATGGTAGAATGAAGGAATGATAAAATATTATTAGTCTACCATGAATAAAAATTACAATATATATATATATATTAAATTAATTATATATTTACATATTACAATTAATGTAATATCAAAATGAAAAACATATCACATTGTTTCACGGATGTTGTTGTCTACACATAAAAATGAGCGACAATATTGGTTTCATGTAGATTTAAATGTAGGAAGGTATGAGTAATATTTTAGTAAAATTATTACAATTATTTCATTATTATAATATATAAAAATAAACCCTATAATAAAAACCACTAATGAAATATGGTAGAGTAAAATTAATTGTATCACTATGTAGATACCATAAGAAGTACATACACACAAGAAATACATTGAGTACACATTTAATTGAAAATGGTGGATAATGGTGATTCCATAATCATTATATTATTTATATATATATTGGATTCAAAATATAATATTTTCTTATAAAAAAATTTAATAATAGGAGGTAACATTGAGTTAAAAAGAAAGTATTCGTTTATGGTGAATATATATTCATTAATAGTACTCGATTAGGTCTCCACATAATTGTCCTAGGGATATACTTTTAGAAATATAAGAATATATATACTATGGATATGAAAGTTTACAAGGAAATTTTTTACGGAATTTTCTAGGTTGTAGGATAATTTTTTTTGAAGAGGGTACTGGACATATTTCTATTCATAATTGATGAGAGGTGCCCACTTGGGATTTATGAATTTTTAAAATATTATAAATCTATTAACCAAAAAAATAATTCCACTGTCTCTGTATTTAATGATAAATCTATATGGGTTTGAAATACCATCATCAAATAAATTTTATATATATTATTTTTTCATTTCAAACCTCGTCGTATTGATTAACCAATTGTTTATGAAATTTTATCATTACTATATTTAACACCTTCTTTACGCTTAAAGGGTTATATTATTTAATATAATGTATAAATTGGTCGATAAATTTGGAATGAATAAAATTTTAAACCATATATAATACATTTTATCATCATTAAAAATAATTATATGTTTTAAAATATTTAATTAAATATTATATTCATAAAATATCATAAATTAAAACATTGATATTGATCATTTATTTTGATACAAAATATATAAATACAATGTTTGTAAAAAAAATAATCAATTTACACATCACTAATATTTTATACTTTTATAATTAATTTATTAAATGCAATAAATTATTCAAATATTTTTACTCTTCATATTTTAAAATAATTTATTTTATTTTCTTATTAAATGAATATATTTTATATTATTTTTACCCAAGAATTTAATGTAATTATTAAAAAAATTAAAATTAAAATTAAATTAAAAAAACTAACATATTATTATTATTTAATAAATATAAATTTATATTCACACATAACATAAATTTATCCTATTGTGAACACAAAATAGATATATACATGTAAGTGAGTGGGGTTTTGTTTCTCTCTTTCATTTAAATATAATATCATTCATTTTCATGGGGATTTTTTCATGAATCAAATAATCATCAATAATAAGGTGATAATGAAATATCTAAATTCTTAAAAAAATTATGATTAAAAAATATGGCCTTATCATTTAGTTTCGTCTTATAATAACCCGAATTAGCCTTTATCGAGGTGTAAAATTTCACTACCATTACTATTTATTTTGAAAAACAATTAAATATCTTATGTTAATAAATTTGAAACACTTGATTCTAAATATGGAATACATTTTCCATGATTATATTTATTTAAGTGGTATAAATTAATTTATGAAGTATAGTATGGAAAATGTTACAAAATATTCTTTTAGATAAATAAAATTTTAAGCATTAAACATGGTTTATTCTTATCCCAATTTTAGAAAAATAATTAAATCACTACTATAACATTTTATTAAATATATAATACATGAATTCCATTAAAATAATTCAAATATGGTAATTAATTAAATTCATTTGGAAAATAAATTTGGCTTATTTAACATTTTTTCACCAAAACAACTTTTTTTAATAATTATTATCATATTCATTTATATTTTTTTCAAATAAATGAATTTAAATTAAAAAAAATTAAACAGTAAGTTTTTCATAAATTACATAATAAAATTATTTACATCCAATGTAATATTTAGGTTATAATGGTATATTATACTATAATTCATTTTAGCTCTGGGTTTCATGAATAATATCATATCAAAAATATTAATATTTTCGAATACATAGTTCATAAAATATTGATGTGTTACATTATATAACAATAAAATTAATTCCACCCATGAACATCCATCACATTGTTACATGAAAATGAAGATATACATTGTTAACACATCTTAGGTATCCCATGTATCTTAATTAAATTTTTTATTTTCAAGGGAACATTAACATGATGAGTAGTCTTCTTGATTATCAACTTATCCCTAGGATCCATGATTTCTTCTACTAGATCCTCCTCGAAATATGATGCACTATCGTTAACACCATTTATTTTTGTAAATGTTAAGTTTCAAAAAAATTATTACCTCTAGGAAAATACATTTTCTACATCGTGAACCTCATATTGGTATTCGGTATGCACTCATATTTATTTTATCATCCCTACTAAAATATGAATATAAAAAAAGATAATCTATAAAATGGATTTATTTTCATTCAATACAAATCTTGAAACCATATTGAATTTAAAAATTCACAAAAAATCCTTCTAAATAACATTATATTCATGATCATGATGATGATTTTATGAATAACCTTTCTACAAACAATAAAATTCCTTGATGTGTTGTTGAATAAACCTAAATATCATATCCACCTAAATATCTAGATAATGTCAAAACAGAATTCATTATCCAAATCCATCTCCCAAAGTTTTTATATATATTTCATTTCCTAGGGGTCATCATATGTATCCATATGAATGTTTTAGTGAATTATACATTTATAAAATTACCTATCAAGTGGAAGATGTTAATCCCAAACTACTTTGAAATCCATTGAACAAGACATTATTATATCCTCTATTTTTTCAATGGTTCTCCTAGACTAACCATTGATTTATATATAACTTCACATATTGAAAATCAAATCTATATCCATATCCCATAGAATATATCTCTTGAACATTGGGATAAATCTCATACCATAAAACGATATATGAATTTGGTACTCCATGAAACCTTATAACATACGAAATTTAAATTCTGAATTTTGTAGAGGTGAAAATTATTCTTTGATAGAAATGAAGTGTGATAAAATTTTTGGTGATTGATTAAAACAAAAAAAAAGAGTTTCCACCATTATAATTTTTGGAAGTTTTGTTATGAAATGCATAGATATTTTACCGTTATTTTATGGTATGTGTAACAGTTATAAGATTCCATAATACTTATGACATAAAGTGTTAATTTTATAACCCAACAACCGTCAAGATACACATTGAAAATGTTAGACATTGATGTTATAGAACCATAAATACTCCTTCGTATATTAATAAATATATGTACTTATTACAATAATAGTGAATGATAAACTCTAAGCCACATCCAATAACTCTAAATTTTTAATTTAGGAGTCATTAGTAACTATACATTGTTAAAAAACCATGTCATTAAATCATAATATTGGCCAAATTCATTAATATTTCTCGCCTTACTCTATAGTAATACATAAGTGTTCTACATATATTTATTCATCAATGGAATATATTATTTCGAAATTATTTTGTTATGAAATATTATCTATGTATTCATCAATACTTAAAATATCCATCCTTTTGTAATTCTAGAAAGATTGTCTGTTTTTTGATCATCATCATAGATAATCTAGTGTAAATATTTCGATTCAATGTATCTTACATGATGTCTAATTTCCATATGTGGTAATTTATTGAATAGTCACAATCCTTAATATAATTATATCATCATTTATGGTTCATATTCATCCTTTTCTGATTATCTACAAGATTTAATATTTTATGATCATAATATTTATAACACCTATTTAATTAAATAGAATCCTTTCATATCATTAATTATGAAATTACAATAGAAAATAATAAATAAATATTTTGGTATATTTTTTCAGGATTATACTTTTTTAGTGAGGAATAACATATCACCATATCATCTTATGTGAGAATGCATCCTAGTCACTACATTGATGCAACAAAATTAATTATAATCCTTGTAGTATTATATGGTCATGTAAACACTTTTTCTATAAAAATAATTATATTTGGATCCTTTTAATTTCCTCTAATTAATTTTACCAATGTAAAATAGATCCCTCCCATATTAACATGGTTATTTTATTAGAAAGTAATTAGAAATGATCCATAATGAACAGATTATTTATACAAAACCATGAAAACTATAGATTGTGGACACATTGGTTGGTTCATCCTAATGTTTAATATATTTTTCAATTGGAGGGTCTATTTATTTACCCTATATTGAGATTATATAACCCATGAATGAAACATTTAGATTAAAAATTCATACTTGGTATGTTTTTCATAATGCAGCTCCATCATTTGGTTCTTAAGTAGGATCCTCAAGTGATCTTTATTCCCTTCCTTAATTATTTAAAATATAATTGTATTTTATCTTATGTATATAAAAAACATATCAAGGTACTATTTAATGTATCTATCAATTGAATCAAATAATATAGTTGGGGAATTATTTATAAAAAAGGCAATAATGATATATTTATAGTTCCCATATCTTTTTTGGAAATATGTCTTGGGTATATCATTCATATTGACCATAAAATGACGATTTATAGAATAAATATAAAACATAAAAAGTATTTATCTCCAAATAGTTGATAAAACAATTCCAAAAAATTGTGTGGAGTAAATTTCATATTGATTTTTCTCTTCTACAGTTTTGAATAATCAATACATTGTAATATTGATCCATATTTTCAAATAAAATTATAGGTTCTAACTAATTTAATGAAAATTTCATAATGAATCTCTTTTGAAGATTTTATTGTAGTTTCATTTTCAATTCCTAATCCTCAATATGGTCCATTATATATTTTTAATTGAAATATGACTAGAAATAGTAATGAGTTATATTGAATATTCTTTATCATGATTTGATTTATGACTACAAAAGTTTTATAAATGACACAAAAAATTCCTATAAAATATATATATTTTTGATGTTGATAACATCATGAACTATAAAAGATAATACATAACATTCATTTGGAATGAAGAACCAGATATAGGACATGAATTCCATAAAATATTCATATTTTTATTTTCACCGATAGGTAATCTAATTTTTTTATCATTATATAAAATGTGGTTCCCATAAATGATAATTTAAATTGGATTTTTTTCATAAAAAACCACCATCTATGAAAAAAATTCTTCATTTTCTATTAGAGAGAGAATAAAAAAATGGAATCAAATTCCCATAATCTTTCATCGGATAAGAATCATATACATGAGACAAGATCATATTACCATTTTTAATCAAAAAAAATTCAACATCTAATCATATGTGTGATATTTTCATACCCATATAAAACAATTTAGATAAAAATGAGTGGGTATAACCAGTTTCAAATAAGAAATTATTATTTCCATATTTGATGATAAAAGTATATTTTTCCATGTTGTTTTTATATATGTCATCTAAAATTCTATTTTCTCAAGAGTTTAATTTTTTCACGAAATAAGATAATTCAAAAGTGGTTCATCATTATTAAAACAATTATTACAGAAATAGTTACTATAATTTATATACTCCACTGATTTGAATAACTGAAGTGTGGTTAGCGGGTTATATTAATATTTCTCTTAATTAACAATAATGGATAACATCTAATCGTCATTCTAGAATTTTATTTCCCAATGACCTTCCTTTCTACACCAAAAACATTTATCTATCACTTATATCAAATTTTATCCATGCTTCATCCAAAACATCATATATAGCGGAAATCTAATCTTCTTAACTCCATGTTTTTTATAATTCCATTTGAATTCCACATTACGTTTCCTGCCAAAGCAATGAGATATGTAGTATACTCCAATTTCCATTCTCTCCAAGATAGAGTATCAAAAAATTTCATCTAAGATACTAATTTATATTATATAGAACACCCATTGGGGAACTTGTTTTAACTCACTGATGAATCAATAAACCATATGTTCATTTTGGATAATAATACCCAAGGAATACCTTTCATGTTTCGTAGAATTTTCATAAGTTTTCCAAATATATTCATCATTATACTTCATTGATGCATGGTATTCAATTTTCACTTTTGTATAAATTAGACTTGGAAATAATGTAATAAAAAAGAAACTATAATAATCATCCCACTCAATGGATTCAATTTATTAACATTGCCTATAATTAATGATAAGAGTCCACAATTGATCAACATAACCATCCAAATGATATATATCCAAAATGTGATTTTTCTCCATCAGACACCATAGGATTAAGAAAAACTTTTCAATGGTACTGATCCATTTCCCAAAAATAGTTGGATCTCCAGGGAATCATAAAGAATGTGGTAGATACCTCATCAAGTGATCCAAAAAACATTGTTACAATCATTTTTTATTTTTTAGTTTAACGTGATACATAGCATGAGAATTATGTCAGAACCTAGAAATGATAACATTGAGAAATGTTAATGAAATATTTCTCTCAGAAAAATTTGATTCCATTAATTCCAATCATTAAATTATAGTAAATGATCAAATGGTTCAATTCAAATTACATCATTAATCATTTCTGTTTTGATGAAATGATGCTTATGAAACTATTTCGCTTCCACTGGCTATATGATTTTGAATCCAACATCAATTCATGAGTTATTCTAGGAAAAAATGAACATCAAACCTATATATTTTATATACATTATGATATGATTAAATTGTTATGATACCCATTACATTTCATGGGTTATGATAAGATATATTTTTCTGGTACATGATATTATGAACATTTTATTATCTTGTGGATAATGTATGTGTGAGTATAATTATGTGAAAAGTGGGACCTATATCTCCCTCAAATAAATTGGGTAATTATTGATGAATAATGCGTATACACTTTTTTGTGTGACACTGATTTAATGTTCTCAATGTTATGCAAGTACCTAGTTTCTTATCGATAAGTTAAATTGTTTACCCGGTTACATGTCCACAATGTTATGAGTGAACCATATTACGTGTTCACATTGTTTTTCTTGTACCTAATTTCTGGAATCTAAGAAAGTTAATAAACCTAATTACATCGTATCAATATTATTTATGGATCTAGATTCATGTCCATAAGTGAATGCATTAACCTAATTACATGTTCATTAAGTTATGCATGGACCTGGTCCCATTTCCACAATTTTATGTTTGAACTTTATTACATGTTTACAATGACATGAGTAAACTAGTTTCATATGCTTATGTGTATGTGAGGGCCTAATATCATGTCCTTAATTTAATAATTGAACCAATTTCTACTTATAAATGTTCACAATACTATATGTGTATGTATTTCCCATAATTCTATGTTTTATTTCTATGTTATGATTTCATGGTATAAGTTAAATAATTCTTCCCGATTCATATCCAATGAATTGTCAACCATTATTCCATGATATCAGTTTATGATATTATGATATTAAATTTATTATTTTTTAATTTTTTTGTCAAATTCTCATAATACTACTCTTATTCTTATCCTCATGTGTTTTCTTTATTTACCCTAACTGAGCATTTGATCTCACCCATTTCTTATGTTTCCTTTTCCTAGGATATGATGAATGTTTTTTTGTACGATTACTAAATGGGGAGATAATTTCGTGAGATTTTTAATAAAATTCATTATTCTAGGATAATTTGTTCTATGATTCTATATAAATTCTACTATTATGGTCAATATGAATATATTTTCTTACAGGAGATATGAATTAATATGCAACTTTAATGGAAACAGTAAGTTATAAGTATGCAAGAACTCTACTTCCATTTCTTATTTGTATTTAAAATAATGAATATAAAATGACATATATTTATATAATTATTGCAGTTTCACATTTATTTCATTTGTGTAACATGTTTAGGACAAAAAATTCAATAATAGATTCCATTTAAAGAGTGAATGAGTCACATCACATTGATGGATTTTTGTGAAAGTTTAGGTTCACATAATATCATAAAAAATCACATTATTTTGATGTTTTTTCATTTTGTATATATATTATATAAAATATGAAATGAAGGTGTAGATAAATAAATGAAAAGATAGTGGTAGTTGGAGAATGTTACATCTTTTTCAGGTAACTCCTTTTGGATTATATGAGAAGACATACATTATAAGGCCCCAGCCTTAAACCTTACTTAATATTGAATTAAATGAGTAATTCACATTGAGGATCTTTTCAGGTTTAGAGTTTTAGAGAATTAGGACATAACTATTACATCTCAAAAGATTACAAAGTTGTCACTTATACTAAATTTCCATAAAATAAAATATCTTATAAAGAAACATGTAAATTTCCATGTAATAGATAGCATGACTTTCCTTTGATCCCATCCTTTACCCTATTCTACATTAAGTCATGTAAAACACTTTTCAAAAAGAACCTGGGGTGAGAATAAAAAGCTCAGAAAGGGATACACAAAGAATGGAAACTGTTAGGTTTTCAAAGCAACAAGTAAACCATGTATACTTTATCAAAGTAATACCTTTCACCTTTAGGAAATATTAAAAACTCTTCACTGAATAAAATATCATTACTTACACTTTTGTAACCAAAATATAACCATAAAATCCATATAAAGAACACAAAACATAAAAAGGTAACATGGGACATAAACATACTTAAATGGAATAACCATACGGTCGACATCCACACATACTTAATGGAATATCCATACGGCCGACTTCCACACCCAATGCATTGGAAGTTATAACGTAACCACTCATCCTGGTATTCACGACACCACCCGTCATATGGTTTATCACATAACCACCCGTAAACTGTCCAATTACCATATTTACACATAAAATATTGAAAATATAACCATTTCAATAACAACATTTCATTTTCAATCAAAATAAGTAATTCCAAGATATTGAATTAATCAATCCATTTTCAAAAATCATTTAAAAGAGATTTTTGAATCAAAGTGTCCCATAACACTTTCAAGATTTTATTGGAATTATAATTTTAAAACATTAATGTCCAAATAAATAAATACTGAAACCCATTTTGAAAACATGGACATTAAAGATAATTATTTAGAATAATAAATCTTTAAAACATTTAAAACGATATTTTTGTTAAAGAGTTTTTAACAAAATAGGTGACTCTTGAATACAAATAATTGTGGAATAACATTTAATATGAACTTTATAATATCAAGAGAATAAAGGGATTAATGATATAATATTTCAAAGGATAGTATACACACCATATAAGAGTGAATTGTTTCATAAGAACAATGAAGTCTCAAAAGAAATGTAAAATGAGATAAAATCCATTATAAAGATGGTATCCTTAAATTAAGGATAAATCAATCTCATAATTATGTGTCACAAATATAAATACACCCAATATAAGTGGATATTAAGTGTAATACAATAAAAGGTCATTCACACATATTCAAAGGATGAAATATTCAATAACTACATGTTTAACCCAAAGAAATCGAAATTGGGTTAATATGTTCCCTTGTAAAAATTCGACAGCCTAACGACGTCACATCAAAATTCAGAAAATTAGTCGATGAGTGAGTTAATGGTCTCTCATCACGTGGACATAAAATTTGCATCAATAAGGATACAGAATAACATATCCCTACATAATAATATGTAAATTAAAAGACATAACAAAAGAAGTCTTTTAAAAAGAGGAGGGTTAATGGTCCCCTTACCGAGTTGGGTAACATTCGAAACGTACACCCCAGGGAAGAAGGGTCATAAAATGAAGATGTAAATACCCATAAAGGAAATTTTACTACACAAAGTGTATAATAATGGGCAGTACATACACCACTCAAAGGAAATAGTGGAAAACGTAGCATAAATGTCATGGGAATAAAAGTGAGATGAAAAATCCCTTACGAAAACTCGGCAGCCTAACGACGCCACTTAAAACATCCAAAAATGGATTGATGAGATCAAATAGGGTCTCTTAATATATGAACACAAAAAGTAATGAATTAGGAATATAAAAGAAAATACCCAAACATATGAAATATGATCTTAAATTAAATTACATAAAAGAGAGTACTTAAAAACAAAGATAGAGGTTTTATCCCATACGAAAATTCGGCAGCCTAACGGCGCCACTCAAAACTTCCAAAATGGATTGGTGAAAGAAAATAGGGTCTCTCATCATATGAACATAAAAATTAAAGTAGGAGGAATATAAAATAACATCCCAATCATAATAAAGATGAGCTTAAAAGGAATGACATAAAAGAGTGTACTTAAAAAGAACGAGAGGGGTAGGATCCCTTACCTCAAGTCCGACTTGTCTTGTTCGTTTATTTATATTCCTAAATAATAAACTTTGGTCAATTTATAATTTCTTAAGGAATCTTTTAAAGATTATTATTCAGTTCATATCACATGTTATAATGTTATAATAATTTGTTAATAATGTGAGTTCATATCAGACGTTTTTGTCGATGTTTGGTACATGAGTCAAAAATGAACTTGTTTGAAAATGATTGTCCATGTAGTTATAAGTAAATCATCTACAGAATAGTATTAATGATTTAAATATCATATATATCATGTAAATATTCATTTTATACTACTCCATATCATTTGGAGATAAAATGAAATGAAATGCACCATTAATGGAGACGGTAGGCCATACGTACGCATGAACGCTACTTTCATTTCATTGTCATATTAATTAAAAATAATTGAGATAGATATATATTATAATTCCAGTATTATATATATGTAATATATGTCACATATTTTCATTAATTTCATTCTTTATACATTCCATGTATTGCATGAATGAGTCACATCACTTGATGAGGCGGTAGTCCACACTTCCTCGTATGAAATTATCGCATTTGCACAACATGAAAAGCCTAAAGTCATGTATTAAATATAAAATTCATAAGCATAAGGAAAACATAAATACCATATATATCATATATAAAATATAGTGACATCATAATGGCCACCATGAAAGGTGTTAATAGAATATTGAACAATCATCGTTTCGTGAGGCAGAAATTCGCCATCCACAGAAATAGTATGTTCTTTAACCATTAGATGAAGGTGTGTGTAAGTGTAGGTCTAATACTTCACATAAAAAATCCTAGTATATTGAAGATACTGGTGTTTCTAGAAAATAAAGTAATAAAAAGGGTTTAGAGGGTTGGAGAAGAAAAATAAAACAAAAGAACACAAGGGAAGACATTACCTTTAAATCGAGTAAATCTTTTTGATTTGAGCTCAAAAGCATCCTTTGAAAGGATTCTGCCAAAAGTGAGGCTTCAATGATGAAGAGAGGAATGTGGAGAGATTAAATGGGCAGGGGTTGGCCGATCCAAAGGCTTGAGAGGTGTGTGTAAGGTGGTAGAGGTGGGGGCCCTTTATAAGAGGAGAGGAGGGGCACTCTTGGAATGTAAGGAAATGTTACTTTATTTTAGAATGAGTTTCATATTTTAAAGGTCCCACATTGATGTGTTTCGATGATAAGGTGATAAGGGTTAGAAATACACTCATCCAATAGGTTTGGGACAGGTTTAGGTCTTAGATTTTACATTATCATTCCATTTTATTTGAATCGTTAAATAATGAGGTAATCGCTGCATCATCATGGTGTCATAAATAATTTAATTTAGTTAATGTATAAAAATTATATAAAAAATACTATGATGTAGGAAATCTTTATAGATTTCCAACGACTATATATAGACAAAACTCTGACTTGTATATCCCCATGTAAAAATTGTTTTAATAAAACAACTCATGTTTGTGACATTTTTATTTTAACTTTAAATAAAATGTTATTTATGTCATTTTCCTACCAATGTGGCTCCATGGGGTCCCCAAGTTGACCCATGTATTTTCATGGTCTTCCATGACACTTCCAATGATGGTAGGACATATGTCTAGGTCATTTCATATTATTAATATATTATTTTTACATTAAATTACATTAATTACCTTTAATCGCGATTAAAAAACTTAAAAAGTTACTATTCAACAAAAATTATTTTAATCCCACTGAACCAAATTTTACTTCATAATTACAACCATGTATGTTGGATTTTTGAAATTCAAATCACATAATTGGTGAAGATTCATTTAAATGAAAAATCAGTTTCATTAATTACCACTTAGTGGTTTCACTATTCATCAAAAATTGAAGTTTTCCAGAAATTTACCAAAAAATATAACCTAGGATATATTTGATATTCAGAATTCAAAAATGATGTATATTTTATAAAATTAAAAACATATAAGTTACATTAATTAATTTAATAATTAATTCCCGCTGTTAGAGCAAATAGCGTGTTTTTATGAAACCATAAGTATCAAAAGATTGACACTAGTTTAAGTCCAATTTCAAGATAAAATTAATTCCAACGACCACTATTGGAATAAATGGTAAAAATATTTTCTAATTTAACTTTTAAACCAATTCAAAAGATAATCTAATCATATAAATAAATTATATTAAAAAGAGGTTTTGAATTAAAATACAACATTTTTCACTATTCATTAAAAAATGATCTTTATCGAAAAAATACCAAAAATTTACACAAAGTGAATTTTGATGTCCCGATTCTAAAGAAGAGTTTCATTTGGTCAAATAGAATGTATAAGAGTGACCAAAACAATATTTAATGACGGTTCTCCATCAAAATTTGATAAGTGGACCTTTAGTGAAAATTAAAGTATATATGCCTAAAATTGAATTCTTTTCGTATTTTAAGACTTTATCATTTATTGGATAAATGTAAAAACATTTAACAAACATCTATAATCATATTTTAGTTATTTCTATTCATTCCCACAAATACAATAGCTACGTGTTAACTAAAATTTAAAATAATTTTATTTTATTATTAGAGTGCAACGTAAGATTTCAAAGGAACTCATTGTTGTGTATTGGGTAAGCCATCAATCATAGCATTCCCTTTAAATTAATATTAAAATTTTATTCAAAAAAAGGGATAAATATAAAAATTTCATATTCTTCATTTACCTAGGGTGTTAAATTCTTCCCCCCTTTTGGGAATTGCGTCCTCGAAATTTTAAAATTGGGCTCAGAAACTTCATTGAAAGTCCCACATCGGAACAAGAGTCGGTAAAACAATCACTTTAAAAGAAAGAAAGTGAAGTAAAAAGGTCACTCAAGTTAACACATACTAGGATTCCATATAGGAAAACATGGATATGGAGGAAAAAACAAAGGGTCATGTTCTGAGGGAGAGTGATAGTAAACATGTCTAGGAGAAAGTTAACAATAAGAAAATCACAAACTTGTGATGGGTTAAACGGTATTCGATTCCCCAGTAGGAAATGTTAACAGACAAATTTTTTTTAAGTTACACTTCATTGAGGAATTTATTTTTGAGCTTAACTAAATCATAATGAAAGATACTTACTTGTCACGTAGACTTTCAACTATTACTAGATTCCTTAATCAAAATCATATTTTCTCCAAAAGACGAGTATTTAGGACGACTTGTTCGCATTAAGAGTACTATAATCAACTTCTTGAGAATCAACTAATCCACAAAAGCGAACTATATATTTCCCATGTCATTAGAAAAAATCCAAAACCAAAATTATTATTATGAGATCAGATAATCCACAAAAGTATAATCGTCTATAAAAAGAAAATCTATTCTTAATCTCCAAAATTTGTCCACAAAAAACCCAAAGTTAAACGAAGACCATTCGATAAACAATTTCCATAATATTCTTCCAAGTAAACCAAACTAAGATTGAAACCCAAATATTTTAAGGATTTAATCACATAGTCTTCCGAGGTACAAATTATCTTTTATCTCCAAATAACATCAGTCGCTCTTAAATTCTCACAATGAAAAGTAATTAACCTAATCACATATCCTCCATGATAGGTTATTAATTTCCATAGATAACCCAAGATAAACTTACTCTTGATTCCTAAAATCATCTAACTAAAATGAATTAGTCAAACTAACCAGGGACTTCACGTAGTCCAGTGGTAGGTGATAAATACCAGTCGCACTTTGGTTGTGGGATCGATTCCCGCAGCTTTGTTCGATGCGACGGGTTGTCACACGGTCTGCGTGTTGTCCTTTTTCCAAAACTATATAATTCATAAAACATTCCCCAAAATGAGATAAAACCGTCAAAAATAATCATAACATATTTATAACTCAAATTTATCTCATGCCTTTCGTTTTCCATCATAACATATAATAACCCATAATTACCACAAAAGTAAGGATCATATAAACCATAATGGTTACCATTATAATTATTACCTGAACTACCACATCGATTGGTCATCTGGTACATTAAGCATTACAGAACATAACCAGGTACAAGTGGTTGATCATGACTCCTTGATAGTTGGTCTAGAACAACCACAAATTTCCTCATTGAATCCCCCATTTCATCCATTCTCTTAATCAGAGAACCTCCACAGTTTCCTTCAAACCTATTGTCAATTTGGTGCATGCTAGATCCATCCATTCACTAAAAACAGAAATGTCAGTGTGAGTATATCAACAAAACCATCATGTACTAATGAGGAAGATAAACACTAAGATATAATTAATCATTCACTTAATCTAAAACTAGGACTCTTTCTGAAATCTAACCATTATGGTAATGTCACTTATGTGAAGAGAATACCCTAACCTCTAAAGTTATCTAAACCGGCCTCTGATACCAACTATAAGGCTCCGGCCTTAAACCTTACTTAACATTGAATTAAATGAGTAATTCACATTGAGTATATTTTCAGGTGTAGAGTTTTAGGGAATTATCACACAAATATTACATCTCAAAAAATTACAAAGTAGTCACTTCTACTAAATTTCCATAAAAAAAATCTTATAAAGAAACATTTCTAGTTCCATGTATTAGATAGCATGAATTTCCCTTGATCCCATCTGTGACCCTATTCCACATTAAGTTCGGTGAAAAAAATTTCAAAAAAACTTGGGGTGAGCATAAAAATCTCAGCAAGGGATACACAAAGAATGAAAACTGCTAGTTTTTCGAAGCAACAAGTAAACCACGTATACTTTATCAAAGTAATAACTTTCACCTTTATGAAGTAGTAAAAACTCTTCACTGAGTAAAATATCATTACATACCCTTTTGTAACCAAAAGATTATCATAAAACCCATATAAATAACACATAACATATAAAGGTAACTTGGGACATAAACATACTTAAATGGAATAACCATACGGTCGACTTCCACACATACTTAATGGAATAGCCATTCGACCGACATCCATACCCAATGCATTGGAGGTTATAACGTTACCACCCATCTTGGTATTCACGGCACCACTCGTCATATGGTTTATCTTGTAACCACCCGTAAAATGTCCAAGTACCATAATTACACATAAAATATTGAAAATATAACCATTTCAATAACAAAATTTCATTTTCAATCAATATAAGTTATTCCAAGATATTGAATTAATCAATCCATTCTCAAAAATCAATTAAAAGAGATTCATGAATCAAAGTGTCCCATAACACATTGAAGTTCTTATTGGAATTATAATTTTAAAACATTAATGTCCTTATAAATAAATACTGAAAACCATTTTGAAAACATGGATATTAAAGATAAAAATTTAGAATAATAAATCTTTAATTAATTTAAAACGATATTTTTGTAAAAGAGTTTTTAACAAAATGAGAGACTCTTGAATACAAATAATTGAGGAATAACATTTAATCCAAACTTTATAATATCATGAGAATAAAGGGATTCATGATATAATATGTCAAAGGACAGTATACACACCATATAAGAGTGAATTGGCTCATAACAACAATGAAGTCTCAAAAGAAATGTAAAATGAGATGAAATCCATTATAAAGAAGGTATCCTTAAATTAAGTATAAATCAATCTCATATTTATGTGTGAAAAATATAAATAAACCCAATATAAGGGGATGTTAATTGTAAAACAATAAAATGTCATTCAAACATATTCAAAGGATTACATATTCAATAACTACATGTTGAACCCAATGAAATCGAAATTGGGTTAAGATGTTCCCTTGTAAAAATTCGACAGCCTAACGACATCACTTCAAAATTCAGAAAATTAGTTGATGAGAGGGTGAATATAGTGACCCATACTTTACATACATTTTTTATACTTCAAAATTGAAGCACACTTATTACAACATATGACAAAACCACAAAGGACCGTATAGGTATAGTGTCTTTAGAAACTGGGAAACATAAACAACTGGTTCATAAATCTTCTACAGTGTCTCCCATTTATTTCATCATATCTAGGGTCCCTTTTAGCATATTCTACTTAATATCCATCTTCCTAACCTGGGGAAAAGAAAACATAAAAGCGTGAGCTCAATTGCTCAGCAAGGGAAAATAAAGGAAATAAAAATCATATCATATCTTTTTGAAAATCAAAACCTACAAAAGAGATCATTATATCTTAACATGGAATAAATCATAGAAGTGAAAATGATATCCCCATAATCATAACATAAAACTTGAAACTTTGTGGCATGCACACATAATCATGGAAAATCATTTCTTGTTAGTCATGACTCATTGCCAAGACTATCTTAGTGGACAAAGTCTCTTTCTGAACCAAGTTCACTCCTCATTTCAGTCCTGTATCACTGAACCGAAATAACCTTCCGTTCCAGCCATGTCTATCTCATGAGATATAAAATCTTTACCCAATGCATTGGAGGGTGATATAGGTCCCTCCCATCTTATAATGAATCAGTTCTTATGTGTGCCACATAATCATAAATCACACATCATCGCATAACACATGTAACAAAAATGGGATTCTTGAAACATCATGACATAATAAAACAAATCATGACAACATAATCAAATCAATGTAATAATAGGGATAAAAATAGAACCCTTTATTATCTTAGATGGAAAATAAATTTGATAAAACACTTGAACTCCATTCTTGAGGAAAATATCCTTTCTTCTTTAAAAACATTTTTTTCCTTTCTTAACATGTCATACAACTTTAAACTAAAAGAAGTTGATTAAAAATAAACATGAAAACTTTTAAAGGAAGCTTCTTGGAAATAGTGTTTTAAAAGTCCTTTCATGCCTTATAAGTTAAAAAAAACATTCTTCATACTTTTGTCGGAAAAGTCAAAAAGTACCTCGTACGAAAAATGACAAAAGATTCCTTTCATATCTTTTACTAAAAACACACCGAAGGGTAAAAATGGATTTAAACAATTTTAGGTGTATGGAAATAATATTACATATTGATGAAACATGGATGTGGATGATAAAATACACCCCATTAAATACTTACGAATAAACAATCTCGGATAAAAATGAGATTGTGATATTTCCCTTACCTTAGGTCCGATTTGCTTTGTACGTGTCCGAAGCTCCTGTATAATGGTTTAAATAATGTTATTGACTTATTCCAGAATCATACATATTGATATGATATCATATATGGTCATATTCTTAGCTTCTTGTTAGTAATATTTCATTGTTACTTGTTACTCGGGTCTTTATTGCCTTTTGTTCTTATGCGTGTTTTTCCGAATACATTCTTATTCTTATTTTAAGGTTATAGATACCTTATATCCAGAATGGTATTAGTGTAACATATATCATATTTATTCATTCAATTCATTTATATAATTACTATGTAATGATGATCATGTAGAACGAGTCGCATCACATCGTGGAGACGGTATTCCGTACGTACGCACGAGTGATGATATCGTTCCTATGATCGTGGAACTGTATTGGAGTATATATATATTATTTCAGTATCAATATTACTTTATAATAATCATAAATAGTTACGCATTACACCATTATACCCATCCTTGTAAAGTGATGGTGGAAAAATAGATTTCACCACGGCGTGGAGACGGTATTCCGTACGTACGCACGCGCGGTGATTTCATTTTTCCGTGGGATGGATAGAAGGTTAATTATAGTTGTTTCATAATTATAATAACATATCAGTATGTAAGTAATACTGATTTTATTACTTTATCATGAAACAACTAAAGAAGAAGAAGTTGAAGAAGAAAGAAATTGAAAAGATCGGTAATGGATATTATCTCTTCTTTGGAACGCTTCTTTGAATCCTCCACTTAGGGAACTAATATTGGTCTTTGAAGAAGACCAGGACCTCTAGGATTATTCTAGGGAAGTGGAGAGGATAAAATGGCATGGGTTGGACGAGCATGAGTGCTCAATTTGGTGTGAGGATGAGGGGGAGGAGGTGCCCTTTTATAAGGGAGGAGAGGGGAACCTTAGGAATATCTCAAAATACTATTTTATATTAAAGTCAAAATCAGTTTATAATGGTTCCAAAGGGTCTTATTTCGAAGCTAAAGTGGGGATGGGTCGAAATAATATCAACCAATAGGATTTAGACAAGTTTAATGTATTATTTTAACCTTATCAATTAGATTTAACTCTAAGTTAATTAATTTAACTTTTACCGTGTCTTTTTGTTTTCTTTCACTATATGGTTAATACACTTACTATAACATGCCAAACGAACCCCAAATTGTTTATTATTAATATATATATCCTTATCTAAGTTATTTGGCCGAACCTTAGATTTTTAGGAATAAAATAACAATTAATAATATAATATTTTATTTAAGAACTATTTTGTGTCAATTTTGACACTATTTGATATATGATTTTTGTGAAAGTCGTAACAGAATTATATGTTCGAACCAAGTTGATTAAATCAACACTAATATATCATAGTAACCTAGAAAATTAGTGTAATTCATAAAAAGTCTTAAAATTACATTTATTTTGGTATTTATATTATCAATTATGTCAATATTTCATTAATAAGATAATTACTGCATCATCTTTGTGTCATAAATAAATTAAATTATATGATGTCTAAAAATTAAAAATAAAATACCATCATGTAGGAAATCTTTTTATCTTTCTAATGAATACTTAAAATCGAATTTATCTTATGTATATCCCCATATTAAAAATGATTTACTTATTAAACTTTGATTTTAACTATTTTAACCCTTCTTTAAATAAATTAATAATAAATGTCCTAATCTAATCCAAGTGGGCCTAAATGGTCATATTGTATTCCTAAGTTTGTTTTTGGTCGAATTACACTTGTCCAATAGAATTAGGACATGTTTTAGGGTAATATTAATATCATATTTACCCTTAGTTACCCTATTTACTATTAACTGTGGTAAAAATAGTAAAAAGTTACTATTCACCAAAAAAATTATTTTTATCTCATTGAACCACATTTTACTTACTGATATCAACCGTGTCTGTCGTATTTTTGAAATTACATTCACAGAAGCTGTAAAATTAAGATTTATGCAAAATTCAGTTTTTAACCTACCACTTTGTGGTTTCACTATTCATCAAAAATTGAAAGTTTTCAGAAAAATACCAAAATTTCACCCTAGGCTAATTTCGATATTCTGAGTCCAAAAATGAAGTCCATTTTGAAAAATAAAATTTATAAAATTTCAAAAAGTGGTTATTACTATTCATAACGACTAGTTTTAATAGCATATTGTTGTTTAGTGAAACTCGGTATTGCGTACGACGCAAGCTATCGAGGAAGGTCGCGATTGCGTGTAAAGCAAGCCAAGCAAGTGTTGTGTATAAAAAGATTCCTTTGATGATTTATATAACATAAAAGTCTTGGGTGTTACAGTGAATGGTATCTCATAACTTGGACATAAAATTTACATTAATAAGGATATAGATGAACATATCCCTACATAATAAGATGTAAATTAAATGACATAAAAAAAGAATACTTTTAAAAAGAGGAGGGTGAAAGGTCCCCTTACCGAGTTGGGTAACTTTTGAAACATACACCCCATGAAAGAAGGGTCATACAATGAAGATTTAAATACACATAAATGAAATTATACTACAAAAAGTGTATAATAATGGGCAGCACATACACCACTAAAGGTAAATAGTGGAAAATGTAGCATAAATGTCACAGAAATAAAAGTGAGATGAAAAATCCCTTACGAAAACTCGGCAGCCTAACAGCGCCACTTAAAACTTCCAAAAATGGATTGATGAAATCAAATAGGATCTCTCATTATATGAACACAAAAAGTACATAATAAGGAATATAAAATAACATCCCCAAACATATGAAATATGAGCTTAAAAGAAATGACATAAAAGAGAGTATTTAAAAAGAAAGAGAGAGGTTGGGTCCCTTACGAAAATTCGGCAGCCTAACGGCACCACTCAAAACATCCAAAATGGATTGGTGAGAGAAAATAGGGTCTCTCATCATATGAACATAAAACGTACAGTAGGATTAATATAAAATAACATCCCAATCATAAAAAATATGATCTTAACAGGAATGACATAAAAGAGTGTACTTAAAAAGAAAGAGAGAGGTAGGATCCCTTACCTCAAGTCTGTCTTGTCTCGTTCATTTCATTATATTCCTAAATAATAAAATTTGGTAAATATATAATTTCTTAAGGACATCTTTTAAATATTATTATTCATTTCATATCACATTTTATAATGTTATAATAATTGGTTAATAATGTGAGTTCATATCAGACGTTTTTGTCGATGTTTGGTACACGAGTCAAAAATGAACTTGTTTGAAAATGATTTTCCATGTAGTTATAAGTAAAACATCTCCAGAATAGTATTAATGATTTAGATATCATATATATCCAGTAAATATTCATTTTATACTACTACATAACATTTGGAGATAAAAAGAAATGAAATGCACCAGTCATGGAGACGGTAGGCCATACGTACGCATGAACGCTACTTTCATTTCATTGTCATATTAATTAAAAATAATTGAGAGAGATTTATATTATAATTCCAGTATAATATATATGTTATATATGTCACATATTTTCATTAATTTCATTCTTTATACATTCCATGTATTGCATGAATGAGTCACATCACTTGAGGGGGCGGTAGTCCACACTTCCACGTATGAAATTATCGCATTTTCACAACATGAAAAGCCTAATGTCATGTATTAAATATAAAATTAGGAAGAATAAGGAAAACATAAATACCATATATATCATATATAAAATATAGTTACATCATAATGGCCACCATGAAAGGTGTTAATAGAAGATTGAACAATCATCGTTTCGTGAGGCAGAAATTCGCCATCCACAGAAACAGTATGTTCTTTAACCATTAGACGAAGGTGTGTGTAAGCGTATCCCTAATACTTCACATAAAAACATACAAGTATATTTAAAATACTGGTTTTGTTACAAAATAAAGGAATAAAAATAGTTTAGAGGGTTGGAGAATCAAAATAAAACAAAAGAACACAAGGGAAGACATTACCTTTAAATCGAGTAACACTTTTTTATTTGAGCTCAAAGGCTTCCTTGTAAAGGATTCTGCCAAAATTGATGCTTCAATGATGAAGAGAGGGATTTCAAGAGATGAAATGGGCAGGGGTTGGCCGATACAAAGCCTTTAGAGGTGTGTGTAAGGTGGTTGAGGTGGGGGCCTTTTATAAGAGGAGAGGAGGGGCACTCTTGGAATGTAAGGAAATGTTACATTATTTTAGAATGAGTTTCGGATTTTAAAGGTCCCAAATTGATATGTTTCTAGGATAAGTTGATAATGGTTCGAAATACACTCATACAATAGGTTTTGGACATGTGTATGTCTTAGATTGTACATTATATTTCCATTTTATTTAAATCGTTAAATAATGAGGTAATCGCTGCATCATCATGGTGTCATAAATAATTTAATTTAGTTAATGTATAAAAATTATAAAAAAAATACTATGATGTAGAAATCTTTTTATCTTTCCAATTAATATCTATAGTCAAAACTATGACTTTTATAACCACATGTAAATTTTTTTTAGTAAAACAACTCATGTTTGTGACATTTTTATTTTAACTTTAAATAAAAAGTTATTTATGTCATTTTCCTACCAAAGTGGCTCCATGGGGTCACCACATTGTCCCATGGATTATCTTGGTCGGAAATGGAAATCCAATGAGGGTAGGAAATGTTTCTAGGTCATTTCATATTATTAAAACATTATTTTTACCTTAAATTACACTAATTACCTTTAATCGTGATTAATAAAACTTAAAAAGTTACTATTCACCAAAAAATTATTTTTATCCCATTGATCCAAATTTTACTTCTTAATGACAACCATTTATGTCAGATTTTTGAAATTCAAATCACAGAAGTGGTAAAAATTCATTTCAACAAAAAATAAGTTTCTTTAACTACCAAAAAGTGGTTTCACTATTCATAAAAAATTGAGGTTTTTCAGAAAATTACCAAAAATTTACCGGAGGATATATTTGATATTCCGAATTCAAAAATGATGTCTATTTTACAAAATTAAAAACATATAAGTTACATTAATTAATTTAATAATTAATTTCTGCTGTCAGAGCAAATAGCGTGTTTTTATGAAACAATAAGTATCAAAAGATTGACACTAGTTTAAGTCCAATTTCAAGATGAAATTAATTCCATCGACCACTATTGGATTAAATGGTAAAAATATATTCTAATATCACTTTGAAACCAATTCAAAAGATAATATAATCATATAAATAAATTATATTAAAATGATGTTTTGAATTAAAATACAACATTTTTCACTATTCATTAAAAATTATCTTTATCGTAAAAATACCAAAAATTTACACAAAGTGAATTTTGATGTCTTGATTATGAAGAAGAGTTTTATTTGGTCCAATAGAATATATAAGAGTGACCAAAACTATATTTAATGACGGTTCACCATCAAAAGTTTATAAGTGGACCTTTAGTGAAAATTAGTGTATATATGCCTAAAATTGAATTCTTTTCGTATTTTAAGACTTTATCCTTTATTGGATAAAAGTAAAAACATTTAACAAACATATATAATCATATTTTAGTTATTTCTATTCATTCCCTCCAACACAACGGCTACGTGTTAACTAACATTTAAAATAATTTTATGTTATTATTGGAGTACAACATAAGATTTCAAAGGAACTCGTTGTTGCATATTGGGTTAGCCATTAAGCATAGCGTTCCCGTTAAATTAATATTAACATTTTATTCAAAAAAGGGATAAATATAAATATGTCATATTCTTTATTTACATGGGGTGTTACATACATAGATGTGTTTTATCAAAATTTGATCCTTCTGGGTAGTGGGAATGCATGGTGAGAGATTATTTGAGTTTAGTTTGGGTGATAAAAAGGGCATGATAGGTGTGAATAATTTGTGTAAATGAGCGTATATGTGTATTATGGTTGAAGTGTCATTCAAATAAATTAATAAAAATGGAATTTCAGAACGTTTTTCCATGTAATGTGGCTCCAATAATGAATGATATTCAATAAAATAGTGTATAGGGTTGAAATATGGCCATAAAATATTGTAGTGTCAATTTCAATTCCTAATACTCAATATCGTCCATTATATATATTTTAATTGAAATATGAGTAGAAATAGCTATGAGTTATAATGAAAATTCTACATAGTGATTTTAATTATGACTAGGAAATTTTTATAAATGCCATAAAAAATCCTATATAATATGTATATTGTTGACGTTGAGTTTATCCCGAACTATCATAGTTAATAAATTCATTTCAGTTGGAATGAAGACCTAGATACTGGACATTATTTCAATCAAATATTCATATTTATATTTTCATCGATAGATAATATTATTTTTTTCATAATATAAATTTATGGATTCATTAAATGATAATTTACATTTGTTTTTTTTAAACCACAAAATTTAAAAAAAATCATCATGATCAATCAGATGGAGACTAAAAAAATTGGAATCATATTCCCATAATCTTTAATTGGATAATAATCATTTACATGAGACATGATCATATTACCATTATTTTTTATCAAAAAAATTCAATATCTTAGCATTTTGTTGATATTCTGATACCTATAAAAAACTATTTAGATAAAAATCTGTGGGTATAACCAGTTTCAAATAATACATTATCAGTTCCAAATTGGATGTTAAATGTATATTTTTCCATGTTATTGTTATATATGTAATCTAAAATTGTGATTTCTCAAGATTTTAATTTTTCCACAAAATAATATTATTCAAATGTGGTTCATCATTATTAACATTTTTATTCCTGAAACAGTAACTATAATACATATACTCCATTGATTTGAATCGTTGAAGTGTGGGTAGGGGATTATATTAATATTTCTCTTAATTAAAAATAATGGATACCATATAATCATCATTCTATCATTTGATTTCCCAATGTCCTTCCTTTCTACACTAAACAAATGTATCGGTCACTTATTTAAAATTTTAACCATGTTTTCTCCAACACATAATATATAAAGAAAATCTAATCTTCTTAAATCCGTTTTTTATAATTCCCATTGAATTACACATTACATTTCTTTTAAAAGTTATGGGATATGTAGGAAAAATCAATAACCATTCCCTCCTTGATATAAAATCAAACAATTTCATCAGAGATAATAATTTATCTTATTGAAGAACGCCATTTAGAGATTTTATTTTAATCACTGAAGAATAAATGAAACATACTTTTATATTTAATAATAATACCTGGGGAATAAATTTCATGTTTCAAAAAATTTTCATACGTTTTCCCATTATATTTATCATTATACATCATTGATGCATGGAAATAAATTTTCAATTTTGTATAATTTATACAAAGAAATAACGTAATAAAAAAGGAAACTATAATAATTATCCCACTCAATGGATTCAAATTATTACCATTTCCATATATTAATGTTAAGTGTCCACTAATGATCCACTTAACCATCCAAATGATATATATCCAAATTGATATTTTCCTGAATCAGACACCAGAGGACAGAAAAAATCATTTCAATGGTACTGATCCATTTCACAATAGATGGTGGATCTCTAGGGAAACATAAAGAATGAGGTAGATACATAATCTTGTAATCCACATAACTTTGTTACCACCATTTCAAATTTTTGAGGTTAGCATAATTCATAGCATGATAACTATATCATATCATAGAAATGATAACACTGAGAAATTTTTAGGAAATATTTCTCTCATAAATATTTGATTTCATTAATTTAAATCATTATATTAAAGGAAATTATCAAAAGGATCAATTAAAATTACATCATTAATGGTTTATGTTTTGATGAAATAATGCTTATGAACCCATTTCTCTTCCAATGGCTATATGATTGTGAATCCAATATCAATTCATGGGTTGTTCTATGTAAAAATGAACATCAAAACTATATATTTTATATAGTTTATGATATGTTTAAATTGTTATGATACCCATTACACTTAATGGGTTATGATATGACCTTTTTTCTGGTACATGATATTACGAACTTATTAATATATTGTGGAACATGTATGTGTGAGTATAATTATGCAACAAGTGGGACATTATTCTTCCTCAAATGTATTGGGTAATTATGGATGAATCATGAATATATATTTATTTGTGAAAATGATTACATATTAACAATTTTATGCATGGACATAGTTCCTTATCAATTAGTTAAAGCATTAACCTGGTTACATGTCCACAGTGTCATGAGTGAACCATATTACGTGTTCACATTGTTTTTCATGTACATGATTTTACATATATTAGATATACAGTGAACAGGATTTCATACTCTAAATATTATTTATTGACTTGGATTCATGTTTGTATGTGAATGGATGAACCTAATTACATGTTTACTATGTTATTCATTTACCTGGTCCCATGTCCACAAGTTAATGGGTAATCCTGATTACATGTATACAATGATATGAATCACCTAGTTTCATTCATATAGGTGTATGTGAGGGAATGATATCAATTCCATTATTTTATGAGTGAACCTATTTCGAATTATACATGATTACAATGCTATATTCTTATGTGTTTTCAATAATTCAATGTTGTATTCCTATATTATAATTTCAAGCTATATGTTCAATATTTCCTCATGATTCATATCCAATGAACTTTCATATATTATTCCATGATTCGGGTTTATGATATTATGATATTAAATTTGTGATCTTATAATTTTTTGGTAAAATTCTCATTCTCCTACTCTTATTCTTATGATTATATGTTTCCTTTATTTACCATTACTATGCATTTGAGCTCTCTACTTTCTTATGATTCCTTTTCCCATGTTATGATGATTGGTTTTTTGTATGACTACAAAATATAGAGATAATTTTGGGATATTTATAATAACATTAATTGTTCTATGAAAATGTGTTCCATGTTTCTAAATATAGTTAACTATTACGTTCACTATGAATGTATTTTTTCACTAGCTAGAGATTTGAAATGAAATGAAACTTTTATGGAAACAATAAGCTATATGAACGCATGATCTATACATCCATTTCATATTATTATTTAAAATATTGAATATTAAATGAGATATACTTATACAATTATTACATTTTCACGTTTATTTCATTTATGTAACATGTTTTGAATAAAACATTCCATAATAAATTCCATGTAAAGAGTGGATGAGTATCATAAAATTGATGGATTTTTGGGAAACATAAGTTTGACATAATATCAAAAAATAAAATAAAATTATTTTGAAGTTATTGCATTTATTATATAGTTTATATACAATAAGTTATCAAGGTGTGGATAAATACATGGAACAATAGTGGTTGTTGAAGAATGTAACATATTTTTCAGGTAAATCCTTTTGGTTTATATGTTAGGACATATATAGATGTGTTTCTTCCAAATGTGATGCTTTTAGATACTGGGAATAGATATTGAGAGATTATTTTAGATTATGTTGGGTGATAAATAGTTAATGATAGGTTTGAATATTTTTTAGAAATGAATGTATATGTGTAGTATTGTAGGAGAGGCATTCATATAAATAATTAAAAATGGAATTGAAACTCTTTTTTTCTATGGAATGTGGTTCCAATAATGAATTTGATTCGATCAAATAGAGTATAGGGTTTAAATATGGCCATAAAATAACTTTTTGATATGTTTCTAGATTATTTTTTCCATTATGTTTTTGGATAATCCCTTGTTATGATCATTTCCCTCTTAATATTTGCAGATATTTTTAATCACATCCTTTAATATTTTTGAAAAAATATATGTTGGAATAATTAGAAATTATAAATTTTGATGATTTAAAATATGGAATCCTTTTTTTTATAATTCCAATCACATTATTTGTATAAATTAGTTTAAAATTAAACCCAAAGACATCAAGACAATGCAAATTTTTAAAGTAAAAATGCTGAAATGGTTTCAGTTTTTATATATCCCATTTCAAACATAAATTACGTACAATGACCCAAATAAGAATATTAGATGTACTATTGAACCCTTTATACTTCCAAATAAACCCAGAATAAAAAATATATGTATAAATAAATTATAAAAATTTATTTTTCCATCTAAAATCATTATTTTTATAATTCATAAAAAAATGAATCTTATCCTAAAAATACAAATATTATCTATGACCTAATATTAAAATTTATATTTCAAATATATTGTTTATATTGAAAGTTTTAATTTATAAAAATTTCAAAATTCATAATTCAAATAGGTCATCCATTTAAAGGATGCAAAACTACCTTTATAAAATATTTTGTAAGCATAATATTGGGTTTGATTATATATTATGCATATAAAATATATTGAATGAATGTCAAAAATATATTATTGGATATATAACATATATATTAACTATATAAAATATTTTAAGAGTTATTGAGTTTAATAGACCTAAAAAATTTGGCTAAATAGTGTTATGTTTAAACTATGTGTTGCATGTTTTTCATTCTATCCCAGTATTGCATGTTTTCATGGAATTAACAAAATTTAAATTTATTCTAAAGAGAAAAATATGGTAATGTCATGGGGTGATACATTATTACTTCATACCCATATTTCAATAATTTAATATTTTGTGTATTACCTTTAAAAAAATATGTGGGAATTTCACCTTCAATGCCTCCTTAATTTACCATATAGATTATTCTATTTTGGGAACTAATATTATTACATTTATAGATGAGTGGTATGATTCTTAAATACCTGATATCTGGTATCAAGAATATTGATGGGTTATTCGAAGTATGAATGGTTGGGTTCCAACTATATTTCATCAATAATGAGTACATCTGTTGGGTTAGGCATGTACTTATATAAAAGAGATATATGAATCTCATCATGTACAATTGAGTGATTTTGATGAATTTAAAAATGATAAAAATGAACACCAACTCTTTAAGGAATCTCAAATATTTCTCTGTACAATGGACTATGTTTCCCTTCATACCAAAACAGATAACACCCTTCAATAGAGATACATTCATGAAAATATTTTCTCCCACACGGAACTATAAATATTTATCAAGATTATCTACATAAATAATTTTATAATTTGTTACTATTTAATGTTATCTGGGATATCATTTACATTTTATGTTGTTTTCATGACCTTTTTAGGTATAAAATACTCATCTCACAAACTTGATCCCAAATATTTTGTTACAACATCATTTTCTATATAATGATTTACACAACACCATTTGAATAATTTAATGGAATCTATTATCAATGGAAGACATTACCAAATGAAGGTGATAATATAACCAACCTTGAATGTTATATAGTCCTAACCTTAGAATTTCTTCAATTTTTTGAATAGTAATTTCAGATGCTCCATCAATGTGAGTATTCTATGAAGTGATCAAATGATGCTCGGTGTCAAGACACTTCCAAATAAACATCACGGATTTTGATGTGAATAAAGGCTATTGGATGGAAATAATTTATTGGGTTGGTCCATGATATCATTCATCATCATTAGTATAGATCCTTGTGAGGTGATCATGCGGTGGGACTTCTCTTATAGTAAGGAAATGTGCATATTTTGAATGGAATTCCATGATAACCAATATTCTATAATTCTTGATATGAGTCTATGGTTATCCAATGACGAGGTCTATAAAAATTTCATCTCATTATCAGTTAGGAATATAAAGATGGTACATTATAGATTTATAACTCTTCCAAATATCTATCAATTTCTGAAAAACAATCCATTTGGAAAATTAATCAGCAAGTCCCCACATCATGTTGTTCCAGAAAAGATTGTCCTCCACATGCCAATACATTTTCATGCAATCATGGTGAATTGAAAATTTTCTTCTATAAGAATAATAAAATTATTCCCTTTTTATACTAGGTATTTAATGAAAACATATCCTGATTCCAAATTTGAAAATATCCTTTTGAGAAACAATATCAACTAATTTACCATCATTAACATCATTAATTATCTTATAAAAGTGTTATTCGTGAGATTGAATATTATTTATCATATAATATAAATATGGAATTACAATCATTTTAAAAATAATTTATATCTCAACTTCCTTGTATATACATATAGCAATTTTTATTAGATCTATGAACAAAGAAACAATCCTAACCCTCATTTGGGAAATAACTACATGGTCCTTCCATCTCAATGAATCCACTACCTTATATTTATTCCTTGGTGGTAGTGTAATGTTAAATGATAAACCAAGAATATCTTGTGCCAGAGGTTTTTCTTCATGAAGTGCTAATTATGTGTGAAGATAAATTTCACTCTTTTTTGATTCTTATATATCTCACAACATTCACAATAAAGATATTGTCTCTATATTTTCAAATTGAAAATTATACATTCCATCTCATGATCAAGGGTTAAAGTGTTCTTTTCATGAAACATTAATTTAAATCTTTTGATATAAAAAATTATTTTTCATTTGGATTCAACCACATATCCTATTTTATGATTGACTATATAAGACTATCACATAACTCTAATATGTTATATTCAAATTCATATAATTGGCCCTTCTTATAATTAATTGATCAAATCATTGTTCACATTCAATTTTACAAATAAACCTAACACTACTACTGATAATCATTGTTAATGTGATAGCCCATCATGAATTGTTTTTTGAATCACCCATAGTAACTTATAGACCAATGAAAATACTTGCATTAGTTACAATTTTTCTTGCAGTCATTTCTTCGAATACCTTTGTATTTGCAACATCAAATGATATTCTATCCTTAGAAACAATATTTATATGAAAATATAATTTGTGAACCTAAAATAAATCCAAATAAATTTCCCATAATCTCAAGCCTTATAAGAGTATCAATAATTACCTGCATGATATTCACATGGTCCACATTAATTTTGGAATAGACTATTATATCATCAATGAATACCAGATCAAAATAATCCAGATATTATTTGAATAATCAATATATTATTTCCATAAAATTAAATATTTTACTAGTCAGTACCGATTGCATTATGATAAACTAATAGTTTATATACATCGTGTAAAATTTTATATCCATAATGACTTCAAAGTTTATTTGAAATTAGTTATACTCATAGTGAATAATATTCTTTCAGAAATCATGGTGTTTATGAAGTTGATTGAAGAAATCATTAATGTGAGTACTAGGATACCTATTTCTTATTTTAATTTCATGGATTTACATATAATGAATTCCCAACATCATGGATCCATCATTTTTTCTTAAATAAGATAATAGGGGATCCCCATAGCGAAAAAATCATTCAAATAAATGACTTATTACACAAATCTAGTAATTGTTTCATTAACTCTACTATTTATAGAGAGTCTATTCATAAGGGAGTCTTTGACATGGGACATTATCATTCATTAAATCAATTAATAAACTAACTTCACATTTTGGGTGGATGTTCAAATCATTTATTAAGAAATAAATCCATTTATTACTAAATAATAGGTAAATCATAAATTTCAAGATTAAATTATTTGTCACTAGATGGTGTTTGATCTTATTACCCATGATGTTCATTCATTCGAGCTACTGGGGGTGGATCTAGATAAAAAAGTAGTGATAAATCCTCATCTTCAAAGATGGAAAAATTTATATCTTCCTTTCAAATCATAAATTCCATCAACTTACAATGATTTTTTGAATCATATTTTTAGAACCAATAGCTGATTAGGATATATCAATGTAAACCATTTGTATTATAATTACTTGAACATGTAATGAACATTTATGTCTCATAATCGGGACTTCTTGACGCATTTTTGTTGCAATGAGACATCCCTTATCATATTTGGCTAGGAATTATTATTTTTTAAATAAAAAGGGAAATGTCTAATTTTCATGGAAATATATATACATAAAAAATAGTACGATAATCTAGAGTCAAATAAAGAATTGGATAAATTTTATTATGGTATTAATGTACATACAACAACATCATTGTGTACTTATAACTATTATGCAGTGATTTCATAAGCTTGTCTAACTCCACTTGTTGTCTTCTATTGTTGATTCCCTTGACTCATGTGTCCATTGATTGCATAGTTATCCATATCCATGAATTCTTAACACTTAATATAAGTGTTTTATTTTATTTTTATGAATTCCATTGCATGATGACCCCATCCCCCACCATTATAAAAAACTAACAATAATTTTCAGAATTTATCAATTTGTCTCATTCTAATGTTCTAAAATGATGAAATAATATTCATCTAAATCATTGATGAATTTCCGTTATCATAGTACTCAAGTATAGACCCGAACCCATAAAACCATATGTTGGTATCTGTTGTCAATTACATTGGTATGATTACAAGTAAAATCATCATAAAGTATATAAGATTTTGGTTGTCTTTGTAAAATAGATACATATATGAGTCTGGTATTACAAATGAATACATTAATTAAAAATAATTTTTTATTTCAAAACAAATATGTTGAGAATAAAATTATAACATATAGTATATCTCTACCAATAATTTATAATAGGCTTCATTTATTCCCGATATATAAACATAATAATTTCGAGGTCAAATCCTCAGTAAGGAAAAATTATAGAGAAAGCAATAATTAATCAAAGAGAATAATAATTATGGATTTATAAATTACTAATGTTACATACAATGTAATCAACTATAAAATAATAATTTAAATAAACAATATGCAAAGGGAATAAATGGAAGGAAATTCCATTCAAATAATAATTTAATGAAATATTAATGTGGCATGGTAAGAATATAAATCAAATTCCATTTAATCAATGCACTAATAATGAAATGAATCCATATATATGTCGAATGAAAATATCATAGATGAATTATAAACGAATCTAAATGAGCGATGATCTTAATAATTGGAAATCATGCACACAATACATAAAAACATATAACATTGAGACATTTCAAAACATGGTTTAAAAATAGCTATAGAAACCCATTTATATTGCACATATGTTTTCCAAATGAGAAGCTATCAATGCATCGAGGAGTTATATATTTTCAGGGCTCCACCCTTCATTAGCAATCTACAGTATCTATATGTCCCGGACCCTGATTTCACATAATATTGCCTCGAACTTAGTGGGCTATATGTCTTCAAGCACGAATCTCCAAATGACATAAGATGGTAACATGCAGCAATGGCCTTGGGTCTGTTCAGGGGTAGACTATTCCCTCTTTACTAGAGTATATCAAAACCGAAGTCAATAAAATATAGATAGTGGTAGGAGTTAAAAAAGAAGACAACAGATACAAATCATGAATAGATAACTACATGAATGAAATATCAAATACAATGATCTAGATGATACATGTATCTAGAATGAATTGAAAATGAGTATATAACATTACAAAAAGATACAAGTATCCATAAGTAATAAAAAACACCAAAATTCACTAGTAGCATCACAAGTCTTAGCTTTGTCTCATGCTTCCCAACCCAAAAGCAATGATCCACATCCTGTGTGAGGGCGATTTTCCCTATTATCACCTGTATCCAAATATTATATTTGGGTCCCTATGGTTCCCCTAATAGGGACTGAGATAAAAATTTCAATATGTTTCCTCATATTTATCTATACTCTTCTAAGAATCACAATGAAATTTTCTAATCATGTCCGTGTAAATAAGTAACATAAATCTGAATACCAGTGGAATATGTCTACTGCGTCTAGAAATAACAAAAATTATCTGAAGGATTCATACAAAAAGTGATAATTCCTAATAAGGTAGATACAAGAAATATTTATAGACAACATAAACTCACTATACAACCAAATTCATATATCCCATGGTCGTCCCATATAATGTACCCACAATAGAAACCCACATCCTTAACATGTGAAGAATTAAATAAACCATGATTTTTCGATATAATAAATTGTAGACCATGATGGGCCAGATCAAAGGTGTCGATGTCCAAGGAATATTAGTCGAGTAGCATGAGAATCTTAGTGGAAAGTCATTATAGGAATTGGTTCGAAAACAAGGTCCATGTGTACGAACATGTCATATGTAAAACCAATAAATCTAGATCCAAGGGGTAGAAAAACCTGATACATCCCAGGGAATCTATACTCAATGTGAATTCATAACAAAGGTGTCCACTACTATGTTTTATAACCCAAGGGAGCCTTCCTTGGCATCAATATAATAATTATTCCATTTATATATGAGTCTACCAACACATAAAATATAATTAATTAAATTACCTAAAATGAGATTACCCGCTCATATAAAAATATATACCACATGTTTATCACCACCCATGTATTCCACATTCTCTTTAATCAAATCAAATGGGTATACCACTCATTTATGATAAAATGCATTTAATAAATCTTAAAAAACAATGATTCTACCAACTCATTTAACAACATTAATTTATTCCATGTAATAATGTTATGAATGTTGTAATATGAGAACACAAGTCAATGAGATATAACATTTTCTAATCATTTAAATTAAAAACATTTAAATTCCACTAAGCGACTATAAACAAGGAAAATGTGAAATAAAATCCCAAGGTAGTTTATAAGTGTTCCAACCCAGTGAATAGTTATGGCGCAACCTATGGGTGATTTCAATATTGGGATATAACTTCTATAAAATCTCAGGGAACATAATAGAACCCTAAAAAATGTTGTAGTTCTTCTATTTTAATTAACATTTCACAACAGGTCCTATGATAAAATATTCAGTAGTTGTTGAAATGTTGGATAGATATGAAAAGCACCAAAAGCCTGATGAAATTTATAGAACACCTATTTTAGATCATTAGTATATTTCTCATTCATTTCCATGTCCAGATTCACCCCAGTTTTGTAGAAATAAATAGAATTGATGAAGAAGGATAATTCTGTCAAAGGAGTTTAAATCCAAACTGTGTAGATTTTGTTCCAAAAATTCATGAATGGGGAAAATGAATTCAGTACTTACTGATGTGTTTCCAATGAGAATAACCTTGTTTCAATAGAATTTTAGTTGGTTGCTAGATCTAAAAATCTATAAAAGAGTGTTTGTGGCTTTAACAATTTGAAAAAAACTTCTTTGAAAAAAGAATTAGAGGTTTCTACCTCTATTTATAAAAACAACTGTCCATAAATTACATGATGGGTAATTAAAATACATAGCATGTAATTCCGGGTTTTTCCTTCTTAAGGAAAACCCCATAAATGTCCTGAAATGTTATTTCTAGAACATTACAGGTCGTGAAATGGAATTAACTTACACATAACCCCTTTTCACACAATTTTATCGGCCTACAGCTAGCCTATATCCTTCGAGCCTCCACTTTTCCATCTACAACCCATTATCCCCATCGCCAAGATTAGGGTCTAATAAAAAATGGAACGTAAATAGTGTTTAGAAAAAATAATGAATGACCCATTCCTCAAGAAAACCCGATGATAATACAATATCCCCCCTTATAGCAATTCATCCCCAAATTTCTCTCTGAAGGAGGGTCAGGTTTCTTCTGGAAATATCTCCTTCAACATAGCACGTACATCAAACTCCTTCTCCCATATCAAATCCTATAAATGAAAAACCATCCATAGAACCTATACTAGAGGACCTAACTAAACCTGAAGAAACATCATGCCCCTGTAAATGATACGAAATGGATTCTAGTCAATGTATGCATCAACCTGTTACTGAATATGCTTAAGCAAAAAATTGGGTGATGGGTCTGAATGATGATTATAATGCCTAGATTGGTGTTTGAATTCATGCATGGACCATTACCTCAACTATAAACTCCATCTAACTGGAAAACATCCATATATCTCAAGAATCTCAAATGGAACAACATATCATGTTGAATGACTGCCCTATCTCTCGATCCTCATGTGTCCCAACATCAGTGAAAACAAAAAAAGACCCAATTCCCAACCTCAAACTCTAGAGGTCATCTGTGTCGATTGATGTAAGATTATTATTGAGACAGTGTAGTATCAATCTTCTTCAAAATCAACTAGAATACTCAGATGTATGGTGGAAGAGAAGTAGTCCCAGTAATGATGCCTCACCTAAATCTAGACAACACATTTTGATCAGCGTGGACTATAATATAATTCATCGTGACATGTCATCTTTATCATCACATGATAACTATTATTTTAGGAAAACTCTTCCAGGTGAATATTCCTCTCCCAATATCCCCCAAAATATTGGATGAATTTTCGCAGAATTTTCTCTACCACAAGTATCTTATACTATAATCCTGCATTAGTCTAGGGGTTCTATGGCGTGCTTATATGAAGCTTTGTACATAGATCCCTTTGAATAATCTTCTAGATACATGTCATTAAGTGGGAATACTTATCTAAAATGATATTCCACTACCCCCCGTGATGTCATAACATCATATGGATATAAAACATTCGAATATCATTACAATTGATGGTCTATTTGATCGGAATGAAACGAGAAATTTTTTTGAGACTATACACAACAAGATATATAGAATCATTCACATGATGATACCATGGTAAACTAGTAAAAAAATTAAATCATGACATCATCCTCACTATATCCTATAGGGTAGAAGTCATGACTAATAATGATAAAAACATCTTTGCATGAATGTAACACACCTTCACATGAATCTCAGAGAACAAATCCATTAGCTTCCAGTCACAACTAGCCCGTCGTACATCCCATATCTGAGTCCTCCTGCTCAGTACAACATCCACTGTATTTCCTTCTCCATGCATGTATGAAATATCTATATCAAAGTATTGTATATAATCCACACACCATTACAGCTTTATTTTCAGATAATGCTGAGTAAATATGTATGTGATGAATTTTGTGGCCTTGTACACCACAAAAAACTATCCTAGTAAATATTGTCTATAAAAGCATAGAGAATGAGTCACAATAGAAATATATTTTTCATGTCTAGGGAAATTCCTCTAGTGTCGCAACCACTTCATAGACCTGTACATAATGAATCTATACAACTACATCGACACTGCTCCCATCCCAATATCTAATGCACGAGAACATGTAGTGTAACTACATCTCTACTGTGGCAGTATCATTATTATTGTTGATGTCAATTTCCATTTCAACTCCTGAAAGGTTGTGTCATATGAATCTGATGACACAAATATCAAACCCTTCTTATTAAAGCCCATCAGCAGCACAACTAATCATGCGATGTCAAGTATGAAATGATTTTAGTGACCATACATCCCCAAAAATTTATATGTATCAAAAATTTTCATTGGTTGTTCATATGAAACTAAAACTCACACCTTTTATATATCCACTCAATACTCTTGTATCTTAGAAGATATGACTAATGAAGTGAATCTTATCCTTCCAAAAATGTCACTTTGTGATATTATTATATTACTAATTCTCACTTTGTGTATTTAAAATGATCTAAAGATGGTTGAAATGGTCATGTTGACTGTGACAATAAACCATGGTATCATCCAATAAAATTGCCAAAAATGAGTCAAATTAATAATGGATCACTCAGTTCATCAATTCCATGAATAGTATTGGTGCATTTGTGAGACTAAATTGCATAACCAAGAACTATTATAGACCATACCTACTACAAAATAATATATGATGTATTTATGCATGTAAATCATGCACCTAAGGATATCCTGACCAGAGGATGATCATTGAGAACACTATGTATCTTTAAAACTAGTCTAACAGACCATATATCCATGGAATGGGATTTTAGTTTTTAATTTTCAATTGGTTCATCATCGAATAATCCCTACATATCCTATGAGTACCATCCACCTTTTCGCAATAAAAACCATCAAATAGTATGGAAAAGTACTGGATTGAATAGACCCCATAGTCATTAAATCCAGCAGCTACCGCTTGAGCTCCTACAGCTCTATCATATACATTCTATAAGGAGTAATAGATACCATTTATACTCCTAGAACTGTATATATGGAGTACTCCACCACTCACTCAAGAGTTAAACCAAGAAATCTTTCAGGGATGATGCTCCAAAACCACTCAACGACAAGTGGAAATTCATCCTGACTCACACCCTGATCAACTAAAATGGAAATAGTAATATGGGATGTCATTCCACTCATCCCAGGATGGACTTATGAATCTCAGATCGTCTGTAAGAACCATTCACCCTTTTTAGAAAACAATGCACCCTCTGGTGATGTGAAAGTCTCCCTTTAGTTTTTGCACTCAATGTGACCATGAAATTCTACTACATAGTCCATCCTAAGAATGTTGTCAATCCCAGTCATCTCAGGGACATAATGATTCCATATGACATGGAACCCACTAACATCAATGGGTTCACTCCATTAGCTAGTGTACACCACCCGTTATGATTCCGAACAACGTGTCTAGCATCAAAACACCCTCATAAGAGAACACAATAGGCCTATGACATTTCATTACTTCTGAAAATATAAAACAATTTCAGGCACCTATATCCAAAATAGAAAAAACTATCTTATAGGATACTAATATTATAACTGTCACCATAGATGGTCTAGCACCCATCTCCGTGTGGATAGGGTACATAGAAATGAGTTGGCATACACTATGACCCTATGACATAAACTCATTTCCCATTGAAGGACCAACTGAATGTATCAGTGTAACCATTGTCTAGATATCAATTCCATGTCCACCACTTCCAAGACCAGATAGTATAGAAGTACTCAAAATCCCTACCTAACTGGGATGTGTGGAACTTGACCCTAAACCTAGTGTCAAAGCTGACCACTATAACTCAAAAATGAATGGAAGGTCCTATTAAACTGCTATACATGACCGATATTTCCACAATCTCAGGAATAAACTGTGTTTTGGTCACATTTATTCATCATATTTCCATGACTACCTCACTCATGATAGAACACTAAGCTACCAGAACTCACTGCATGACTCGAACTCATCTTGTGGGATGCCTCAAAATAATTCTTCTTCCTTAACTTTGTTGAACCACTGGGTCGATAAGGACAACATCATTGCTCTTCTACCCCATATGCACCCATCTGATTCTCTGTAATGAGTTCCTAATAATAAATTTTAGTTATATCAGCTAGTTTGAAAACATTTAACAATGATTTTTTAACAAGTTTGAGACATTAATTGAATCGTCTTTCCCTTAATAGCTCATTAGAAAGATATATCAGTGCAAAATGATGTAACTATGTGATTCATGTTGAGTACTCAATAAAACTAATTGCACCAATCTATAGATACATGAGCTCACTATCACACTATTCTCATATGGTCTTAGGTAAGAAATAGATATAGAATAGGTTTTGGACATCTATCCAAACTGTATCCCGTAGCCCATCAGCCTTGTTCTGAACATCCCACCAGCACTTCACTTCCCCATACAACATATAAAAGGGTGGCATGGTTTTACTCTCAGGAGGAATCCCGAGATTCCGAAGATAGGTAGAATGGTTTCAATCCACAACTCAGCATCATGTGGACCAACATCCCCGGAAAACGTGGTTTGTGCCATCCTCTGGGTGTGCCAATTGAATTTGTCATTGTGTAATTCCTATATATTAAAAAACACACTTCAAAGAAAATAACAACATCAAAGTCACAACTAAAAAGTATAGGACATGTCAAAACCCTTCGAAAACCTTGTTAAACCCCACTTCCTAATCCTACTTGAAGGACTGTATAAGGAATAATATCAACATAATTATAAACTCAACCAATTTCCCACTCAAAAGATGTGTCTAGGTCAAGGCACTATATCCAACCTCATTTAACATTAATTTCTTGAAATGATTTTACCGATGTTCCACTAATTTCTGATCCCCAAGAGAACATAGTAAATCGTGAATCAAAATTTTCTACCCATATAATCCATTCATATGAAATTAACTTTAATAATTCAATTTAAAATGGTGTGTCCTTTCCTAGTACATAAGGGCCAATTCAACATAGGGATTGAAATATTTATTCACTTCTCAATCCTTTAAACAATTTATATCACAACACTAGATAGAACTTTCAATACACCTATAACAACAACATGCATCAAGTACGGAATCTTAATTGACATGGTGTAATTCATGAAATTTTATTTCCATGAAGGTTCCTATATGACTCAAGAGATGGAATAACCCCATCTCAATTGTTTGAAATACAAGTAGAACCACATTCAAAACAAAAATAATAGCTCAAAACAAGTGGATCAACCATTGGTGAAATCCAATAAATATTAATATCCAAAATCCTTAAAAAAACAGTTCAATTGTTGAATGTTGGATATTACTAATATTTGGGGTAGAGACTCTCGGGGAAATTTTATTACCAATTACAATTTTATTCAAATCCCTATCTATTGTATCAAAATAGTAAGTCAAATGAGAAAAGAACCCTCTGATACCACTTTATCACATCCCAGACCCCAATTCCACTCTAGAGTGCCCTGATCCTGTTTGGATACATGGACTCAATATCATCTCCCAAAATTATAGATGTTGATGACTAGAAGTGATGGCCATGGTTGTGTCCACTGGGAGACTATTCCTTCATTAATAGATTATATACTAATAGAATGCAACAAAAAACTTATTGCAGAAGCATTAAAATAAGAAGATAACATATACATAGAATTATATGATATCAATATCAAAATTAGTCTTATATAAAATAATTCAAAAGTTACGTGTATCTAAAAAGTAGAAAAAATAGGTACCCAATAGTACATTACAATATAAGTATCCAAAATTAAAAAAGACCAAAAGGTCCTTGATGCATCACAAGTGTCAGCATAGTCCTATGCTCCCCTTATCTAAATCGATGATCAACAAACTATGTGTGGGAAACATCACATATTATCACCTACGACCACTTATTCAATTTAAGTCTCCAATGAGGCCCAAACAAGGTGTTATATGAACATCCCAATAGGATTCCACCATATTATCTATACAGTTCGAGGAAGCACAATGCGATATATTAAACATGTTTATGTAATGTTGTAATATATGTGTGATTTTCCATGGCATATGTATACAACAAATAAGAATACCAAAAATCATCATGCGGCCCTCGAAAACAATTTTCACCTCCTGAAATGGAATCTATATGCAATATAAATAGAAAACATGACCTCGTCATACAACCCGAGTCATATATCCCATATTCATGCCATATAATTTACTCACAAGAAAAATCCATGACCTCGTCACATAAAGAAGTGTATAACCCACGTTCATTTCGTATAATGATTTGTAGAATACAAAATTCCAGAGCCAAGATGTCGAAGACCAATGCATTCTCATCAAGTCCCAGTAGCATCTCAGTGGAAACTCAGTGTAGGCCCTGGTTGGAGTCCTAGGTACATGTGTACCAACATTTATTATGTGAGTCCATGAAATCCATATACATGGGGTAGCAAATCCCGAGGCATCTCATAGAATCAATACCCTAGGTGAGTACTAAACCCAGGCATCCACTACTACATTCCAGATCCTAGTAGATCATTCAATGGAATTTATATAAATATTCATCCATTCTGATATGAATCTACCAACCCATATAATTACATTAATTCAATTACATAAAATGAGTTTACCTACTCATAAAAAAATTTAATCACATGAGTATACCCACCCATATATTCCACATTCCATTTAATTAAATCATATAGGTATTCCATCCCATTTATGGAAATATAAATTTATGGAATATGAATACAACCAATGATTCTAACCACTATTTTAACAAATTCCATTTATGCTGTCTAATAATGATCAGAATAGAATATTATGTTATCAAAAAGTATGTAGGCATTAATTCTCCATAGAATGTAAACAAATCTCATATAAATACCATTGAGCTTCCGTAAAACTAGTAAAACTCGAAACATAACCCTTTGGTAGTTTTTCATTGGTAAAAACCAAAATAAAGGTATGGTGCACCCCATCGGTGGCCGCCTGCAGGAGTAACAACTGCCAAAAAATTCCTTGGGACCAAACTCCATCCTTAAGAAGCAGTACATCATAGATTTCAGAATATCTTTTAAAAAAATGTTCCCTCACTTGAAATATTTGAGGGAGATGAAAAGATTGATAGCTCTAAAAATCACCAAAAAAATGAAAAATATAGAACACCTACCATAGCTTGATAGTATAGTGATATTCCATTATCAATTACTAATTCTCATTGGATTAGGATTAATGTGAATAATGGATGAAGTCTGATACATTAAGGAATAAGATCCTATAGCTAAATAGCACAACCATTGTTGGAGAGAATCAAGAATGGATTAAAATGAATAAAATCATACTGATTCGGTACCTATGAGACAAACAAAAATCAAATTATAGTTCTAATGACCAAGATATTTCAAAACCAATAATGCATGGTATTATTCTTCAAAAGAGAGAAAAATGAATTTGGGAAAAAATAGAGGCTACTACCTCTATTTGAAAATAAACTAAAAGAAAATTACACGATGTCTTATTGAATTACATAGTGTGTATTTCCATGATTTCACATACTCTGAAAAATCCCAAACACATCGGGAATGGTCCTTACCCAAACATTACACATTGTGAAATGGGATTACATAATATGTATCCCTTATTCATATCTTGTAATAATCTTATTTTCGGCCAACATCCATGCATCCTCCACATTCCAAACTAAAAATGAACCATCCCAGGGCCCATCTTAGTGAATAAGAAAAAAAGGAAAGTAGAAAACATTTCAAAAAAAAAACAATAGATTTGTATGTCATGAAAATCTAGAGATCTTAGAACATCTCTCATATCAAATAACCGATATGAATAATATTCCATATAAAATATCCATATTTTATAAATAATATGAAATTATCAATATATCCCCAAATATTCAACAAAATGTCAAATTAGACATTGTATGTAAAATGGAATATGGTTTAGGAAATAGTAATGTCCCTAAAAACAGAAATGTATAATTTAGGGGGAATTCAATGTTTAATGAGCATTGAATATTTAATATTTCAAGGTGACTAACAAATAAATCAAGGAAGTGAATGTAAATACTGTACTTGGATAAATAAATCCTATCCCATATAGATAATGAGAAATGACATTATCAATTAAATTTTTATAAAGTGGAATAAAATAAAGGGATTCTATCTTTTGAAAATAAAAATAAAATATCTCTTAAAAATATTATTAACTAAAAATCCTTTGTTTTGAAAACCCTTTTCATTGAAAATAACTATTAATAATATTTCATTAAAATGTTACCTTTTAAGCATGAATAATAAAAATAAATTATATGGCGGTGAGTAAATCTGTACTAGGTATATGAGGTTAATAGAATATTCCATCTCCATGGAAAAAAGGAATGAACAATTTATTCATCAAAAAGAAAAATGATCATTCCCTTGAAAACATTGTTAAATGACAAAATGGTAAAAATGTATTAAGCAAAAAAAATTAAAAACATTTTAACGCATTTTTTCAAAATGGGGTTTTTAGTTGGAGATATGTTCTTCGACAAAATAGAGATATAATGTCGGGTTTTCATAAAAGCATTTCCTAAAACATATTGAGTACTATATAGGGGAAAATGGTAATAATATTTAGAAATGATCAGGAATAAACATATAATGAGAAAATGAATTGTTTTATTAGTGAATGATAAAAATTTTTATCAAATATTAAATCATGTTTGAACAATAATGAATTAAATGATATTCTGCTGTAAACCATTAAGACCACCATAACAATAAAGTGACATTCAATCAATTAATTGTTTATGTCTATCAGCTATAGAAACACCTATGGAATGGTAAATACATCGATATATAGTATGATTAATGATAAACATAATCATAAAATGATTTTGAAAATGAAGAAGTATTATAACAAAATTAAAAATGAATTGGGTAATGGAATCTCTTTTCTACTTGTTACTTTTTAAATCTTGTCACCTTAGATGAAATAATTCAAATTTAAACTCAAAATATCATGTATAAGGAATGAAGCCTGATTATATATGACAAAGTGGAAGTATTTATACAATATATTAGAAATTATCTACAAAATAATAAAGTTATTATTCCATAACATTTTTAATAATTTTAAAATCGTGTGAGATTTTAAAAATAATAATTAAAAACATTCTTGAGGAGAATAATATTTATACATTCCAATTTTTATAATACCACTTTGAAGCATTTGAATCATATTCGATATGAAGACATAAAATTAAATTATGATTATAATATAATAATAATTAATAGTATTAAGATATAACATGTCAAATGAAAATATATACAACAGATAAATTAAAATCGATGCATAATGTCAAATTAGTATAAATTTAAACTAAATTGTTTAAAAATTCTATACATTAAGTCAAATTTGATTTTTGAATCATTTTATTCTTAAATTAGAAATTTATGTAAATTATTTACTTTATGTAAAAAAATTTCATGTTAATCACTATGTTTATGTCATTTATTATTATGTTGTAAACAACAACATAAAAATTATGTTTATGTTGGTTGTTCTAAATATATTAGGTATATATGTCAAAGATATCATTGGTAGGTCACCAATGTAGAAATAATGTTTTGAATAATAATAATGATATAATTATAATATTTATAGATAATGTATACTTTTAAAACAAAACAATAATTATGGTTATGAAAAATGAATCAATGTTTCAATCATTTAGATGGTATTCCATAGGTACAAGTGGGTAACATTATTGTTTTTTAATGACAATTTTGTGAATATGCTAAGTAACATTTTATATTTCAATAATGATAATTATATAATAAATAACATTTCAATCAATCGAATATATGTATATGTAAAATTATGTTTTGTAAAAGTTATCACATCATGTCGAGGAGGTGGCATTCCAAACATTCATGATAACGTGATATATTTTATAGTTAGTGAAAAGTGTAAAATTTAAAATGATATATCACATTTAATGGAATGGAATTATGTCATAAATATCATATGTATATTTTATGTTATATAATTTTTTTATTATTACTATACTTTATACTTTCCATGCCTATTCTAAACGTTTCAAATCCCTTTGGAGTAGATATAGTCCACACATCCACAAACGATGTTATCATATTCCCACAAAATGGAGTGAAAATATGTATGTGTAATAAATGAATTATGGATGTATAATGACATTATAAATAAAACATTTAAAATAGATAAATATCATTTCCATCATAATGGAATCCATGAGAATTCTTAAAGGAAGAACGAGAAATCATCATTTCATGTGGTGGTAGTTCCCCATACACATAACAATATGATTGTTACTCATTAGTAGGAAGTGAGTGTAATTGTATCTAGAAACAATATAATTAATAAAAATTTATATCTTGTGGAATTATTTTTGTTATATATTAATTCAGTAAGAATATTTTATGGGATGGATAATGTACGTAAAACATCAGAGCTTAAGGAATGATGTTACCTCTTAATTGGGTATCTCTTATTTGTATGTAAAGAAGGGCTTCATTGAATGGATTTTTATAAATGTGGATGATTGTAAAATCTAGGGAGAGTTGTTTTGGAACTAGTTTGTAAGATAGTTGTTTATACAATAATTCTTGAGAGGTGTGAGAATGTGATAAGAGAGGGGGCCTTTTATTTTAGATATGGAGAGACACTCATGTAATATTGGACAATGGAATTCCATACACGTTTTTTAATATTGAATGTGGCTAAAAAAATGGACACAATACGAGATAAGTGAATATAGGGTCTAAATATGACTATCAAAAATGATTTTGGAAAATTTACTATGCATTTTTTGGCTCTTATAAATATTCATTTTCTTCTAGTTAGGATTAATTTTCTAATAGTCCTTTTAATTATTTTTAATAAAAATAACTAATAATATTGGTAAAAAAGTAATATTATCTTTTTAGAAATTACATATTTCTATGATTCCTAAACTTTTATCCATTGTTTTGAAATTCCAATCACATTGTTGGTTGAAATTAATTTTAATATTATCTCATAGGCAAGATGACTATACAAGTTTTTAATGTGAAAAGATCTTAATGTTTTTGATGTTTTTATAGTCAAATTAAAATGGAAATATATTAAAATAATAAATAATTAGAATAAATTATAAAAAAGTATCTAATAATTCTTTAAAACCAATTTAAAATCTAATTTTTCTTTTTAATAAAATATTAAAAATGTAATTTGAACTAAAATTCCCTAAATTTAATTTCTCATTAAAAATTGATACATCACAAAAAATACCAAAAATACACACCTATGAATTTTTTTATTATTAAACTTAAAATAATATGTTTATTTAACATATAAAATTTATTGAAGTGTCAAAAAATGTATTTAAATAATGTTCTCCATAAAATGACGGTAAAAATGTTTAATAAAAATATAGTACTTTATGTGTAATATTGTGTTTTTTCATAACATTATTCTATTAAAATACTTTGGATTATTTTCAAAAAATATATTTTTATTAAATAATAAATAAATTAAATTAATATAACTTTTTACTTGTAATTAATTTAATTTATTTTGGTAAAATATCATATTGAGCATAAAAATTGATTTCTATAAAATGTCCCTTTTATTTTCATATGGATATTATATTAATTTCAAATTCAATTAAAACCAGTTAATTTTATTTGTAAAAAAAAATTATTTATCTACGTATTTTCACAATGGTTAGTTAATATATTACAATATTTAAATAATATGTTATTTTTTGTTAAAAATTTGTCTTGTGTGTAACAGAAGCCATTGTAGAAGGTCACTCTTGCATATAACACATGCTACCTAGGTGTCAGTTGTATTGGAATATATATAATATATTTAATGTATTTAAATTAGTAAATACATTATAAATTCTCATGATATTAAATTTCATTACACGATCGGTGCCCCGTGAATACAAGGTTCTTATATTAGAATTTTAGGGAGTCAAATTCTCGCCACATTAATTAAATTATTTCCTCAAAATTTAATCTATATATTTTTAATTGATCATTTGATATTTCCTATAGTGGAATCCTACATTATTAGAAGTGATCATAATTAAAATTCTAGAAAATATATAATGGTAATTACATTTCTCACATGGACTAACATTTAAATCAGCCTCAAAGTAGAAGAACTGTGGTGGAAATTTAAAATTCATACTTATAGGAAAAGAATAAATATTTATATGGATTTAATGGGGTCATCAATACAAAATAGGTTAATGGTTAATATACTTTTAGGGCCTCAAATCCACAAATCATTTAGGATTTAAGAGACTGCTTGATCAATAAAAATTAAGGTATTATGAAACCAGTTTTTCTATTATTAATATACTTTCACTCAAGATCGGAAATTCCATTACTTCATAATAGTAGAATTAAATTTAAATATTTGATAACCTTCAATTTATAATGAATAATTGGTAAATGTTTTATGTAATTTAATCAAAATATAACTCATATGAAACTAAATGAACCAAATATCAAAGAATGAACTCCTTTTTGATGCGCTTTTATTTTCATTTGTTAGATCATAATACCCATAAAACACGTCATTATAAATTTTTCTTAATATATTCCAAAACAAAAATGGTTAAGAATTTAATTTGAAAACAGAAAATAAACACTATTATTTCATCATTAATATTTATTCATCAAATTTGTCAACAAAAATTAAAGGTTTGTTATCTACAATTTTACAAAGGTTAGTGGATGGCGTGAAACCCTTATGGACCTTTATTCATGTTTTTGAGGCCTGCTTCCTTAACTAATTTGATGTCGTGTCCCCCAACATAAAAATTCACTTTTCTAATACCATATTAATACAATTTAAACAATAAATCATATTTAAATACTTGAAATTTAATCATTATATATTATCTTTAATATGGATTTCAATACAACCCCAATACATAAGTAATTCATCTATTTATTTCAACATAGTTTCACTTTTTCCTAGGGTGTATCCTATAGAAGAAGGAATATTCTAAAACCAAAAAACATAGTGTGAGAATAATGTATCATATTATAATGAACAATATAATCATATTTTTGGATTTATAAATCTTGACCAATTATTTTCAATACAATGAACCTCAGGTATAACTAAGATCATTTATCTATAAAAATCATAAATAATGGTTCTAAATGAAATCATATATTATCCCCAACATATCCCCTAGGAGTGTCAAAATATCTGTGCAATAAGGCCCATTTTCATGTACCGGTTTACCACAATTCAGTCTTATGACACCGTGATAGAGTTATTACTCCTAGGTATATCTATACCAGAACCACATCCAATGTTAGTATCCTCATAGGGATTTATTACTTTAATAACCACATAATCTCATCCTTATAGAACCCTAGGACATTATTCAATAATTTTCATCAAATGATAAATTTGTGTTATGTTCTCTAATACAATTTTCCCTAAATCATGTTACCATTGTTTCTAAAAAATTATTTTGATACCAACTCTAGAAAACCGTCCCTAGGGAGTCCAAATCTGGTCTCTAATATCAATTACATTGTCATGATTACTAGGATATGAAGTCGAAACTACTAAAGAGTTTATTATACTTGGTAAACCAGGTACATACATGGGAATTGAATTAGAAATGAATACACTAATTATAAAACAAAATTTTTTTAAATAATAACAACGAGGATATATTTATTCTATCTAGTAAATCCTTGGATGTATATTTTAATATATTTCATAGATTCTGTTGAAATAAACATAATAAGGGTGAGATAAAATACTATGTATGGGGAAAGTATAGTAGAAGATATAATAAATAAATAAGAATAATAATTATAGAACGATATATAACTGATGACACATAACATATAGTAATGAAAATGACATGTATGTTCACAAACTATGTGGATAGTTAATAAAAATATTCACATGCCATTAAAATAACTGTATAAGGAATATTGAAAATAGAATGTTTACAATCTAAAACACATGACATTTAATAATATAACTAGAAATGAAATATATACATATATATATATGTTGATGAAAAATATCATGGATGTATAATAAATGAATCTTAATAAGGGAAATGATTTATTATGGTATATCATGACTTGGACACATAAAACATATAACCTTGAAGACCATTAAAAACATAGTTTAAAACTACGGATTGAATCTCGTTTAATTTGTGCACTGATTTTTCACATGATAACCTATCAATGCAATGCGGAGCTATATAATGTCAAGGGTCCACCCATTATAATGAGTCCAAATCCTTCATAAAATTAAATAACCAAAACAAATTATATTCTTAATCAAATATCTAAATTGAATAAAGAATACTGAATTATAAATATTTACACAAATTATAAAAAAATTATCCAAGTAGAAACTATATGATAAATGGTATGTAGTTTGAGAAGTATTAATATTCATTCTAAATGAAATGGATTATTTAGGGGAAATTCAATTTTTATTGATCATAAGGAATTTAATATTTCAAGATGACTAAAAAATAATTCAATGAAGGGAATGTGAATACTCTCCATGGCTGATGCAATCATAAACAATACATATGATGACTAATTTTTGTTTTAATTAAATATATCCCATGTGGTGTAAAATAAAGGGATGTTTTCATTGATTAGTAGAAATCAAAATATCCTTCCAAAACATTCTTGAAAAAATATCCTTTGTTTTGAAAAACCTTTTGAAACCCCTTTTCATTGAAAATAAATTTTGAAAAAAATTTCCTAAAAAAGTAACTATTTAAGAAGAAAAATAAATCATCAATGAAATGAGGGTGGGTAAATACATACATGTTATATAAAGTAAAATGAACATTAATTTTTCTTGATAAAAAGGTTTTAAAAAATCCTTATTCGAAAACCAATAAGGTTATTAATTTTAAAAAATGGGAAGAAGATATAAATAGGAAAAATATAATTACTAAATGATGATATTTTGTTAACCTATTTCGAAAATATGGTTTTAAGAAGGAAAAATTTTCTCAAAATAATGTGATAAATATATTAATATTTCATTAAGAACATATTCTTAAACATCATGAGTACCAAATAGTGGTAAAATTGTACTAATACTTAAAATGTGACATGAATAACCATATGAGGAGATATTGAATGTTTTTAAATAAAACATTTCAAATAATTTCTGTGGATTGAAATTACACTATAAATAATCCCAAATAAAATGATATTGTGATGTAAAACCCTTGAAAATTCCATAACAACAGTGTGAGAATCAATCTATGAATAGATTACATGTTTCAACTATAAATACACATAACGAATTTTAAATAAATAATTAAACAGTCAAAGTCATTATGCACATCATAATTGAATATAAATGATAATGAGGAATTATTATATCACAATTAAAAAGTAATTGGGTTATGAAATCTCTTTTCCACATGGAAAATTTTAACTGAAGTCCCTTAGTTATAATAATACTAATTGAAACTGAAAATATCATGAATAATTAAGGAATCATGATTATATATGGGAATGTATCTTTATATATACAATATATAATAAATTATATGCACATTAATTTGGTTATTATTTCATTATAATGTTAACTCTCACAAAAGGATGTTATATATCTATAAAAATCATAAAATTGTTATTACTGGTAATAATTTTTAAACATTACAAACTATCCATTTCAATTGGAAATATTTTAATACTCATATCCTTTAAGGAATAACATTAAATTATTCTTGTAATATCATAGGAATAATGATATTCATTATTTAAATGTCATATTGATTTATACACACCATATAAAAGAAAATATGTGCATAACAACAAATAAGTATAAATTTAATGTAAATTATGACAAAACACATTAATTTGAGTTTGATATGTATTGTCTGCCTTTATATTCTGGAATATCCAACATATGATAATTTTTTTCCTGAGAACCTTTTTCATTTTTATTATTATTTTCATTTTTCTTATTATAATGTTGTATACAAATAATTAAACAAATATGTTTACATTGGTTATTTGACAAAATTCAGGTAATTTGTCATAATAACAATGGAAGGACGACTATGTTCAACAAAATCTCCAGAATAATAATCATGACACAATTATCATATTTATACTACAATTAAACTTTTAAAACTAATCATTAATTGTGGTTAGGAAAAAATATTCATCATTACAATCATGTGGACGTTAGGTTGTATGTACGCATGAGTAACGATACAATTTTCAATGATAATATTGTAATTAAAGTAACATTATATCATTCAATAAAGATCAGGGTATCTTAAATAACATTATATTTATGAAATAAATTATGGGCCAATAAATTTAATTCTCTAAATATTAATGTGGTATATTATAATAAATATGATTATTTATTATTTATTTCTTAAATGTATTAAATTTAGTTGGACAATTTATTTGTTACATAGATGGATGTTAATCTCCCTATATTGACACTCCTTGTCGAAGGAGTAAATTTTGGTGGGATATTGATGGTAGAATCCTATATAAATATTAGTCCTCTCCACTATATGGATTAAGAAAAATCACACACCATATATATCCCTGTGTAGAGTGTAGATGACATCCATGTTTTAATTACATTGTTTCATTTTTTAAAATTACTGGAGGTAATTAAATTATTCCATTAAATAAATAAAATTTTCGATTATAGAATCATATATTCTAGAAAATTTCTTACAATTTGTATCAGAGTTTGGATTATACATTTGTATTTTATTAAAACTTCTTACACTTTTTTTTTGAAATATCTAATATAACTTTTGATTTAGAAAGGACACATTTCCTTATTTATCTGCATGCTCTTTATTTATTCATTTTCGATTATTAATGATGATTTACACATACTTCATTCATTAGTCATGATTTTTTAATATTTTATTGAAATTAATTTTTTTCTAGAGAATTTCTAATTAAATAAAAATTATATATTCAGTGAAGTCAGATTAAATAATATATGCACTTGTTTCAATATTAGTAAGAAAAATATATTTATATATCATTATTTTTATTATAAACTATTAAATTTTATTTTAATAAATTTCCCATATGTATTATGAATATTAAAAATTTAATATTTTGATATATGGTTGAATTATTATATTATATTTATGTAAATTCTGAATTAAAATGTGAATTGATAATTCTATGATTTTTTTAAATTTTATTAAATTTCAGTTTTACCAAAAATTTGAAATTAAATAAAACATTCATATTCATTAAATCACATTAGATAATATAATAAATTTTATCCCACATGAATTATTATTATATTTAATTATAAGAAATATGAAATTTAATTTTCCTAATTTTCCCACAAGAATTATGAATATTGAAAAAATTATTATTTTTTCATATGGTTTTTTGAATTATAAAATTATAATTTAATTAAGGAAATAAAATATTTTATAGAAATTCATCATTTACTTTATGAATCAATTTGATTGAAATTTCTCCTAAATGCATTTTTATATTATTTAGAATCATCTTGAAAGAATTTACTATTTTAATTATGTAATTTTTACTAAGAAGCATGTATTTAATTTTCAGTTATGATGTTAGGATTTTAAGATATTCATTGTGAAATTCCAAAATTAAAGGGTGACAACAATAAAACCTAGAGGGAGATAATTCATATTCATATAGGATATATGGACATTTATTAATCTATTAGGAATGTTGAACCACATGAAATAAATAATTGTAGCACATTATATGATATATCATTTTATGAACATTGGGAGGGGTCAAAATGTTCACAAAAACTAAATTATGTACTACCATTAATGGTTTAGTCAATGTGCATAATAATATTCCTAACAATCAAAATTATATAGAGGACTATTTCGTCTCTTGATATAAATCATTTGAATTCACATTAATCACGATGTTTTCCTTAATGAGACTCACCACAATGAATGGTGGGCGTGAGCACATCATGCATGTGAGGTAAATTGTGGATCCACATTAGAATCATAGGGTAGATATATTAGATTTGTTTCTAGTGAATTATATCCTCAACACAATGTCACATCAATATGATCCATTTAAAATCTCTTATAACAGCCTTAATGATAAAAGGTTAATTAATGAATTAATGGCTTTGTGTGTTCAAGAGGAGTAAAGTATTATGGTGGAAAAGGGAGAAACCAATATGCAGCCAATTCACTAGAAACAAATGGATAATAAATTTAAATCCAATAAAATGTAAAAGTGGAATTGAATCCTCAACCAAATATTTTCATGTAATTCATTTGTTTCTTCAATAAGGAAAAAGACACATATTGAAATGTTGTCATAAATTTTAAAAATATCCTAAAAAGAAAGGTATATCTATCTTATTGGTCTGTTATGAATCAAATGTGGTTTATACTATTTATAACACTTGGTTAATTGTTTCTGGTTATACTAACCAGATTCTGAATACGTTTTAGGTTGTGAAAAACCAAAGGAAACCATTTGAAATTGAGCATGGTATGTATTCTAGAATCAAGATGCACAAACTTGTGGAAGTTGTGGGGACAAGAATTTTTGTGTAAACCACTATGATTACATTGATTTTTGAAAAGACATTTAATATTTCAAGTATCTCCAAAAAAGTTAATTTCAGTTTCAAAACTGGTCCCCTTGGGTTCTACATTATATTTTTATAATGTATATTTTTTTGATATATGTAAATGACATCATTGGATGTGTTACGTTAAGCGATAGGCTTTTCTCCATTGTTTTGGAAATTAAAATTAATAATGGAAACATGAATTTTCATACTAACATTAAATGAGTTGTTAGAAATGGAAATTTTCTATTTTATGGATACAAATATTAGGTCATATCTCAAAAAAGGATTCTCTTAGTAGTTAATAATGTGGTATGTAGTACTCTTGATTTTAGTGATTTTGAAACCTGAGTGGATTTAGTTAAGGTAAATAAAACCAATAAATCCTAGAAAGGTGAAAATATAAGTTCATCCATATTAGAAATGTTACATACATACATATGTAGCATAGATACGTTTTTAGATAGTAAAAAATTCTTTATTTCACTCATTGATGACAATTCACGATATTTTTATCTCTATTTGCCTCAAAATAAAAAAGAATTAATTGACGAATTTTACATTTTTAATGCTGAAGTTGAGCAACAATGTGGTAAAAATAATTATATTGTGAGGTCAGATCGATGTGGTGAATATTATGGTAGATTCACTAAGTGTAACACCCCGAGATTTTATGAATAATATTCTTTTTAATTTTATTGATGTCTAATGTTTTATGCTACACTAAAAGGAGCTTTCACTACACACATCCCCGACATGGCTTTAATTACATGCAATTATGACCTTCCACGATAGCGTGTGTAGCACACAATACCGAGTTTCACTAAATGAGATATTAATCGAATATTATTATGAACTAGCCGTTATGAATAGTCATACCCACATTTTGAAATTTTATAAATTTTATCTTTCAAAATGGACTTCATTTTTAGATTCAAAATATCGAAATTAGCTTAGGGTGAAATTTTTGGTACTTTACGGATAAATTTCATATTCTGATAAATAGTGAAAATTACTAAATTTTAATTAAAAACAACTTTTTTAATAGAAATAATTAATAGTGATAAATTATTAATTTGAGTGGTTTTAAAGTATAATTTGAATATATTTTTACAATTTAATACAATTTTTGTCATTGGATGTAATTTCACATTTAAATCGGATATAAACAAGTGTCAATCTTTTGATAGTTATTATCTCATAAAAACACGCTATTTTTTTGACGACGGGAATTAATTTTTAAATTAGTTAATGTAACTGATATGTTTTGAATTTGATAAAATAGACATCTTTTTTGAATTCATAATATCAAATATATCTTAGGCCTAATTTTTGGTATTTTTTTGGAAACATTCATTTTTTGATGAATAGTGAAACCACTAAGTGGTTGTTAAAAACTGAATTTTTCATAAAACTTAATTTTACCTCTTCTGTGAGTGGAATTTCTAAAATCTGAGATACACGGTTAATATCAAGGACTAAAATTTTGTTCAATGAGATGAATTTTTTTTTGTGAATAGTAACTTTTTACTTTTTTTAAACACGGTTAAAACTAAATAGTGTAATTAAGGGTAAAAGTGTTGTTATTATTACCCTAACACATGTCCTAATTCTATTGGATATGTGTAATTCGACGAAAAAAACCTTAGGAATAAAATATGACCATTTAGGCCCACTTGGATTAGATTAGGACATTTATTATCAATTTATTTAAAGAAGGGTTAAAATAGTTAAAATCAAAGTTTAATAAATAAATCCTTTTTAATATAGGGTTATACACAAGATAAATTCGACTATAAATATTCATTAGAAAGCTAAAAATATTTCCAACATAATGGTATTTTATTTGTAATTTTTAGACTTAAAATAATTTAATTTATTTATGATACAATGATGATGAAGTACTTATCCTATTAATGAAATATTTACATAATTGATGTAATAAATACCCAAATAAATGTAATTTGAGACTTTTTATGAATTAAAATATTTTTATATGTTAATATTACATGTTATTATTTATTTAATTAATTTTTTTGAACTAATCATTCTTTTATGATTTTGAAAAAAATAAATTACCAAATAGTGTCAAAATTGACATTAAATAGTTTTTAAAATAAATATTATATTATTAATTGTTATTATATTCCTAAAAATCTAAGGTTGGTCCAAGATACTTATATAATGATTGGTGTATCATTAATGGACCACTTTGGGGTCTCTTGGATGTATACGGTATGTTTATTAACTATATAATATAAAAATACAAAGTGACATGGTAAATGTCAATCTAATTAACTAAGAGTTAAAACTAAAAGATAAGGTTAATATAATGACCTAAACTTGTCTAAATTCTATTGTATGAGAGTATTTAGACCCATCCCCACCTTATATTCGAAATATATCAATTTGGAGCTATTAAAAACCGAATTTGACGTTATAATAAAATAACATTTTTAGTTATTCCAAAGGTCCCCTTCTCCTCCCTTATAAAAGAGAACCTCCTCCCTCTCTTCCTCACACCACTTTGAGCCTTCAATATCAGCCAACCCCTGGAAAATTCTCTTCTCCACTTATCTAGAATCATCCTAGAGGTCCCGGTGTTCTTCAAAGACCAATTATAGTACCCTAAGAGGAGGTATCAAAGAGGCTCTTCAAAGAAGAGGAGGTTCAGATCCATGCGAAGCATATCGGACCCAAGGTAAGGGAAAATATCACAATCTCATTTTATCCAAGATTGTTTATACTTTGGTATTTACTGGGGAGTATTTTATCACCCACACCCATGTTTTCTCAATATGTAATATTGTTTCCATCCACCTACAATTATTTAAATCCAATTTTACCCTTTGGTGAGTTTTTAGTAAAAGATATTAATGGAATCATTTGTCGTTTTTCGTACGAGGTACTTTTTTACTTCTCTGACAAAAGTACGAGGAAAATGTTTTTTTAACATATATGGAATGATAAGATTATTATGGTTTTATAAAGCCTTATTTTCATGAAGCTTCCTCCAAAATATTTCATGACTATTTTCAACAAAATCCTTTTCTTTTAAAATTGCATGACATTTTCTTAAAAGAAAATGATTTTGAAAAAAAAGTATATTTTCCTCAAGAATTAATTTCAAGTCTTTTATCAAAACCATTTTCCATCTAAAATGAAATTATTTCATATGTGTATGTTTCAAGTATAATGTCTCTATGATTTACATGGTTTCACTTTTCTTATTATGAAATGATATCCATTTCTTTTATACGGATTATGTGATGATGGGATGATGCTCATGAAAACCATTTTATTTATTGGGTTATGTATGTTTATTTTGTGGCACAAGTAAGAATGATTTCATTATGAGATGGTTGGGACCTATATCTCCCTCCAATGCATTGGGTAAATATTTATATCTAATGAGATAGACATGGATGGAACAGTAAGTTAATCCGGTTCAGTATTACAGGACTGGAAGGAGGAGTAAGCTCGATTCAGAAAGGGACTTTGTCCACTAAGATGGTCTTGGCAGCAATGCCTTGGATACTATGGAAATCATTACATGTGCTTAATGGATTCCACAATTACATGTTTTATTCCCATGCTATTTTATCATGATTATGTTCCATTATGATCTATGCCTTGTTTACTTCCATGTTTTATGTCGTTGCTCAAGATTTTGATGTTTAAACATTATGTTCATGTTTTTAAGTTAAAATGTATATGGTATGTTTTATTTTATCCAATCTCACCCTTAATGAGCATTTGAGCTCGCCCTTTTTATGTTTTATTTTCCCCCAGGATTAAAAGAAAGGTTTTAGGTAAGGAAACAAAAAATGGAAGATCTTTATGAGAGATGTTGAAGATCTTTCACCACGATTAGAAGATTATATTCCGAGTTTCCAAAGACACTAAACTATTACTGTCCTTGTGTGTCTGTTTTTGTTATGTACTAAGTTTTCCACAAAAGTAATATAATTTCCATGTACGTCAGGCTTCGGGTCTCTACAGTTGGTATCAGAGGAAATGTTTAGTCAACCTTTGGAAACTAGGATGCGAAAATGTTAGTGAGATCCCTAGAGATATTTCAAAGGTATGTCTAGGGATGTCCCTAAGGATAAGTATACGTATAGGATATATTCCAAGAACTATGGTAACTATCTTAGAATTTAACCTATGATGTTAGTTATTGAGGGTGCTCCCCCTTTACTATTTTGTTTTCCCTAGCATGATTTTTACCTCTCACACTATTCTTTTTGGGTTTTAGACGATGGCTGGAACGTGATGGAACCATGTTGATCAATGTAATGGACAATGCAATGAATGTCCTCCTGCACAAACCAATGTTATGGGAGATGGAGTGAAAAATATTATTGTTATACTTAAACAAGCTATGAATCATTATGGACGTCCAAATGAGCAGAGAACGGAACAAAATTCTATTGAGTCCTTCATGAGGCAACGCCCACCTTCTTTCAGTGGGTCTTCTGATCCACTTGTTGCTGAACAATGGAGCAGTACCACTGAAAAATTATTTTCAGTTCATCAATGTTCTGAACATGATGAAATCATCTTAGCAGTATATCGTTTGGATGGTGAAGCTGATCAATGGTGTAATATTTTCAAGAATACGAGGCCAAGAGATGAAATTGAGTCCATGTATTGGGATGAGTTCACGAACATATTTTTCAATAAGTATTACCTCGTATTCTTCGTACAAATATGGAGACAGATTTTCTTAAACTAAGGCAAAAGGATGATGAATCTGTTGGTATATACGAAGTGAATATTACAGGGCTTGCAAGGTATGCATCTAGGTTGATCATCCAACCTGAAAGTAATGTTTATTGATTCTTCAGCGGCTTAAAACCATGTCTTCGAAAGGCATTAGATATAAGAGACATCAGTAGCTATGAATAAATTGTGCGTTGTGCTATCAAGGTAGAAATAGAATTTGGTGTTACATATCCATATCACGATTTTTACAAGAACCGAAAGATGGAGTTGAGGGAGAAATATCAGAATAATGGTGAAGAGAAGATGAATGTTTCCTTATGCTCAAAGTGTGGAAAGAAGCATGGTGGAGATTGTATTAAAGGGACTAGAATATTTTTTAAGTGTGGAAAAGAAGGTCATCGAGTAGCTGAGTGTCGAAGTAATGGAAAAAGGGTTGCTAATGATGTGAATAAAGAAAATACTGCAAAGAACGCACCACCAACACTTCAATGCTTCAAGTGCAAGGAAATGGGGCATTATACTAATAAATGCCTTAATCCAAGGGTTACAGATGATCGACATGAGGAAGCACTTAAAGAAAAGGACAAAGGGAATTCACATGCGATCACTATTGGAGATGTTGAATATGACAAAGATGTGGTGGAATGATTAAGTGTTTATGTAATGGTATTACAAAATAATGTTGTATATAGTATCGTGGAATATTGGAATATTTATGTATAGGTCTATTGTAGTTTTCAATAATTTTATGGTACCAGTCACCATGGAAAGTGATTGAGATATTTTTGGAATGATGATGATATCCGCATAATGAAGGGATAAGGAGAAAATGAAATTCGTGATAGTATTCATGACCTCATGACTGATATAATGAGATGGTTATATCATGGTTTGAGTATATGGAATTTTTGGATTTTGGTATGTGGAAAGAGTTAACTTATGACATTATTCATGTTTTCACTAAGGTTAAATGTGTAATCATTTTTCAAGTGAATACATGATTAAGGTATTACCATGATTGGAATGTGACCAACAAGATAATGGGTAATAAATTAGGGTTGGTTGATGACATTTCAAGTAATAGTTTTCATTATACTATGAGCTTGGACCGAAGTATTTTAGATAAAGATTTGAATGGATTATGTTAGACATAAGATAGTATTGTTTAAGGATAGAACTTTTTTCGATATTATTGACAGGATGTTATAGTAATGTAGTTTTAGAAAAAGGACAACCTACAGGATGGGCGACATCCCATCGCGTCGGACAAGGCTGTGGGAATTGAACCCACAACCGAAGTGCGACTGGACTTTATCGCCTACCACTGGCCTACAGGAAGTCCCTGTTTAGTAGAAACTAGTTTTATTATATTTAGAAGTATGATATATGAAGAATAAGTCCATATTAGGAACCATATATGATTAATCTAATTATAGATCGACTTATGTATATTTAATAACTTTTGCTACCCTTTTTTTGAGAAAGATGGAATGACCCGTCATTCTATCACATGATCTGTTAACTCTTCACGAATAACAAATTCAACTTCATTTATTTAAGAGATGATGTTGAAATTGTTCAAGGCATGAAAAACAGTGATATTGTACCAAAATAAAGTAAGTATTTATTCTCATTCAAATTCTTCAACTTTAGAGAAATGATCTTGAAAACAAAAATTGTTGTCCTAATGCCCTTATATCTGATGAATCAGATGGTACCCTAGATCATCACAAATTTAAGTCTTTTTGATTGTTGTCTTTTTCATATCCATGTTCTCTACCACTCTCCATCAGAACATGACGGTTAGATTTCTCTTCCATATCCATATTTTCAACTATGTTCTCCAATGTAGAAACCCAGTGATTAGTTAATATGGGTAACCGTTGCCTTTCATACTACAGTTTTTAAAACCATGTTTTGGTATTCCTTTTTACAATGTGGTTTTCTATTAAATAAACTTTCGAGTAGTAACCATTTATTTCCCTGACGAATTTCGAGGGCGAAATTCATTTTAAGGGGGGTAGAATGTAACACCCCGAGATTTTATGAAAAATATAATTTTTAATTTTATTGATGTCTTGTGTTGTAAGTTACATCAAAAGGAGCTTGCACTACACACATCCCTGACTTGGCTTTCATTACACACAATTGCGACCTTCCACGATAGCATGTGTAGTACGCAATACCGAGTTTCATTAAATGAGATATTATTATAATATTATTATGAACTAGCCATTATGAATAGTAATAGCCACTTTTTGAAATTTTATAAATTTAATCTTTCAAAACAGACTTCATTTTTTGATTTGAAATATCGAAATTAGCTTAGGGTGAAATTTGGGTACTTTTCGGATAACATTCAAATTCTGATGAATAGTGAAAATTACTAAATTTTAATTAAAAACATCTTTTTTAATCGAAATAATTAATAGTGATAAATTATTAATATGAGTGGTTTTAAAGTATATTTAGATTATATTTTTACAATTTAATTCAATGTTGGTCATTGGATGTAATTTTACATTTAAACCAGATATAAACAAGTGTCAATCTTTTGATAGTTATTATCTCTTAAAAACACGCTATTTGTTTTGACGACGGGGATTAATTTTTAAATTAGTTAATGTAACTGATATGTTTTGAATTTGATAAAATAGACATCATTTTTGAATTCATAATATCAAATATAGATTAGGCCAAATTTTGGGTATTTTTCTGGAAACATTCATTTTTTGGTGAATAGTGAAACCACAAAGTGGTAGTTAAAAAACTGAATATTTCATAAAACATAATTTTACCACTTCTGTGAGTGGAATTTCAAAAATCCTAGAGACACGGTTAATATAAAGGACTAAAATGTTGTTCAATGAGATGAAAATATTTTTTGGTGAATAGTAACTTTTTACATTTTTTTACCACGGTTAAAAGTAAATAGGGTAATTCAGGGTAAAAGTGTTATTATTATTACCCTAACTCATGTTCTAATTCTATTGGATAAGTTTAATTCGACCAAAAACAACCTTAGGAATAAAATATGACCATTTAGGCCCAGTTGGATTAGATTAGGACATTTATTATCAATTTATTTAAAGAAGGGTTAAAATAGTTAAAATCAAAGTTTAATAACTAAATCATTTTTAATATAGGGATATACATAAGATAAATTTAACTATAAATATTAATTAGAAATATAAAAAGATTTCCAAAATAATGGTATTTTATTTGTTATTTTTCGACTTAAAATAATTTAATTTATTTATGATACAATGATGATGCAGTAATTATCCTATTAATGAAATATTGACATAATTGATTTTATAAATACCCAAATAAATGTAATTTGAGACTTTTTATGAATTACAATAATTTTTTATGATAATATGACATGTTATTATTGATTTAATTATTTTTTTTCGAACTACTCATTCTGTTATGATTTTCACAAAAATCAGTTACCAAATAGTGTCAAAATTGACATAAAATGGTTTTTAAAACAAATATTATATTATTAATTGTTATTACATTCCTAAAACTCTATGGTTAGGCCAAGATATGTATATCATGATAGGTTTATCATTAATGGACCACTTTGGGGTCCCTTGGATGTATATGGTATGTTTATTAACGATATAATATAAAAATACAAAGTGACATGGAAAATGTCAATATAATTAACTAAGAGTTAAAACTAAACGATAAGGTTAATATAATGACCTAAACATGTCTAAATTATATTGGATGAGAGGATTTCGACCCATCCCCACCTTATATTTGAAATATATCAATTTGGAGCTATTAAAAACCTAATTTGACTTTATAATAAAATAATATTTTTTGTTATTCCAAAGGTACCCCTCTCCTCCCTTATAAAGAGAACCTCCTCCCTCTCTTCCTCACACCACTTTGAGCCTTCAAGCTCGGCAAAACCCTTCCAAATTCTCTTCTCCACATCCCTATAAACATCCTAGAGGTCCTGGTCTTCATAAAATACCAATTTTAGTACCCTAAGAGGAGGTCTCAAAGAGGCGCTTCAAAGAAGAAGAGGTTCAGATCCATACGAAGCATATCAGACCCAAGGTAAGGGAAAATATCACAATCTCATTTTATCTGAGATTGTTTATACTTTGGTATTTACTGGGGTTCATTTTATCATCCACATCCATGTTTCCTCAATATGTAATATTGTTTCTATCCACCTACAATTGTTTAAATCCAATTTTACCCTTCAGTGATTTTTTAGTAAAAGATATTAAAGGAATCTTTTGTCATTTTTCATACAAGGTAATTTTTTACTTTTCTGAAAAAAAGTACGAGGATAATGTTTTTTTAACTTATATGGCATGAAAGGAATTTTATGGTTTTATGAAGCCTTATTTTCATGATGCTTCTCCAAAAGATTTCATGACTATTTTCAACAAAATCCTTTTCATTTAAAATTGCATGACATTTTGTGAAAATAAAATGATTTTGAAGAAAAAAATGATATTTTCCTCAAAAATTAATTTCAAGTGTTTTATCAAAACCATTTTCCATATAAAATGATATTATTTCATATGTGTATGTTTCAAGTATAATGTCTCTATGATTTACATGGTTTCACTTTTCTTATTTTGAAATGATATCAATTTTATTTATATGGATTATGTGATGATGGGATGAGGTTTATGAATCCCATATTATTTATTGGGTTATGCATGTTTATTTTGTTGCATAAGTAAGAATGATTTCATTATGAGATGGGTGGGACCGATATCTACCTCCGATGCATTTGGAAATGATTTATATCTCATGAGATAGACATGGATGGAACGGTAAGTTAATTAGGTTCAGTATTACAGGACTGGAACGAGGAGTGAACTCGATTCAAAAAGGGACTTTGTCCACTAAGATGGTCTTGGCAGCAATGCCTTGGATACTATGGAAATCATTACATGTGCTTAATGGATGCCACAATTACATGTTTTATTCCCATGCTATTTTATCATGATTTATGTTCCATTATGATCTATGCCTTATGTACTTCCATGTTTTATGTCGTTGCTCAAGATTTTGATGACTAAACATTATGTTCATGTTTTTATGTTCAAATGCATATGGTATGTTTTATTTTATCCAAGCTCACCCTTACTGAGCATTTGAGATCACCCTTTTTATGTTTTATTTTCCCCCAGGATTAAAAGAATGGTTTTAGGTAAGGAAACAAAAAGTGGATGATCTTTATGGGAGATGTAGAAGATCTTTCACCACGATTAGAAGATTATATTGCAAGTTTCCAAAGACACTAAACTATTACTGTTCTTGTGTGTCTGTTTTTGTTATGTACTATGTTTTCCGCAAAAGTAATGTAATTTCCATGTACGTCAGGTTTCGGGTCACAACACTATGGTTGGAAAATTGCCTAGCCCATTGGAATGGTTTCTTCAAGAAAATGGAATAGTGGCAGAATACACTATGCCAAGTTCACCAGACCAAAATTTTGTAGCTGAATGATGAAACAAAAAATTAATGGATGTGGTATGAAGTATTATTTGTAACTATAAGCTACCTAAATTATTATGGACATATGATCTTAAGGAGGAATAATTTATTTTTCATAGGGTACCAACAATGGATGTTTCATAAACACATTCTAAATTGTTTAAAGGTTGTAAATTGAGTCTGCAACATGTACGTGTATTGTGATGTCATACTGAAGTGTGTATTTATAATACACATGAAAATTAGATGGATAATTTGACTATCAGTGGATACATCATTAGATATGGTTAAATTTATAAAGGATGTTATTTTTATTATTCATCATCGAACACTTGAATTTCGGACTCATGAAATGAAAAAATTCATGAAAATTACTTGATTAGTGGGAGTGATTTTATCAAAAAAAATTATAATTAAGACCATTAAGAAGATCAACCCTCTAACTCGGGTGATATATTGATAATTTTTCACATTAATCCTCACTATCGATCATATATCATTCAAAAAACGGTTGATAATCATCCTTGGATCAAATAGTTCTAGAATAAGAAACCCTTAAATAATGAGATGAAACAAAAATTCCTCATGAATATAATTGTAAAAAATTTAGAAGGTCCATAAGGATGAGCAATCAATCATTTTCTAATGATTATATTGAGTATCTATAAGAATCTGATGATAATATTGGAGTCGAAAATGATCATGAAGCAAATTCACATGCTGTGATCTATGAGGAATCATATATGTGGTACAATTCCATGATGGAGGAGTTGGATTCCATTAATTGTATTGATGTTTGGGACCCTGATGAGTTTTCTTTTGGTGTAAAACCATTTTGATATAAATGAGTTTCTAAAACCAAAAAAATCATTTGGCATCATTAAAAAATATAATGACTGCATTTTTTTAAGGGTTCACTCAATGGTATGTGATCTATTATACGGACACATTTTCTCTAGTATCTCAAAGGGATTACATACTTATTATATTTGAATTAGAAGATTATTTTGTTATTGAATTACTAAAAATTGACGTGAAAAAATATTTTTTAAATGATAATCAATTTAATGAGGTTTACATGAAACAAGATGAAGGATTCCTCTCTAGTAATGTTGAGAATTTGGTGTTAAAGCTCAGAAGTTCTATCTATTTTTAAAAAATCATAAACACAGGGATATTTATGATTTCATGATGTAATTTTTGAATTTGTCTTTTAAGGAAACATTATTTATCAATGCATATTTTATAAGTTAAGTGGGTGTAAAATATATTTTTTGGTTTTATATGTAGATGACATTTTTCATGCCACTATTGATAAGGGGTTTCTATATGAGATTAAAAAGAATCACACAAAATGTTTTGACATGAATCTTATGCATGATGCATAATATATCATTGGATTAATGATTCATGAAGATATGTTGAGTGGCATTCTAGGATTGTCTCCATAAATCTATATTAATAATGTATTAGGGATAATGGATATGAAATATTGTGCACCATTTATAGCACCCATTTTTATGGGTGATAAATTCATCATGAGACAAACCACAAAAAAAGGATTATTAACGAGAAAAATTGAAATCCTACCTATTTTATTCAACTATTAATACTCTAATGTTTACTCATGCTTTCTTGAGGTCTGACATTTCATTTTTAGTTGGAATTTTGGGGACATATCATAGTGATCCAGGTATATCCCATTTTATGTCTATGAAGAATTTATTGAAATACCTCAAAATCACTAACGGCTACACACTTATATATAAATGCACTCATAATTTGGAAGTCATCAGATACTCTGATGCATACTTGGCCAGTTGTTTCAATTCACACAAGTCAATATCATGATGTATTTATGACGGATTGAGGAGTTTTTTCAGAGAGAACTATCAAACAGACACTAATCATGATTTCTATTGTGGAAGCTAATTTAGTTTCATGTGTTGAAGCCACATACCATTGTGCATGAATAAAGGGTTTCATTTAGGGACTTAATGTTATTGATTATATATCAATGTAATCAATTATATATTTTTAAAATTATGCTTTTGTTTTTATGGATAATAATAACAAAATTGGATTATAAGTAAACACATTTACATCAAATACTTATCCATAAGGGAATATGATAATGATAAAATGGATGTCATTCAGCACATCATCACATAATTGATGATTGCAGAACCTTTGAAAAATTTCCTGACACCATTTAAATTCAAGGATCGTGTAATTTGTATGGGATTATGTTATATAATGTAAATTTGATGAATTTTATTATAATCTATTTTTCTATTTGTCTTTATCTCTTTATATTATGTGTATTCATTCAATACATGAGAAATATTTTTGGGGCTGTAGAATAAACCATACAATAATGGTCACTTCTTATGGAGAATAATCCATTTGGTTATGGTTTATTAATATATTTATTTAAGGGTGGATATTTATTTTGATACATATAAGGTAATACTCATTATTTTGAGGAATACTACAATGATCCATATATCATGTTTGCATTTAAAGAGGTATATTGAATTTATTCACATTAATAAGTTTAGACCATGTTGTAGATTGAAATAAATTGTCCATAAATAAATTAATAATATAATATTTTTTTCCAATAAAAAATATTATCTAAATATTAATATTTAACATTTGGATAAATCCTATAAATTATTATATATGCCTTAAATTTAATAAAATTCAGTTGAATAATTTATTTGTACCATTTATGGAAATCAAAATACAAAAATTAATACCTTCTATTGATGGAGTAAATTTTGGAGGGTTCTTGATGGTTTAAACCCTATAAATATAACCCCCTTGTACATGGCTGTTTAAGTCAAAAACATACACCATCTACATTCCCATGAAGAATTTATAAGGCATTCATGTTTTAATTCAACTATTTTCCATATTTAAAATGGTTGGATTTAAGTAAATATTATATTTATTAACCTAATTTTATGATTATAAAATCATAAAATCTTTAAAATTTATTCCTATTTAATCATATATAATTATATATATTATTATTTATATTTTAATGGAATCACATCATGTCATGGAGGTGGTCGTCCACACATCCATGAACGATGTCATCACTTTTATAGTGTGTGAAAAGTGTAATAACGAAAATGATATGTTATATTTATAAGAAGGTAATAAAGTCATGAATATAATATTTTTTTTATGATTACATATTTTTTTATTAAAACCATACATTATACATGCCATGTATAGTGTGAATGTATCACATCCCTTGGAGAATGTGGTAGTCCCCACTTCCATAAATGATGTTATCATATTCCCAAAAATTAGGGTACATAAATTTATGGGTCATAAAAGATTTACAAAACCATAGAATTATTATTAATATAAATTTTTTAACATATATAAATATATTTTCAATCATAATGACCACTATAAGATGTTAAAAAGGAATAATGAACTATAATCATTTCATGAGGTTGTAGTTTTCCATACACATGAACAATATATTCATACCCATTAGATTGAATTATTTGTTATTATATGTAAAAACCATAGAATAACAACATCCTAGTATATTTCAGATACATTTTTTGTTATTTAATAATTGATTAAGACGATTTTAGAGGGTGGAAATGGAAATTAAACTAAAGAGAATGATGAATGTTGTTACCTCTTAATTGAGTAACAACTTTTGGGATGAACCTAACAGATTCCTTGGATGTATTACACCCCAATGAGAGGATTAGAGGATATGGTTATTGATTTTGATGTTGTATTATGGTAGCTCATGGTCATGTAAATGTGTCTTGAAATGTGAGAGGATGTGGGAGGAGAGGATGCCTTCTTATATTGGAGGAGGAGTGTCACTAATGTAAAATGTGACATAGGAATTCCATAGGCATTTTCATCTTTTCAAGTGGATCCTATAATTGACCCAATTAAAGCCATGTGTGTATAGGGATGGAACATGACTAGTCAATTAATTATGGATAAAATTTATAATTTTGGCCCTTTATTTTACGTTTTAGTCGATTGTTAGGAAAAATATTTTTTAATCATTGTAAATAATTTTAAAAACATTCAATAATATTTTTTTAAAAAAAATTTGAACTTATTAAAAATTATAATTATTTTTGATTTCAAATAGGGAAGGCATATTTCCAAATTACAATCTTAAATGTGTTTGAAATTATTTACAATTTAATCTCGTAGATGGGATATTAATGTAGATTTTTAATGTAAAAACACCTAGAGGATTGCAATAATTTTATAGTTAATACTATTTTCAAATTATTTAAAAATAATTAAATTAGAAAAATTGATAAATATTTGAACTAATTAATCATTAAACACAAATTTTAATCAAATGTTTCATTATAAATAAATTTTATGGAAACGAATTTCTGAAAAATATTCATTTTTTCAGTATTTATCAAAAAAATGAATCAAAATAAAAAAGTAGAAAAAAATAATTATTTTGTAATTTTATTGTTTTTAATTAATATAGTAAGTTAATTATTCCATATAAATTTTATATAATGTTCAAAAAGGAATATTAAATATGTTCTCCACTATAAGGTGGTAAAAATGCCATAATAAAAATTTCCCATTTTATGTGTAATATTGAGTTTATTCATATAATATTCTTATTAAATATATTGGATGATTATGAAAAATATTATCATGATTATATAACAAATATATTTCATTCATATCACTAACTAATTGTAATTAATTAAATTTATAAGGGTAACACATCATTTTGAGAATAAAAAATCATTTTCTATTATACATTACCATTATTTTCCATTTAATATAATATTAATTCCTATTTACTTTATCAATTGAATTATATTTTTTAAAACATATATTTTAATACACTATTAAATACTAATCAAAATGACTATATTATATATTATAATATTTTAATAATATATTATTGTCCAAAAAAACACAATCATGCATGAAACACAAGCCAACAAAGATGGTCTCTTAGGCATGTAATGGACACTAAAACGATGTTTCATGTATTTAAATAAATAGAATATATTGAATAAATTTTACAAAGTAAATATATTATAAAATATTTATATATTTTATTCCCTTACGTGCTTGGTGACGTATGGATACAATGTTCTTACATTATAATTAAGGGGTGTTACATTTTCCCCACCTTAATTAAATTGTGTACTCCAAATTTAAACTAAGTCTTGGAAATATTTTGTTTAGAATTTCTTGCAAAAAAATATAAAGATAATAGGGTTCATAAAACATATTCTTTAAATAGTTAATGTGAACTACAAAGCTAACATGGACAAACGTGTAAAGATTATTCTATGTAAGAGAACAATAGTGTAATGTGAAAATTAGTACATGGAATAAAAGGATAAATTTATATAGGAAGTGAATTAGGTATTCAATCTCAAACAAGTTATTGTTCTATATAATTTTTAGTGTATCATGGCCAAAAATTAAGGATCGTTTAAGAGACAATTTTTAAAAAAATTGAGTTAAGAAACCATTTTTTTGTTTTAATGATTCATTTCTTCATGTTGTGAAATTAAATTACATCCTAAGAATACCAGGGAATATATATAATTGATAGGTTTGAATTTATTATGATAAATTATCATTTTTTTGTGTTTCTTTGTTCAAATTATAAATCATTTCTCACCCAATGAAATGAATATCCCAGAATGAATGCCATTTTCAGAAGTACATTGATTTTCATTAAACAGATCATAATACCCAAAATTCAATTCATTATATTTGTCTTTATCAATTTTCCAAAACCAATCTGGTTAAAAAATTAATTTCCAATCCTTAAAAATAAAAAAAACTAGTTAATCATTAATATTTATTCATCAAATTTTTCAATTGAAAATAATATCATATTAAACATGACTTTGTTTATGTTAGTGGTTGGTATGAAACACATGGCATCATTCTATTTGGAGTACAATAGCAGAGACATATCGGATTTTATGGGTTGTCCCCCATAAAACAAGTTATTCTTTTCTAGAACCATATTAAATTATATTTCAAAATAAATATAATGTAATTCCTTGAAATGTAATCATTTAATGGAATCATAAATATAGTTTTCTATAAAAAAACAATACATAAGTATATCATCCATTTATTTTTACACAAGTCAATCCTTTGTCTGTGGATTTATCATCTAGAAGAGGGAATCTATTGAAAAAAGAAACCATAGTTTGATAATACACTGTCATGTTGGAAAAAACAATTCCATTAAATTTTATGATTTTAAAATCTAGAAATATTATTTTCAATCTGTGAAACCATATGATTAATCTATGATATTTATTTATACAAATCATTCATAATGATTATTAAATCAATCATGGAATACCCTATGCCTATTTACTAGGAGTATCAAACCAGGTGTGTAGTAAGGCCAATTTTCATGTAAAATGATTCCACGTGTAAGGATCAGAACACCTTCTCTGATCTATTACTCCGACATATATCTGTCTGAGAATCATGCCCACCTGTTGTATCCAGACATGGATGTGTTTCATGGAATACACACACAACCTCTACCTTAACAAAATGTAGTGATATATTTCAATATATAACCTCAAATTATACATTAGGGTTATGTTATATAATTTATGTTTTCAACAATAATGTTCCCATCGTTTCTAATAAACATCCTCTAATACAAACTATTGAGACCTGAACCATGATAGCACAGATCCAGTGTCCGCTATCAATTACATTGGCATGATTATAAGGAAGTGCAACAATAATGACCAATTATTTTTGTAGTCTTGGTAAAACGGATAAGTACATGTCTCTTATATTACTAATAAATACACTAATTATAATTTATTTTTTATTTTATATACAAAAAGGTTTCCGTTAATATTATACCATTTTGTATATCACTTCAATTATTTCATTATATGATTCTCAGATTCATGAGATATAAACACGATATAGGGGAGTTAAAATTCTCATTAAGGCAAATTTATAGAATAAAAATAATGAATCAATTATAATAATAATTATGTTGTGTTGAATAAATGAACATAAAGACCATATAACCAAAAAAACAGATAATAAACATATAAAAAACATGGAACAAAATAAACGGTAACACATTCCATTCAAAAAACGTGATTTGGAAAATTCAATAAGGAAGATTAATAATATTAAACACATTACATATAATAAATAAACTATAAATAAAATGAACCCATATATATGTCTTCACTGAATCAACTGTATTAAAAATAAATGAATCTAAATGGGAGAAATATGTAATTATTGGATTTCATGCCAAATGAAAATAAAAACATATACCCTAAAAACATTTCACAACATGGATTTAAACTATATATAAGACCTATTTAATTTTCACAATATTTTTATCATGATAAAATATTGATGCATCAATGTCCTATCTAAATTCTAGGCTCCACCTATCATTAGCAGTATAAAGCATTCCTCCTAACAAAGAGAAAATATGTAAATAATATGTCTTATCAAATATCTATATTGAATAAATAATACAGAATTATCAATATTTCCATAAATAATATAATAATATACAATGTACTCATCGTATTTAAAATGATTATAATTTTATGAAATATTATTATCGATGATAAATGAAATGGATAATTTAGGGGAAATTTAATGCATTATGATCATCAGATATTGAATATTTCAAGGAGACTATAAAATAAATAACAGAAGTGAATGTGAATACTATCCTTGGTGAATTCAACAATAAACTATCTAGATGGATAATAAAGATGGTATAATTAAATATATCCCATGTGGAATAAAATAAATTTTTTAAATGGTTAGTAGAAATAAAATATTTTTTGAACCATTCTTCAGGAAAATATTTATGTTTTAAAAAACCATTTGAAATAAATTTTCTTTGAAATCTATATTTTAAAAAAAATCATTAAAAATTAACCATTAAAATACCCAATGTAGAATTAAAAGATATAATGGTGTGTAAATATGTACATTTCGTACGAGGTAAAAAGAATATTCCTTTTTGAACAAAATAAATTTAAGAAATTGTCCTTATCTAGAAAAAAACAATAATATTCATTTGAATACATAATTAGATGAAAAACATATATTTAAAAAATCATGTTAAAAACATTTTTGATTTTTTTTTAAAAAATTTGTTTTTTAGAACAAAACAGGTTCTCTATCTAAAGAGGGAACTAGTGACAGATTTTATTAAAATAAATTTCTAAAACATTTTTAGTACTAAAGTTGTGAAAAATAGTACTAATAATTAAAAAATATCATTAATAACTAGATGAGGATAAAATTAATGGTTTTAGTAGAAAATGATAAAGTAATATACTCAAATGAAAATTCATGCATTTAAAATCATAATGAATATGAGATTGTGAATTCAAACTCTAGAAAAGACAACAATGTTGAACTGAAAATAAATCTACGAATTTCTTATGTGTATTAAATATAAATACACATAAGGAATTGTAAATATATAAATGGATTGTAAATTTCATTATACACGTAATCATATAAAATTAATGATAACAATGAATTAGTATAACAAAATGAAAAAGTAACTGAGTTATAAAATCTCTTTTTCATTTGTTATTTATTAACTCAAGTCCACTTATGTGAAATAATTCAAATTGAAACTCAAAATTTCATGATGAATGAATGAATCATGAAAATATATTACAAATTGGTAGTATATATATATTTTATATAATATTAGGTGTACAACTGAAAAGTTATTGGATCACGATAATTTCAATAATTGTAAAAGGAAATGATATTGCAAATGTAATCATTATAATCATTCATGAGAAAGATAACATTTAAACATTCTCAAGTGTCACATACCACAAGTAAATATTTGAATTAAAATATACATTAATTAATTAAATTATGTTATCCATATTATATCATCATTATAAATTGATTCATTATATAACATATCAAATGAACATATATTCTATATATAAAATAAACTATGTGCATAAAAATAAATAAGATTCAATGTAATGTAAATTGAGATGAAATCCCATACCATTAGTCTAGATTTCTTCATGTGTAATATTAATCCAGAATAAATAAATACTATACTTATTTACCTTCTTGAAATCCTTATTCATGTTTATACTTACCATTCTTTCACATATTACTATTTTGTATTAAAATATATAAAAAATTATATTTACATTGGTTGTTTTGACTAAATTTAGTTTATCTGTCAAAAGAAATTTTTGTTTTTAAAATATGGCCAAAATCACTCATGAATAAAATAATTAAAAAATCATCATATTTATACACCAATTTAATTCCAAAAACTTTTTATTAATTATGTATATGATAATTGATTTGATGTTTAATTCATAGAGATATAAGGCCAAAGGTAAGCTTGAGTAACATTCACATTTTTTGATGAACATTTAAGGAATAAGTTGAGAAAATTTATATATTTCAATAATGATCATTATATCATTAATAAATTTTTATTTAATAATATATACATAAATATAGATTTTTCTAATTTAAAATGAATCACATCATATGGAGGAGGAGGTTGTTTTCACATCCACGAATGACGTCATCACTTTTGTAGTGTGTGAAAAGTGTAATAATGAAAATGATATATTATATTTCTTGTAATGTAATTATTTCAATAATTTCATATATTTAATTTAGGTTACGTATATTTGGTTGAAACCATATATTATAAATTCTATGTATATTGTGAATGTATTACATTTTTTTGAGGAGGCTATAGTCCACATCTCCAAAAACGATGTTATCAATTTCTTAAAAAATATAGTGCTTTAATATATGTGTAATAAAATAATTAAATAAGTATAAATTCATTATAAATATCATATATATCAAACACAAAAATATTTACCATCATAATATCCACCATGAGAAGTGGTAAATGAAGACACAAAAAATCATCATTTCATATGGCGGTAGTTCACCATACACAGGAAGCGCATGATTCTTACCAATTAGATGGAAGTGTGTGTCATTAGGAGAAAACCATAGGAAAAAAAATCCAAGTATATTTAGTATATTATTTTAATATTATAATTGTGTAATAAAAATATAAGGGGGGGGGGGGGAAATGGAAATAAAACAAATGTGATTTAGGAATGATTATACATCTTAATTGGGTTACTCCATTTGGGGGGACTAAAGGGAATCCATGGATGGATTTCTATGAAAGAGAAGGATACCATGATGATGAGAGTTATTTTATGGAGATATTTTTATATATATATGTTTTTCCAGCGTGGATTTAGTTTTTTGAGGAATTGGGTTGAGTGGTCCCCTTTTTATTGTAGAGTTGATGTTTCTCTCAGGAAACATTTGACAATGCAATTACATTATTGTTTTATAAATTTCATTTCCCTGTAATAATGGACTCAATTATAATCAAGGGAGTATAGGGTCGAAATATGACAATAAAATGGATTTTGGAGATGTTTTTAGTTCCATTTGGTCCATAAGTATATGGTTTAGCCCCTTGTTATGATAATGTTTCGCTTAATCATTACAATTAATTTCAATCAAATTCAATAATAATTTAGGTAAAGAAAACTATGATGAACATATTAGAAAATAAAAAAAATTCATATTCCAAATCAATAATAAATAATTACAAATTTCAATCACATAATTGGTAGTAATTAATTTAATGTAAATCTCACCTATAATATGAAAATGCAGGTTTTAGTGTATAAACACCCGAATGATTAAAATTTTATTATAGTCAATAACAATGTGAAATGGATTAAAATGAACTAAATTTGATTAATTGATAAAAAATTCATCTAATAATTGTTTTATAAAAATTTATAATATGAATTATCAATATAAATAAATTACATGACAATGTATTTTTAAACTAAAATTCAATATTTTCCACTATTCATTAAAAATAGAAATTGCACATAAAAATATTCAAAATACAACCTAAAATAATTTTCATGTTTATATTTCACACATTTAGTGTATTTTTACAAATAAAATTTATAAATGGGTGATAATTTTGATTTAGAATTGTTTTTTCTATAAAAGGTGACACAAATGTTTTAATAAAACTATAGTATTTAATCTGTAATATTATGTTTGTTATTTTCTTATTCTTATCAAACATATTTGAAATTATATAAATTATTATATTTATTTTTTAATTGATATATTACATTACTATCACATACTAATGGTAAATATTATAATTTATTATGGTAAAATATCATTGTTAGCATAATAGTGTGTTTTTTATAAAATATTCACATTATATTAAATTGGATCATATATTCATTTCAACATTATTTGTAACCCATTATTTACCTGTGTAAACTATATATTTTCATACATTATATTATACTATTTGTAGTGGCATGTGTATATATTGTAATATTTTAATAATATTTATTATATAGTAAAACATTGTCTTTCATGTAACACATGCCATCAAATATTGTCTCTCTTGCGTGCAATCAATTATAACTCAGTTTTGCATGTATTGAAAAATATATAATATATTAAATCTATTTAAATACGCAAATATATTATAAATTCTCTAAATATTATATTTTCTTACATGGTCGGAGTCTCGTGAATATGAGGTTAATTGATTAGAATTTCAGGGTGTTACACCTAAGATGGAATGTTACTATCTTTGATTACCTTGAATATATTGATTATAGAAGTTCCTTCTATACCCTTATGGTACAAAAATATATATCATCATATGATTAGTTTTTTATACTAGTGACCTTTAGATATTTTTCATAAGGCCTTCAAATATGTTATCAATCAACCAGTACGATGTTTTTTTATAATATATAGAATTCCTAGAAAATATTATAAATGTATATTCATTTTCAAAAACAGTATATTCTAATATTTGTTTTATTCTATATATGATTCTATTGATTCCAATTTTTTGATCACGTTGGATGTATTTTTTGAATAACAACTCCTTAAATGTAGTCTATTCCACGAGTTATATATTTTATTCCCCATTAGATGTTTGGATCAAGGACCACCATTAATAATCATCAAGGTGGTGATTGTAATCCCATATTGTTGTCCTTTCCACATCACAACATCCCATGTCTGTAAATATATTATACAAATAAATATTCGATTTCCTAGGTAAAGTTGGTTTATTATTCCCACTAATCAATCGAGGATTATTTCATATAATGTGATTGACCAAAGGAGACTCTTTTTGAGGAATAGATTTTCCATTCAAAGAATGATAATTTTTCAACACTTGATTAATATGGAATAATATATCCATAATTTTATCAATTCTAATACCATATATATTGTTTCACCAGCTAGGAAATCTCTAAACTCTCCCCGAGTATTGATACAATTTGTCATTCAAACCTCAATTTATAAAAAATCCAATATTGTAGATTATCTCATAAAATAATAATGCATAATTCCTAATATTTAATATAAGAAAACAAAAATTTATGCATCATAAATCATTGAATCAACAACATCAGTTTCATTGGGAACATTTTTACTTATAAGTACCTCATAATAGTTCTTAATGATATTAGTAATTATCTTATGAATATAACCTCAGAGTGTCAAACTGGTTGTGCAGTAAGGCAAATTTCCATGTACCACATTACATTCGATTTAGGCATGCCACACATTTCTTGGGTTAGATAACTCTAGGTATATTTATTCCAAAACAATATCTTCTTTTATTACCATTACACGGATATATTTATAATATGTCCTATATAATCTCTACCTAACAAAAATTATCAAATGATCTTTTATACATATACTCAATGAATATATAAATGTTATGATCCTTAATTTATGATTTCATAGAAATAGTTTCCTTGATTTCTAATAATCATTCTTTGATAACGAATGTAACAACCCGAAAACAGAAGTCTTGAGCCAATGCCTTAAATTATCGCATTCGAACAGATACAAGAATATCATCTGAAAGGACTGAATTTCTTAAAAAAATTAGAACAAAATTACAAAAAATAATCACATAAAACATTGGAAAATAAAATAAATTCTGAAATAATAAAAGCTCATTATCATTGAATATTATTCAAATGATTTGACTTCCTGACATTGGGATAAGAAAAAAAATTAGCAGTCATCTATAATTATATGTAGGTTTAGGTAAAAAGGATTTAGAAAGGATTAAATAATAATAATTAAAATGGAATTTTATATAATTTAAAACCCATGAAATTTAAATAACTGAATAATGCATAAAAATATTTAATAGAAAACAATCTGAACACATCTCATTTAATCTATAAATTGAGCATTAAATTCATATGTATGTAATGTAAAAATATATATATGAATAATAATAATAATAACATAATATATAATATAATAAATGAATAATTATTTGATTCAATGTTTCGTTGGAACATGGTAACTTTACCATAAGGACCATTCACATGGAGGGTTTTCATATCAGGTAGAAACCCATGTGATTTACCTAAATGATTCATCTCATGAGACTACTGATAAATAAAGGGGATTACATTAAATTAAACCTACCACACCTCATACCAATCCATAACAATCCTTATATATTTATTAATCAATTAAACGGCATTAAAATTTCACAGTCAAATATTTGTGTTGAGAAATATATAATTTTTTTCCAATATTTCCCAATTTAATAAAATAACTATCAATTGAAAACATATGTAAAAATATTAAATATTTTAGGAAATTATTAATCCCCTCACGTTAAAGTATGTTTATCATAAATATATGTGACATACATTGTAAAATTTTCATAAGTGATTGTCTCAATAGAATATTATCAATCACAAAATATACTGATATTTCCAAGATAACTTTCACGTCTTTGTAATTTTCTTGTCAATACCTAATACATGATAAAATTCCAAATGAGACATAAAATACCATGATTTTTTGGTGAATCCTGATATTAAAATAAAATTTATTAGTATATACATGACATTTATTTTAATTAGTACATAATAGACAATAATTCTCAATAGAGTTTAATTTGAGACAAAATTTGATACCTTGTGTTTCTTATAGAGTGAATTTCCACTAAAAGCGTATAAAGTAGTTTTATGAATGTTATTATCATTTAATCAAACCATATGTATATTCACAATATCATATAATAATATCTTATAATATCTTATTACCTGTTTGTTAAAAACCATTCATTATTTTCAATATTTCGAGTGTTAAATGAATAATACTACTAGTATTTCTTGACTGGTTATTTTTGGTACTTAATATGCAAAATTTAATTAAATTATATATATAATTTAAATCATGACTTAAATCTCATATATATTTAGTATATATGAATTTATAATAATACATAATAGTTGGAGATAATAATGGAAATGCACTGTTGATAGACGTGGTAATCTATACATATACATGAGCACTCCTAATATTTTATTTTTATAATTAAAATATAGACCTTAAATGATATATACTTTTATTATAATTAAGATATCATATTAATTTCCTATATTTTGTATATTATTTTTAATACTATAATGAATAAAGATGGGTCGCCATTCATCCTGGTGCCTGACCTAATCAGTGGCCTATCCCGAAGGGTGTTCCCAATCCCCATAGACTAGAACTAGTTCCCATGTATCATAAAAAAACATGGGAATGATTTACCAAAAAAAATAAACATAAAATACCCATAAATACAAATAAGAAAAACATATAAATACACAATCAAACCATCCATTAACATTTTTCCATATTTTTTGTTCACAACTCTACCCCAAACTAAAATAATATTACAAAGAAAATAAAACAACATAATATACCCAAAACATCATGCAACATAAGGAGGCACCTCCTAAATCCACTATCACTGAACATACATGATAAGGCCACTAACAACAAGGCCCACTACAACTAATCTCGATGGCTTTACCAAGAAAACCGAAAGAAAAATGTCTACATAAACCCAATTCCTCATGTAGGGTGTGAGCCAAATCCATATATGATATATAAGGCCCCAGCCTTAAACCTTTCTTAATCTTGAGTTATTACAAGATTACACATTGAGGATCTTTTCGGGTTTAGAGTTTTAGAGAATTCGATCATAAAACATGCATTACATTCCACATATAAACAAAGTGGTTTCATAAAGATAGTATTCTTCATTCCCATCAATGGAAACACAGTTAAAATAAAACATGGATTAATTCTTGACACATCCTTGACCCTATCATCTTATCATGTACCTTTCCCTTGACCTGTGAAAACCATTTCAAAAACTTGGGATGAGCATAAAAACTCAGTATGGGTTATAAAAAAAACATGGAAAGGAACATGAGTTCATATATACATAAGAATGAAATCATACTTTACCCATAAAACATTGGCACTTTAACATACCTCATAAAATCACGAATAAATCATAGAAATCATAAGACATAAAGGTAACTTGAGGCATTCATAACATTCTTACGTAGGGAGTAACCCTCTTGGTTACGTTTGGAATACCCATCATAGTATATTACCAAAAATCTCTTCGGAGAAACCTTAACGTTTCACTCCTTCGCGTTACCCAATGCATTGGAGAGCTATAACGGGCTCACCCGCTCTTAGTTTATCACGGAACCACCCGTCTTCATAATAATGCCCAAGAACCATAACATAATCATATCACATAAAACATGCATAAAGGAAACATAAAATTTCCACATTTCAATCACGAGATATCAATTCAACACATTTATATAAAAACATTATGAAAACCATTTTCAATACTAAAATAAAAGAAAAGTAAAACATGGTATTTATTTTTCCTTTAAAAAGAAGGTATGACTTGTAGAGGAAGCCGAAACTCAAATAATGGTCACGACGGCAGAGAAGTCGTTGTCGCCGCATACGTACGACAAAAAAATTCCCTTTTGTCTTTTAGTAAACGCTTCGTATAAAAAGATTTCTTTTGAATAAATGTAAATGTCAAATGGGTTTATACACCGTATAAAAGAAAGTTGTGTATAAAATAAAATATGCCTCAATGAAAGGAGATTGAGACGAAGTCCCATACCTCGTATCCGACTTGACCCGACCGTTCTTTAATCTCCTGAATAATAAACTTGAGTTAATCTATACTTGATTATGAATCTTTTCAAGTTCATTATTCCTTTTATACCATGTTATGAACATCATGTAATCAGTTAAGTTAATAATGTTCATTTTGTCGGTATTTGGTTCTTAAGTCAAAAATAGACTTCTTACACTTACATGTTTTTAATTTGGTCAAAGGTTCATTATATCCAGAATGGTATTCATGATGTAGATATCATATATGTCATATATATCCAGTACATACATGCATTTATAATATTACATAATTTAGAGGTAAGAAATGAAATGCACCGTTCATGGAGACGGTAAGCCGTACGTACACATGAACGCTACTTCCATTTCTATTTCATATTTTCTGGAATGGAATCATAATGATATAAGAGTATATTATAATTCGAGTATAATAACATATATAATATCATTAACTTTATCCTTTACACATCCCACATATGGTATTAACGAATCAAATCACTTTTAGGGGGCGGTAGTCCGCACTTCCTAAAATGAAGATATCGTGTTTACCCATAATGGAAACCATAAAGGTATGCCCAAAATGAAAAAAAAACAGAAGCTTAAGGAAAACATAAACATATTATATATCATATATGAAAATAGTGACATCATAATGGCCACCTTTGAAGGTGTTAAATGAGTGTTGAACAATCATCGTTTCGGGAGGCAGAATTTCGCCATCCACGGAAACCGTATGTTCTTTAACCATTTGATGTAGTTGTGTGAGAGTTTAGCTCAAATAAATATCATAACAACATCCTTGTATATTTAAGATACTGGTGTTGTTACAAAATAAGTAAATAAAAAGAGTTTAGAGGGTTGGAGAAGCAAAATAAAACAAATGAACAAGAGAGAATGAATTACCTTTAAAAGTGTAACTCCCTTTTGATTTGAGCCTAAAGGCTTCCATTGAAAGGATTCTGCCCAAAGGGAATCCACTAGGATGAGGAGAGGGATGTGGAGAGAGTAATTGGTCAGGGGTTGGCCGAGCCAAAGGCTTGAGAAGTGTGTGAAATGGGGTAGAGGTGGGGGCCTTTTATAAGAGGAGAGGAGGGGCACTTTTGGAAAGTAAAGAAACATTACTTTATTTCAAAATGTTTTTCGGTTTTAAAAGGTCCCACATTGATATAATTAATGGATAAGGTCATAAGGTTTCTAAATCCACTCATCCAATTGGTTTTGGACATGTGTAGTTCATAGATTTTATATTATCTTTCCATTTTATTTAAATCGTCAAATAATGATGTCATCACTGCATCATTATTATGTCATAAATAATTTAATTTATTTAATGTCTAAAAATAATAAAAAAATACTATGATGTAGGAAATCTTATTATCTTTCCAATGAATATTTATAATCAAAAATCTGATCTTTATAACCCCATGTAAAAGATTGTTTTCGTAAAACACCCCTTGTTTGTGTTATTTTTACTTTAACATTTAATAAAAAGTTATTTATGTCATTTCCAAAACAAAGTGTCTCCATGGGGTCCCCAAGTTGACCCATGGCTTGTCTTGGTCGGCCATGACACAACCAATAAGGTTGGGACATGTTTCTAGGTCATTTACTATTATTAAAGCATTATTTATACCTTAAACTACCCTAATTACCACTAATCGCGATTAAGAACTTAATAAGTTACTATTCACCAAAAAATTATTATAATCTCATTGAACCAAATTTTACATAATAATGACAACCATGTATGTAGGATTTTTAAAATTCAATACACATTAGTGGTAAACTTTCATTTAACTGAAAAATCAGGTTGCTTGATTACCACCTAGTGGTTTCACTATTCATCAAAATTGAAGTTTTTCAGAAAATTACCAAAAATTCACCCTAAGCTATATTTGATATTCCGAATTCAAAAATGAAGTCTATTTTACAAAATTCAAATCATATAAGTCACATTAATTAATTTAATAATTAATTCCCGCTGTCAGAGCAAATAGCGTGTTTTTACAAAACAATAAGTATCAAAAGATAGACACCAGTTTAAGTCTAATTTCAAAGTGAAATTGATTCCAATGACCACCATTGGATAAAATGGTAAAAATATATTCTAATTTCACTTCAAAACCAATTCAAAACATAATCTAATCATATAAATAAATTCGATTAAAAAGCAGTTTTGATGTAAAATGCAGTATTTTTCACTATTCATTAAAAAAATGAACATTGTCAGAAAAATACCAAAAATTCACACAAGGTAAATTTTGATGTCCCAATCATAAAGTATAAGTTTATTTTGACAAACATAGTTTATAAAATTGTCAAAATATAGATTCAAAAATGGTTTGCCATCAAAAGGCAGTAAAACAATCTTTTAAGAATATTAGTGTATTCCATGCATAAGATTGTATTTATTTTCATTTTAAGCCTCTATAACACTATCTTAATTATTAAAAGGCATAGATAAAAATATCTATTATTCATTACTTACATGGGATGTTACATCCTTCCCCCCTTTAGAAAATTGTGTCCCCGCAATTTATTTACTTATCAAATAAATGAGGGTACTTATCCCTCATTGCATTTTCAGATTCCCATGTTGCCTCTTCAATCATGTGGTTTTTCCACAAAACCTTTACCTGGTGAATCACCTTATTCCGTAACACTTGCTCCCTGTGGTCAAGAATCTGGACCGGTTGTTCCTCATAAGATAGGTTCTCTTCCAGCTAAACTACCTCTGGACTCAAAACATGAGATGGATATGGCATATACTTTCTCAACATCGAAACGTGAAAAACATTGTGTACATGAGATAAACTCGGAGGTAAAGCCACTCGGTATGAAACTGATCCAACTCTTTCCAGAATTTCGTATGGTCCAATGAACCTTGGACTCAACTTTCCTTTCTTACCAAATCTCATCACACTTTTCCAAGGAGAAACCTTAAGAAAAACATGATCACCTACCTCGAAAGATAGATCATTCCTCCGGTTATCCGCATAACTCTTCTGCCTGCTCTGAGCTGTTCTCATGTGTTTCTGAATCAGCTGAACTTTTTCTGCCATCACTTCTACCAATTCTGGTCCCATCAACTTCCTTTCACCCACTTCATCCCAGAAAGCTGGAGTTCGACACTGCTTCCCATATAATGCCTGAAATGGTGCCATCTGTATACTTGAATGAAAACTGTTATTATATGAAAACTCAACCAAAGAACGATGTTGGTCCCAACTTCCCCGATAATCCATAGAACAAGCTCGTAGCATATCCTCCAATGTCTGAATTGTTCGTTCTGACTGCCCATCTGATTGAGGATGAAAGCTGTACTAAAATTTAACTCAGTACCCAAAGACTTCTGAAGGCCTTTCCAAAAGTTAGAAGTAAACCTGGGATCACGATCCGATACAATGGAGAGAGGAACTCCATGTAACCTGACTATCTCTTTAAGATACAAACGGGAAAGTTGATCAAGATAGAAAGTATCTCGTATAGCAAGGAAATGAGCAGATTTGGTCAAGTGATCAACAATAACCCAGATTGCATTATTACCTCGAGATGTCTTCGGTAATCCAACAACAAAGTCCATGGATATATTCTCCCATTTCCACTCTGGTACTGGTAAAGGCTGAAGCATTCATTTCGGTAACTGCCGCTCTTCTTTAACCTGCTGACAAGTCAAACACTTCACAGTAAAATCAACAATGTCTCTTTTCATTCCATCCCACCAGTAATACTCCCGCAGATCTCTATACATCTTAGTACTGCCCGGATGAACTGAAAACGGAGAACTATGAGCTTCATATAACAACTCTCTCTTCAACTGTGAATCACAAGGCACACACAATCTCTTCCCAAATCTCAAAACGTAAACATTATCAATGTTGAATTCAGGCAACTTACCTTTCTGAACCAGCTCTACCTTTTTCTGCAACTCACTATCTTGCTTCTGTGCCTGCTTGATTCTATCTGATAGAGAAGATCTCACTGATACCTAAAACAAAACAGAAGTACTTCCTGCACCAACAACTTCTATGCCAAAGTTCATCAAATCGTTAACCAAAGGATCACGTTCCAAACGCAACATTATTAATGAAGCATTACTTTTTCGACTCAAAGCATCAGCCACTTTATTTTCTTTTTCCCGGATGTTAATGAATTGTACAATCATAATCCTTGATTAATTCTAGCCATCTCCTTTGTCTCATGTTTAACTCTTTCTGAGTGAATATATACTTTAAACTTTTGTGATCGGTATATATTTCACACTTTACTCCATACAAATGATGCCTCCAAATTTTTAAAGCAAAAACAAGAGCAGCTAGTTCCAAATCATGTGTAGGGAAATTTACCTCATGAGTTTTCAACTGTCGTGAAGCATAAGCAATTACCTGATCATTCTGCATTAGGGCGCAACCAAGTCCTTTCAATGAAGCATCACTGTATATAACAAACTCACCATTCCTGGAAGGTAGTACCAAAACTGGAGCATTCGCCAATCTTCTTTTCAATTACTGAAAACAATCATCACATTCTTTTGTCCAGATAAACTTAACACCCTTCCGAGTTAGCTTAGTCATTGGACTAGATAACTGTGAAAAATTTCTAACAAACCTTCGGTAATAGCCCACCAAACCAAGGAAGCTACGAATCTCGGTTACATTTGTGGGTCTTGGCCATTCTTCCACCACTTTTGTTTTTGCAGGATCAACAGTCATTCCATCTTTAGAAACAATGTGACCAAGGAAAGTAATTTTTTGCAAAAAAACTCACACTTGCTAAATTTCCCATACAGTTTCTTTTCTTTTAAGGTTTGCAAGATAACCCTTAAATGTTTTTCATGCTCCTCTTTACTTTTAGAAAACACCAAAATATCATCAATTAAAACCACCACAAACTTATCCAAGAACTCATGGAAAATTCTATTCATTAAGTCCATGAATACAGCAGGTGCATTGGTTAGCCCAAAAGGCATTACTACAAATTCATAATCTCCATATCTCGTACGGAACGCGGTCTTCGGAATATCTGCCTCCTTTACCTTCAGCTGATGGTACCCCGATCTCAAGTCAATCTTTGAAAAAAACTGCCTGGAGCTGATCAAACAAATCATCGATATGAGGCAAAGGATATTTGTTCTTAACAGTGATATTATTCAAGGCTCTATAATCAATGCAAAGTCTCATAGAACCATCTTTCTTTTTAACAAATAAAACAGGAGCACCCCATGATGATGTGCTAGGTCTAATGAAACCTTTCTCTAATAAATCTTGCAATTTCTCCTTCAACTCTAAAAGTTCAATTTGTGCCATTCGATAAGGGGGTTTTGAAATTGGCTTAGCATCAGGAACTAAGTCAACAATAAACTCAACTTCCCGATCTGGTATTATTCCAGGTAACTCATCAGGGAAAACATCAGGATACTCATTTACCACTGGGACATCATTAATCTGAACAATTCCTTTATTTTCAACGACGTGTGCAAGGTAACATTCATTTCCATCTTTTACAAGTTTCTCGACCTCTTGATATGTTATCAAAAGTAAGGGTTCATTCTTGTAAACAAACTGAAAGTATTTCTGAAAAGAAACTTCTTTAGCTCTACAGTCAATCTTAGCATGGTAAATAGAGAGCCAATCCATACCCAGGATAACATCAAACTCTACTAGAGGTAGAACAATAAGGTTTGCAAGTAGGTTCTTTCCACAGATAAGGATATGAATATTCTTATAAATTTTTTTTGCCTTGACATTTCCCCCAGGTGTTTTTACCAAAAGTTCAGGAGTCATTTCTTGAGATGGTATTCCCATTTTACTAGAAAAGGTTTCAGAGATGAAAGAATGTGTAGACCCCGAATCAAACAACACACTGGCATAATCTGAAAAAACAAACAAAGTACCTGATACAACATCATTTGATGGCCCGACATCTGCTGAAGTAGTTGCAAAGGATTTTACCACCCCTTTCTGCTTGTAGTCTAACTGCTTCTCATCACTCAAGCCCCTTGTCGGACACTCGTTTGCATAGTGACCCATCTCATTGCACTTATAACATTTCACTAACTGTAAATCAAATTTGTTCTTACCTTCACCTTGATCCTTTTCAGTGCAATCACGAGCCTTATGTCCCATCTTACCACATCGGTAGCACTTCCCAGAATTCAGAAGACATTCCCCAGCATGCCTTTTTCCATATTTATCACAAACTGGAAACTTAGTTCTCTTATCATCAGACTTTTTTGAAGAATTATTACCTTTCTCCTGCCACCTCGGTCTCTTCTTCTGCTGGTTGTTATAGAACACTTGGTCATCGGCAAACTCCATTTCCACCTTATCAGCACGTTGAACAAGCTTTTCATAACTTTTAAACTCACGAGAAGCTAATGCCCTTCGATACTTCGGCTTTAATCCTGAGTAAAAATGATTGATTTTACTATCAAGGTCCCGGATAAAATTTGGAGCATACCTTGCCAATCGGGTGAACCTTTCTTCATAGGCAGCCACCGAGTCTTCCTCTTGCCTCAATTCCAAGAATTGCTTTTCCATCCTAAGTCGAACAGCCTTAGGAAAATACTTCTCAAGAAACATACCTTTGAATTCATCCCAGTCAAGAGCATCAATCTCATCGGCATCCCTGATATTTTTAACCATAGACCACCACTGATCTGATTCACCCTCCAAACGGTAAATAGCAAGACTAACCTTTTGATTGTCTGAACACCCCATGACATCAAAAATCTTCTCCAGTGCTTTAATCCACCCTTCAGCTAGTACAGGGTCAGATGATCCTCTGAATGATGGTGGATGGTGCCTCATGAAATGTTCCACCACTGACATGTTCCTCTGCGGTTGGTCTGGCTGATCTCGTGTATGGATACCACCGCCATTTATCGCTTGAGTCAACCGCTCCATTACTGCAACAAACTGTTCAGTTCCAATTCCGACAGTTTCTGGATGCTGATTCGGAAGGTAATTTCCTTCTGTATGCCTTCCTAGCACTGCTTCCCTGTTTCCTCTGCGGAAAACCATTCTGAACAAACATGTCTTAGATGAAGCAACATGGTAATCTTTAAATGCTATATCATTTCAAAAAAATATTTTTGGATAATCATTTAATAGAATTCTAACTCCTAAAGTTATCTAAACCGACCTTTGATACCAACTATAAGGCCCCAGCCTTAAACCTTACTTAATCATGATTTATTACAAGATTACACATTGAGGATCTTTTCAGGTTCAGAGTTTTAGAGAATTAGATCATAAAACTTGCATCACATTCCACATATAAACAAAGTGGTTACATAAAGATAGTATTATTCATTCCCATCAATGGAAACACATTTAAAATAAAACATGGATTAATTCTTGACACATCCTTGACCCTATCATCTTATCATGTACCTTTCCCTTGACCTGTGAAAAACATTTCAAAAACTTGGGATGAGCATAAAAACTCAGTATGGGTTATAAAAAAACATGGAAAGGAACATGAGTTCATATATACATAAGAATGAAATCATACTTTACCCATAAAACATTGGCACTTTAACATACCGCATAAAATGACGAATAAATCATAGAAATCATAAGACATAAAGGTAACTTGAGGCATTCATAACATTCTTACGTAGGGAGTAACCCTCTTGGTTACGTTTGGAATACCCATCACAGTATATTCCCTAAAATCTCTTCGGAGAAACCTTAACGTTTCACTCCTTCGTGTTACCCAATGCATTGGAGAGCTATAACGGGCTCACCCGCCCTTAGTTTATCACGGAACCACCCATCTTCATAATAATGCCCAAGAACCATAACATAATCATATCACATAAAACATGCATAAAGGAAACATAAAATTTCCACATTTCAATCACGAGATATCAATTCAACACATTGATATAAAAACATTATGAAAACCATTTTCAATACAAAAATAAAAGAAAATTAAAACATGGTATTTATTTTTCCTTTAAAAAGAAGGTATGGCTTGTAGAGGAAGCCGAAACTCAAATAATGGTCACGACGGCAGAGAAGTCGTTGTCGCCGCATACGTACGACAAAAACATTCCCTTTTGTCGTTTAGTAAACGCTTTGTATAAAAAGATTCCTTTTGAATAAAAGTAAAATTAAAAGGGGTTTATACACCGTATAAAAGAAAGTTGTGTATAAAATAAAATATGCCTCAATGAAAGGAGATTGAGACGAAGTCCCATACCTCGTATCCGACTTGACCCGACCGTTCATTAATCTCATGAATAATAAACTTGAGTTAATCTCTACTTGATTATGAATCTTTTCATGTTCATTATTCCTTTTATACCATGTTATGAACATCATGTAATCAGTTAAGTTAATAATGTTCATTTTGTCGGTATTTGGTTCTTAAGTCAAAAATAGACTTCTTACACATACATGTTGTTAATTTGGTCAAAGGTTCATTATATCCAGAATTTTATTCATGATGTAGATATCATATATGTCATATATATCCAGTACATACATGCATTTATAATATTACATAATTTAGAGGTAAGAAATGAAATGCACCGTTCATGGAGACGGTAAGCCGTACGTACGCATGAACGCTACTTCCATTTCTATTTCATATTTTCTGGAATGGAATCACAATGATATAAGAGTATATTATAATTCCAGTATAATAACATATATAATATCATTAACTTTATCCTTTACACATCCCACATATGGTATTAACGAATCAAATCACTTTTAGGGGGCGGTAGTCCGCACTTCCTAAAATGAAGATATCGTGTTTACCCATAATGGAAACCATAAAGGTATGCCCAGAATGAAAAAAAACAGAAGCTTAAGGAAAAAAAACATATTATATATCATATATGAAAATAGTGACATCATAATGGCCACCTTTGAAGGTGTTAAATGAGTGTTGAACAATCATCGTTTCGGGAGGCAAAATTTCACCATCCACGGAAACCGTATGTTCTTTAACCATTTGATGTAGTTGTGTGAGAGTTTAGCTCAAATAAATATCATAACAACATCCTTGTATATTTAATATACTGGTGTTGTTACAAAATAAGTAAATAAAAAGAGTTTAGAGGGTTGGAGAAGCAAAATAAAACAAATGAACAAGAGAGAATGAATTACCTTTAAAAGTGTAACTCCCTTTTGATTTGAGCCTAAAGGCTTCCTTTGAAAGGATTCTGCCCAAAGGGAATCCTCTAGGATGAGGAGAGGGATGCTGAGAGAGTAATTGGGCAGGGGTTGGCCGAGCCAAAGGCTTGAGAAGTGAGTGGAATGGGGTAGAGGTGGGGGCCTTTTATAAGAGGAGAGGAGGGGCACTTTTGGAAAGTAAAGAAACATTACTTTATTTGAAAATGTGTTTCGGTTTTAAAAGGTCCCACATTGATATAATTCGTGGATAAGGTGATAAGGGTTCTAAATCCACTCATCCAATTAGTTTTGGACATGTTTAGTGCATATATTTTATATTATCTTTCCATTTTATTTAAATCGTCAAATAATGATGTCATCACTGCATCATTATTATGTCATAAATAATTTAATTTATTTAATGTCTAAAAATCATAAAAAAAATACTATGATTTAGGAAATCGTTTTATATTTCCAATGAATATTTATAATCAAAAATCTGATCTTTATAACCCCATGGAAAAATTGTTTTCGTAAAACATCTCTTGTTTGTGTTATTTTTACTTTAACATTTAATAAAAAGTTATTTATGTCATTTCCAAACCAAAGTGTATCCATGGGGACCCCAAGTTGACCCATGGATTTTCTTGGTCGGCCATGACACAACCAATAAGGTTGGGACATGTGTCTAGGTCATTTCCTATTATTAATGCATCATTTATACCTTAAACTACCCTAATTACCACTAATCGCGATTAAGAACTTAATAAGTTACTATTCACCAAAAAATTATTACAATCTCATTGAACCAAATTTTACATAATAATGACAACCATGTATGTCGGATTTTTAAAATTCAATACACATTAGTGGTAAACTTTCATTTAACTGAAAAATCAGGTTTCTTGATTACCACCTAGTGGTTTCACTATTCATCAAAAATTGAAGTTTTTCAGAAAATTACCAAAAATTCACCCTAATCTATATTTGATATTCCGAATTCAAAAATGAAGTCTATTTTACAAAATTCAAATCATATAAGTCACATTAATTAATTTAATAATTAATTCCCGCTGCCAGAGCAAATAACGTGTTTTTACAAAACAATAAGTATCAAAAGATTGACACCAGTTTAAGTCTAATTTCAAAGTGAAATTGATTCCAATTACCACCATTGGATAAAATGGTAAAAATATATTCTAATTTCACTTCAAAACCAATTCAAAACATAATCTAATCATATAAATAAATTAGATTAAAAAGTTGTTTTGATGTAAAATGCAGTATTTTTCACTATTCATTTAAAAAAATGAACATTGTCAGAAAAATACCAAAAATTCACACAAGGTAAATTTTGATGTCCCAATCATAAAGTATAAGTTTATTTTGACAAACATAGTTTATAAAATTGTCAAAATATAGATCCAAAAATGGTTTGCCATCAAAAGGCAGTAAAACAATCTTTTAAGAATATTAGTGTATTCCATGCATAAGATTGTATTTATTTTCATTTTAAGCCTCTATAACACTATCTTAATTATTAAAAGACATTGATAAAAATATCTATTATTCATTACTTACTTGGGATGTTACATGATACCTCCCATGAAAGTGATTCCAGGCCATAACAGAGAAATATAGTCTAACATGCCCATTTAAATTCAATATCTAAAAACACTTCAAAGAAATCATTTATTCGGTAAATAGATAAAAAGGAACACCTTGAAGGGAAACCACCTTAAAAAAATTAGCATAAATGAAAAATATAATTGATAAATAGAACATCCACTCAAATGGTCCTATGTATGCCGATGGATGGCACCATGTAATGAATAGTTGATAACCATTGGTATATCGCATAGGGTTTATCTAGATTGAGTGGGACCCTATAACTTCATAACATTGTAAAAGTTGGTATTTTAACCACAACCATCAACATTATTGTGTGTGATAC